>CM060986.1:133812141-134437141 GCA_030765065.1 Deroplatys truncata
ACGTAAACACAGAAGCTCATTGGTGTGTGCTCTTGATAAGGTGTTGTATAGGAAGTTTCAGGATTGGGTGTACACGTATGGCATGGAGTGAGAATACTCTCAAAATCAGCATAGATGACATAAGGTACTTTCAGCATCCTCTCAACATTTTTAAACTGTGCAATTGCTTTCTCCTTGCTAGGCATAACAACCCTTGCAACACCATGTTGAATACAGACGGCTGCATGTTCTTGTAGTTTTTCCAGTCCACTTCGTCCATATCGATCATCAAAATGTGTAAAGCAGCGCTTACAAGTATAAACCCGTCCATTATGGTTAGTTTTCTGGCGTCGAACGAGCTTCTCAAAATTCCTTATATACACGTAGTGATGTTTTCCACTGCTATCATTCAATAGTAGCAGGTCGCGATGTTCAGGTAGTTCAATATCAGCAACCTTTATCGGATACACTTCATGCTTCTCATCCAGCCCGAAAACGTTAATAGACATATTGTTAAACTTCTCAAATTTAGGTATTTGAGAAAGTGGAGTAGGGTAGGAAACACAGCTGAAGTCGTACTTGTCTTGAAGTTGTTTGTATTTGCTGACGCGTTGAGGCTTGATGCTCACGAATTTGGCCAGTATAGAGTACATGAAACATTTCTCGTCGGTAAAGTTCTGGATGTTTATACATGCTTTCCTTGCTTCAACAGCTGACGGTAGTGGTATGTAGCTACTTCCTCGTAACGGGTTGTACTTGTTGATACGAAGTCGAACTCCTTCCACAGCAAGCAAAGCCCAGCTGCTACCCTTAAGCTGAGACTCCTCCATTTCAGTCACCAATTTCTTGAATTTCACTTCCATCGTTGACTCCAGATCAGTTTCCAGGAAAACAGCTTGATTCCGTGTTTTAAATGTTTTGTCACAGGTTTCTCCAATACTGTTAACAAATCGACACTCAGCCAGCAGATTAATTTTAACACTCTTATGAATGCTAAGCTCTTTATGCACAGCCTGGATTATACGTTGTTTTGACTCTTGCAGATACATATTTAGGTCCTTAGCTGATTCGCATCGTATAAAATACGATTTCAATCGTCCTTCGAATGAAGTTTCGTATTCTTTCATATCACAGTCCTCCATTGTTGACAGCAACTGATGTTTAGTTGGCTCCAATCTTCTTTTCTTCTGAGGGCTGCTTATTTCACATATATCTTCGTGTCGCTGTCCCTTATAACCATCTTTGAAGGTTACATTACAATGTTTACATTTGAAGAGCTTCTTACAGCTCATCTCGTGTCTTCTCTTGTCATAACCTCGGAGGAACTTCTTCCCACATTTTCCGCATGCATATCCAGTAGCGCTTGGAATAATATCCTTATACGCTGAGTTATTCATCTTTATTCTTGATGTAATAACGTATTAATCACTGATCAATGAAATGTAGACCTCTTCACCTTGACACCACTTTAGAAAGCTGATTATTCTTGGAGAGAACACGATGTTAACACCTCAAGACTAATTAGCACAATGAAGTCCAATGCCCTAGATCACCATATTTATAGAGGGAGCACGAACCTTTTTAGATCAATCATAAACTCGCTCCATAACCACCTGTATATGATCGCTCAACGTGTACTAACCCCCCAGCCATATAACCTCAAGTCTAGAGACAGGATGTTTATGACGTCACACCCAGAGACAGGATGTCTGGCAGCATCAAACACGTTTAAACTCGTCTCATAACTACCTGCTTATGCTGTCACACCAGCAAGAGAAGTATTCCCACACGCTCATTCAGACATATATTTCAAATTCAAGCCCACCACCACCATCACCACCTATTGTACCAAGGTTAATTCAAGCTGTATTATCACAATACTTAAAAGTAAAAGCTTAAAAGGAAACCTAGAAGATTTTCCCCCTTATTTACTTAATTATTTCATGTTTTTATTCCCTTTTCAATTCTTCCTTTCCATCTTCTCACAGAAAGACCATTACATTTCACTACAATCACGAGAAAAGCAATTTTTCCAGAGTTACACAGATTCTAAGCTTCTAAATCGAACCCGGTAATACTTTAATAAATGTATTTTAGCTCCCCAATATCAGCATCTACCATTTAATCTTTACTCAAACCTGATATGATCCATAAGCTTGAAGATATATGAAATCACCCTTCAGGATTCGATCTAAGTACTTTAAAGTAATTTTTGTCACGATAACGATATTTAAGGACTAGATACTCTGTTTACGTTTACCTCGACATGTCTATCTAAATTAAATTACGAGTTATTAAATGTTTGCAAGTAAATTTCATTGAATCGGTATTCGAACCCAGAACACCAGGAACAAACTAATTTATAATATTAGTCTGACATGTTAAACAAAGTTGTATGCAGTTACATCATCGATCTAGGTGATATATTCTAGTGTACAGAGGAAAATTAAGGAAGTCATTAAAAGATGGGGAATCGAACCAAGCACAACTGATTGACAATTATATACAGCATTAATCACCAAGTACAGAACCTATCAATCATGCTTTGCTGCACTCCTCTTCCTTACTTAGTTCCCGAGATAATGAAAATTTAAAAATTAAGGATCGAACCCAGGACGTCAGGTATCTAATTACACATTTACAAGATACTACCTAATAAGATAAACGCAATAAAGTTTATTTACCGTCTTTATCTTAATTGGTTTAGGAGTTATTAAATTTATAAGTAAATTCCATCGAATCAGTATTCGAACCCAGAACACCAAGAACAAAATAATTTATAATATGAGTTTGGTATGCTTAAAGGTGCTGTATGTAGTTACAGCATCAATCTAACTGATATTTTCTAGAGTATAGAGTAAAATTAAGGAAGTCATTAAAAATCGGGATTCGAACTAGAGACAACCGATTAAAAATTATATACAGTATTAATTACACATTATAACAGCTATCAAACATGCTTTGGTCCATTCCTCTAGCTTTCTTAGTTTCCGAGATAATAAAGTTTTTAAAATTAAGGATCGAACCCAGGACACCAGGTACCACAATATACATCCACAAGAAACTAGCTAATGACATTAATGTAATAAAGTTTATTTGGCGTCTTTATCTTAATTAGTCTCTGAGTTATTAGAAGATGAATTTGCATTCACTCCTAGGATTCGAACCCAGGCATCCCGGTCAACTTGCAACAATGTCCTAATGACGCGGCGCATTCCAAAGAATTGATTAGTTTTTATCCCAATGTTCTATCTCTTGTCATTCAGGAGATATAAGCGATTAAACAGTAGAGATAATATGTATGTTTGAGCGCACAGAGAGATGCCGACATCTGATAAAGTTCTTTTGATCTATGCCGGCAAGCTCCGCCCATATTATCTCTACTGTTTAATCGCTTATATCTCCTGAATGACAAGAGATAGAACATTGGGATAAAAACTAATCAATTCTTTGGAATGCGCCGCGTCATTAGGACATTGTTGCAAGTTGACCGGGATGCCTGGGTTCGAATCCTAGGAGTGAATGCAAATTCATCTTCTAATAACTCAGAGACTAATTAAGATAAAGACGCCAAATAAACTTTATTACATTAATGTCATTAGCTAGTTTCTTGTGGATGTATATTTTGGTACCTGGTGTCCTGGGTTCGATCCTTAATTTTAAAACCTTTATTATCTCGGAAACTAAGAAAGCTAGAGGAATGGACCAAAGCATGTTTGATAGCTGTTATAATGTGTAATTAATACTGTATATAATTTTTAATCGGTTGTCTCTAGTTCGAATCCCGATTTTTAATGACTTCCTTAATTTTACTCTATACTCTAGAAAATATCAGTTAGATTGATGCTGTAACTACATACAGCACCTTTAAGCATACCAAACTCATATTATAAATTATTTTGTTCTTGGTGTTCTGGGTTCGAATACTGATTCGATGGAATTTACTTATAAATTTAATAACTCCTAAACCAATTAAGATAAAGACGGTAAATAAACTTTATTGCGTTTATCTTATTAGGTAGTATCTTGTAAATGTGTAATTAGATACCTGACGTCCTGGGTTCGATCCTTAATTTTTAAATTTTCATTATCTCGGGAACTAAGTAAGGAAGAGGAGTGCAGCAAAGCATGATTGATAGGTTCTGTACTTGGTGATTAATGCTGTATATAATTGTCAATCAGTTGTGCTTGGTTCGATTCCCCATCTTTTAATGACTTCCTTAATTTTCCTCTGTACACTAGAATATATCACCTAGATCGATGATGTAACTGCATACAACTTTGTTTAACATGTCAGACTAATATTATAAATTAGTTTGTTCCTGGTGTTCTGGGTTCGAATACCGATTCAATGAAATTTACTTGCAAACATTTAATAACTCGTAATTTAATTTAGATAGACATGTCGAGGTAAACGTAAACAGAGTATCTAGTCCTTAAATATCGTTATCGTGACAAAAATTACTTTAAAGTACTTAGATCGAATCCTGAAGGGTGATTTCATATATCTTCAAGCTTATGGATCATATCAGGTTTGAGTAAAGATTAAATGGTAGATGCTGATATTGGGGAGCTAAAATACATTTATTAAAGTATTACCGGGTTCGATTTAGAAGCTTAGAATCTGTGTAACTCTGGAAAAATTGCTTTTCTCGTGATTGTAGTGAAATGTAATGGTCTTTCTGTGAGAAGATGGAAAGGAAGAATTGAAAAGGGAATAAAAACATGAAATAATTAAGTAAATAAGGGGGAAAATCTTCTAGGTTTCCTTTTAAGCTTTTACTTTTAAGTATTGTGATAATACAGCTTGAATTAACCTTGGTACAATAGGTGGTGATGGTGGTGGTGGGCTTGAATTTGAAATATATGTCTGAATGAGCGTGTGGGAATACTTCTCTTGCTGGTGTGACAGCATAAGCAGGTAGTTATGAGACGAGTTTAAACGTGTTTGATGCTGCCAGACATCCTGTCTCTGGGTGTGACGTCATAAACATCCTGTCTCTAGACTTGAGGTTATATGGCTGGGGGGTTAGTACACGTTGAGCGATCATATACAGGTGGTTATGGAGCGAGTTTATGATTGATCTAAAAAGGTTCGTGCTCCCTCTATAAATATGGTGATCTAGGGCATTGGACTTCATTGTGCTAATTAGTCTTGAGGTGTTAACATCGTGTTCTCTCCAAGAATAATCAGCTTTCTAAAGTGGTGTCAAGGTGAAGAGGTCTACATTTCATTGATCAGTGATTAATACGTTATTACATCAAGAATAAAGATGAATAACTCAGCGTATAAGGATATTATTCCAAGCGCTACTGGATATGCATGCGGAAAATGTGGGAAGAAGTTCCTCCGAGGTTATGACAAGAGAAGACACGAGATGAGCTGTAAGAAGCTCTTCAAATGTAAACATTGTAATGTAACCTTCAAAGATGGTTATAAGGGACAGCGACACGAAGATATATGTGAAATAAGCAGCCCTCAGAAGAAAAGAAGATTGGAGCCAACTAAACATCAGTTGCTGTCAACAATGGAGGACTGTGATATGAAAGAATACGAAACTTCATTCGAAGGACGATTGAAATCGTATTTTATACGATGCGAATCAGCTAAGGACCTAAATATGTATCTGCAAGAGTCAAAACAACGTATAATCCAGGCTGTGCATAAAGAGCTTAGCATTCATAAGAGTGTTAAAATTAATCTGCTGGCTGAGTGTCGATTTGTTAACAGTATTGGAGAAACCTGTGACAAAACATTTAAAACACGGAATCAAGCTGTTTTCCTGGAAACTGATCTGGAGTCAACGATGGAAGTGAAATTCAAGAAATTGGTGACTGAAATGGAGGAGTCTCAGCTTAAGGGTAGCAGCTGGGCTTTGCTTGCTGTGGAAGGAGTTCGACTTCGTATCAACAAGTACAACCCGTTACGAGGAAGTAGCTACATACCACTACCGTCAGCTGTTGAAGCAAGGAAAGCATGTATAAACATCCAGAACTTTACCGACGAGAAATGTTTCATGTACTCTATACTGGCCAAATTCGTGAGCATCAAGCCTCAACGCGTCAGCAAATACAAACAACTTCAAGACAAGTACGACTTCAGCTGTGTTTCCTACCCTACTCCACTTTCTCAAATACCTAAATTTGAGAAGTTTAACAATATGTCTATTAACGTTTTCGGGCTGGATGAGAAGCATGAAGTGTATCCGATAAAGGTTGCTGATATTGAACTACCTGAACATCGCGACCTGCTACTATTGAATGATAGCAGTGGAAAACATCACTACGTGTATATAAGGAATTTTGAGAAGCTCGTTCGACGCCAGAAAACTAACCATAATGGACGGGTTTATACTTGTAAGCGCTGCTTTACACATTTTGATGATCGATATGGACGAAGTGGACTGGAAAAACTACAAGAACATGCAGCCGTCTGTATTCAACATGGTGTTGCAAGGGTTGTTATGCCTAGCAAGGAGAAAGCAATTGCACAGTTTAAAAATGTTGAGAGGATGCTGAAAGTACCTTATGTCATCTATGCTGATTTTGAGAGTATTCTCACTCCATGCCATACGTGTACACCCAATCCTGAAACTTCCTATACAACACCTTATCAAGAGCACACACCAATGAGCTTCTGTGTTTACGTGAAACCTACATCCAGTGTTGAACATCTCGAAACTGATCTTCCTAAGCATCCCTATGTGTATCGTGGTGCTGATGCTGCTCAGAAGTTTATGCTGTACCTGACATCTCTTGCAAAAATGATTGGTAATATATACAAATCTGCTAAGCCTCTGAAACTTACGGATCAACAGCAAAAGGATTTTGAGTCTTCTACGACATGCTACTTGTGTGGAAAAGGCTTTACAGAAGAGAACTACAAAGTACGCGACCATGATCACATCAGCGGTGAATATCGTGGAAGTCTTCATAATGAATGTAATTTAGCCTGTAAAACACCTAAATATATACCAGTCTTCATGCATAACCTTAGCGGATATGACTCTCATTTCATTGTTAAGGAGCTGGGTTGTACAAGTGAACGTGTGGAGGTAATTCCTAACTCTGAAGAAAGCTATATCTCATTCACCAAGTATGTAGGAGATATAAAGCTTCGATTTGTGGATAGCTTCCGTTTCCTCAGTACAAGCTTGGATAAGTTGGTAAAAAATCTAACCTCATATCCTGAAACGCTAAAGTACTTTGGAGAAGACAAATTGAAGTTGATGACCCGTAAGGGTGTATTTCCCTATGATTACGTCACTTCCTGGGATGTTTTGAACGAGACCTGCTTGCCTCCTAAGCACACCTTCTACAATAGATTAAATGAAGAAGAAATTAGTGATGTTGACTATGATCATGCTAGAAATGTATGGGAGCTGTTTAATGTGAGAAACCTGGGCGAGTACAGCGACCTGTACTTAACCTCAGATGTACTACTCCTAGCCGATGTCTTTGAGACGTTCAGAGAGCAAACCCTCAAAACACACAAAGTTGACCCCGCGCATTATTTTACCTCTCCAGGACTTACATGGGACGCCATGTTGTTGTATACAGGAATTAAGCTGGAGCTGTTACAAGATTACGATCAACTACTCATGGTGGAATCAGGTATAAGAGGAGGTTTATGTCAAGTTTCCCATCGGTATGCTGAAGCTAATAACGCGTATATGGAGAAGTTTGATCCGTCGAGACCAACCCAATTTATCACATATGAGGACGCCAATAACCAATATGGGTGGGCAATGTGTCACGCCCTTCCTTTTGGTGGATTTCAGTGGGTTTCGTCTGAAGAAATCAACTTAGAAACACTACAAGAAGATGATCCTCATGGGTACATATTAGAAGTTGATATCGAATATCCTGTAGAACTTCACGATCTACACAACGATCTACCTTTCCTGCCTGAGTGTATGAAGCCATTGGAAGCATCTACAAAGAAACTGATACCTCATCTTGGACCTCGAAAGAAGTATGTAGTGCATTACATGGCTTTGAAGCAAGCTCTTAGTCATGGACTACGACTAACAAAAATCCATCGTGTGCTACAATTCCGACAGTCTCGGTGGTTGAAACCTTATGTGGAATTTAACAACAGGCTACGACAACAAGCTGCAAATGACTTCGAGAAGGATCTCTACAAGCTCTTTAACAACGCCATGTTTGGAAAAACTATGGAGAACCTGCGTAACCGCATGGATATACGACTGGTGACCAATGAAAAAACTCTAGAGAAGCTGATCGCCAAGCCTACGTTTATCGACAGGACGATATATGCTGATAATCTAGCTGCTGTACATATGGCCTCTCGTCAGATTGTATTCAACAAGCCTATATACATTGGTATGAGTGTGTTGGACATCTCCAAGACATTAATGTATAACTATCATTACGACGTTTTGTTGCCTTATTATGGAGCTAAAAACCTGAAGCTTATGTATATGGACACTGATTCGTTCATTCATCGTGTAACAACTGAAGATGTGTACCAGGACAAGCTACGTTTTCTTGAGCATCTCGATACAGCTGATTACCCTGCCAACCATATATGTTACTCTACTCAGAACAAAAAGGTATTGGGAAAATTTAAAGATGAGGCTAATAGCAAAATCATCCTACGCTTTGTTGGACTACGTCCTAAGATGTATGCCTTAGATATTCAAGGGTCAATGATAAAAAAGATTAAAGGTATAAAACGTAGCGCTATTAAGCAGTACATTTCGTTTGACAGCTATACAGACTGTCTTAAAACCTGTGAAATCATCAGAACACCTATGCATCTGATCCTATCACGAAAGCATGCTCTTGCTACAGTGCAAGTGAATAAAATTGCATTGACTCCGTTTGATGATAAAAGAATTATTGCTGAGGATGGGATAACGACATATGCGTATGGACATTACGCCATTACAAACAGTGCTTAAAAGAATGTAAGTTAAAGATAAAGATTTTATCGTGAGTCTACAATCTTAAAAAAGAAGGTTATCCGTGTGCTGTATATGCAGATAGCTGACGCCTGATGAAGAAAGAAGAAGATGGAAGGGAAGGTGGTAACCCTGCCATTAGGAGCAATCCTAGTGCTAGTCTCAAGCCTAGATAAAAGGGGAGAGACATCTAGACCGAACTAAAATAAAGGTATGTTGACGTAAAGCTTTTCAATTTGTGAACCAATATGCAGTTTATCCCTCTCCGCATCGTACAATAACTGTTTAACATATAATAAGTTTGTAAGATTTAGAAAAAAGTATATAAATTGTTGTAACGTTGGATGAGAAATGTTTTATAATTTAATTACTCTCTATATTACCATGAGTACCTGTGATACTGGTTGAATTGCCCGTTAAATGACTTAAATACCTGTGATACTACTCGAATCAAGTGAAATTACATTAAATAGCTCTGATACGAAACCCTGATCATTGAATCTAGCCTCCTGTGATACTAGCTGAGTTACTCTAAACACCTATGATGCTTGAATCGCCCAAATACCTAGACACTATCTGAATTACCTGTTAAAATGACACAAATACCATTGATACAACCTGAATCACCTGCACTTACCTTAAATAGCTGTGATACAAATCTCTGATCAAAATTATCACGAGCATCTGTGAAACTATGCTGATTACCCAAATACTTACGATATTATCTGAACTATCTGTAAAATACGAAACTAGGCTATAACCAACCCCTGGAACCTACCCTCCTGTAATGCTTGCTTAATTACTCTAAACACCTATGTTACTTGAATTATCCTAAATACCTACGATACCCTCTGAATTACCTGTGAAATATGAAACTATGCTATACCCAACCCTGGAATCTAACCTCCTGTGATACTAGCTGAATTAGCCTAAATACCTACGATACTAGCTGAATTAGCTGTGAAATCATGCATAGCTATGATGCAGTTAGCCTCTGGAATCTAGCCTCCTGTGATACTAGCTGAATTAGCTTAAATGCTCAAGATACTAGCTGAATTGGCTGTGAAAATGATTTAAATACCTGTGATACTACCCGAATCATGTGAAATTACCTTAACTAGCTCTGATACGAATTCCTGCTCTAAATTAGCACGAGCACCCGTGATACTACCTGAATTACCTGTGAAATATGAAACTATGCTATACCCAACCCTAGAATCTATCCTCTTGTGATACTAGCTGAATTAGCCTAAATACCTACGATACTAGCTGAATTATCTGTGAAATCATGCAGAGCCATGATGCAGTTAGCATCTGGAATCTATCCTGTGTTATTAGACGAATTAGCCTAAATACATACGATACTAGCTGAATTACCTGTGAAATCATACACTGCTATGATCCAGTCAGCCTCTTGCAATACTACCTGAATTACTTACCTGTTAGTGTTAGTGGGTTAGCTTTTCCCGTTGCAGGTCATCTTTTTCTCTTTATGGCTCACCTTTTTCCCTTTGCTGGTAACATTTTCCCCTTTGCTGGTGACATTTTTCCCTTTACTGGTCACGTTTTTCCCTTTGCTAGTCAACTTTTTCCCTTTGTGGGCCTCCTTTTTCCCTGAGCAGTCACCTTTTTCCCCTGAACGACTCACCTTTTCCCTGAATAGGTTACGTGATGGGCATGTCTAGAATTAGCGGTCTAACATTGACATCAAACAGTTTTCCACTAAGTTCACGTCTAAAGTTGCTTTCAAGTCTAGCACCTCCTATTCCCTATCTCTCCTGTATATAAGTCCATATTCCTACTGCTACACTACCTGTCTAGCCTAACACCTCTCCTCCTGTTCCTATACCTCTCATATAAACCATTCTCTACTCCTCTAGCTCTGTCTAGCCTAACGCCTCTCTCGTTTCCCTGTACCTCTCACATAAACCATACTCTGCTCCTCGACCTCTGTTTAGTCTAACTCCTCTCCTCGTTTTCCTATACCTCTCATATAAACTATACTCTACTCCTCAACCTCTGTCTAGCCTAGCACCCCTCTTCCTGTTCCTATACTTCTCATACATATAAACCATGCCCTACGTTTCAAGCCCTGTCTAGCCTAACACCACTCCCCGTATCCCCTACCTCTCAAAAGCTCATTCCCTCCTACCCTCCCCCCCTCTAGCTGAGTATCACTCCTTGGTTTCCTATCTAACCTAACTTTAACACCTGTCTATCCTAGCATAGGATCTCTCTCCGTTTTCTCGTCTCTCCTTATGAACACAAACTCAATTCTCCTAACCTAATACCTCTCCTCGTTTTCCTATACTTCTGATATAAACCATACTCTACTCCTCGACTTCTGTCTAGCCTAACACCTTTCCTCGTTTTCCTATATCTCTCATATAAACCATGCACTACGTTTCAAGCCCTGTCTAGTCTAACACCTCTCATCGTTTTCCTATACCGCTCATATAAACCATACATTACTCAGCCTCTGTCTAGCCTAACACCTCCCCTCGTTTTCCTATACCTCTCATATAACCTATACTCTACTCCTCAACCTCTGTCTAGCCTAGCACCCTCTTCCTGTTCCTATACTTCTCAAACATATAAACGCATACTCTACTCTCAACCTCTGTCTAGCCTAACACCACTCCCCGTATCCTCTACCTCTCATAAAGCGCATTCCTCTCCTGTCCCCTGTCTAGCTGAGTATCTCTTTGGTTTCCTATCTAACCTAACTTTAACACCTGTGTATCCTAACATAGGATCTCTCTCCGTTTTCTCGTCTCTCCTTATAAACGCATACTTAAACCCTCCTAGCCTAACACCTCTCTACTATTTCTTCCATATAAACGTATTTCCCTCCTTCAACCCTCTTTAGCATAGTATCGGTCGTCGTATTCCCTATCTCTCCCATATAAACGCATTTTCCTCCTTGAACCACCCCATCCAGCCTCGTTTTCCCTATCCTTTCCCATATAAACGCAAAAAAGTGGCCCAGCTCTCTCCTATATATCCTACTGTTGTCTTTCACAGAAATACAATATCTTAATCAAAGCCCATTTTTGGGGATTCAAGTAGGTACCTACAAAAAAAAATTCATATGATGTTTGAGCGGCAAAAAAAATCTTCGCCTTGCATCCCTAAAATGTAGCTGCGTTGAGCACGAAATAGTAAAACCGTAAACCGTAGTAAAAGCTAAAGTAACATTTTGATAGTGTTTAACGCCTGCTCTTACTGCATAGGACACCAAAAGCTGTGATTGCTGATAATACATGAAATGAAATGACAATTGGAAGGTACTTTGGAAAAAAGGTTCCAGGCCTGGGTCTAAGATACCTTCCCGTGCTTTGTCCTTGCAGGATTTGAACTGCGAGCCTCCTGTTCACGACTCCGTGTTTTAACAAACTCCGCAACACTAAAATAGAAAAGCTGTCTGTGTAAACCATAAAAATTGTAAATTGTTAAATTCCGGGTATTCCAGGCAACAAAGGATATATCAATGTTTGCATCGTCAACCGAAAAGGTTCCAAGTATATGATGATGAAAACAATAATCAATGAGTACGTTTGCATCCCAAACGACCGGTTTGTGAGATAGTTGCGAATCAGTGGTTAAAGGTCCTCGATTACTTTTTGTTCATACACTGGATGTATCCGTGCACTGTTGGTAGCTGTAAGGTTCTTCTGTTTTTATTAGAGCACTTTGCCGGCCTTACTCAAGTGGGATCCTTTTTTTTCCAACTGTAGAAGATATATACAGCATGTTTGACTAGGCTACAACTTCACCTTTCGGCAATTTTCAGTTTTGACAATAAAAACTGTCAGATCATCTTTATTGTTCAAGGAGAAAAGCTGACAATGTTCACGCGCAATTTAGTTGGTGTGAAGTAGAATCTGTCCCACGTATGGAAGCCAATTGAAGAAAGTTTATTCTTTCTTATTTGCACTACGCTTTGGGCGTCAATTTGAAGTAGGTTGTGTTGAAGGAGTTGTATTATATTTCGACTGTTGGGGAGCCGAACTTGAAGTTGCAACCGCACGTATGGTACTCGCTTTCAGGTAGCCTTCGCCCTAAATGTACTTATCGGTGGCCTTTGCCCCAAATGTAATTTTGACCGTTTCTTTAAATATTATATATTTATGTTTGTCTCGGCTGCGTCAGTATTATTGTTAGAGATATGTTTCTCTTTGCAGGGTTGTGGTGCGACTGAAGAATGTAGGCTTACACAGATTATAATTTTACTTCACTCCTTTTATTAATGCTTGACACGATTTAAATAACGCTTCACTGATATAGAGAGAGAGCTATGAGATTTTTTTTATTAATTACTTGCGCTTTTTAACATATAAGCTATTTTTTTGTGTCACACTAATACGTATTAAATTTCTCGAGGACACATCTCGCGTCCAGTTATGAACGCTTTCTACAAGCAACTGACTTCTGTAGTTGTAAATTTTGCTATATTTCAGTTTCTGATTGGCCAATCCTAGTCCAATAGAATACGTTCATTTAACTTAAGCTTTCTTCTGGTTGTTGATTGGCTATTTATAAACTGTCTCAAAATTTACATTATTGTTGCTCCAATAATGACGAGTAGCATTATTAAACATTCTTACTCATAATTGCCTCAAGTTACCTCATTGTTAGCAACTTTTAACCTATTATTCTCACAGCTCCTACATTATTAAATTACGTAATACATTCACATAACATTATTGAACATGTATACAATAATATAAACATTTACAATGACTGTAATATACACTTTTTATATATTGTTACATATACATATTGTTTTAAGGCGGGCTGTTATTGAATTATATGTTATATAATTAGACTGAAATCATTTAAGTGTTAAAAGTACTCCCTCAAGTGGCGCCTTGTAACAATCACTGGCAACTATTTTGCAAGTGGTTCATTTGCTGACCTAGCAGAACCGTTATCGTTCCAACCATTGCAGTTTGCGCAGATTTTTGTTGCTATAATCAACAAAATCATAAATGAACGCGAAGCGTTTAATTTCAAATGTGTTGATTTCTTGGAAATTATAATGCCTTAGGATGTTTCCATATCAACTGCTCTTCATTTTTATCGATTTCAACCGAATTTGAAACCTGTTAACAGCTGTTCTTCATACCTGTGGCAAACGCATCTACAACTGAATAAACTTAGATATTCTTAATTCGAAATTTGGAAATAACAAAACGTTTTAAAAACAATATAGCTGTTAACTTCATCTATATTATAACATTTTAATTAAACAATTTTAATCCCATTCTTAGATATCGCAATGTACCTGCTTTTTAAAGCAAGTATTTGGAATAATACTGCGGCGTATCGTTATGAAATTGTTAAAAACAAGAAGTAGGAATGGAACACTTTTTGGTATTTCGAACTAACATTAAAAGTCAGAAACTCTTAAAAACGGATTTTCAACAGAATATCGTATTTCCTGTTTATCGCTGCGTCATTTTCTACTGCAAGTGTGCGTTTGAGAGATCACATTCTGATAAAATATATCAGCGTTTTCCCTTTAAGTTCAATATCGCTGCATTTTGTCAACGGTAATCAAGAGAACCTTGTCTAAATAGGTGAATTCGACCTGATAGGTTTTTGGTTGCCTATAAAGTGGCCTGGAAGTGTTTTCGTTCTACGTTAATCCTCTCGTTTTTGGACAGCCAACGAATCGGAACATGGGTCATCTCTCTATTGAAGGCAAGAGCACAGCTTGTCTAACTTTTCCTTAAAGTAGTTGTAATCAAGCGAGTGCCGCTGTTATTGATTGAGCTTAACCCCTAAAACGCTGCTGCCCAAATTCTATAAATCCTCTAAAATAATAACCTTTAATGTCTATAGGGAAACGGCCTCTCCTAAAAGGAAGAGGGTAGCTCGATATGTTTCTCCCACATTTAAGCTAAAAGTGTGGAATTGCCCTGATAGTTAATTAATTGTCTTAACCTAGATTTGTTTTTACATTTACACATTTTGCTCCTTGGCGCTCTGACCTTGTTCTATCACTGCTTATTCAATATGTCCTATCTTCCTTGACACGCAGTCGCGCTGAGTGTCTTACTTCCTGTACAGGCGTCCCAGTTTCTCGCCATCCTACAGTACGCGAGGTTTAGGTTTAAACATGAGCATTTTGACGCTACCTGACAGGTCTTGGAGAGGGGATTGCACTAGTGACGATCCGAGTGCTGAGAAACCGTCACAGTCGCCCTTCACTGCGTAATCTCTTGTACTTGTTGCCAGTTGCATTTTTGGCAGTGAAATATGGAAAATATTCTGATATCTTCAGCCGTCCTTGCTTCACTGGCTTTCGTATTGTTACAAGCGAGTGTTGGTTGTTCTGTTTTAAATGTCATGTTTGAACCTAACACAGATTTTAAACAATAAGTTTCAATAGTAAAGGTTTTGAGATTAGGCAGTTAAGGATTAGCAACTACTTACCATGTTTCAACTTAAAGCAAATGCACTATAGTCCAGGTGCTGCCAATGTTACTCTTCATTTCGTCCACCCATCTGATCTCGGTCTTCCCGGCCGCCTCTCTCCTTCTCTTGGGTCCTACATCGTTGCTATCTTAGTCCATCGGCTGTTGTTGAACCCTACTGTGAGTGAGGCGTAATTCATGTTACGTGCAAAATTGTACGAAAATCGGCTACTTAGCGTTAAATTATGCGGTATACATTCACACACAAGCATTTAATATTTCGTGAAGAATCTTTGCATTTCTATTCCAACCTCTTACACTCCTCTGCTGCATAGTTTATGGAAGTATAGGTTGCTATCGTCTCCTTCCAGATATAGAATACATGTACAAGCCAGTACTCGGTGCAAGGTTGCACGATAAAGTTCTAGTTTTATTTGAAAAGCACCAGACAGAGACTGCAAGAAGCACATGGTGAAGAGTGCATGGAACACGCTAGTTCGTTTTAGTGTCATAAAGTGTTCGAAGAAGGGTGAGAATTTCTCAGGGGGGCCTCCTACTGAGAGAAAGCACATTCTATAGAACTCAGCGTACGTTATCGTGCAAAATCGCAACTTCAGCCTTGCATAAATGTACTGCTGCTGCCGCTTGCGATATTACCCTTCTTCGTAACCCGAGGCTATTCACTTTCGATGTAGGTTAAACTGCTGGTGCTCTACCCACGGCCCGTTAAGTTCTTTTCTCACATTAAGCAAACACAAGGATTAATTCCTAATCTCTTGAGAGTGCTTAGCTATTACCGCATCAAAATCCTAATATTTTATGTGGCCGGCCACTTAAGCTGTTAAATTTCGTCAATCCCTTCGAGTGAGCGCGCGGTTCACAACCATCAACTTCTTTGCTTTGATTAACTCAATAATACACACCACTAGACACTGATTTGGGCTACCTTACACTGAGCTTGGTATGGAGCAGTAGTTAAGTTACCTCGGTGCAAGCGACTCGAGTCCGATTCTCTATAGTGAATTCTTGTCTTTTATTTTTTACAACTCAATTTATTGTAATATAGTTAAAAATCTGATGTGTTGAACTCACATGCCTTTCTCTACTCTTGTACAAACTATTTTTACAAACGCTTATTCTCCATATGCTTCATGTTAATCGAGATATCGAGATGTTAATCTTATTGCTAATTTTCCTGTAGATGCAAGGGGAATTGGTAGGCTTTAAGCGATAGTCAAATATTTTAAGAGCTGGTTGCTATCTATAGTATTCCATACTCTTTGCATTACCAGGACAAAAAAAATGAATAACGAATTTGAGAAAAAGTATAAGTATTGGACAATTTAAGGGCATAACAAGCAATATTGGTTCACTCAATAAAAAAATGTATTTAACATAAATTGTGTATTTTAATGCGATCTACATTTTTGTGTCGTAAAATTTTGTCTTACTCTTATGATTTACCAATTATGCAAAAGTCGTTCACAATGAAGAATACTTTTGGAGACATTCCCAGAAAATTCAACATATACATTTTATTTGTCATGAAAGTATCTTAAATATATGACATTTTAATCAAAATCTTTAGAGCCATTTCTGAGAAAATTAAAATATTCGAAAAATGTTCCATGTAAAGGGTAATCTGGGGTGGGGGGATTTTCTTGAAAACCTTAGTGTCGCATCTCTGGAAGATACTGAACCTAAATACCAAGTTTGGTGTTTATCCGACTGTTCGTTTCTGAGTTATGCTGTTCACAGACAGACACACACACACGGACATGTTTCCAAAAATGCTTTTTTTGGATTCAGGGGGTCTCAAAATATATTTCCGGTGAAATCTTTGTATCGAATTTTTGAGTGGAATACAATACTTGCCTACTTAGTAGAGAAAGTAAAAATATTGCTTCTGTAACATCATTTTACTTACAAATTAATTACAATAATTGTGAAATTTGTGGTTATAAAATTAATTGACACAGTATGAAACCTCCTCCCGAAAGATAAATTAATGTCCTGATTGCCATCTACCGGTATGACGGAATACTAAATAAACATAAAAATGAAGAAAACCTGTCATATTTTCACTCATGTATTTAAAATCAAAGGGGGGGGGGAGACGTTTGTGTAGCTCCACGGAGTTTGGAACTTGTAACCTAGGAACAGTAAGCTTGGTCTCTACCACTGAGCTAAGAGTGCTCCTTAGAGCACTCCTTATACTCCATTTGAGAACTATAAATCAATAAAGTGTGTTTTGATTACAGATATTCAGTGTTGAAGCATTATGAAACATTTGTCTGTTTAAAATCTCGTATATCAATTATTTTCTCGGAATACTTTTGTGATTATAGGTGTGTTCCCCAATATAACTACTACAAGAATATATACATAATAGAAACAAATAATACATTGCCTTTTCTAAATTCACTTATAAAAGGAAAAGGCAATAATATAAATTTTGGAATTTCTAGAAAACCTACTCATGTGGATAATTATATAAAAATCTGATGTGTTACACTCACATGACTTTCTCTACTCTTGTACAAACTATTTTTACAAACGCTTATTCTCCATCTACTTCATGTTAATTGAGATAAACATTTGCAGACTATCTTATTGCTAATTTTCTTGTAGATGTAAGGGGAATATATGTTTACAAGGGCAATATAGAAATACAGTAGCCTTTAAGCACATACATATGTCTTAATAGCTGGTTGCTAGGTGCAGAACCATTCCCTTTGCCACAGATTAATACTCTTTGCATATCCAAGACAAAACACGACAAAAAAATCTGATGTGCTACACTCACATGACTTTCTCTACTCTTGTACAAATTATTTTTACAAACACTTATTCTCCATCTACTTCATGTTAATCGAGATATCGAGATGTCAATCTTATTGCTAACTTTCTTGTAGATGCAAGTGGAATATGGTAGGTTTTAAGCGATAGTCAAATATTGTAACGCTGGTTGCTATGTGGCGCATTCCATTCTCTTTGCATGTCCAGGACAAAAAAAATGAATAACGAATTTGAGAAAAGTATAAGTATTGCAAAATTTAAGGGAATAACAAGCAATATCTCGAAAACGGTTCACTCAACAAAAGAAATGTATATGACATAAATTGTGTATTTTAACGCGATCTACATTTTTTGTGTAGTAAAATTATGTGTATCTCTTATGGTTTACCAGTTATGCAAAAGTCGATCACAATGAAGAAGACTTTTGGAGACATTCCCAGAAAATTCGAGATATACATTTCCTTTCTCATGACAATATCTTAAACATATGATGTTTTAATAAAAATCGTTAGAGCCATTTTTGAGAAAATTAAAATTTTCAAAAAATGTTCCATGTAAAGGGTAGTTTGGGGTGGGGGATTTTCTTGAAAATCTTCGTGTCGCATCTCTGGAAGATACTGAACCTAAATACCAAGTTTGGTGTTTATCCGACTGTTCGTTTCTGAGTTATGCTGTTCACAGACACACAGATACACACACACACACAGACACACACACGGACATGTTTCCAAAAATGCTTTTTTTTGGATTCTGGGAGTCTCAAAACATGTATTTCCGGCGAAATCTCGGTGTCGAATTTTTGGGTGGAATACAATACTTCCCCTACCTACTATACGTAGTAGAGAATGTAAAAATGAATAACGAATTCCCATTTGAGAAAATAAGTATTGAAACATTTAAGGGAATAACAAGCAATATCTCGAAAATGGTTCACTCAACAACAAAAATGTATATGACATAAATTGTGTACTTTAACGCGATGTACATCTTTTGTGTGGTAAAATTTTGTCTATCTCTTATGATTTACCAGTTTACCAAAAGTCGTTCACAATGAATATTTTTGGAGACATTCCCAGAAAATTCAAGATATGCATTTTATTTGTCATGAAAATATCTTAAACATATCATACTTTTATCAAAATCCTTACAGCCATTTTTGAGAAAATTAAAATTTTCGAAAAATGTTCCATGCAAAGGGTACTCTGGGGTGGGGGGATTTTCTTGAAAACTTTCGTGTCGCATCTCTGGAAGATACTGAACCTAAATACCAAGTTTGGTGTTTATCCGACTGTTCGTTTCTGAGTTATGCTTTTTCACAGACAGACAAACACATGGACATGTATCCAAAAATGCTTTTTTTGGATTCAGGGGATCTCAAAGCATGTATTTCCGGTGAAATCTGGGTATCGAATTTTTGGGTGGAATACAATACTTCCCCTACTTACTATACGTAGTAGAGAAAGTAAAAATAAGTTCTATAATCCTATTTCAGATCAACATGCAGTATTTAGAAGCTTAGTCTTCAGGCTGATTACGAATGGTTCAATTTTCGGCTGTGGCATTGAATTTTTCAGTTGACTCTATATTAAAAACTTGCCAAGACTAGACTGAAGTCTGTAAAACGTATAATAATGTCGATTAATTATATATATAATAATAAAAAATATAATTACTATGTTAATGATTAATCCATTCATGTTTTATTCCATAATAAGGATACATCAGTACGTTCGTGTTATTATTGTCATTTCAATGTTTGACAGGGTATTTGCATTGTGATATTGCAAGCAATATGTTGTCATAAGTAAGCGTTCAGAAAGCTTCGTGTATGGGTCTGCTAAAACGCTGCAGAAGTCACCGTGTAGTTCAACCCCCCCCCCCCACCGAATAGAAAGCTGCAGTCCCTGAAAGCTGAAGGTCAAATGCCGATTCGAATGTAGCATGAGGATAGGCGAAGAGAGATGACACGTAACAAAGTGACCCAATGAAATGTTAGTATTTAGTTTAAGCCAAAAAGTAGACGCAATCTAACAATGCGGCTACATCTACGAGTCAGTCTTTGACCAGATTCACGATTTAGAAGAAAAAATTAAATTGAGTTCTATTTATAAACGCTCTTTAACTGCTGTGGTCCTTAGCGTCCCATTATATATTGGGCGTGAAAGACAAGTAATTTTGCTCAGAGACCTCTTTATCAAGCTTCAGGTTCTTTTACGTGCCGTAAATCTACGACACGGGACCACCGGCTTAACTTCCCTTCCAAAGGAAGTCATGCTAAGGATTTTTAAGCCTGAAAAAACTCCATCGCCCTCTGCCGGGTTTGAACTCACGACCTCGGGAACTAGAGGCTAGCATGGTAGCCACTACACCACGGAGGATGACGCATGACATCTAGGAGAATGGAACAGGACAATAATCAAAACAATATATCCAACAGCAACAAATTATCTACAGTAAGCACATTACACATAAAAAGATCTGTCAAAATAATTATGTATGTATGTAATGTTTCTGCGTAGCGTCAAGTGTAAATTCCAATTATCAAGTAGCAGTAGCCAAATTGATACTATGGAAGGGGAACACAACTTAGAAGTAATGGGTGTATATGACCAAACCAGTAATATGTCAACTTTAACAAATTTTGATAAAAAAAAGGAAAGACTTGCAAAATTCAGTAAATGCAGGTATCCAGTTAGAATAGTCGCAGGCGGAAAGGGGAAACATAGTTGTAAATCAGAGGTATACAGGGTAGCAAGGGAAACAGAACATGTACAGTTACTGCCCTCAACTATAAGCACGGATGAGCCAGGAGTGATCAAAGCTATAGTCAAGTAGAGATAGGTGAGCACCGTTAGAAGAATTGATAATCCGTTTACTTCACCAGAATAATGAGAAGCTTAAAAGAGACCATGGTGAACAGACGAGAATAGCTAGTAAACAATCAGAGGAAAGATTAGATTAGCAAAAGCAGGCAATCTGTGATGAATTAGGGAATGCACCAGAGCAGAAAATTAAAGTGTGTAACATGAGTTCATGAGATATGAATTTATATTCAATGCATGCAGTGAGAGATTTGAGAGAGTAACAGCTGTTACCACGAGCTTGCATGAGCAAATTGTAACTAGCAACAATGAAATAAGACAGGAGGTAGACTTACTATGAATGTAGAGCAGGATAAAGTGTGCAGAGACCTAAACACGGTGAAGCCTATTGTCACAGATAAAATCAATACTGTTAGTAAGGAAGTGGAGTCAATGATACAGCAACTAAAGTAAGCAAAGTAATTAATGAATTAACAACTGTAAGAAAAGATATAAATATACTCTCTGCAAACTTTCTAAATGAAATGAATATTAATGATGATGCTAGTAACAACAGCGTAGATAAAAATAATTGGTCCATGATAACATAAATGTATGTCCTGACAACAATGACAGGCACCGCCTCACCTTTAGTGAATCAGAGGAGTGATGCAGGACGTTCTCTTCTAATTCGTGTTGATACTCTGCCAAATGACAATAATGTAAATAGTGCCAGAGATATGAATATAAATTGCAACCATTTAGCAGTATTGTACACGACATTACCCTACCCAAATTTTCTGAAACAGGTAACCCTGTCCAGTGTCTTGCTGATCTCGACAAATACATGCTAGTTAAGGGTGTACCAGAAACCATAAAAATTATTATTGTAAGGCGTACGATAGACAAATACATTAGACTGTCTGATGCTCATCTCGTCAGGAAACATGACATGCGACACATTCAGATAACTATTTCCATGTAAATGTTGGGATACGGCTATTCAACATAAAATACGTGCCTCACTTAGTCATGGTCAATACAACGCACGTGATGGAGTGTCTATGGCAGGTTACATATTGTAGTACTCAATTCAAGTAAGAAATTTGAATCCACCAACGCAGGAGCCAGACTTTCTAGCGCTAATCACCAAACACTTTCCATTAAGAATCCATCACTATATACTAAGCGAAGCACACTACAACAATGGAGCTGACGGATCTGATCTCCTCACTTGAATCTCAGGAGGAAGAGATACCTAACACACATGAGAACCGACCATTTAATCCGTGCAGTCGCAGGTTTTTACAATTGAACACACGTGAACCACAGTACCAGGCACATAAACTTAACCGAGGCAGGGATCGACAAGCAGAAACACAAAATCGCAATAGACAAATGAAGAATGACCAATTCAGACGTGAAGATAACGCACCTAGGCATGAGAGTATTTATTACATACCGACACAGAGAACGCCGAATAGAGGACATAGGTTCCCAAACTACACTGCCGTTTGTGAAAATTGCAACACCAAGAAGGAATTTCCGAATAACTCCAAACTTGGTGGAAGTGTAGAAGAGTGTGCAAGCAATAAGTGATTACGCGTGCAGAGAGATGGGGTACACATAGTCCGAGCAGAGCCCTCTCGTTTAGGTCTGACAAGGTCAGTGTTGCACCCAGTGTAGTTAGTGCAGAGTTGCCAAACAAGGTGGAAACAATAAAGAGAGTGCCAGTATGCCTCGTCATGGCCAGTATGGTCAAAGGAAACCATATAGGCACGTGAGTGAGTTCGAACGGGGCAAAATGATCGGTCTCCGGGAAGCGGGTTTATCATACGTGACATTTTGGCTCGTACAGGGCATGCTGCTACGACAGTGATGCATGTGTCGAAGCAGTGGATAGATGAAGGTCTTACCCAGCGAAAAGCGGGTACTGGACCACGGAACATGACCACAGCATGGGATGACTGTCATCTTGTCCGCATGGCCATAACGGACCGTACAGCTTCATCCACAATATTGGCTCAACGCTGGAACACTGCGACAGGTGTGGACTTATCTGCAAGAACGGTTCGTCGCCGTGTGCTGCAGGTTGGACTGTTTGCATGCATGCCATTACGTCGGCTCCCATTGTGCAGAAACCACAAGCTCCTACGATTGCAATGGGCACGTGAACATCGTCACTGGGGTGCTGAGTGGCAAAATGTAGTCTTTTCAGACGAGTCCCGCTTCAACGTGTCCTACAGTGATGGTCGCATACGTGTACTGCGGTACCTGGTGAGCGCAACCTGGAGGGCTGCATTGTTGAGCGGCATAGCAGACAAACACCAGCTGTGATGATTTGGGGCGCCATTGGTTACAACAACCGATCTCGCCTCCTACGAACAGCAACCGGTACCTAACGGTGGTTGTAGAGCCTGAGGTACTCCCATTGCTTCAGGCATCTCCACAGCCACATTTCAACAGGGCCCGGCCACATATTGCAAGGAATGTACAAGCCTTCTTCGAAGAGCGACGGGTACCATTGCTTCCCTGTTCGCCTGACATGTCGCCCATCGAACATGTCTGGGAAATGGTTGGTCGGCACTTGGTGCGTCACGGTCCTGTAACCAGTGTCACGGATTTGTGGGCTCGAATCAAACTCGTGGAGGGAAATCCCTCAGGAACTTATTCAGAACCTTTTTGATTCAATGCCACAGCGTATAGCAGCTCTAATTACAGGGCATGGAGGCCACCCAAATACTGAATATTAGGGCTCAAATGTCATGTGTAGATTTGAAAAGCTTATCATTTATTACTTGTCATGCACCTAACCTGTAGTATTAAATTCATTGAATTCATGTGTTTCCTTCTTGGTGTTGCAATTTTCACAACCGGCAGCGTATATACGACAGTAGCAACAGACGATTATAGCGGACCGTCTGATAATGTTAGGGGCCAAGGACACTTAATGGGTCATAATAATCAACCACAAACTCAAAGAACTCGAGAACAAGTAAGTACGTACAATCATTAGGGAACCGCAATTACAGTGTCACCAATCAGAAATGGCCGTCCTGTACAATGAGAATCCGGAAACCCACTAGATGGACACTTCGCTTCAGTAGGTACGAGAGTTGTCCATTCTGTTATTTGCATACAATGACTATTCACCTATACAGTTTAAATGTAACAAGATAGTAACTCATGATGCTCAGCGGACATTGCTAATGAAACAGTGTGATATAAGCTAAGATTGCACACAAATACATACATTACAACAGACTCAGGCTCCACCGTAACTAACTGTAGTCAAAGATTATACCAGGTGAGTCAGCTGCCCCTAGGTATTCGTATCTATGCAACCCGTAGTTTATAGTCTAATATGAAAACATTGAACCTTTTATCAAACGAACTGTTATTGTAGCTCCGTCCTTCTATTCGATACTATATACAACCACCATTAAGGATTAAAGGCCTCAATGAGCCAAGCAGCCGCGAAAGGTTTTAAAAGACGGCTTTTCATGGATATAATGCTTGCAAGGAGATAAGGGTATGTTTTCTCCGAAGAACAGGAGACAGTACATGCGTTCTGGCCGAGTGGATTAGCTGCCGGGATTAGTAAAGCAACGGTTAGCTTCGGAAGCTCGAATCTAATACAAACGTCAAATTGTTTTGGTTATTTGTTTTTCTTTCTCCTGCGTTTAATTTAGCGTAGTTAGCTTTTATTCTTTTGGGCACATATCGACGATATTAAATCTTACAGCTTTTGTTTCATGTTTAAACCTTATATTTCACTTCTTCTACTGACAAAGGATTTGTAAATGTGCTAAGTTCATGGTAAACAGAATAATAAATTGTTAAAGAGCGTGGATTTCATCAACGAAGTAAATGTTCAAAATGACGACCCCCCTTTCATCAATGCACATTTATGTACGTTGCCGGAAGGACCCTCTTGCATGTTGTAACATGCCCGGTGTAATCTGCCTGCATTCTTCATGTATGAGTGCCCGGAAATGATTTGCGCTTTACTGTTCATCTTTACGGTACAAAAAACGTGGTGATTATTCTATTTTGTACACACTTATGTTATCAAAAATGTTCTTTGTATCATAATATAAAATTATAGGCCCAAAGAGATAAAACAAAAGGTAATAAAAACTTTAAACTTAACACGACGCATTTGAACCCGCACTAAAGCGGCACAGGAGTAAAGCAACTATGACATCATTCGGCCAATGCTACATTACGATTTGGGGTTCCTATACGAATTAATAATAGCAAAACTCAACCCCACCTCGAATCTTTACATGCTTTTTGCAACTTCATACAGCGTTTGGAGGTCATTTCGGTAACTTTAACTCAAATAAACAAACTCTATCACCCATTTCCATTACTTTATGAACTGAAGTATGCCATATTTTGTGACAGAAGAGAAATTATCTACTTAATGCTTAGCGTTTTTGACAAGGCTGTACAACGAACCTTTGTTGGCTGACGGCTTAAATCCAATTGGTCGCACTGCTAGATCTTCCATTTTTGTTTTCAAATAATTTTGTCAACCGATGCATGTGATAAGTTGTTCCTTCAGGGGTGTTTTCAAAGGTGTGTATCAATGTATGCTAAAGAATAAATGTTTGTAAAATCAGCTAAAAGTGCCACTGAAGCTTCGAGTGTCAGGGTGGGATGTTTTTGGCATCGACATACATGACGATAGCATTCTGTCCCGTAAAACACTTATGCACTGTGTTATCTATCCTTCCTCTATAACGTGTTATGCAAATCAGCCTTTAGAAGGAATTCAAGAAAGGCGTAAGTCACATATGTTGCTTAGCACGTTGCATAAATTAAAAAATAAATAGGGGCAGCTGACTCACCTGGTATGACGAGCTGTGTACTGAAGGCTAAAAACCTATGGCTATACCTTGTACTAATTTAGTGTTACCTTGCTATTGGTAGAGCAGCCTAACCAATTAAGTTACAAGTTTTATTAACCTTAAATGTAGAAGGTTACAAACCTTAAATATAGAAGATTACGTGTTTGAAACAATGTATCTTGCAATAAAAGACTTAGCAGTAGAATTTCTGCCAGGGTGTGACTTTATGAATGAAAATACTGCGAAACTAGACTTCGAAAGAAACATGGTAATGTTGAAGCTGACGGATAGACATGCCGAAACTTCGTGTATTAAGAAAACTCCAAGCAAATTTAATTGGACGCCTAGAGAGAAAGGTATTCAGGTTACTGAAGTACTTATCAAAATTATTAAGGTTGGACCATGAAACGTACTTACAGCTGGTAGACACGAATGACACACATTCCAGGTATAAGAGCGACAAGGTTACAAACTGCAGACAACGGATACACCGGATAACAAAGCAATGGGTGGAATGAGACTCGCACAATGGGAATATACTCCAGATGTTCTGAAGTTCATAACCTATCCCAAGTACAAAACGAAATGTTAACGCATATGTTTATACAAAATAAAAATGTTTTTAGTGATGTCCCAGGCAGGTTGCCATGTTCACAAACACTCCTTCAATGTAACACACTTACGATAATCTACGAAAAGCTTTGCACGCTGAAATACTATGACACAAAATAGTATAACTGAGTGAAGTACAGCGAGAGCTAAAAGATTACGAACAGGCTGCGCAGCGGTTTTCCTTTCCGCGTCCTCGGCGCTCGTTGCCGTCTGCCGCTATCATAGAAAGGCGCGGATGAAACCATACAACATTTTTAAAACTACTTTCAAAGGTTTTACTTAACAACTTTATGAAAGTGTGTTTGAGGACAGAATTGGTAGTAAAGATTTGTGACCCCCTCGGTCTCCTGACCTAACACCCCCCGATTTCTATCTCTGGGGCAACTATAAATCAAAGTGTACAAGACAAACCCACACACCCTGGACGAATTAAACCAAAATATCCGCCAGGAAATTGCCAACATTTCTCAACGTGAACTACAGCAAATGATGTTTTTTTTCCTAAAGAGGTGCCAAAAATGTATGGACAACGACGGTGGCCACTTTCAGCATCTCCTTTCATGAAGTTGGTAAGTAAAGCCTTTAAAAGTAGTTTTAAAAATGTTGGATGGTTTCATCTGCGCCTTTCTATGATAGCGGCAGACGGCAACGAGCACCGAGGACGCGGACAGGAAAAACACAGGGCAGACGGTTCGTAGTTTTTTGGCTCTCTCTGTAACAACCAATTTGTGAATCCTGTCTGCTGGTCGAGAAAAGAGAAAGTCTTAGATTAAACCTGTATGTAGCATATCTAAATCAATATAAAGAAAGTGACGATTTGAACAATGACAATATCGAGCAAATTTTAGCTAAATTAGCTAGAGATAAATTATCACGTCTATAAACATGTCATCCTTTTGGCAAGTTACATTAGACGAAAACACTGGTATTGTTTCTATTGAAGAAATGTATAGCAAGGCTTAAAGAGTGCAGTTAAAAACAGAAAGGCGAAGGAAAAACTCTAGCAGAAAAGGAATAAGAAGATATGGAACATACAGTTGGGCGACCTCGTCTTCTTGAAGAACAAAAAACTGACAAAGCAAACATAACACACAAGCTATATATGAAATACATCGGCCCATATAAGGTTAAAAAGTTGATAAACACAAACGCATTTGAGTTATATGATATAACTGCACATTGCTTTGTAGGCAACTATCATCTGGACATTTTAGTCAGGAAGATAACCTACAAGCCAGTGAAGATAGTGGCTACAAGACAGCATGGTAAAGAACAATAAAGACAAAGCAAGAATACTGCGTACTACTAGCGTCAGGACTTTCGGGTGCTGCCCAGGGTACCGTTGTAAAGGAAATTTTAATAATATACTGTAATAAGAATATAATAATGATGATCCCAAGTGCGGCCAACAGTCAGCTAAGTAGTGTACTAATATTGTTGCATGTAAATAATATATACGACTTTCTCAAGTGCATTTTTGATTATATACCCTTAAAACTTGAGTTAAACTTAAAATGGCCTACTTCGCATATTTCCATAGTCATTTATCATATGGTATAATATTCTGGGGAAGTCCAGTTATAAAAATAGAATCTTTATAATACAAAAAAGAGCAATCAGAATAATGTTAAATCTTTGCAGCAACACAAGCTGCAAACCTTACTTCATACTGTTAAATATCTTGATTGTTCCTTCGCTATACATTTTTGAAACTCTGGTAACAATGTATAAGCAGCAAAATAGTTTTAACACAAATGCTAATATTCATGACTATAATACAAGAAATAAATCTAAACTGCACATTACAGGTTATATAAGAATTCTATATAAAAAGTTTATATTATTATGTGATTCAATTGTTTAATAGACTCCCCACATATTTAAAAAAAAAGTTAAAACCCTAACAGTCTTCAAAAAAGATTTGAAAAAATTCCTAATACAGGGTTGCTTTTATTCAGTGGAAGAATATCTAGAAAAGAATTAGTTTATAAGCTTTCTTATGGAATATACTATGTTTACAATTCCAAAATTTAGTTTAGGTACCTACTCATGTAATAAATTAGGATTTCTGTATTTGTGTATTACATCTAATTAGACCAGTTCTTTTTGTACTAATAATTGTATTGTTGATGAAGCCAATATTTCTGTATTGAAATCAAACGGTGAATAAATTTGAGTATGGGTATCCTTAATAATAATAATAACCATAATAAAACTCGCTTCTTCGTGTAGCCATATACTAGTTCCTTATTTGAGTAAATGTTTATAAAATGTAACAAACATAGAACTATCTATTGTAGCAAAACAATATCAAGCTTTGAACTGATAAATACAAGATAGTCAAAAGTATATAGAGCTATTGTTATAAAATACATTAATACACGCATGTGAATAGAATCCTTTACTATGTTTACTTGTTATACTCATATCACCGACATATATATTAAAGAGGACAAAGATAAAACGTATTCCTAAAATAAGCAAAGCTAAAGAAAAAGGGGGGAAAAACTTTCCTTTGTATATACATAAACATTGTACCACTAGGGAAATACCACTGTACAAAGAAAACACATGGTAGCTATCAACAGGGCCATGCCCCTATGCTCAAAACATATCTGGTTGACAAACTATGTACAGCGTCAACAAAACCCGATCGTGTGAGTTTTCAATGTAGTGACGAACTAGTGCATAAGTACAGTGGCGTTAACGCTATCAGTGTCGTAAGTGAAAGGAGTAGGTACTATAAATACTCTCATTATACAGCATAAATGCTGTAACATTTATGCTCATAAGTAATTACAATGTTATTGATTAAGACATGTTTTATTCTATAATAAGGATACATCTACACGTGTACATTATTATTGATATGATTTCAATGTGATATGTAACTAATATGTTGTTATTTTAAGTTAACGTTAAGAAAGCTTCGAGTATATTTCTGCTAAAATGCTTCAAAGCCACCGTTTCTTTGTGTTAATTTCAACTCCCAACCGAATAGAAAGCTGCAGTGCCTTAGCTGAAGGTCAAAAGGCTACATATAACAATGCCGATTCGAATGTAGCATGAGGATAGGCTAAGGGAGATGACATGTAACAGAGTGTCCCAATGAAATGTTAGCATCTACAGAGAGAGCCAAAAAACTACGAACTAAATAACTACTAAAGGCTTTATTTATCAACTTCATAAAGGGCCAATATTTTGGAGTCAATATTTGAAGCCCGTAATATGTTGAAGTAGTTCTTATTTTAGGAGTTGTATTGTAGTTCGATTGTTGGGGAGCCGAACTTGAAGTAGTTGCAACCGCACGTATGTATGGTACCCGGTGGCCTTCGCCCCAAGTTTAAGAGTCAACTTTGTATTTTGAATGTTTCTTTAAATATTACATATATTTATGTTTGCCTCGGCTGCGTCAGTATTAATTTGTAGAAACATGAATTTCTTAACAAGGTGTGGTGCGGCTGAAGAATGTAGGCTTACACAGATTATAAGTTCACTTCACTCCATTTATTAATGCTTGACAAGATTTAAATAACACTTCACTGATATAGAGAGCTGTGGGATTCTTTTATTAATTACTTGCACTTTCTAAACACGTAAACTATTTTCGTCTCCCACTGAATACGTATTAAACTTCTCGAGGACGCGTCTCGCGTCCGGTTAGGAACGCTGTCTACAAGCAACTGACTTCTAAATTTGTTCAATTTGCCCTATTTCAGTTTCTGATTGGCTAATCCTACTCCAATAGAATACTTTTATTTAACTTAAGTTTTTTTTTCTTTGGTTGTTGATTGGCTATTTTATAGACTGTCTCAAAAATTACATTATTGTTGCTCCAAGAATTACCAATAGCATTATTAAACGATCTAATTCATTATTGCCTCGAGACAACCTCATTGTTATCTCATTGCCAGCAACTTTTAACCTATTATTCTCACAGCTCCTCAAGGTGAATACAATTTTGCCCTGTGTTTTTAGAGAATTAACAGACAGGAGCACGATTTTGCCTTTTTTCAACAGGACTCTGTAATAGCTCATACGGCCAATATTTCGATGATAATAGTTGAAGTGTGTTTGAGGACAGAATTTAGTAGAGATTTGTGGCCCCCTCGGTCCCCCGAACTAATCTCCTGCAATTTCTATCTCTGGGGTAACTTAAAACATAAAGTCTACAAGAGAAACCCACACACCCTCGAAGAATTAAAATCAGATATCCGTCAGAAAATTGCCAGCATTTCTCAACGTGAACTACGGCGAATGATGGATAGTTTCTTAAAGAGGTGCCAAAAACGTATGGACAACGATCGTGACCAGTTTCAGCATTTCGTTTCATAAAGTTGGTAAGTAAAGCCTTTAAAAGTAGTTTAAAAATGTTGTATGGTTTCACCTGAGGCTTTCTATGATAGCGGCAGACGGCAACGAGCGCCGAGGACGCGGACAGGAAGAACACCGCGCAGCAGGTTCGTAGTGTTTTTGGCTCTTTCTGTAGTTTAACCCAAAAAGGGACGCAAAGCTAAGAATGCGGTTACATCTACGAGTCAGTCTTTGTCAGATTCACGATGTAGATGAAGTACATGCTAGGTAACTCTCGAGAACTCCTCATTATACTTGCGCTATAATGTATTATTCGGTTATATTTCTACTTAATTCAGAATATTTAAGGTAACAGCTACATCTTGATATGTTTGTCAATTAATTGCGTAATTATTATAAAGTGATTCGCGAGCCTAGTTAACTCCCGAACACTATATGCATAAATATACTTGAGCTGCACATTTTAATGTTATGCTAGTGCCACATTTCTAAACGTTGTACAGTGAACAATGAATAGTGTATTCTACAAATATCAATACATTGTAAATTCAACTCTTCGTGTGGCTTTTACTCATCATTTATCAACTGTAACTCCATACCGCACCCCGACTAGAGCAAAATGTTACCCAAGTATAGTAAGCGGAGGCAACATAACACAATTATAATAACTCTGAATATTAAATACACACAAAGAGACATACCCATGCTAACTACAAGACTCATCAGATATCCTTATCCATATCAATACATAATGACAGGGATGTCCATTAAAGTGACACCATCACTGAGGGAACCACAAACCTATTTGTTTTATTTTATTGTAGTCTTATGGATTTTATTTTAAACATGCTAGGTACTCGGCAAGAAGCAAAGCACTTACTTGTCAGCAAAGTAAAAGAGCACGGTAACTGAGCACATGAATTATAGCGGCAAAACTTGAGTTCCCCTTAAGCTTGTCAATTTTCGCGGGACCTTTTGGGATTTCCGCGCCTGACAAGATTTTCCTGAAATGAGCAATCCCTCCAGCGTGAATTGTGCCCCTCTATTTTCCTGTATTTCTAGTTCATGTTGCAAGTCTAAAAAGCTTCAAGAAAATGAATATACCAACTCTATAGACCAATGTTGAGAAATTATGAAGTGAAGAATGTAAGCACGCAACGAAACAGAGCTCGTGAGCACGTATTAATACGTCAAGATGTTTCTTACAGCTTTTGTTGTACTTTTTCGGTGGGAGAGTTTCGTCAATACCTATTTAAAAAGTTAGCTATTTAACTTTTATCTTTGTGTAAAACATTTATTGCTTGTAACAAGTAAAACTTCGTGCTTTTAAAGTTCTCTTAAATAAATACAGTTTTATTGCATGTAAGATAGTCTTTATTTAAGTAATGAAACATTTTGTTAAAGGGGGCTGTTTTAATTACAACTTTTTATACAGCGAAAAGTTCCTGAAAAACTTTCTTTAATTATCTGTATTACAAAGAAAAGAAAATTGTAATGAATAAAAATAAGATTAATTATTCATTTCTTAAATAGAATATTTGTATTTAAGAATCCTAAGCAATCTAATGCAAGCAACTCACATTCCTGTCTACTTTAATGTTAATCTCATATTAACACAACAAACAATTACAAGAACTACTGCGCTTTACAATAAAATAAGAAGAAATTTATGCAGGGAAGCCAAGTCGCCCATTGCTTGCCCAAGTTGTGCTGTGTCTGGCCTGGACGGGAATATACAGGATGAATCACCTAAAACTTGCACCGCAAATATTTCGGAAATGGAAAGTGCTATTGATGTGCAGTTTTCACAGCATTGATTGGTAGTCAAGGGCTCGTACATTTAGCCTATAAACAGATTTTAATAATACTGAGAAAGTGTATTTTTGAGCAAACATACAATTTTTAAATGGAACAATGCCTATTTACATCAACAGAATAACGGTAGGGTAAATTAGAATGTCAGTGGCGTTTGTTGCAATATTCTAGTGCAAGTGGTTTATGAGAATTCTTATTTTGAAACTTTTACGCACCGACACTTGTACAACCTGTGGTAGCACAAACTAAAGAAAAGCAAAAGGGAATTACAATAATTCTGTGGATTCTTACAAGTAAAGAGAATATAGCCCTTCAAAGGTTGTGTTCAAAATGACCACCGTCAACTTAATACACGCTTCCAGTCTGTTATGGAAAGACTGTTGCACACGTTCTAGCATTTCAGCGGAAATCTCAGAGCAGGCAGCAGTAATATGTCATTTCATATCGTCTAGTGTAGTTGGTACATCCTTGTAGACAGTGTCTTTCAGCCTTCCCCACAGAAGAAAGTCTAAAGGGGTCAGATCCGGTGAACGGGCCGGCCAAGGTGCAGGTCCTCTTCGTCCAATTCAACGATTTGGAAACAATCCTTTAAGACAAGCTGTAGTACTTCGTGTACTATGGGCTCGACAGCCATCATGTTGGCACTACAGGTTCCTCCTAGTCTGCCAAGGAACGTCTTCTAGCATCTGCGGCAGATGGTCTGTCAGGAGGCTGCGATACTTGTGCGAGTTCATTGTTTCTTCTATGAACAAAGGGCCTATGAGCTGATGGTTCACTATCCCACACCACACGTTTAAACTCCATGGACGCTGACGTTCCACCTGACGAAACCAATGGGGATTGTGAACAGATAATAGTGCATGTTTCTGCGGTTTACCTGGCCATGATTAGTAAATGTTGCCTCATCACTAAACAAGATACATGATGAATCTGGAGTATCTTGTCTTAATGCCCATGTACAAAAGTTAACACGATTCTCAAAATCGTTTCCATGTAGCTCTTGATGGAGAGAGATGTGATAGGGATGGAACCTATGTCGATGGAGAATGCACAGTACACTTGCCTGACTTATGCCACTTCCACGTGCGATACTGCGGGAACTAATTTGCGGATCTACTGCAACGACAGTCAAAACATTAATTTCTGCCTCTTCCCCAGTCACTTGTTTGTTTCTGTTGCGTTTTCTAAGTGTTACTGTACCACTTCCACGTAATTAGTTGAAGAGATTGATAAATAATTGCCGAGATGGTTGACGTCTATTGGGATACATTTCCGCATACACCGTACAGGAACGAACTGCATTCTTCCTACAGTCTCTATACACCATGAGCATATCGGCTTTTTCTGCATTAGTAAACCGCATCTTCCACTCACGACTTACTGCTTGGACTGTCACAAACTAACTGACCAGAAAGTCGCAATGCAATAACACAATAACAACAGCGTACTTAGCAACTCCAGGTTTAATGGGACAAAGAATTGTCGGATGGAAACTTTTCAAAATAGAATTTCTCGCAAACCACTTGCACTAGAACTTTAAAGACAACAAAAACTATTGACATAATTTACCCTACCTTTATTCTGTTGATGTAACTAGGCATTGTTCCATTTAAAAATTGTATGTTTGCCAAAAATACACTTTCTCAGTATTGTTAAAATCGTTTATAGACTAAATGTACAAGCCCCTGACGACCAATCAATGCTGTGAAACTGACATCAATAGCACTTTCCAATTCCGAAATATTTGCTATGCAAGTTTAAGGTGATTCACCCTGTATAGCCTTCCAACTGATGCTTGCGTGTTTCTGGCTCCAGGCAACCAGGTAGGTTAAAAGTGACTTTTATAAATCTCTAAACTCAACAAACGCTAATAAATTAATTTGAGATAATTTTCATTAACACGTTCTACTGTGGCCTCAAAAACTTTCAATACATTCAGTTTAAAATAATAATTCTTTACATCAAGATTCGGTGATATAATTTTGACAATATAAGAGTAGTAAGTAAATAACTAAGCCCTATTACTCACCACGGAAATACGATGAAGTTGAAATTGTTTTCTAGTATGTAGTAGGAAGCATGCAAATGCTTTGAAATTTACTCTGTCTATCCCTTCGCACCTTCATGTCTCTGCTTCAAGCTCATCTTCAACACTTTTAATTATGCATTTTATTATTTGGGGGGGCCATCTTATAAAATTTAAACCGCATCATTATCCTTCTTTATAACAATAAAATTGAAGAACAGATCATCTTTTGCAGCACATCCAATGCCAGACTTTTGTGGCTGCAATTTTCTCAGTACGCACAAGCATTGTATATTACTCTTTCTTCTTGCACTTCACATATATAGGAACTTCCAAATAAACTTTTATGGAATTAGATTTTTACTATAATAACACAGTGAGAGCATCAGAATTTATCTCGTGAGGATTTGAAAGTCGACTTGTTTTTATGTGGAGCATTTCACGAATAAGATGATAAAAATTGAATAATATAGCCATAAGTGGTCTTCCATAATAATAATAATAATAATAATAATAATAATAATAATAATAATAATAATAATAACGAATAGACTTACAGCTATCAATATCCAGTGCCGCGTTTAATTCCCGCTAACAGTCCATCAGATGAAGCTCGAAATTAAAGCGATTTACGGGTTAACACAGTTGGCAACGTGACAAAACTTGCAGATCGAGGTAATAAATTGGAAGCCGTAAGATTAAAACGATAAAATTTCAGGATAGAGAGCTGTGATTAGTCCAAATCAAAGCATTTATATCCAGGATTGATCATTTGATATATGATTGAAATAATTTTTAGTTGCTTTAAATCTTCCTTTATGCATTCTAGAGAATATTTGTTATTTCATTTTACTTACTGTTATTTTTAGTTTAAGTAAAATCACAATTATATATTTAAATTTAGCAATGTTTCATGTTACTATTATTATTGTAACTCTTTGTTTTGCCACATACATGTAAACACAAAACGAGCTAATGGTAAAGACGTATACTTCTGCCAAGGTTCACAAATGATGCTAATGAACTATGACGAATTGAGCAGCTTTGCGTGGAGTTATGTTGGAATGAAAAGAATAATGAATACTTATGACATACATTATAATCTTTGGAGGCCATAAAAAATGCACCTTCAATTGTAGTTCCCTTGTGTGATGTAAACAACGGGGCAGCTATATATCGAGAATACCTGAAAAGAAAGAGCTTTTTCTTAGTAGTACTGTTTTATTCGATGTGTGGTTAGTAGTGTTAATGTCTACAAGTTAAGGTTAGGAAGGTTTTATTTAGGCCATTTATTGTCCAACTTAATAAATGGCTTCTGGCATTTGCTGCTAAAAGCACGAGGAGGTTTATTATAGGTTATGATTAATTAAAACTATTTCATGAATAAAACTAAACAGATTATATAAATAATAATTACTTCCTTAATGTGTTGTTTAAAATCCAATCACCATTGTGTCAGCTATCATATCACGGCATACTAAATGAATAAACAATCGAATATGTTACTGAATACTAAACAATGGCACCAAATGGGAATGAGAAAATAGTTAACCTTAAAATAAGGTCAGCTAAATTCAGAATATATAATAAAGATACATTTTTTTCGAGAACATAACTTATTTGGAAACTGACAGTATTGAACGTGCATTGATTAAAGCACATTTTCAAACCTGAAAGTTAAAGGAATCTGCTGGTTTTCGATAACCGAAGCTTTAGTGGGTTGGTCTAAAGTGGATTTTGAGGTAGAAGGATTTTGTCATTTCTTTCAGAATTGGAGAATGGTGCTGTTGATTTATGCGCAGATATGGCTTCATCGAAAATGCGTTGGCCTGACCCATTATTTTTATTAATTTTGTTCCTGTATTCCAGTCTGAATCATGATTTGTGCCGCTCTGAACCCCCTCCCTGAACGTTGAACATGCCGCCAGTAGACGCAAATCGAGGAAAAGGATCGAAAATGGTCGTCCACGCTTGCCATTGGCTCAGTTCACTACATCAGCAATTACAGCGCTGTATTAGGCAAGAGGAAGAACGTGTGTCTCCCGGGCGAGAGCAGCCATTAGTAAACGACGAGAGAAGGAGCGAGCAGACCGTTTTAGCCAGTCCGTCTTGCATGTGGCTTCGGCGAGCATTTCGGCATATCATTATCGAGGGTAATTTTCTGGACTTGTCAAAATTGAATTTAAACTTTTCGGTAAGCTTTTTCAAAATTTATTTCATTACCCTTGTTACAAACAATTTAGACTCGCAGCAAAAACATATATTTTCATTTTTTAATTTGTACGTATTGTGCACTGGCAGTTGAAGCAAACAAGACACTTTGTAAGAGCTCACAAATTATTTAAAGCAAACGAATTATCAGAAAAAAAGGTGAAAGAAATACGAGAACCATTATGTATTTAAACATGTAAACTTTTATGTTTTGTTTATGTTAAAAATTGCAGGATTAATTCGCACTTATACAATTGTTAATCTACAAATCTTTCAATTATAATAACTAGTTTCTAGTTCTAGTTCTAGTTTGAAAGGGGTGGGTTTTATGCCCAAGCACTGCGACCTTTAAGAACTGTTGCGCATCCCCCCTTTCATCAGTTAAGCAGTCTGTTGCTCGATATTAACTTAACCAGACTGCTAATTGAGGCTTTCGATAGTTCATCTATCTTTGGAAAGTGATTGCCAAAAATACTTGCTCTTTGATTCGCAAGAGCAGGGCAATCACATAGCAGATGAGTAACAGTCTCATCTCCTTCTAGGCATCTACTACAAATAGGGTTGTTAAACAATCCCATTCTGTATAGATTAAACTTTAGGGCACAGTGTCCTGTAATGAATCCTGTTGCCCATGCAAGTCTTCTTCTACTAAGACCGCGCAAGTACTTTGCCCGGCTGTTATCCAGGTCTGTAATAAACGACTTGGAATGTCTGCAACCCTCAATGGAGTTCCAGTAGTTCTTGTGTTCTGCTTGAGCCCAGCACTTAATAGCCTGTTTCACTGGTCTGTAGGACACCCCCAGTAGGCTCCGGACCAAAAAATGGAATTTCGCTTCCTATCTTGGCTGCTTCATCTGCTTTCTCACTGGTATACCTGTATGTCCTGGCACCCACATAAGTTGAACCTTATTGTGTTCAGCCAGTGTCATTAAGGATTCCCGGCATTCTGAGACGAACTTTGATTTTATTGATGGTGATTCCAGTGCTTTAAGAGCAGCTTGACTGTCTGAGAGGATAAGAACACTTCTATTCTTATATCTCCTTTTAATGCTTTCCAATACACTGGCTAGGATTGCATAAACCTCAGCCTGGAAAACTGTAGCTAAGGTACCCAGACTATAAGAAATCTTGGTGTCATTACCGTAAAGCCCAGCCCCCGTTCTTGATTTGGTTCTAGAACCATCAGTATACCAGATTGGGCCTTTGTTATTATGAGGTTTTACCAGTCTTTCCCATTCACCCCGCTGTGGATAGGAGACCGTAAATTTCAATTCAAACCTGAGTCTTGGTTCAAGGATGTCAGGCTTCATTTTGAGTATCTGTTGTACATTCTTATCCCAAGGAAGCTTGAGATGATTAATATGTCCAGTATTAGACACTTTGGTTTGGCGACAAATACGGTGATACGCGATCATGGCTTACTCGTGTGAATATTTTCAAACCTCAGCTCCCCTAACCTCTGAGGCAAACAAAACACTTCACCATTAAGGTTGAATTGGGCAGCAGCTTCATCACATATGTGTATCGAGTGCTTGAAGGATAGTAATATAATTATTACAGCCTGGCACATTTTGATGCTACTGTCGAGATGGATGTACTAGACAAGTATCACTGCATAGTAATACTACTACGGTTCAGTAAAGCTGACATTTTATCCGATAAAATCGCATCCTTGCAAGCATATTATAAGACCAATGGCCGTGGTTGGTCTATATCTGAGAGGCACTGTTCAGTATCAAATACGCGGCGTATTAATGGAATAGTTGCTAAAGAAAATGCATCTAATTTAATTCAATTTATTCAGCTTGCTAAATACAAAGACCTATAATAGGCACTTGTTAAAATAAAAGCTGTACAATGGTATACACATCAAAATACAAAGTTCGAATTAAAATACAATACATAGAGGATTGGTAAAATATTCTGTTATATTATAATAAGAATTATTAATTTAAAAAGCACTTAAAACAGTCTTAAACTTTACTAAGCTATCATGGTGGACCTCTACAGGCAGTCACTGAATGTGTTGACGGCAAATGCATTGAAGTGAAGTATAAGTCTTTTTTGTTGAGTTACTAATTGAAAAGCATTTCGAGTTGGATTATGGATACTGGCTTCAGTAATATAAGTGTTTAAGCTAGTCTTAATTTTCACTAAGCAAATAAAGATAAATACATTAGCAACTGTTAATATACCTTCCTTTATGAATAGTGGTCTAAAATGAGCATCCCATGACGAGCCAGATAGAATACGGTTAGCCTTTTATTGAAACATGTGCAAGAAAGAAGCATTGTTACACTTATGTAAGAAACGGAAGTATAGTCAGTACATCATAATTAATTTGTTGCCTAGTGGTATTAATACCAGTTAGCATACGCAGACATACTGTGGACCATTTATTAAAGTTTCTTTATTCAATCAGTTTCGTTTTCATTTATTTATGGATGAAAAATTACCACGAAGGCTGTTAGGTAAGTGCATTTCTCCTCTATTACCAAACGTTTTAGCAGATTCTGAGACAAGGATTTGTAATAAAATCTATTGGTTACTTACCTTTAATGGAAATATTTTAACTGTCGTAACCATTAAATTTCTGACTTTAAGAATTCGATTTAAGGAAACAAAAGAAAACGAAATGTGAAAATGCTTAGGAATTTGTATTTTACTAGCGAAAGCTTTGCTTGTTGAATATTCTGCATATTTATTTAGTAATACTACATATGCTTTGCTTGGATCACTCCTGGACCCCCTTCTTGGAGAGTAACTAAAAAGCATATGTGACAATCACTGAGCACACACATTCTGTCTTCTTCGTACTGTAAGCCTGTTTATTTGTAAACGTGACCAACTGTCTCCAATCCTCAGCGCATGCGCCGTATGTTACCACACATTCGGAGGCACATCCGAGAGCTACCAACGGTCTCTTATTGCCATAACTATTACTGTAATATCCTAACGTCGCAATATCCATTTATCTATGAAAACATTATACATCATGGCCACCTGCCATCAGGGACGAAACTGATCTTATTGTGCCTATCTACAGTAATTCCTTAGGGCTGTGTTTAATTAAAGGTGCTAGCTCTTAAATCATCGATTCAGATTGACTGGTGGGAAGTAGGAATAAATTTGTAGTTGCCAGGTTGTTGGTTGAAAGGCAGAATAATAAATTGCAAAGGAAAGGAAAACCGCAGACAACTAACAACCCCCGAGGCTCGGATACATTGCATACATTGCCTTGCAACCTGAAGCTTCAAGGTGCAGTTGTTTTTACATAAATATAGATTACTCAGTTGCTGCTAAAGGGCATTAACATGTTTTATTTGTGTAGTAATAAAGTCGAATTGGTAACAGATTGACATATGCGTTAAGTCCCATAAGAACCCGGAGAATAAGAGAGAGAGGGATGTGCTTAACTACCGCTGCCTCGAGCGGTTTTTGTTTATGTAATATCCTTCTGCCCCATTGTATTCCGTTTTATTGTTTGCAAAGCGTGCTCTGTTTTATTGCGGCAGCCACAAATGCATTTCCCTACAATTTATTTTATGTGCGCTGCCGTTACAGTTTGAATGAACGGCAACGCCAAGGGAAAAATGGAGCATAAAACTGATACCTCCGTGCTATCTAATTAGTCCCTCAGGGCATTGTGAACACTATAGATATGAAATGTGCTCCAGAGGTCCTCAGACTTGTTCACTGACAATATATTTTTAATGGCGAATCCTAAAGGGTGCCACAAAATGAAACCTTTTATCGCATAGTTAGCACTTCCACAAGCTCCTTCAAGCTTGGCGCTTATGACCCCTGTTTGTTTGTTAAGTATGCGCCTCAAGCAAGTAAAAGCTTTAGTGTGGCTTGCCTGCTATTTGTTTTGTTTTTTCTTTCTTTTCCTGCAGCTTACTCATGGTAGTAGAAATAGGGCTAGTTTAGGAGGGGGACTTCGCAACCCGACCTACAAGATCTTTTGTGCCTAAGTCCCCGGGAGGGAGGAATGAGGCGAAGTGAGAGAAGACAGAGGGCGGCCGGACCAGGATGCACAACAGGGCAAAAGGCAGGGTCCCTACCCTTTACAGATTAAAACCCCCGTGATGGAAAATGGTGCAACCGGCTCTCCTCCCCGCTGCAGGCTTGCATTCCCACTGGGGGGCTCGGGACCCGGAGACCGTCCCCATTCCGGCATCCTTTTCCCCCTGTCATGCAACGCCGAGACTCCCACCAACACTCAACCCAGAGACAGACCAAGCAGATGAAAAGTGAAGTGAAATGTGAGTGGAGGTGAAATGAAGGGACAGGAAATTCGGGGGATGTAATGAGCCTTCCCAGCATTTGCCTAGCGATCCGGGGAATCCCGGAAAAATATCCATGGGTCAAGATGGTCGGCCGCGATAATCAGCCCACCACCTCCCGCATGTGGGCACAGACGTTACTCCCTGAGCCATCCCGCTCGTTTACCCATGGTAAGTAGAGGAAATATTCTTTCCACCCAAAAATGTGATATCGAAATCTCTTCGGAAATACACTTTTGAGGTTCCCTGAACACGAAATGCATTTTTGAAAAAAAAAGTATATATATGTATATATGTGTGTTGTGTATATATAACTTTTTTATTTTCTTAAAACAGCTGTAACGATTCAGTCAAAATGTCATACCTTTAAGATATTAGAATTTCCTGCAAATAGCCTGTGAAGTTCTCTTCATTCTTAAAATTTATAAAAGTTAATCGTGACGTCCTCCTATATATTAAAGAACGTAATGTGTATCCACACATAAGCTTATTTAGATTTGGTTTAAATAGATATTTTTCCAATTTTAAAAAGCTGAAAGAAAAATCATTATTCACTAAATATAGTTTGATTTTGTATAACTGGGAAACATTAAGAGGTAAACCATTACTTGTTACAGAAAACGTGGAAAGCATTAAAATGTTCATTTTGTGTAAAATGTTTGTAGCAGTATCAGTTTTCAAATGATTCGTTACTCATGTGAGTTTTCTTGAGCTGAAGCCTAGGTTGAATCTTGCGATTTTCTATTGTTTTTTCAAAAAAGCATTCATAACAAAGAAAAAAATGAACTGTGTTATAAAAAAGCTATGCTATTTTTGCATCTTGGTGACCGTCTGTACACACCAATTTGAAATAATATCTAGCCGGACATTTTTATCCAGATTAAGTTAAAATATAAAAAGGATATCTTATTCTATACTAATGTTTTAAATAGAGAAAACGAGTTTGCGCATGCGGGTACGTTTGTGTGCGCGTGGAAATATCAAATTTCTCTGACAATTCTTTCGTCATTTAAAAACCCTGTTCTTCCAGACGGACATAAGCTATTAAAACATCTTGTATTCTCAACTCCTAGTAAATAAAAAACTAAAAAGGTCTTAAAATAGCCTGGATAAAGCAACACGAACGTTTTGAAGTCATAATAAATTACAATAAGATGGCTTTTACTTTTTGTTGCCATCTTAGCCATCGTTGTTGTTGCTGTTGTTGTTAATGTTAATCCAAAAACAAAAGCCGATTATGTTTTATTCCAAACAATATATGTAGATTGCCACGATTAAATGCTAAGAAATGGAGGAATGTTAAACAAACAGGAGATAGAGCGAAGCCAAAGACAATCGACACTGGTTATAACGGTTGGTATGTAAGTTATATTTATATGTTTTGTTGGCATTTGTTAAATACATGCCAAAACCTACAATAACCGTTATGTAAATAAGTTCTGCTGCATTCCTGTATCTCTTTCATTATCAGCGTTTATGAGTAGAATATAAAGGAAGAAAATTGTGTACAGCACAATTTCGAAATTTCACAGCCGAAATGTTTTATAATTAACAACTGAGATTGTTTTTCCCGAGGGTTATATGTGAACAGAGTCAAAGGGGTGTGAGGGAGGTGGAATCCTCATAACCGCCAATTCGCCCTACTCGTATTTTATTGAATATTGATAACAGGCGATTACACGTATGTACCTGATGTGAAAAATGTGATGCGTTTGCCTTATGGGTACAAAGAGATGGTTCAAAGGTTGAAATTTATCTACTGTGCTAATCCAAAAATCTGATGTGTTACGCTCACATGACTTATTCTACTCTTGTACAAACTATTTTTACATCGCTTATTCACCATCTACTTCATGTTAATCGAGATATCGAGATGATAATCTTATTGCTAATTTTCTTGTAGATGCAAGGGGAATTGGCTTTAAGCGTTTAAGAGCTGGTTGCTATGTGGAGTATTCCATACTCTTTGCATTACCAGGACAAAAAAAATGAATAACGAATTTGAGAAAAAGTATAAGTATTGGAAAATTTAAGAGAATAACAAGCAATATCTCGAAAATGGTTCACTCAACAAAAAAAATGTATATGACATAAATTTTGTATTTTAACGCGATCAGCATTTTTGTGTAGTAAAATTTTGTCTATCTCTTATGGTTTACCAGTTATGCAAAAGTCGTTCACAATGAAGAATACTTTTGGAAACATTCCCAGAAAATTCGAGATCTACAATTCATTTGCCATAAAAATGTATTAAACTTATGGTATTTTATTCAAAATCGTTAGAGCATTTTTCAGAAAATTAAAATTTTCGTAAAATGTTCCATGTAAAGGGTAATCCGGGGTGGGGGGATTTTCTTGAAAACCTTGGTGTCGCATCTCTGGAAGACACTGAACCTAAATACCAAGTTTGGTGTTTATCCGACTGTTCGTTTCTGAGTTATACTGTTCACAAACACACTCACACGGACATGTTTCCAAAAATGTATTTTTTTTATTCAGGAGGCCTCAAAACATATATTTCCGGTGAAATCTCGGTATGGGATTTTTGGGTGGAATACAATACTTCCCCTACTTACTATACGTAGTAGAGAAAGTAAAAATGATTCATGGGATATATCGTCAAATAGGTAAAACATTCCAGTCTGGAATGCATGTTTGATGACAAATGATATTTCCAGAGGCAGTGAGTGGGCGAGTTAACGACTGCGTCTCTGGGCGACATCAAGAGCCATTCTCCGAGCGAGTTTGTGGCATGCAACGGGTGCTGCTGCAGCGCCAGGGATTGTGGAGGTCTTGTGTTGGACTCTCCAGTGAGTGAACCGTCCGAAAGAGAAGGCGACGTCTCAAGAAAACTTGTTCACGTTATGAAGTGGCAGAATTAAGTGAATCCCAGAAAATTGAACTGGGTAATAACTTAGAACAGTGACATTGAGAACATTAGAGAAGTGACAGCTGAAAAACTGGACAGTCACAATATGCTGACTTTGAAATTCCACTCTTTGCATGACATCAGAGAAACAAACGTATGGTGAATTAGCACTTCAAAAAGTGTTTGATAAAAGTAATGGAAAATTTATACCAAAAACTACGAGTACCTTCGAAATGGTTAATGCCACAAAAAATCTGACATAAATTGTATGTATTAATAAGGTATACATTTTGAATGAATAACTTACTGTCTGCCTCTATCTCCTCGTGGTTTACTAGTTATAGAAAGTTGGACAAAGTTAATGCGGAATGAAGAGGACTTCATAGGTTTCTATTAGTCACGCAAACATTTACACATATGGTATTTGAATCACAGCATTATAGACATTTGTTAGAAAAAGTAACTAAAATTTTTCCGTTTTCAGGTAATTCGGGATGGGAAGGTTTACTTTAAAATTTTGCGGTCGCGTTATTAAAAGATGCTGAAAGGTTTTTCTGAATGTTCGAAACTACATTGCTTTCCATGATAAGCAAGGGCGTAAATGGAGTTTTCAAAAGGTTGATCTATGCCTGAATAATAAGGAAAGTCTTACACAGATCCTCAAATACTCATCACATCAAAAGTTAAAATTTCTATAGCTGATGATGATGATGAGGACGATATTTCCGTATAAATGGCCTTGTATAAGTCCTATTATGTGTACAAGTCTGCGCAGTATGTAATGGCCCGTAAATAGCCAACAATCTCTCTGAGCTTAGATCTAGTCAGATTAAAAAGAATCTCACTCTACTTAGCGCCTGAACCCAAAGTTAATTCATGGATTTGTCTAGCATCATCTTGTTTATTCCAATACTGAAGATGAGCCGAGCCCTACTGGTTAACTCGGCCACAAAAGGGCTCAGGTCCTATAAAATTAAACCCCAAGCCCCTGTTTGCCAGCATGTCCGCCATCTCATTACCTCTAATACCCGTATGTCCAGGGACCCAAACAAGGGTGATCGGGCAGTGCTACCGAGTCTACCCAACGGCGTTTGGTATTGCCACGCCAATTTGGATATGGTTTAACAACTTTAAGCGCATTCAAAGGATCCTGGTTATTCAGGCAGATAATCACTCCGGCCGTTTGTCTCACATATTTAAAATATGCATTGCACAGGCTAAGACTGCATATAATTCAGCCTGGAAAACAACATAACTTCCCAGGGAATAGAAAGCCTGGTTGTAGGGCCGCAGGCCCCATTCTTCGTCCTGTTCTCTAACCGGAAGCCATCAGTGAGCCACGTTTGGCCCCCAGTTTTCAGGGGAGAGCCTTTCTTCGGGTCCCACTCCTCCCTGAAAGCTATCACCACTGTAAAAAAAATGGACTTAAACTATACTCAGAAATAACTCGGGAGGAGAATTATACATAATATATACATTTTCTTAAAACATAACAGAATTATTTAAAGGTCTTTTATTTCGCAACACATCACAACCATCTTCTTTGGGAGAGGTAATTAAGATGCTATACAACCTGTTCTCCCAAGGGGACCTAATGCATGTTATAGATGACGTACACGCCTACAAACAGAAATGTCAAAAGTGCGCTTGTGGCTTCAGGGTAAACATTGGTTATTGATCCAAAATGGGAAATTCCAAACATATTTTGGTTACAGATTTGTTATATATTTAAACATGTGTGCTTAAGGAAATAAGAAGTAAATACGAATATCTTATTCAGAGCAACAACAACATATGTTTGTGCATAATACCACCGAACTTTCGCGACGCCATGTAGCTGAATCCGCGTTAATTTGAACATAGTGCTGCTTCAGTATCATGCCACAGATTGCCGAATGATAATCCGAATCACTCTGTAATTGCTCCCCATTGAGTGGCATATGATCAGAGAACAGAAATAAAACAGGGAGGAAAAAATATTCTGGCCGTCAAATCCTCGTTCCCAGCTGGACGCTCAACTGCAGATGAAAATTTAAGGCATTGTCAATAAACCATATGTAGCAATATGCTGATGAAAGCAATATAAGCCCATTAACAACCCCATTGCTCGGGCATATATCCACCGTATGTCTAGGCTACGCAGTGGGCTGATTGAGTCAATGCTCCCAATTCATGTACATTTTCATTTAAAAAAAGCTTGCCGAAAATCTCTACAGATGGATTTTTCAGCCATTATTCTGGTCTTAGGAACTCACTCCAATTAGATGATTATAAATGATGTATGTTAAAGCCTCTATGTAAATCTTTTGAAACTATCTGGGTTTCAAAAAACGTGCAATTTAACTAAACAATAGCGCACGAAATCTAAAGGCAGTTCCCTCTTTTTGATGCCGATATGGCTCCAGTCTACTGCAGGATTGCCACTGGAGGGGACACGAGGTTTAACTTATTCCCGTGTTTTGTTCTTCGGTTTGCCTACCGTCCAAGGTCTTGTATTCTATTAGCTCAGTGTCGTCGTAAAGTCGACCACCTCCAACAGACGAAGTTGGAGGGAGAATGGAGAAGAATGACACCGAGTGTCACAACAAGGCATACTTGCTCGACAGTTACGATGCTCAATATATAGGGTAGTTAAATTATATTCGAACCCACTCGAGGTCTCTCTCTACTGCGCAAGACAGCCTGCAGGCGCCGGGGAAATTACGCCGGCAGAGGCGGATTAAAATCCTTACCTTATAATAGATGCTGGAAATGTTGACCTTCTGCTCTCAAACAGGGAGCATATCTCGTGCAAATATTCATTTTGCAATCACTTGACAGAAGAAAAGAAATCGTATGGTTGGTTTCAGCAAATTCTGCAACAGCACATACGGCTGCAAATCATTACATGCAATAAGAGAGGTGTTTGATGACAGAATAATTAGTATTGATTTGTGGCCCCCTCCTTCTCCTGACCTAACGAATTGTGATTTTTATTTATGGGGTTCTTTAAGAGACAGACAATTGTTCCAATCCTCGCACACTACATTAACTTAGAGAAAACAAAAGAAATAACAAGAATTCCTGCTGCTAAGCTTCGGAGAGTGAGCGAGAATATTTACACGAGATATGCTGCCTGTTTGAGAGCACAAGGTCAACATTTCCAGCATCTATCATAAAGTAAAGATTTTACTCCGCCTCTGCTGGCGTAATTTCCCCGGTAACTGCCAGCTGTCTCGCGCAGTAGGGAGAGCCCGCTAGTGGGTTCGAATATAATTTAACTACCATATATACACTGATAAGCATCGGTTTAACAGTTGAGGCGATGCTAGCGCACCTGGTGCCTAGTTACAAAGATCATCTCGGCAGACCACAAAATATACTTTCGTTGTCCGTTCTTTTGGAAAAATAATAATCTTCCTGCCATCACTTAAATATCATTGTGGATATTTCATTTAATATTTTAACGAAATATAATGAATTCCTCCATAAACATGAATATGCGAAAAATAATAGCAATAATTATTATTTTCAGGTATGTAGGCAAAAATGACATTTATTGCAACCATGAACGGTTGTTTCCATTCATGGAGAGTGTCGATCACACTGGGTCATTAAAACATAATTTTAATGTAGGTTAAGTCCTATGAACTCATCTTACTGAATCTTTCGGAAATTGGAAAAAGGATAAACTGGTCTTTTTCTTACTGCTGGTACAATTTATAGCACTACAAACGTCTAGTCCTTGTCCCCTATTATTATTCTTAACGAACATTTCATATAACAACATGTCGTTTCCCACAAGCAACAACAGCTGTTTGTTTGGTTAAAACTGTTCTCTAGTTGGCCGCTAGGGGCACCGTAATAACAACTTTCGGCGTTGCTATTGGAAATCATTCCCGTTTCCTTTTCCAGGCATCGTGAACGAAACTTAATGTCTCTCTGCCTTCCTTACTTGTTCTGTTCCTGTTCCTGGATTATTGTGAACCAGTCTTTAGTGGTGGGTGCAGTATAGCAAGCCGCCAACGAGAAACTTGTGCAAAGTTAACCTGATGGTAGTTATTATGGTATTCAACCCACATAAAATGTATACTTTAATAATTACTTAGCTTTATGCAGGTCTTCGAAACTTCATGTCTCTGTAACGGTACTTTCAGTTTGGAGTAATATATTTGTAACTACAATACTAATTCCAATTACATTTCAATTCAGAGCTGGGCCCATTTAATGCCAAGAATATTTACTAAAGTGTAAAGTATCTCCAGAGGTAGTGAAACCTTTGTCACTTATCTCCCCCTAAAAGCAAATAATAAACCGAAAGGTTTAATCGCATATAGCAGTTAGAAAATTAGAAAAGGTAAGTAACTTGTAGCTACACTACGTGATCAAATGTATCCGGGCACCTGGCTGAAAATGACGTACAAGTTCGTGGCGTCCTCCATCGGTAATGTTGGAACTCAGTATGGTGTTGGCCCACCCTTAACCTTGATGACAGAGTTCACTCTCGCAGGCATACTTTCAATCAGGTGCTGGAAGGTTTCTTGGGGAATGGGAGCCCATTCTTCACGGAGTGCGGAACTCGATGTAGGTCGGTGAGGCCTGGCACGAAGTCAGCGTTCCAAAACATCCCTAAGGTGTCCTATAGGATTCAAGTCAGGACTCTGTGCAGGCCAGTCCATTACAAGGATGTTATTGTCGTGTAACCACTCCGCCACAGCCCGTGCAGTATGAACAGGTGCTCGATCGTGTTGAAAGATGCAATCGCCATCCCCGAATTGCTCTTCAACACTGGGAAGCGAGAAGGTGCTTAAAATATCAATGTAGGTTTGCGCTGTGATCGTGCCACGCAAAACAACAAGGGGTGCAAGCCCCTTTCTGGAAAGACACGACCACACCATAACACCACCAACTCCGAATTTCACTGTTGGCACTCTACACACGCTGGCAGATGACGTTCGGCGGGCATTCACCATACCCACACCCTGTTATCGGATCGCCACATTGTGCACCAGGTTCGTCACTCCACTCAACGTTTTGCCACTGATCAATCGTGTAATGTTGATGCTCCTTACAACAAGCGAGGCGTCGTTTGACATTTTCCTGCGTGATGTGTGGCTTATGAACAGCCACTCGACCATGGAATCCAAGGTTTTTCACCTCACGCCTAACTGTCATAGTACTTGGAGTGGATGCTGATGCAGTTTCGAATTCCTGTGTGATGGTCTGGATAGATGTCTGCGTATTACTCTTTACGGCCATCTTCAAATGTCGGCGGTCTCTTTCAGTCAGCAGACGAGGTCGGCCTGTACGCTTTTGTGCTGTACATGTCCCTTCACTTTTCCATTTCACTATCACATCAGAAACAGTGGACCTAGGGATGTTTAGGAGTGTAGAAATCTCGCGTACAGACTTCTGACACAAGTGACACCCAATCACCTGACCACCTTCGAAGTCCGTAAGTTCCACGGAGCGTCCCATTCTGCTGTTTCACGATGTCTAATGACTACTGAGGTCGCGGATAATGAGTACCAGGCAGTAGGTGGTAGCACAATGCACCTACCTATATATATATATATATATATATATATATATATATATACACTTAAAGTTTAACAATCGTTAAAAATCTTAGATTTGACCTTTATAAATCATATCCTTGGTTTAGCTATATTCAATATATATTTTATATAGTATTTATTTCTGTTGTACAATTTACACTCGTAATTCTCTCTTCGTATCGTCTTTCACATTTTCAACAACTTGCTGCACTCATATGAATGATAACTTACAACACAAATCCAAAGAATTAGAAATTAGAAGACTTGCAGAAAGAAACATTGCTTTATAATTTTGAAAAGGCCGAAACAGGACTTGTGGGTTTTGTCGTTTCCCCATACGAGCCGAGCGAAGTTCTTTCCTTGGCGCTGGCCGGTGCTAGACACTTTTCTGCCTCTTCTTGCTGACAGAACACCCGGGCCGACCTGCGGGAACCATCACGTGACAGGACGTCACGGCTGAGCTCAGAGCCATCAACTTGTCTTCTTGCCACGACATCTTGTAGGTTGCAGTTGAAGTAGTTGAGCTAGCCAGTGATGAAACTTGTATCTTGTATCGGCCAGTCGTGAAGAAGGTTACTGTGAGAGGGGAGCCATCCATGACTCAATGTTTTTTAGGGTTTCCAATATGATAGTAACAGAACTACTTTGTTTCGATACCCTAAACAAGTAGATGTTAGTGTATACCTATTGTTCTCATATACCTCAAACCTACTTGCTGGTTAGGTGTTAGTGAGGATAGAAAATCCATAACGGTAATCTCTTTTCGATATGAGAATGTTGTCCTTCTTTAGGAGCAAAGTGAATGGTTGTACAAATCCTAGTAAAATTTCTGAACAGAGCATTTCTATAAGAATCTACAAAATAACTATTCCTTTAATATTAGTCTTCATTTCCCTGTGGTTTTGTCTGTGCTTTATAATTAAACATTCCTTCTGACCATTGTTTCAACCAACGCCAAGAAAAGAAGTAGCACGTGGACAGCTGGCAATGTGCGCTTTGTTCCGCATGTTATTTTCAATCGAGGAGCATCCATAAAATGTAAATAATAGACATCTGATAATTTTCTGTCTAAAGCGATTAGCCCAGTGCATTGCACTGGGCACAAAGGGTACGAGCATCCGAAAATGATTCTATGAACGCAATGTGAACTTTAACTTTAATAATCTCTCAAAGTTTAGAATATTAATTATAGCAGACAAGAAAATCGTATATTAGAACAATGCATAGTAAAACATAGCCCTGATGAAGGAACATGCGGCATGGTTTTCATTCATAGCAAGAAATTCTTTGGAAAGTCGGGACTCTCTGTGCCGATGCGCTCACTGCTCAGCTGCGATGGTGAGATGTCCTTACTCACTTTTAACTTTCTCATCGAATTCAATTTACAGTCTGATTCAATTTTTAACAGTGTCTGCACACTGCTAGTGCGAAATAACAATGGAATTATTAAAACATAAATTAACCGTTATAGGTTAACTATAAAGTCCAGAAATGAAAAACACTTACACCATTGCTAGTCTTTGAGGTAAGATGTCTGGTATTTGAGATAGCCTTCAAGGTTTAAGGGGGTACTTGAACATGAGCTTAAGGTGTTATTTTTTGTTTTGTGCTTCCCTTATCATAGTGATTTCTAAATTGATAATGGTTTTTAATTAATTAATTACCTACAAAGTACTTTTTCCGATCAATAATCTATAGCAATGTGTATCTTTTGTCTTTTGATGTCTAAATATTGTAGAGAAAACTATTAGAGTAGCAGATAATAAATGTATATATAATTTTGGATATGACTGTTGAAAAAACTGTTGAGCATAAAGGACCTTTTCCAATTAGTTTCTCCTAATTACATTCGATTTGTACTGTAACTATCGTTTAAACTATGCATAACATTACAAATTTTGAAGAAACGCTATGAGGAAAACTTGCTAACACACAATTACTCTGGCTCAAAATTCTGGAGTCATCAAAGGCTAACTACTAGGGCTTGTTCAGCCAGAAAGCGCAAGTTTTTAAAACGCTTAGCTTTTTCATAAGCATATACGCTTTGGCATTGAAGTTCTCGAGGCCCCGGTGCAAAAAGTCCAAACTGGATCTAACAGCAATTTTCAAATGTGATTCAGGAGTGTATTTATATAGGCAGTATACAAAATATGATTTAACCATATTTATCATACATACGTTATATTTGGTTTCATAAACTTGAACAATGGTATGAAATAATGAAATATTAATTGTTTGAATTTAGCTTTCCATTTGCCTAAAAAGTGCTGCATTCATCGTTAGAATAAGATTAAAAGGATTAGAGCAGGTGTTTTTCCGGACCTAAAATGACCATATACTTTTGAAAACAAAAAAATTGCATGGATAAAATAATTGAGCTTTTTTATAAAATTAAAATATGTGGTATTATTCAACTATGTCACTAGTATGGGTTATAGTAATAAACGTAAAATAATTTTAAAAGGACAATTTAAAGTGACAGAAATAATGACTAAGCTTTCACACATTTTCTTGATATCAGAAAATAAATTATTTTTTCCGCAGAAAAAGAATGATTGAACTTTATGTGAAGATTTTCTTTCCTGATTGCATTTCGGCAAACCATTTAGGCGTTCTTGAGTCATAGGATTTCTAAGGTGGTTTTTGATCAGCTTTAATTTAGAAAATGAAAAGGAACAGTAACGTACATCGAGCAAGTAGTGCACTCGCTTCCATTTATGCCGCCACCGCAGCTTCGAGAGGCATTTTGCTAACCTTCTCAACGGGCGCGTATATAGTAGGGAGGCATGTATCTGGAGCGTTCTCCCTTTGTTGTTCTCCAAGCAGTGGCGTGTGTTAACTGTAGCTCACGCGATGTATGCAGATATTTCGGAGGTGCATCGAGGAAGAATTGTGAGCGTGTGGGAAGCCAATTTACCATATGAAGACATTGCTAGGGCAATTCCATGCAGCATTCGCATGGGCAGATTATTAAAATAATGTCTAGTAAATGTATCCTCTTTGAGAGTAAAAAGTATAATTTAGTGTAGATTTACGTTATGATTACTGTGATTAAAAATATTATTTAATAGAGATTTTTGTTTTGATTTTGTTTTTTCTTTCTCTATTACGTATAGTAAGTAGAGGATGTACTGTATTCCACCCAAAAATTCGATATCGATATTTCAGAATATGTTTTGAGGCCCCCTGGATTCCTAAGAAAGCATTTTTAGAAAAAAGGTCCGTGTGTGTGTGCCTGTGTCCGTGAACGGCATAACTCAAAAACCAAAAGTCGTATCAACACCAAAGTTGTATATAAGTTCAGTACATTCCAAAGATGTGACACGAAGGTTTTCAAGAAAATTCCCCACTCCAGACTAGTCTTTACAGGAACATATTTTGAAAATTTTGATTTTATAAAATAATGGCTCTAACGATTTTTATTAAAATAACACATATTAAAGATATTTACATGACAAATAAAATGTATATCTTGAATTTTCTGGAAATAGCCAGAAGTCGGGTCCTGTGCTCGTAACCAGCTGTTCACTTCTGATTGATCTTCGTCACGGTATTAAAGTGCTTACCTCCATGATGACCTTTGAGTCAGGGGAACATGTGAAAATCACTAATGAAACGATCTGATGAATATGGAAGATGCGAGAAAACTTCCCAGTAGAATCTTCTGAGCTCCGCCTGGGTCAAGGTTCAACTTGGAAGTTTTCTCGTATCCTCCGTATTCACCGGAGCTTGCCCCAAGTGATTTCACATGTTCCTCCAACTCAAAAGTAAGCACTTTTAGCACCGATGATGAAGTCAAATCAGTGAATAGCTGGTTGCGAGCATAGGACCGGACCTGGTACAACACTGACTTGGAAAAACATGTGTCACGTCCCCAAAAATGCTTGGAAAAACATGTTGACTATGTAGAAAAGTAACAGAAGGATTGTACAATATAAATGATATTAATTCAACATGATCAATTGCGTGTAATGTTTTTTTTTTATAAAATAGGGAAGCTTACTTATTGGACACCCTTCGTATAAGTGATGAGTAGGTTGCTTAAAGTTATATATTCATATGTGAATAATCTAGAACTCTGCACGTAAAACAGGGAGCCACTGCACGCCACTGCACGCCCCTGCACGCCGCAAAACGTAAACAGATACACGCACATCTTCTTTGCTATGCACATCCCAACTGTGAAAGCCAGTAAAATGCCGTCTGAACTGCGGTGACGGCATAAATGGAAGCGAGTGTACATGCATCAGGATAGGCAGAAGTCAAAGAACTATGTTCAATCAATAGCGGATTAGCAAGTTGTTTCACACCAGTCATGTTTTTAATCTTAGATCTGAAGGAACTTGTGTTAATATTTGTAATCCAAACAAAGGTGTATGTCATCAGAAAATGTTTCGTCAGTTTTCAGCTTCATTTTCCAGTTGATCATCAGAAGAAGGGCATGCGTCTACTACTAACTGCATGCCCTAAGTTGTAAGCATACGGTATCAATTGTGGGTTAATATGAAGCATGGAAGCTAAAGCCGGCGGCGGCGCTTGCGCATTGTGGTCGGACAGTAACTGTTGACTGTCAACTGTGTAAACATAATATCGATGCAGTGGACATGCTGTGAATCCCCACCCCTCAATAGCCACTGTCCCGCCAGTATATTTTTTAATTAATTCTCACACATGCAATTGCAGCAGTAATAAGGAAAAACCTTAATTAAATATTTGTTTGACATGTATTTGTTCCAGCACTTTTTACTACGAGATACTTTCAAATCTGTTTGAACATGAACCTGTTTGGTGGGGCTCTTCATTTGTGACTAATATTTTTTGGGGGCCTCTTGCGGTTTTGACGTATGATTTTAAAACTAGGTATTTTGTTTTTATTTAATTCAACATGTACTAGAAAAATGGAATCGGTTCTGTGGTGGTATGGGTATACCAGTTCAAGATGGTACTGTACATTCACTACTGTTTGTAGATGATCAGGTGGTAATGGCTCAGAGTCGTGAGGATGTGAAATATATAATGAGGAAACTTTTGTAAGCTTTTGAAGTAGGAAGGTTAGAAGTAAATATGAATAAAACGGAATACCTGGTAGTAGGAGGAACATCTCACTACCCCAAGGAATTATTAAAGCTGTTAAAAAGTTTAAATATTTGGGATCGCGTATTAATGAAGTAGGGATCTGTAAAGCGGGTGTAAACAATAGGCTAGAACAAGCACGAAGAGCCATAAAAATGTTGATGGGATTTTTTGGAGAGTCATGTCGATTTGTGCAAAGAAGGGGATTTTGAGGACTGTGGTGGAAAGTATAATAACCTATGGTGCCGAGGCGTGGACTTTGGTAGAGGGACAAACATCTAAGACCTTGATAGTGGAAATAGATGGAATAAGACGTAGTGCTAGAGTATCAAGGATGGAAAGAAGAAGAATGAAGAAATGAAGTGAGACAGATTGATGAATATGGAGGAAACAGTGGTGGAGATAATTGAAAGGCGGGGTCTTCAATGGTATGGACATGTAAAAAGAATGGAGGATGATAGGTGGCCTAAGAACTTTATAGAACGGTCACCTCGTGGAAGAAGAAAGCGAGGTAGACCAAGAGCAACCTGGAGAGGACAGATTCATAGAATGATGCGGTGCCTGGAGGAGGTTGACTTGTTTAATCGGGAAGAATGGTGAATGGGAATACAGGGCAACTCCTGAAGAGTGGAGAAGCCCTTAAAAGTAAAAGTAAAGTATTTCAAAGGTAATAGTCACTCAGTGCACAAGCGCTATGCTGACGTGATAAAAGAGACACAAAAATAAAACAAACAGAAAAGCAGGCAAATGCATAATACAGTTTTAAATATATGAACAGGCAAGAAACCGAGTGAAGTGGCGCCGCGGTAAGGTGTGCGACTCCCATTTGGGAGGCCCCGGGGCCGACCAACCTGACCAAAGGCTTTTTCGCGGTTTTCCTCGGTCGCTAGGCATATGCTGATTTGGATAACTTGATCCGCGAATTTTTCTATCATCGCTTTCATCACTACACTTAATTTCCTTTTTCTTCACCACCATTCCAAGCATTGGCCTGATCATACATCCTGGATCTGCTATGATCCAGAGTTTGCTTGCTCATCGACAGGCTACTGACCCAAGGCATTGGATTATACGTCCTTGGGGGTGTAATTAGTACAAAGAGAAGGACAATTCTTTAAAAAAGAAGAAATGACAGAGATAATGCTAAGCATTTCCTTTCAACATGCAAAATTCTGAGGTATTTTATAATGTTGCGTATCTTACACGTTAAGAACGCAACATTACACTTTCTTTCGAAGCTTCGGAATACCAGAAACATCCTTCGAGTTTGAATTCCAAGAGAATTAGGTGAACCTGGATCTTTAATTGGAGATGTTATAGAAAAAACCAATTAAAACCAACGTTAACAAAATCTACAGTCCAGTAAAAACGCCATATTTTAATCAAACCACCCCCCATATGATCTAAAAGGGGCCATTAAATAAAACGAAAGCATGTTCATATTCAAATAACCAAATCTTTTAAATCCTTTTGTAATATTCAGCCATTTAATTGTCAATAATTATAAGTTTTATATGTTTTGGGCACTTTAGGACGTAGCCTTTCAAAATAAATAAAATGCCTCCCATCTGTTTCAATAGAACACCGTAACTAAGGGACCTTAGAAACCACATCTAAAATCTAAAATGTATGGGTTTTGCTTTGTAGGTAAAACATGCTAACTATTGAAATATTGCAATTGTCTTCTTTATAATAAAAATTCGATGAGTGAAATACAATTCTCTACATCGTAGTGTACAAAATTTCTTCTTATTCGTGTGGCCATACTCACCACTTGAAGCTAGCGGCATGATCCAACATAGTCTCATTGCATTTTTTATTCATTTGCTAGCAGTTTATGTAAAATCTGTAACCTTTCTACATCATATGTCGCTTGACTGATCTGCGTGGTTCATTACAGGGACATGTAGGCAAATTCAGTCAAATAAGTGAATTTTTATAACATTTTTATCTGATAGAATATCCATTTGAGGAGTGTTCCCAGGGTAGGTATTGTTTGTTGTCCACCCCTAAGTTCATTTAAAAATTTAAATACCTTGGCAGTACAACTGCCACGCCCTTTTTCAGATAAGTTACCAGCTGTGCTTTTGCTTGTGTGGGTTTGTATTGTTGTATTATTATTTGTTTTCTTACTTATTACAACTAAAGTTGTAAATTGTTTTGAATATTACAAGTGGTTTATTACAAGTTAACACAATCGCTATTGTAACGTATGTGTGTGTATAGTCGCGTCCGACACATTATTACTGTGTAGCAATAACATTGTTGAACTAATCATTTTGATTGGGAGTTTGAATTTACGTCCGACGTGGCATTTCCCTCCCCACCTCCTCAGTCTGGCGGCGTCGCTAGTAATGCGAGTCTTGTGTGTGCCTTCAGGGCGAGTGGATGTGTGTGTTTTTCGTGAGTGCGGAGCATCTCCCTCCAATGTTTGTCTGTAATCTGTTGTGAACAATGCAGCGCCACCTTATCAGTTTTAATAAACCACAGGTAATGTGTTAAATGTGTATTTTGTTATGAATATCCCATATCTGCTTTAAATTTGTGCAGCTAAGTTCCTGGTCCTCTTGTTTGCCTCTGAGTCTACGCCCCCCAATGTTTATGCCGGAGTAACTTAGTTTAATATTTAACTGCAAAACCTATTGGCCTCACCCCGGTGTATAGCACTACTTAGAATGCAATAATAGGTACAAAAATTGAGTCATGTTGCTAAAATTTACAAACCAGGTCTCACACCTACCCCGTCATCATCCAGGCATACCATACCACCGATTATTTAACCTTGACCCACCCCATCGCATCGTAATCCACAGGCAAGTTAGAGAAACCATCGGGTTCACTCACACTCCACCAACAGCATATTGCCAGCCGTGGATTAGGGCTTTCTTACGCAGACAGCAGTGTGACACGCACCAAATAGCTTGCAGATTTCCGCTACTATACTAGAATGCTTATATTACTCAGAGCAAAATCGGTCTGCATGGACTGCATGGCATTTATTGACGTAAATACTTGCAGGTACCAAGGGAACTATTTTTGTTGCGCTTTTTGTTTTATATTAATGATTGCTACTTCATAGGAATTTACATCAATTACCAAGCTTTAAAAAATATAAGTATGTATTCTGCACCGTTTTCTAGAAAATGTTTTTTTTTTTTCACAAGCAGTGTACCTGTCTCTGAAACTACTTAACCCAGAGCAGTCAAACCGGTAGTATTTTCTAAAACTATACAGTAAACAATTCCATGTAGCAATTTTTGGATATTTTGAAAATAATGGTACTCAGGTGAGAAAGGTGTATTGTGTTTACGTTGTTTGGCCACGTATGGACGCCAATTTAAGAAAATGCTTGTTGCTGCTACGTATGAAAAGTCAGTTTGAAGATGTATTGTAGTTCAACTGTTGGGGAGCCGAACTTAAGTAGTTGCAACTACACGTATAGTAAACAGTTTCCGGTAGCCTTCGCCCCAAATGTACTTTCAGGTGGTCTTTGCCCCAAGTTTAAAAAAATATTAACTTTGTAATTTGAACTGTTTCTTTAAGTGTTAAATATTTATGTTTGCCTCGGCTGCGTCAGTATTTTTGTTAGAGACACGTTTCTCTTAGCAGGGTTGTGATACGACTGAGAATGTAGGCTTACACAGATTATGATTTTACTTCACTCCTTTTATTAATGCTTGACACGATTTAAGTAACACTTCACTGATATAGAGAGAGAGAGAGAGAGAGAGAGAGAGAGAGAGAGAGCTGTGAGATTCTTTTATGAATTACTGGCACTTTTTAACACGTAAACTTATTTTTCGTCTCACACGAATACATATTATATTTCTTGAGGCCACTTTTTGCGTCTGGTTACTCACGCTGTCTGCAGGCGCTGTCCAGTATGAGCGCTGTCTATAAGCAACTGAACTCAGCATTTGAAAATTTTGCTATATTTCAGTTTCTATTGGCTAATCCTACTCCAATAAAATACCTTCATTTCACTAAAGCTTTTTCTGGTTGTTGATTGGCTATTTTATAAACTGTCACTAAAATTACATTCTTGCTTCCAAGAATCACAAGTAGTATTGTTAAACTCTCAAACTCATTATTGCCTCAAGCTTACCTCATTGTTACCTCATTGTTAGCAACCTTTAACTTATTATTCTCACAGCTCCTACATTATTAAATTGCATAATACATTCACGTAACATTATTAAACATGTATACAATAATATAAGCATATGCAATGACTGTTATATACATTTTACAAATTATTACATACACATATTGCTTCAAGGCGGGCTGTTGTATTGAATTTACATATTATATAATTTGACTGAAATCCTTTAAGTGTTAAAAATACTGCCTCACAGGATTACGCATATCAATGAATTTAAGGCACCTTTTGAAACAAAAACAGTAAATTTTTTATTTAAAAACTAGTTACTTAATCAAAATATTGCTGCATTTTTTATCAATAATAAGGAACATCACCACCAGGTTTTATTGCAATTGACTTGTTGAATTCTCAGAAAAGGTAGAATGTGCGGCGGTATACTTGTTATATTTATTTATTTATTGAGCCCCACATTTGGGAGCCAATTTGCGATGGTAAATTTATAATGTTATTTGTGTATGCGTGTTTACTTCATGTGGTGAAGCCATTTTGTGACGTGATTCTTTGTTAGGTTTGTAGCTCCATCTGGTGTTAGCAATTTGCGGCAGTATTAGTTTTTGTTTGAAAGAATGTTACTTTTATTTTTATTTAATTTTGTTTCACTGTCCTCCAGCTAGCTATGATCTTTTTGGGTCGAGCTCTTCTCTTTATACAGGTTGTGTAAACGAAAAGGAATCTTTTATCCAAAGATAACACTGATGAAAGAATTTGTTTTATACTTTTATTGTCGAACACTTTCACTATCACATTTACACATTGATCTAGACACTCGCCAAACTGAAACTGTTATAACAACTTCTTACTGATCACTTTTAATTCACGTACTTCAACCTTTTGTATAATTAACTTTACCATACTTGAGATTTTTCATAACTCTTATACGCGTAACTTGCGAATCGATAGCCGACGTGTAATATTTCTGCTGGACTGAAGGCGACATGTATCATACAAATATTTTCGACGAACTGACGGGAATGCGACGTGTAGTGTACAAAGAATTTTGATGAACTGACGGGATCTACCTCTAACCTAGCTCTTTTATACTCATACACCCCGATATACCTAAAGATTATAACTGAGCTGCAATTGGCAAATAAAACGCGCCAACATTAGCGTCTATTTTTATATCCAATGAAAATTATGAATACATATGCTCTAGGGAAATGTTCCAGCAATTTCTACAGAAAAACGCGGCAACATTACGTAACTTCCTCGTTTCCAATAATGATAAACAGCTCACCCCCTCGCTGCATTATTGCACGCTATTATTGTCAGTTTCAGTAAGGCAGTATAAACTTACTTCCCAACAATATTACAATCAACAAACATCTCAAATCAATGTCACATAATAATGCATATTCATACTATAATCACTCTTTACATTTAAATAATTTGTGATACAAATTACTGCATCAAATGAGGACATTTAATTAATTAATATATTTATTTATTTTGTTTTTTGCATTTTGATTTTAACATGCCAGGAAAACGTTTCACACTTCCAGCACGAGTAAATAATTTTATTTCAAATCCTGATGTCAGGTTTCATTAAATTATCTCAAAAACTTTGCAAATACTTGTTTGTGACTATGCATTTACCGCTACGATCCCTCTTAAGCATACATATTACCAACTGTTTCGTGGCTCCCTATGGCAACTGAATAAGCACAAGAACCTTGTAAAGCAATTGCTGTCTCTTAAAATGGAAATCGTGGATGGTATTATAAACATGAATTACATTATTGTTTGCTTATTACTGACAGGGCAGCTCGGGAATTCTCTGTAGCCTAACACACTGAGGCAACGGGAATTAACATTGTCATTCCGCGCAATTCCCCAAAAAGAGACATTACCTAACCTCACTCTGGCCGTTGCCGCAAACTAAATTGAATTCGAATGAGGATTTGAACAAGTTGGTCTACAATTAGTCCACCTCCCGCACCCCAAAACCGCTCGGGGTGGGGGGCACTATCGAATTATGCGCGTTGCAGACCTCTGAGAGCCAGTCTTTGCCGTTCAATTAGCAGCGGGAAGCGGTTTCCAGTATTCACAAGAGTTACAGAGTTACCGGCTCGCGTTAACAACCCTCATCTCGTTTTTAATCGATATTTAATTAATAGTCGCCCACGGAAAACCTTTGTGAAACATCAAAATTCGTCTGTGCTTACTGGGTAAATTGATTTCTTTTATTGGCATCGTGACTTCCATTTAGTATTTGGTAAATTGATTTGCCATTCCCCTTTTCACTATCTAAAGTTTGTATATCAGTTCTGCGGTTTAACTATAATGGCAATGTTCCGTTTGGGTTTTGATAATGAATAGATGACAAATAAGGACGAATAAACTAAGAATATAAATAAAATATTATTTATATAATACAAATTCATTGCGTGTTACAGGTACAGGTAGATAACGCCTTTCATTATGCTGGTTTAAGGTAACTAACGCACGTCCAGACATTTTCATAGATTAGAAAGGCTTCATTCATTAAATAGTAATGAGTAATGTCTGGAGTTTGATGACCTAAGAGTTTGAAAAATGACCTATAAAACTACTGTAATTTTTTTAAATGACAATTATAAAACAGACCTAAAACTGAGACTTGTTTAATTTGTTAAAATTAGATTGAAAAGTTATAAATTAATTCATCTGTGAATATAGCTGTTACTTCACTAAGTTCTCCTGTGGCTTCATTAATATTAACCAGTTCAATTTTTCCTGTCACTACACTGTTCTTCGCGACTTAGCGGCGTAACGAAATACGCGAGAAGCAGCCACTTTTTCCTTCCGCTTCACTCACTAGTCGAACACAACACCTCTCTAATATCTCGCAGTAGCAGCCCCCATTGCACGTCGTAACTGTCGTCAGCACCTCATTTGATGCCGCATCAGGAACGCAGGCACTACGTCACTTACTCACTGACTCTTACTCACGAACACGATCGCTAATATACCCGCTGGAATTTTCAGCAGAGTTCTAGAATGTTCGGGAGACGTGGGGAAAGAACCTTATACGAGTAGAACAAGTCCGTTATCTCCCAATAACGCTGGGTGTTCCGCTGGGTGATAGCGCTATCGCGTCGGCTTATCTCTTCACTAACCGGATAAGCTCTGGCCATAGCCGTTGCACCACGGTAATGATGAGATAATTATTAGAAAATTAAATAAACATATACCTATTTATTCCATGTTCTTGTTTAAAGAACCTGAAAAGAAAAACAATAAATAGTTTCTGAAGCCGCTGTTACAAAACTGTAGCATTATCTCTCTTGAGTTCTCAGATTATGCAAAATTAATTTAGAATTCACAGCCTATGACACGACAGAGGAACAATAGCAACCTGACTGTGTGCACTTATTAATCCGCAAAGGGTAAACTGTCCTGTCTCATTCCTAGTTTGGGACATGAATTCACAACTATAATTGTACCGCTTCCCTGATAATAGCATGGAAGGAGGTGCAGTTACAGCTGATTACAGTGAAATTTCTGATGTTTGTAAAGTTATCCGTATGTAAAATGTCAATATTATAAAAATCTTTACATACTCAATGTAAATTTCAAGAATATCACTGAATACAAACGCTAAGTGTAAGAAAATTACAAAATAATGACGTAAAATCGAAAACATTCCTAAGAATAGAAAATGGCATAATTATATATATATATATATATATATATATATATAATAAATAGCAGCTTCATAATCTGGGATTCACAAGGAGTTATGTACACGTTAGCTATACCTATGACAATTAAAGAGTGACATGCCATCGGAAACCGGGCCCTGATCATGCAGTCAGATAATTTAAATCCCCATATTTATATCGCTGTGGTCGTCTTTGTCATCATCTTTAAGGTAAGGTCCATCTAAGAATATATTCACTTTTATTAGAGAAAGCAAGTTTTCTAGCCGATTCTATAAACTTTGCTATCCATCTCCAACACATCATAATTGATGTAGCAGGGACGATGTCAAAATCAACCAAAAACAAAATGACAAATCCAATCACTAGAGAAGTGAAAGACTACAATCAGTTTAAAAAAAACAAACAAACTCGGCATTGCTGAAAAAGGGTGCTGTGGTGTCGATCAAGCAGAAGATATTAAGTTAGTATTTCAACTCTGGTATGAGTTACGCCTCGTACATTTGATATAACATATACAGGGTGAAGCATTTAATTTGAGACTACAATATCTCCAAAACTAAACGTAGAAAGAAATTCCTTGAATAAAAGTTGCTTGATATTATGCGGGAAAGTAAATGCCATTAGTCGTGTTTTATTCGGAGGACTTGTAGGGTCATTTAGGGTCAATTTAATTTTTTTAAATGGGAACCTACCTTTTTTGTGTTGTTTTCTCACTCCTCATAAAAAACTAAACAACATTTGTACAAAGCACTTCGCAATCGTTCTTACACCAACGTAAATAACAACGAAAATTCTGAATGTTGGTTCCCAATTACGAAACGTAACTTGACCCGCAAACGATCATCCCTGGATGGTCCAACCATTCATTGTACTTTTCATACACAGTCATGAAACATGAACTTGAAACAAAAGTTGGTCACAATGCAGATTATCACATTACTGCTTTTAGCTCTGTGCACTGTGTTAGAAGTTCTACTTTTAAGCCATGCTGTCAAAAAACAATATTAAAGAGCTGTATAGCGTCTTTTGTAAATGAGTTATCTGATGATTACTCTGGTTATATATCTGGTGACTCAAGTTAGAACGTTGTCTGCCCTTACATGCGGCATCTTTGCTTTTAGTATTCCGAATTAGACTGCGTCGCCTATAGTAGTTAAACTTCCATTCCTTCGTGTATTTTGGACTTGGGAATTGGATATTTCGGCATAAAGATTGTATGGAGGAAGTAAATTATACCGACTTCGATGTTTAAGTGAGGTCAGAAACAATTGCACTCCTTGGCGCATTTAAGAAATATTACCATTAAAAATAAATTACCTTTAAGCACCCAATAAAATATCATAATAACAATATTGAAGTGATAATAATTACTATTGTGGTACACTCTTTAGCTCAGGTGAAGAATTTAATGTAAAGAGTTTTGAGCGACGGAACACAGCACACCAGTTGCGGAGTGTTCTACTGGACCATTAGACTGAAACGTTCTGCGAGATATTTCTTTGTTCTTTGTACTTTCAGATCTAAGTCGACCTATTATTTTTAAATTTTATACAACGTATTTAGTTTGATGCTATGATTAATAAGGAATATAGGTTAAACATAGAAGCAAATAGGTATAAGAATTGAAAACATGAATGAAATAGACAGGCATATATATGAGGAGATAAGGTGAAAGTGGAAAACAGGAAAGAATGAAAGAGATAACGTTTGTATGAACGGCCTTGGTAGGATAACTAATAATTATTGATTTATTGGCTTAAATGTAGTTTTTTCTGTTTTGTTTCATTTGTATATTGCGCAGAGGTTTGTGGGTTGGACCCCTCCACCCTTTGCTAAAAGCAATGTAAAAAATCTAATGTGTTGCACTCACATGACTTTCTCTGCTCTTGTACGAACTATTTTTACAAACGCTTATTCTCCATCTACTTCATGTTAATCGAGATATCGAGGTGTTAATCTTATTGCTAATTTTCTCGTAGGTGCAAGGGGGAATATGGTAGGCTTTAAATGATAGTCAAATATTTTAAGAGCTGGTTGCTATGTGGAGCATTCCATTCTCTTTGCATTAAAAAAAACGAATAACGAATTCCCATTTCAGAAAAACGTATTGGAAAATTAAACAAATAACAAGGAATATCCCGGAAATGGTTCACCCCACAAAAAATGTATATGACATAAATTGTGTGTTTTAACGAAATCAACATTTTTTGTGTAGTAAAACTTTGTCTATCTCTAACATTTACCAGTTATGCGAAAGTCATTCAGAATGAAGAGGGCTTTGGGGGACATTCCCAAACAATTTAAGATACACATTTCATTTGCCATTAAAATATTTTAAACATATGATATTTTCATCGAAATCTTTAGAGCCAATTTTGAGAAAATCAAAATTTTCGAAAAATGTTCCATGTAAAGGGTAGTATGGGGTGGGGGAATTTTCTTGAAAATCTTCGTGTCGCATCCTAGGAAGACAGTAAACTCAAGTATTAAGTTTGGTATTTATCCGACTTTTCGTTTTTGAGTTGCGCTGTTCACAGGCTGACAGACAGACGCGCACACGGACATGTTTCCAAAAACCCTTAATTTGGATTCAGAGCACCTCAAAACGTGTATTTCCGGTGAAATCTCGATATCGAATTTTTGGGTGGAATGCAATACTTCCCATACCTACTTACTACATGTAGTAGAGAAAGTAATTAATAGCAAAAATAGCTTCGATAAAACAATAGCATGTTTCTGGTTTGGTGGGAACGAGATACTTCCTATCGTATCACTGGTAGCGCCGCCGCAAGTCTTGGACAATACCGCCAAAGGTGACAACAACAGAAACTGTACTTTAGATGGCGATGGTACACAGAGCGCTAAAGAAAATCTTCGGATTTTGTATCGTTTTCTGGGATCTTTTGAGGCGTGCCCTTCACCTTACCTATTTCAGAGCGTGGTGGCTTGTAATACAGCAATAAGGGGGAAAGAGGGGAGGTTGATCTCTTTGCTTTTTCTGATATTATTGAAACCAAAACATATTTATTGCCTCAGAACCAGTCATGCCGTATACTAGCTAAATTACTCGTGGACATATCGTGGCTATGCGAGAGGCTGGTCCCACTATTACAGCAATTGCAATGGCAGTGCATAAAAGTGTTTTTATAGTAAATTACTGGATAAAAATATTCCAGGAAAGTGGGGAAGACGGTCCACATTCTCATCAGAAAGTGGGCACTCACCGTAAAATATCCGCAGATGATGTTATTCGTTTACTAAATGCAAATTACTCTTTTGTTATAATTGACTGATCATGTTTATAAACTACAGATAAATATGTATATGGTTTACCGAATATTACCTATATATTATGTCAATAAAATTGGGTTATATTTTTGTCTATAATCCTGCTGCATTCCTATGATCGGCAATATGTTAGTAAATGTATATTAACCAATTATAGTTTGAATTAGAGGAAAACATGCTGCTTTATTTATTTATTATTTAGTTATGTTTGCTTCTGTGTAGCAACAAGCATAGATACCACTGTGAGAATACAGTTCTGTTTATTTTTTGTTATAAAGTGCTGCCTTGCTATGTATTTAATGAATACCATTCAAATACCATTAATTTGCAACCCCCTGAAAACCTCATGCTACACATTCTACATTTTGCTAGCCCGGGCGCTCATCAAGTTTTCTCCTTAGCTTTTAACCCTTTCTAAGGCTTGTTCAGCACTAGCCGATAAGGTATGGACTCCCAATCACGATAAGAGGTCTGTATGACAAACTGAATACACTCACTCTATCTCTTTCTCCTTTAGCCAATACGATCGAGAGTGTAAACATATATTTCGTTGTCGTAACCTTTATTGTGGTTATTGGTGTAACTATCTAGCAGAAAGAGTGGCGCACCCTTGCACCGTGGCCTAAAGCAACCAATGGAAATGGTCATGGCTTCGCAAGGTCACGTACAACGATAAATAATGTGACAGATGCGGGTGCAGTGAGATTTTCTTTGGCGTTCTTTGTACAATCATGTCAAGATATCACGGGCATGTTTTCGTCCCGGTGCTGAATTTGAGTGGTCTTCAAATGAGTGTAGCATCTCCCAGTTTAGAAGATAACAGAAACCTTCTTCTGTTGTGAAATAAAATGGCCTACAGCGGTAATATAAAATATTTCGCAGTGGTCATTAATTATCGTGTCACAACACATTTGTCGCTTAGAATACTCACACCATCCTATCATAATTTTAATTCCAATTGCTGCACCTTAATCTATGAATATAAAATAAGTTTATTTAAATATTTCAAATCAGTATTAATTCAAATTTATAATCTGTGTTAATACAAATTGTTTAAAAAAAACTGATGTGTTACACTCACATGACTTTCTCTACTCTTGTACAAACTATTTTACAAACGCTTATTCTCCATATGCTTCATGTTAATTGAGATATCGAGATGTTAATCTTATTGCTAATTTTCTTGTAGATGCAAGGGGAATTGCTAGGTTTTAAGCGATAGTAAATATTTTAAGAGGCGGTTGCTATGTGGAGTATTCCATTCTCTTTGCATTACCAGGACAAAAAAAATGAAAAACGAATTTCCATTTGAGAAAAAGTATAAGTATTGGCAAATTTAATGGAATAACAAGCAATATCTCGAAAATGGTTCACCCAACAACCCAACATAAAAAATGTATATGACATAAATTGTGCATTTTAACGCGATCTACATTTTTTGTGTAGTAAAATTTTGTCTATCTCTTATGGTTTACCAGTTATGCAAAAGTCATTCACAATGAAGAATACTTTTGGAGACATTCCCAGAAAATTCGAGATATACATTTCATTTGTCATGAAAATATCTTAAACATATGATATTTTCATCAAAATCGTTAGAGGCATTTTTCAGAAAATTAAAATTTTCGAAAAATGTTTAATGTAAAGGGTAATCTGGGGTTGGGGGATTTTCTTGAAAAACTTCGTGTTGCATCTCTGGAAGATACTGAACCTAAATACCAAGTTTGGTGTTTATCCGACTGTTCGTTTCTGAGTTATGCTGTTCACAGACACACACACACGGACATGTTTCCAAAAATGCCTTATTTGTATTCGGGGGTCTCAAGACATATATTTTCGGTGAAATCTCGGTATCGAATTTTTGGCTGGAATACAATACTTCCCCTACTTACTATACGTAGTAGAGAAAGTAAAAATGGATCCCTATACATAAACCCCCACCTTAATATTTTTCTCTACGCTACTGATACTGCGCAACAATTGCTCAAAACTTGACATATATTCTACTGTGAGAAAGAGGGTGTTTGTTACGTCACTGGTTTATTTAAACGTGTGTATTACCGCCCATCTCTGCGGAGCACCCTTGTGCTAGACTAGTAAGCAAGATACTGACATTAAACTACGGGAATCTTTTCAAAGGTTGAAAGATGTGATATCATTCGTTTCATTTGATGAATCCATTCTTCACAGCAGGAGTTGTAGCAGTTCCGCTAGGAAAGCTGATTTCCCAGCGGGCCGTCTCTCCCTCCTTCCCCCCACCCCTTTCCTCTCTCCCACACTGACTGGGCCTCCCGTGCAGAAGACAAGGAACGGTTATCCAGTTCACGTATTAAACGAGCGGCCAAGGGAAGTAAGAAGCTCCTTAGCACAGTACTTTATCGGCTGCATCGGCATTTCTTTCGCGTTGATTGCGCTCTTTTAAAATATTTCGCCCTGTTAAAAAGGAGATTCATTTGCATAGGATTCCTTGCTTTTGTAAGGGGAGCAAAAGCGCCATGATTGTATCTAAACGCGAAGAATTATTTAAAGTTTCTATTTAAAATACATCCGATGTAACATTCACACCACTTTCTATGTTAAGTTCACATGTATTCGTTATACGAAACATTGTACTGTTCATATAAAAAGTTATTCTTCTACCCACGTTACATTATTCACGAGAAACATTAATTTCCCATTCACCTAGATATAGTAGTTAGAGAAAGTATTGTATTCCAACAAAAAATTCCACATCAGGATATCAGCATAAATACATGTTTTGAGGTCCCATGAGTGAAATAAAGCATTTTAACAAAAATATAGAGATATATGTCTGTTTGTGAACAGTATAACTCACAAAATGAAATGACCGATAAACTTCAAACTTGGCATTTACGAATAGGGACAAGGACTAGGAGCGGAGAGGTGCTTAGCACCTCGACCTATAAATATATTTTGTGCCTGACAGGGCACCCCGGGAGGGAGGGATGAGGTGAGAGGAGACAGAGGGCGGCCGGACTAGGAGGCATGAAAGAGCAGAGGGCACGGTCCCTACCTATTTTAATTGAAGTGGATAGCAGGCGGTATAACCGGCTCCCTTTCCCCCCTGCAAGCTTACATATCACACTAGGAGGCCCCGAGACTCGGTGGATGAAATGTTACACAGAACATCCTTTTCCTCTGGCATGTAATGCCGAGACACCCGCCGACACTTGCAACCCTGAAACAGCCAAGCAAATGAAAGGTTAAGTGAAATGAGAATGGAGGTGAAATCCAGGGACAGGAAATTCGGGCGATGTAATTAACCTTCCCAGCATTCGTCTAGTGACCCAAGGAAATCCCGAAAAAATCTATAGGTCAGGAAGTTGGCCGTCGGAATCGAACCCACGACCTCCCGAATGGGGCCACAGACGTTGCCACCTGAGCCATCCCGCTCGATTAACTTCGTATTTAAGTCGGCATATTCCAAGAGTGCTACACAAAGATTTTCAAGAAAATCCTCACGCTCCTAAGTACTCTTTACATATACAACTTTACGTTATTCTTGGTGTTCTCAAAAATGCCCCTAACAATTTTGTTTGAAATACCATATTTTTACGTATTTACATGATTATTAAAATGAATATCGTGAATTTTCTTCAATTATCAAAATTAATGCATTTTTTTATAATTGTTAAACCATAATTAAACCAAAACTTAAAACATACACATTCAGATCAATTCATTTCCAGTAATTGTTTGGAACATTAACCATTCCCGGGATATTCTTACTATTGGTTTGAAATTTTCAATCCTTTTCTCATTTTTTGAAATGCTGTCGCCATTCATTCTCGCGATTTCATGCAAAAGGAATTGAATTTCAACCCAGCAAACAGCCTCCTCTATTTTCTTTCTAAGTGCAACGAAATGTTTCTGAAGTTTATCTCAATGAATATGAAGAACATAGAAAAGCAAGTTTTCTTAAGGATACTGGAATAGAAAGTCATGTAAATGTAGTATATCATTATTATGTTATTTTTCTTTTCTTTCTTTCTTTCTTTCTTTCTTTCTACTTAACTAAGAAGTGCTCAGTTACAGAGTTAAAACCTGTAGAAACAACGTTAAAATCGTTATTCATGCTAAATATATATGCAATAGAAAGTGAAGTAGAATATTTGTTGGTAGTTGGAAGATGCTTCATGTTTATCTGCCCCACGTATGGGAGCCAATTTGTTGCAGCATCTCGTGTTATCTATTTCTGAGCACCTGTTATTGTTTTACGATTTTAAATTTTGAGTTCTTTGTCCTCTGGCTAGCTATTATTTCTCAGTCGAGCATATCTCTTAAGCAGGGTGTGTAAACGGAAAGGATTTATTATTGAAAGATAACACTGATAAAAGAATTTGTTTTTACACTTTTATTGCCGTCACACTTTATTCATTTCACATAATTATTCTTGATACACGCCCGACTGAAACTGTTATATTTTTTATGTTACTATAATCACTTATTTGCTGCACATTATTAATTCGCGTATTTCACATGTATAACTAAGTTTACGACGCGAGAGATTCTGTTAAACTGTGCGACGTGTAACCCGCGAATGATTCTGATGAACTGAGCGACGTATAACCTTTGTATGATTCTGTTGGACTGCACGACGTATTACCCGCGAATGCTTATGTTGGACTGAACGACGTTTGCCTTGTGAATTATTCTGTCAAACTGCGCGTTACCCGTCTCTGGCACGGAATTTATACTCCCTCACCCGATATACCTAAAGATTATAATCGAGCTACTATTGGTTAATAAAACGCGCCAACATTAGCGTCTATTTTTATATCCAAACAAAATCACGAACACATATTGTCGTATGCCTCACTTTATATTAACTTAGAAATGCAGATGGGAGCAACTCGCTTGCGAGAGGGATCGTTAACCAAACAAAGAACTTTAATTTACGAGGCAACGACGAAGGGCGCAGCTAAAGTTAGATTACAAAATAATTACTACACCAACACAATATCTGGCTGAAGGGAGAGGAAAGGAACTCTACACTATCATAATTAAAACTGCAAGAGAATGGATAGCTGGTAGATTTATTATAAAAAGATTTCTTACCCCATGTGTCTGCCGGGCGAGGACGCCATGTCTTAGGCAGTTGTCCGTCTGACTCACTCGAAGCCTACTCACAGAATGACACAAGAAGCCACGCTAAGTTGGCGTCAGTAACGCCATATCCCTTCCAATGACACTGTTTCCCCTGAATCGCTCCTACTCACGGACAAACTGCCGTGCTTCGGTATCCAGAGAGCGTCTTAACAAGACTATCTGTGCACATGCCACAATATGCTCTAGGGAAGAAATTCCCTCCATTTCTAAAGAAACGCGCGCTACTCTGACGTCATTTGCTTGTCTCTAATAATTGATAAACAACTCACCCCCTCGCTCATTGTTACCCGCTCTTATTGTCAGTTTCAGTGAGGCCGTGTAAACTTATTTCCTAACAATGCTTATAATTAACAAACATCTCAAATCAATGTCATACAATAATGCTTATTTACACTACAATCACTCTGGCATTTACATTGTTGTGATATAAAATACTGCCACAAAAGGAAGGAAAACAAAAACAAGGAAAGAATCGCAAACTTTCAAGCATGTCGGTTAGATGACGCTTGAAGAAAGTCTAAACTTGTAAGATGGATTTTGCGCACAAATTCCCTCTCTGGTGATATTAGTTTAGATTATAAAAGTATTCCTTGCATGTATGTCTCCTGTTCATAGCAATCTTGTAAATTTTTGGACTGATTATGCTGATTATTTCACTAATGAAGGGCACGTTTATTCTTAGTGGTGCGCCTTGCATAAATGCTTTAAGGCAGGGCTAAGAGGGTGTAGGTCTTCCATAGCCCCGATTTTGCTTCTATGTCGTTGAATATTCATATCAGGGTCCCTTGCTATGTAAACTCAGAACTTTATCTATAAACCGCAAACTAAAAGGGTTACCATAAGGGTACGACGAAATCGACACCTCTATACATATCACGGTGAAGCAGGTCCAAAAAGGATATACGGTTACCTAGATAGTGTCATTATGCAGCTGACATACGAGGGTTGCTCCAAAAATAATGCACACCGCGCAGCACTACTCTCTCTCTCCCTCTCTCTCTCTCTCTCTCCCTCCGTGGACATCCTTTAACAGAGTTAGTTATTCTGAATAATCTCTGCAGGTATAATAAAGTTGCTTAAAATATCTTTGTTTAGAAGTCATTGAAATGGAAGACGAAAATTTACATCATAGTACCTTAGTTTATCCTTTATTTCATTCTTTTTTCCCCTGTGTTTCTGTTCCTTCAGTTTTCCTGATTGGTTTTCCGTTTTACTTACACACATACACCGAACGGGGTGGCCCTGCGATAACATGTGCGACTAGCATTCGGGAGGTCCCAGGTTTGATCCCGGTGACTCATGACCTTTTAGTGGTTTCCCCGCGGTCGCCAGGCGAATGCTGGGTTGGTTTCTTCTCTGCCACGACTTCCTTTCCATCTTTCCCTTTCATTCCGTTTCTTTTTCATCTTTCAGGTGTGGTTCTAGGTTTCGTGGTATAGGGCAGTGCATGCTCAATGGAAAGAGCATTCCTCGTGGACCGCAGAGGGCTGCTTGATTGGTGGGTAGTTCGTCGCCCTTTCTCCTCTGCTCCAGCAGTGGGATCGGTCTCCGAGCTTGGAAATGTTAGGGACTTCCGCCTGTCTCTGTAGCCTCCTATGGTTGATTTACCTCATCCCGTCCTCCAGGGGAGTGTTAGCCATAATAGTTCTCTGTAGTTTCAGTACGCGCGGTGTCCCATCTGTTGAATAACCTTACACACATTTACAAACACACAAACCTCCATACCAGAGGCGGGACTCAACCCGCAATCCCCTGCGCCACGAAACTCAAAACTAGTCACTTTTTTGAGTGTGGCCAGAGATCGGTAAGATTTTAATAACCAATAGGAAATCGTTGACAAACTTGAACGCAAACCATTGCACCACGCAGCACTTTTTTTTAAGGTTCTTCAGAAATTTGAGTTATTTTAAAAAACTGATTGTTGACTACAGTAAACCGTAGTGTTATTTCCTTATGGTCCAAAAACTTTCGTGAAAGTCTGCGGCGGTACTCTGTTAGCACTAATTTTGCGGTACGGGATTTGCAGGAACGGTGCCGGGTTCGATGCTAGCTCAGGGATTTGCAAGTATCTTGGATGTAGGGTTAGTGGTTAATACGACTAATTCATTTTCCCGCCCGTTTATTTCCCTCGCCGTTTTAAAATGTGATTCCTGATATTAACTCACAACAAACACGCGCATTTCTTCATTGTTGTGCTTCATACTATCGCACCTACCCGCCGACACATTGATTAATAGACACCTCCAAGGAACTACCACGAAAAGTGAGTCTTCTAAACTCTCCTGTTTCTTTATTTCAAAATTCCCATCTCCCCATTTCACTATCGCCTGATTTCCACCTTCTTTCTTATTGGATGCCTAGGAGCCATCGATGTTTTGAGAATATTGACGCTTTTTCTACACATCTGCATTTCAGGCGACCTAATGGTACACTAACGACAATTGAGGGAAAACCACCCGTTTCCGACTTGCTGCTGACACCGTATTTTCAACCCATAGTCACTGTAGATGTTATATTCACTTCCCAGTCTTATGTAATAATACTATTCCTAAGGTTATTAATATTTATTTTGCCTATGGTTATAATTTCATATTTAGCTACTCAGAGCGTACTGCTGCAAGTCGCATTATCTGCTGTAGTACACAATCAACTTCCTGGAAGATTCTAGATCATCTAGGAAGTTTTAATATCCAAGTCCTATTACCACTGATCATATTATATTTTCACATATTCACCACACGTTACCGCTTAAGAACTCTGGCTTAATGAAATCCACCCGAAAACTCTTAAGGACTGATCATAGCTAATGCAATCAGGTGTCCTGCTTCTGCAACATAACGTAAAACCATCGTTGGGTCGATTGCAATTGTGAAACACTCTCTCATCCAGCGTAAAATCCGAACATTATGAGCTTTTCCCTCAAACTGAAATTTTTTTCGGAATAGGCCTTCCACAGCATATAATAATCTGAGCTGTGACCCCATAGCTCCTAGAGTTAAATATTGCAATAGTTATTAAATTATGCACCATAACCTGCACGCCAATAGCAGTGATATTTTGTTTAATTACAATTTTTATGTAAACATCATTTCAATTCATATTTCCAAAGTGGTTAACATAATATTTATTGTCATATATTACACAATTTATTAGTTTTTATTTGAATTCAACATGAAGCATGTGCTTGCTTTAATATATTCTTTTAAAACGCTTAATATAAGTTATTTATATTGGACCATTTCACTCGTACTGCGTCATACTACTTTTGACAAATAAAACGGTAGGGAACAACGTGTTTCAAACAATCATGCTTCTCCTTATTCCCACAATTTTATTACCTCCCTAGCATTTGTTTCTCTCGTGCATAGAGTTCACTGAATATTGTAAGCTGTATGTTGGTAAACTGTAACAAGAGAAGAGCTGATCATACAAAACAGAATTATTTTTGTAATGGTTAGATGGTAAAATAATTAATTTTAAGGACTTTAGTATTTTACTAAGTAAATTAATATTTTATAGTATTTAGTTTTGTAATTTATATATCTATATTTCCTTCTAATCGTGAAATAGTTAAATCCCACCTGAGTTTAGAATTTATCTAAATAAATCGAATCCTCTACTGAGATTATGATAAAAATCGTAAAGGCTGAACACGCATTATCATCCATAGGCCTCGTTGTATGTAAAACAAGAGTTGGATTTATCCTTATTTCGAAGAGTAAACAGATTGGTTTAGCTGCCTTGTGTTGTCACTTAAGCGCATTGGTGGAGATGTAATTTAGAATATTAGGTTAAGAAGATGAGTTTATCAATAGGGCAAAACGCCTATGGTTCGTTTAAAACAGTGAAGAATGAATTAAAAATGTAATGTACGTATGTTTGTATAAAAGTATAACATTTGGAAACTTGAACTTTTCAAATGAAAAACTAAGTAGCGTCTCTGCAACAAAGTACCTACATTCGAATCTTACTTGAGCCATGTCACAACCTGAATAGTTTTGAGCAGAGAAATGAATTTTAAATTTTGCTTTCAAATCATAGCAAACGTTATTTAAGCTACTGCAAAGCAAACCGATACATGCTTTATTATCGATACAATATATTTTAAGCAAAAATATGTATTTTCAGGATGATTAAAACGGCGTCATCCATTTTGAATGCAACAGCTTAAATAGTCAGCCCATCCCCATTTTTCCATCACCTGGGAAACCTGAGAACTAAATCCAGACTATCCTAAATGTTGAACCAAACATTGTTTTAGTGGTTATTTGGACTTCCATAATGTTAAAATAAAATTGGTATATTTTATTTATATAAATAATTCACTTATAGTTACTATACATTGACAAATAGATACTCTGGCGTATTAATTTTATTGTCATTACCAGATCTACTGTTGTGGTGTATTGTTGCTACCAGACGTAGCATTATCGTGTCTCTTTAGTTATATTTCGGCTTAACGGCGTTTCCTTTCGGTGAGGACCACGCCAAAGGGAAAAGTCTGTTTGAAACTGTCTTGTATGACGTCAGCCCTGTCTGGCTTTGGGTAGACACGGTTGCTGGAGATAAGATAGCGTCACTCTAGTGGAAGTGTTCGTTGGAGCTAGTCGTGCGTGTGGCCGGTCTACGGTGTTGTGGCATCTCCCTCCATCCTGTTTCCTTTGTTAATTATGTAGAGTCGCCAAACGTTTATGAATAAATACCAGGTATGTAAATGTAATTTGTGTTATGTAATGTTTCAGTATGGCATAAAAACCCACACCTTCCCCTTAAATCTACACACCAAGATCCCGGACTTTTTACTGCCAGCGTCTTGCCCCCCCCCGCCATGTGCGTGTTGGAGTGACCTAAATGAATCATTTTCTGGTAACATGTTTGGCCTTCACCTCAACATGTAACAATACTTCGATCTTCTCTTGACCTCTTACCCTCAAGGAAAGACATTTCCTTATGTGTCTACTCTGCTTCTTCTGAAGTGAAGCGACAAAATAATGTGAGGTGTACTGCTGCATTCACTTTCCTTCCGTAGCCGGCTTCTAGCATCTCTTGGACACTGCCATATTATGTCTAGCAGTGCTCAGAATACTGCTGCGCCTGGTCCCTTTACCACGCTTCTCACGTTCGTGCCAATCTTAGACTGTTTAGGGTAGACATGTCTAAGCTTGACTACTTCGTACAAGAAGCCTCTATATCCCTCACTGACACAATGTTATCTTTTGAGTGTATTAGGGCGGTGCTGTTTAAGGTAGATCTGTAAGTTATTCTGTGACTTAAAAAGCTGTTTGTTAATACAATGATGAATGGTCACCAGTACAAGAGATACTTAAGAGGATAAATAAGGTGAGCTTAGTTTAATTATTTTTTGTAATATATTGTATACAATAGCAAGTTCTGTATCTAATGTAACAATGATTAAATAAAGTATCTGTTTACAGTGATGAAATACGGCATACTCTGGCAATTTGAATAGAACAGTGGAACTTTCTCTCCTACTAACATCCATTATCAACAATATTGATGAAAAAGAAAATCGGTATGTTTAAAGTCTAAAACATTTCGATCCTTCTCAGAAAGATGGAAAGGTGAGAAAACATTTTCAAATAAATTAAAATCTAGAGGTGGTGTGCTTCGTCCCTACTACTGTGGTGCAGAGCCATTAAAAGACCTCTGGGCTAAAACTATGAAACACAGTCAAATGCAGAAATGTTTTTCACGTTAGAAAGAAGCAGAATTTATGATTTTGTTTTGTCTAAAACGTCCCTAGGAGATGCACAATAAAATCTGACTTGATCGAGGATATTGGTGAACATTTGTCAAGAAAAAATATCCAGCTACGCTATTATAACAGTGCCAATGAACATGCAGCTAAACAAAGTTTCTGTATATTCATATTTACGTATAAGATTGTATATTGGTGATATAAATATTATTTAATACCATACAACAGACCTTTAGGGCACAATGTAACATTTGTTTATTCGGTAATTGACATAACAGCCAATTAGAGGCAAGATATGAAGCATCGTTAGCGAGCTGAAGGGGATGCGTATACAAAGTCAGTTGGAGAGGAAATCTCGTACAGAAAAATTGGAAGAGCAATTGCGTGTGGGGAAAGTCGTGGATAAAAGCTTACGAAGCATATATCACCGCGCGTGTGTGTGTTAGAGGAAGATAAATATTTTTTAACGTGTAAAGGGTACCTAGTACTTAACGGACTTTTTACTTTCTCTACTTCGTATAGTAAGTAGCAGAAGTATTGTATTCCACCCAAAAATTCGATACCGAGATTTAACCGGAAATATGTGTTTTGAGATCCCCTGAATCCAAAAAAAGCATTTTTGGAAACATGTCCGTGTGTCTGTCTGTGTGTCTGTCTGTGAACAACATAACTCAGAAACGAAGAGTCGGATTAACCCCAAACTTGGTATTTAGGTTCAGTATCTTCCAGAGATGCGACACGAAGGTTTTCAAGAAAATCCCCTACCACAGAGTACCCTTTACATGGAACATTTTTCGAAAATTTTAATTTTCTCAAAAATGGCTCTAACCATTTTGATTAAAATATCATATGTTTAAGATATTTTCATGACAAATAAAATGTACATCTTGAATTTTCTGGGAATGTCTACAAAAGTATTCTTCATTGTGAACGACTTTTGGTAAACTGGTAAACCATAAGAGATAGACAAAATTTTACTACACAAAAGATGTAGATCGCCTTAAAATACACAATTTATGTCTCATACATTTTTGTTTTTGAGTGAACCATTTTAAGATATTGCTTGTTATTCTCTTAAATTTTTCAATACTTATTTGCTCAAATGGGAATTCGTTATTCATTTTTTTGTCTTGGATATGCAAAGAGTATTAATCTGTGGCAAAGGGAATGGTGCTGCACCTAGCAACCAGCTATTAAGAGATATGTATGTGCTTAAAGGTTACTGTATTTCTATATTGCCCTAGTAAATATATATTCCCCTTACATCTACAAGAAAATTAGCAATAAGATAGAGTCTGCAAATGTCTATCTCGATTAACATGAAGTAGATGGAGAATAAGCGTTTGTAAAAATAGTTTGTACAAGAGTAGGGAAAGTCGTGGGAGTGTAACACATCAGATTTTTTGTTTATGCCGTTCACAGAAACAGACACATACACACTAGATCTTTTTCCAAAAGTGCATTTCTTTGTATTAAGGGAGCATCAAAACATGCATTTCCCGTGAAATCTCGACATAGAACTATGGGTGGAATACAACTTCCTCTTACGTACTATAGGCAGTGTAGAGAAAGTAATATTGCAAACTCTAAAAAGAAAAGATCAACTGATTATATCACGTTTACGAATTGGCTATTCACGCCTAACCCATTCCTTCTTACTCGCCAAAGAAATAATCCTCACTGCGAGACCTGCAATTGCGGTATCACCATCGAACACCTAATCTCTAAATGCAGAAGTTATACCATGGAGAGAAGAAGACGTAACATCCCTGAAGATATATTTTTAGCGTTAAACAACCCTACTCCTTTCATAAACATTATATTCTTCTTGAAAGACATCAAACTGTATAACAAGATTTAAATATCACACATCAAATAAAAATGTATAATAGGTTATACTGTTCTAGCTGTGTTCAAGATTTAATAAATGTAAAATGTATTAAAATTAGTCTATTATTTAATCAATGTGAAGTATGCAATGTATTATTGTTGTACTCGTATATATGGATATGTCGCGATATGACCTAGCAGTCAAAGTGACTATAAGTAAAGAACAATAACAATAAGAACATTCTGTACAAGCTATATAAAATTAAACGATAGTGGGCAGAGAAATTCATGTGAGTGTAACACAGAATTTTTTAATGCCGTTGATGTAAACAGATTGTAAGTAAAATGTGATTTAGTATGAATATTTCTGAGATTATACTCATAGTTTATTTCCCTTCCTTGATGGTTCCTGCTCCATAATTTAGGAACGGCACTGTTTCTGTTTAGATGCAATAATAACCTGGTCGTCGTGTGGTTTTACCAGCACTAAACCATTCAACTATCCGACGTGTTTACGCTTCAAAGCATGTCAGGGTGCTACTGTTTCATGAAGGCAAAGTTTTTAATGCGATTCAACCTCCGCTGTTCAGAATAGCGAAAATACAAGCATGTTTGAGGATAACAAGCCTGAAAAATCTCCCTTCTGTAGCACAGTTACTCTGAGGTTGTGTAACAAGCAGGAGTTCTCTTCGTACGGTGAAACCTTTCCAGAGTCTTGGTTCTTCCCTACACTCAATGGGGAGGCCTTCAGGAGATTCAGAGATTTCTATTTGTTTACAAACTTGGGAAGGGTGGTTGAAATCTTCAAGAAATGATATCATCAGAGATGGGGTGACTTCATAACGCCGCGGCCGTCCCCACCCCAGAGGGTTCTTTCTGCAGAAAGATGGAGATAAGGACTGTACTCTGCGAGTAACTTGTGTTAACTTCGTAATTAATCTTCAACATTAATAATAGAACTTGAAATGCGCATCGCTTCTTGAAAAATATTTTTGTATGGAGATGAGTTTCCAGAAGGGTATGTTTCAGACGAATTCCATTAGTTACCTATATATTTTCCATTCTCAGTGCCTATATGTCTTTCAAAACAATTACGATTTGTAAAACTAGGTTCATTCTGTAGTTAAAGCTTCCACTGAAGGTTTAGAAATTGAGGCAGTATTTTTAACACTTAAAAATGATTTCCGTCTAATTATATAATATGTAAATTCAATAACAGCCCGCCTTAAAGCAATATGTGTATGTAACACATACATATAAAAAGTGCATTGCAGTCGTTGTATATGTTTATATTATTGCATACATGTAATAATGTTATGTGAATGTATTAAGTAATTTAATAATGTAGGAGCTGTGAGAATAATAAGTTAAACGTTGTTAACAATGACGTAACAATGAAGTAGCTTTGAGGCAATAATGAATTTGAAAGTTTAATGCTACTAGTCATTATTGGAGCAACAATAATGTAAATTTTGGGACAGTTTATAAAATAGCCAATCAACAAACAGAAAAAAGCTTAAGTTAAATGAAGGTATTCTATTGGACTAAGATTAGCCAATCAGAAATTGAAATATAGCAAAATTTACAAATTTAAGCGTTAGAAATCAAGTCAGTTGCTTGTAGACAGCGCTCATATCTGGACGCGTTGCTTGCAGACAGTGTTCCTAACCGGACGCGAGATGTGTCCTCGAGAAATTTAATACGTATTCGTGTGAGACAAAAATAGTTTACGTGTTAAAAAGTGCAAGTAATTAATAAAAAAAATCTCGCAACTCTCTCTCACTCTGTCAGTGAAGTGTTATTTAAATCGTGTCAAGCATTAATAAAAGGAGTGAAGTAAAATTATAATCTGTGTAAGCCTACAAAGAGAAACATGTTTCTAACAATAATAATGACGTAGCTGAGGCAAACATAAATATAATATTTAAAGAAACAGTCAAGTTACAAAGTTAGTATTTTTTAAACATTTTGGGGCAAAGGCCACCGGAAAGTACATTTGGGGCGAAGGCTACCGGAAACATTTTACCATACGTGCGGTTGCTACTACTTCAAGTTCGGCTCCCCAACAGTCGAAATATAATACATCTTCAAACTGACTTTCCATACGTAGCAGCAACAAAACAAACCTACATCAAATTGACGCCCAAAGCGTGGTGTAAACAACGTAAATACAACAAAATTACCTACTTCAAAATATACTTTGTAGATCAGGTATATTTGAACAATATACGTTTATAAAAATATGCCACTCCATCTACTTCACACTTCACTCATGCGTAGTGTAAGGAGACTTCCATGAATATATTAATTTTCATACCAATCAGTTTAGTTAGTGCTGCATGAAAATTAACTATGTGCTCTCATATATGCATGTTATATACAAAATTGCAATGTTTACACATCTTTCTGTCCCTATAGCTTTATATTTCTTCTCCACTCGTCCCTGTCATTCCAGACCACCTCCTCCAGTCCTTTTGGTTTCATACACGTCCATATTTCCTGCATCCAAGTGTTATTCAACAGACCTTACATATTTATTTCTAAAAGAACGACAATAGATGGCGACACATGCGATACATCAATGAATATAGAAAAGTTCAAAGTTTTATTTTATGTGTTCAAAAGAGCATCATTTTTAATGCGAGGACGACCAGTGGTTTTCCGTTTGCATACGCAACCATCTTCTACGAATTTATTGTATCAATTGTAAATTTGTTATGACGAGGCGGCTCTTTGTTGAACTTACAACGAAATGCACGCTGCAATGAAACAATGGATTCACTCTTTGCATAATGCAGCACACAAAACTACTATTCCTGTGGCGTCGCCATTTTCTCGTTAACAAACACAGCGCCCTGTAGGCACTGAATGTAACTAATAGGTGGGGCTTAGAACTTTGAACTTTCCTCTATTCAATAATGTGTCGTGTGTGTTGCTATGTATTGTCGTTCATTAAAAATGAATATTTAAAATCCGTTCCTTCTTTTTGAATAACCCTGTATTTCTGGATCTACGCTTTCATCTTCTCCCAGGTGGACGTCATTCCTAATGTTTCTGGGTATGCTTTCCTCTGACATTCTCCTGCTGTGTCCGTGGGGTTATCTTACATATTCTACCACAGAATTCTTAACTTTCATTTCTTCCTAATTTTTTCTAATTTTCAATGCCTTGCTGAGATTGTTAAGAAGTCCACTTCCGTAGACAACAATTTCGATATTAATATATATTGAGTTTCCAAATTTCAGCATCATATGTAACTTGTCACTACTGATTTGTAAACTTGCAACTTAGTTTGCCTGGTTATATTTCTGTTCCAAAAAATTCTATTTAATATTGCTGTTGTTGCTATTCCCTTGCTACTTCTGTACTGTATGACTCTCGCCTCCTCTTTATTAATTCCACCTCCTAAATACTCAAATATTTTATGAAACCTTTTTGAACTTCCAAAGTTAAATCTATAGTCTCTGTTCAACATCCCATATAGTACGTTTTAACTAGATTTACTTTTTGGTCCCGGTTTTCATATTCTTCTAACAATTTTTTCACCATATACTATATATCTTCAAAATACTTTGCAATTACTACTTGGTCGTCCGCAAATAGCATTCTATGTAGGTATATTGATCCATTACCATGTTTCAAAATGAATCATCCGACTTCACATGGCTACATATTTTACATGCATGCACATAAAACTTTGAGACACATTTTATTGTAGGCTTAGGATACAAAGTTTTTTGTGTATATCATTTGAAAGCATTTCACAAATATTCAAAATTGGATACGCAATAAATATCTAGATAGTCAAACTCATCCCATACTTGTCCGGTCTTACTGTAGCCACTGTGGTTTGTCTGCATAATTGCGGTTTACTTACAGTTGTTGGAAAGGGAGGCAAATTACAAAAAAATCACATCCAGTGAGACCAGATGAACTTGGAGGACAATGTGCAATGCAAGATCCATAGATCCTTATGGACAATCCATCATTACTGCTGAATGGATTCTGTCTTGTTTGGGCACTCAGGGTGACCTGTGGATTTTCTCTTGCATAAACAATGTCTTGAAACTGCTGGTGCCAACGTCAAATGCTCTGTGTGGTGCTGTACCTACTCTCGACGAAACTAATGCTGCACAATTATAACTGATTTGCACCTGTTGAAATGAAGAATGCAAAGTGCTTTTTGTTGCTGTGTTGTCGCCATCTCGACTCTATACCTACTGGGGACTAAATGAGCGAGCTAGCTGCATCAAGAAGACCCTTACTGGGAACTGCATGAACCTGCAACATTCAACTAGCGCCAGTAAAAACTTGTAGTTTCAGCGCGTATTTTTAAATTAGGCGTCAGGCTGTACCTGTATTCATATAGGAGATATCCATGTGAAATTGGATGATTTTTTTAAACACCCTGTATTTTGAATAGAGTGAGTGATATATTAATATGTATCATTTTGTGTGTGTGTGTGTGTACGCTAAAATATAATCTTTCTTGGCTTCCAGGTAGCCTATTATAGACGCCAAAGTTAGCCATTTATCCAAAATTAAAAATTACCGCAAACATTTTGGTTACAGTTTTATAATATTTACAATATCGATAATAAATAGCTATTGCTAAAAATTGCTATTAAAATATAGGCCTAAATTTGCTGCCTATGCAGCATTTCACATAAGTTTTCTGACGTTTCCTTGAACGAGGAACAAATGTTTGTTTCGATAACCATGTCTGTTACAAATAACGTTAGCTGTTAAAATATTGCTACTAGTATGATATAGAAAAGTTAAGCCAGGGAGAACTAACATACAGAGCAGTGTTAAGTTTAGGTTCCACTGTACACGAACCTATGTCATATGAAAAGGATGTAGGAGGTAGATGAAGCTAGATATCCAAGTACTGAGTGGAACGTTGTCACGAACGTGCATGATCTGAAGGTATATTTTGCTGGAATTGCAGAACACCACTAAAACATGTAACGGCTATTAGGTTGTGACCATTTCTTTTTTCTTTCGTTGCTTCTTGACCCTGATTGGCAGGCTTGACGGAGACAAAAATAATGTAGAGGAATTGATCGAGTACTGGCGAGCATTCTCTCTTGAAGGCTGCCAGACTTCTGACCGCCCCATTACCGCCTGCCATTAATCTAAGCTGCTTTTATTGATGTGGATTCTTCTCATGCTAATTCAACCGTATGTTCATTAATGTTGGCTAATAGAGGCATGGTTTTTCAGTCTTTTTTTACATTCCTATATACTGACACGCCAGATTACCTAAAGAAAACTCTTCCACTTTACTTGACTGTTTCTCCCATCTAGCTTAATAGCATTACCAATAATAATAATAATAATAATAATAATAATAATAGTCTCTGGAAGGTTGGGCTTACATTTGACTTACCCTAACAGATGACTGCAGTAACATTTCGTTTTTAAGATACGGAAACGAAAGCCCTAAATTGGTAGGATTCTGATTGGTGTAAGTAATAACATATGTGCATTTCCAATTTAAGTGTATAACATATTAAAGGTAACTATTTCGGAAAATATAGCTATAATTGTAATGTATATTTAATATTATAATTTGACCTCGTAACACACTCCAACGATTTTGATAATTCTTTCACCACTGAAAAGATTACTTAAAGGAAAAGTATTTATAGAGACATTTGAATACGAGCACACTGAAATTATAAAAGAACATGCTTGCGAAGAAGTTTTTTACTTTTAGATGAGAATGCCGTTGTGTAGAAAATAATTGTTGTTGTTCCAGAGAATACGCATGTAATATAAAAAATACCACAGATATTTCATTCCAAGCAATATACAGGGTTATTCAAAAAGAAGGAATAGACTTTAAATATTTATGTCTAAAGAACGACAATAGATGGCAGCACATGCGATACATCACTGAATAGAGGAAAGTTCAAAATTTTGTTTTGTGTGTTCAAAATGAGCACCATATGTTATGCGAGGACGACCAGTGCTTTTCCGTTTGCATACGCAAACATCTGCTACGAATTTACTGTATCAATTGTAAATTTGTTATGACGAGGTGGCTCTTTGTTGAACTTACAACGAAATGCACGCTGCAATGAAACAATGGATTCACTCTTTGCATAATGCAGCACACAAAACTACTATTCCTGTGGCGTCGCCATTTTCTCGTTAACAAACACAGCGCCCTGTAGGCACTGAATGTAACTAATAGGTGGGGCTTAGAACTTTGAACTTTCCTCTATTCAATGATGTTTCGTGTGTGTCGCTATCTATTGTGATTCATTAAAAATTAATATTTAAAACCCGTTCCTTCTTTTTGAAAACCATGTATGCGTAGATGGTCACGATTAGCAACAAAGACACAGCAAAACAAAAGAGCATCAAGATTGCGATACGCATGTGATACCCTCAAGTAAGAGAGTTTTGTTTTATTTTCTTTGTAGGTATGCTATAATAAAGTTCGCTAGTAGTGTATGTTAAATAATCGTATAAACAGGAAAAAAATGTCTCCAGCTAACCGTAGAAATCAGTCAACCGTTATTTTGTATTTAAAAACTCGCAATATTATCTTTCTCGATGGTCACAGATTACGTGTGTTTTCCAAAGTGGTTAACTTGGTGGCCTGGGAGTGGGGAATCTTCATATTCACCAGCTTCACCCCTGTTTCATTGTATATGTTAAAGGTCTATGGTTTTTAATAAAAACTATGTAGCTTTTATGCAGTTAAATAATCCTGGGACCAAAGAGAAGGTACAAAGGTGTAAAATATCACCTACTGGCATTATCTATTTTGTGCGAAAATCAGGGGATTTTTCATCCGTTATCGGGATAGCCGGGATTGTATGAAATTAAAATTATAAGGGGCAAAGGGGAGGATTCGCCATAAATATCTTCTAGTTCATTGCACTATAATTTCATAAAGAAGCGGGGGGAGGGAGGAAGAAATAAACTTTAATTAAATAGTCATTCGAGTTTAGCTACCCGTGCAGCGTCGGGCAGAGAGCTTGTAATAAATAAGTTGAATGGATAAAGTAATACGATTTAAACAAGTACAACAAATTATACAACAGTAATGAATATGCAATATATTTTAAACACATACACTTCTCTGAGAATACACTACTACAGCACAATGTGCAAGCCTTTTTTTCCAATTTGTAAAATTTATTACACTCAGTGGTACTATACAGTTTTGTGAAACATGATTATACAAATTACATGAAATGGTATTTGGGGTGCTACACAACGGTAATCCTAAGTTTGGTTTGCGTTTGGTGGTTAATTCAAGAGGTCACTGTCCCAACGTTCTTTGATTCTTCCGCGGTAAGGTGCAGGAGGGATGACATAGCAGTGTATTGTGTTTTTTTTATTAATTTATTTATTTTAAGTCGCTTTAACTCACAAAGGTCTATTCGCGACTCTTAAATTAATATAGTGGTGGTTGAACATTAATAGATTTCTATCAATATACATACATAATATCATTTTATAATAAACAGATAAAGTTTTTCTTATGTGACCAATACAACTAAAGAACAGTTTTAATTATGTTACAACTGTTTTACATTCCATTATGCAGTTGTATACTTTGTAAGGACATTATAATCTTTTTATACATTGTTGAATCATTAAGACAGCTAATATTATTTGGGATTTTATATATTTTCCTATATGGGTTATAACGATGGCATGCTGTGAGTACATGGGAAACTGTCGAAGGAGCTGAGTTTCTTTGGAGATCAGATAAGAGTGTATCATCTTTGTATGTTCAATTCTTAAACGGGTAAGGATAACTTGATGTTTCCTGTTTAAGTTTTTAAAAATACATTTGTTTGAAGATTCCGACATTCTCCTCTTAGTGTATGCCCCACAGCGATGAAAATGATATGTCATAAGTCCAACAGATGTCACTCTATGTCATACGCTTGCTCTAACGTAATGCTGCCAACATATGAATAATACCACCGAAGCCGGTAAGATACTCAGCCTCAAGGCGTAGCCGAGAGATGTTTTTTAGAAGGAGAGGAGTGTAGCAAGTTGCGGCCGATTAAGGTAATTTATCCGCTTTCCTTTTGATTGTATAATTTTAAACGGGCATACTATAAGAGGAGATTAGCCGAAGATTCTATTACATTAAGTAGCTCGTTTTTTTGATTTTGAGACCATGTTTTTTCCATGAAGTAATGATATTGGTTTGGATGGCTTGTTCATATCTTTGCATTAAATTTTGGTTTTTGGATGGCTGTTTTAGCTGCTTCGTCCGCTCTCTGATTACTTCGTATTTGTGTTGGATGCAGGATCAGTTGTGGTGTTGGATGCAGAATCTGCACTACATCTTGTAGCTGGCGCGGAGGATTGGGAGAACCTGCAGAAATCCTAAATCAGCATACAGAGTAGTGTTGTGAACGTATCAGAGTGCTCCAGTAACAGGAGTAAATATATGTTTTGCATTCTCTGAATTCGGTTGATCTGCGAAGGCGAGGCAGGTCCCTAGATAGAACAACTGCACTTCCATGTGGATCGAATAAGGGATATGCTATAAATAAGTCGCTTGTAGTGCAGAGATAGTGGAGACTGTGCCTCTTGACGGATCCTATGACGAAGTTTCTCTGCTAAGCTTGTAATACATGATTGCGCAGTTTCATACTTGACTGAAAAAGTGCGTTTATTAAGAAGTACGATTAGACTATTCCGTATAGTGTAACGTTTGAGGACCTAACCTTCATGCCATACTTTATCAAAAGCTTTTTGGATGTCAAGAAATAGCCCAAGACATACCAAAGAATTAATTTAATTTTCCCTAACTTCCCTTTACCAAATACCTAAAGAACCAGAAGGTCTCGGCATAAAGTCAAACATAAACATTTACTTTATAGCTCCTTTTCTGTTATTCAAGGTGGACCATTTAAGTTGAGACTGTACAATATCTCCAAAACTAAGCGTTGTAGAAATAAATGTCTTTAATAAAAGCTGCTTCCTATTATGCGGAAAGAAAATGCCATTTAAATCGATCCTAATTGTAGGTTCCCGTTTAAAAATATTAAATTTACCCTCAAATGACCATCATAAAGTCCTCCAAACAAAGCACGACTAATAGTATTTACTTTCCCCCTAGTATCAAGAAACTTTCATTAAAGACATTTCTTTCTACAACACTTAGTTTTGGAGATATTGTACAGTCTCAATTTAAATGGTCCACCCTGTATAATTCGACAACTACGAATCCTTTCCCATATTACTTTCTTTGTATTACGCTTAATTCCCCCCTATCAAATACCCATAATTAAAATCAGTTGTTGCATAGGAATGTCACTTGCATTTCTATATTTGTTCCACAAATATTTTATATATTAATAGGAGCTTAATAGAAGCGATGAGATCCAGAGGAATGCACGAGGACATGGGAAGACCCTCGCAATTGGAGGCGGAGATTACAAGGCAACCGCTAGGAAGTGGAGAAGTCTTTAAAAGTAAAGTAAGCAAGCTTAATATATAGTACCTCGTTCTCAATTAAAGAGATGCAACCACTCAGATAAATTAAATTCTGCACTTATTCTAAAATATAAAATTATTTATCCGTCGAACGAGATGGCTAAGGCAGAGGCGCAAGGTAAATACTCAAGCCGAGAAACCGCAATGTGACAAATAAATAAATAACGATTACACTTCTTTATCTGCATGCAAAATGTCAAACGTTACAGCAAAGAAACTTAAAAAAAAAAAGCATTCTAAAATTAATTTTGTTTAAAAGTAAAGAAGAAAAAGAAGAAAATCTTTGAAAACATTTATGTAAACTCATATCAAGAAAAACAGTAAAAATTATTATAACAGTAGGTCTTATTTATTTATAATAATGTATATAAAACAGGGCATAATTGATTTGTAGTGCAAAACAAATGCAGATGTAAATAGTTGATGCGTAGGTAGAATCAGACCGGAATAGCCAACAGAAACTACTATGACGCTACGTAAACAATATGAAACAATGGAAAAACGAATGGTAACCAAGAAGAATTAACAACGCCAAGAAATACTGGAGACGCCATGAAGCATCAAACGCTGTTTGATCTTGGAGATTAAGAAATGTTTCATATTTTAATATAGTAGCGAGGGAGTAATTAAATTCACTAATTGTAGTTAGGCACTGTGGGATTAATACCGAGATTGCCATATTTGTTACAATCGTCGCAGTTACTTGTTGATAGGAATGCTATACTGCGAGGATTAGCGTTGAGAAGATCATCGAGAAGGGTACGTGTGACAGCTTTTAAGCGTAGAGATTCATTCATTCTCATATCTGCTAAAAATAGGAGTGCCGCAGCGTAGAATAAGAAAATTAGTAAGGCGTCAGAAGATAGTTTTAAAAGAAATATATACATCGTAAGAGAGGGGGAAATTTGTGGCGGGAATAGCCCTCAGGAAACCATTACAAGTCATGGTATACACCTAATGCATTGCATCATGTAAAAACGATTACTATGGCTTTTTTATTTATTTTTATTTACTTAGATTATCCAACCTGTGTTTTGCCATTGGCATATCATAGGATATTTACAGTGTTTTATACATTATTTTATAGAATTCAATTGCATAAATTAGTCTTGAAGTGAGCGGAAGATGTTGTTGATGAAGCTTCTCACTACTTCTATGTTTATGTGTGTCTTCATTATATGGTAGAGTTGTAGCTTTGACAGTATAGAAGGCCGGTCTCTAGAGAAGAGTGTACTTTCCGTTAGTAGGTATGTTGCTGGCTGTGGTGCCTTCTTGATGCAGCTGCATAATGGAGAGGGCAATTTATTAATCCTGTAGAGGTATGATCTGAAGCGTCCATGGTTGCTCAGGAATTTTGAGGATATACGAGGTGTGATCAGGAACTAAGGTTACAAGGCCGATATTCCCGGAGTTTCGTCCGTTATAGAGAAATTAGTAATGTGTGGTATTCTAATGCATGCGATTGGAAAATGAGCCGCGTTCCAGACACCCACCACCTACAGTGCTATTTGTAGATAAACGCGAATAGTGGCTCGTTTGGTAAACTAGTCTCGCGAAGAAATCCGCTCCCTTATTCGATTTCTGTGGGTGAAACATGTAACCGAGGCTGAAATTCACCGGCAGCTGGTAGGGGTTTACGGAGAGACTGTAATATCTCGTCAACATGTCTCTACCGGTCGAAAGTTTACGACCGGTAGAGAAAACGTCACCGACGAGGATCGCAGTGGCCGACCCAGCACGGCATCAACAAATTAGAACACAGCTCGCGTGGATTCAGGACAACAGGAGGATCACGTTATGGCATAAGACGGTACAATTGGGAATGTCGTTCGGAAGCGTTCGTTACATTGTTCACGATATTCTGCAGCACCGAAAACTTTGTTTGCGATGGGTTCCACGAAATCCGTCCAGTCAACCCAAGGAGAAGCGCATGGAAGCAAGTCTGCAACTTGTGCGACGGTTCTTCACGGAAGGTAAGAGTTTTCTTCACCACATTGTCACGGGTGACGAAACATGGATCCACCACTACACCCCCAGCAGTAAGCGGTCGTCATTGGAGTCCTCTCCAAAGACAAACAAGGTTAAGGTGACGCCATCTGCCGGGAAGGTGATGACTACAGTGTTTTGGGACAGCGTGGGTATCATACTTCTGGAATGTTTGTAAAGAGGGCACACAGTGTGGACGTCATCTTACTTCATGACAACGCGCCACCTCATACAGCCCAGAAGACCACCACGCTGTTGAGGAGTTTCGTTGGACATCATCGACCATCCTCCTTTCAAGCGACTTTCACCTATTTTCTCACTTGAAGGAGCATCAAGGAGGCCGACGAATCGCTTCAGACGAGGGGGTGAAACACTTCGCAACAACGTGGCTGAACACTCAAGGGCAGGATTTTTACCAGGAGCGAATATTCAAGCTCATCCCACGAAATGACAAGCGCCTAAAGTGATATGGAGATTATGTCGAAAAATAACCTAATGTATGTACTATAGTTAGCTGTATTGGTTGTGTGAAATAAAATGTACACATTTCACTGCAGGTTTTGTAACCTTTGTTTCTGAGCATCTCTTATAATTAGGCCACAGGGATATGGAGAGCTTAGGTGTGAATGTTCTTTCACTGGATTTAATTCCCGAGAGGCCTCTGATCAAGTACAGTGTGATTTGGTTTGGTCGTCCTAAGAGCAATCATTTTCTTTCTGAAGTATACTCTGTCGACTGTGCTGTTCTTTTGTTTGTTATAGCATGGAGTGCAGCTTGTGAACGTGTATGGCATATGTCGTATTGCCCTTTCCATGGGATATAATCCAGTCAGTTTCAATCATTATTGCATGTTTAAGTTCCGTGTTGTGAATCAGTTGCAATTCACACAATTATTTTTAATGGAATAAAACTCATTTATTTCCACTCAAGCATTTATTTATTATTCATCACTGTACCACACATTTATCCACTGCTATAAACCACTATTATTACACTGAGTACGTGTACAGAGTAGCAATCCTACAAGTCCGCCTTCTGATTTAATCCTTTGCAATATAATTGATGACACGAGAAGAGGAATATTCAACTGAAGGAATATCTAATACTAGGTTATTCAAGCGGGTGATGCAAGAAAGTGCAGACACCCAATTATATGCCTCGAAGAACTCTACAAATAACAATCGTGGCATGATCTGCGTTTTAAAATGATTTGAAAATGCATATTCTTAGACAAGAATGGAACACTGTTTCATGCCAAGGATGTAATATTAGAAATTTGAAAATAAAAATGTCCAGCTGCGTTGTATTTTCATAAAAGTTAAAACTTCAAACGTTTGGTTCTAAAACAGTTCATTTCAATCATTTAAGTCAAGCTTTATTTTAATTTCTTGAATTTAAACATGGTGATTAGATTTTATTGCAAATGAAGACCAGGCATAGGAATTCTTAAGTAGTTGGCTTCAAACTATGTGTACTTAAATTAATATGTCAATATAAATAATGTAGACAACAACAGTGATTCACTGATACGAAGGTAAATACGTTCTGATAAGCCTTGTTTTCAAACGCAACAGGCTGTATGAAGGATGGGGGATTTGTAACCTGCGACGTCACTGCATAAACTCTAATAACAGCCCAAACTTATTTCCTTTCGGCCTGGCTTTAATGCTTAGAAATCTCTATGTCTGATAATGATGTGTCGTCAAAACTATCAAATGAATGAATAAAAGTTATGTAATAACAGATGACTTCCTCTACCTGTTGTCTACACTGATACTATATAGAGAGAAAATGTGTGTCTGCGTCCATGGTAATCTCGGAAATCAAACAACCTGTTTTGATAATTCCTTCAGCATTGAAAAGCACAGTTCTTCCGGATGGACAGGCTAGTAAACATTTATACCAATTTTAAAACTGTTGGTGGGAATTAGAAGAGATATTCATATTCGTGTCCCAATTTCAGTCCGGTTTCATTGAATACCAACACCAGAGGATTTTTCAGCGCTTTATTGTGAAAATTGCATATATATTATGGTTTGTTGCACAGAGAGTTTAAAATCTTCTAAAATTGATTTATTGGAAGGGCCCAGTTGCAAACCATATTATTACCAAATCTCCTTCTGATTTCGCTGAACTTTGAGATTCGAGTATTTTCGGTGTATTGCTGATAAAACTTGCAACAGATAGGTATTAGAATCTGGAAGAAATGAATGCGCTAACTAATAATTTTCTAAAACTTCAACCATTCTAATTTTCAATCCCTATTTTTAACCTTTAATATACATATCAGTACTCCTTGGCATGTGGGATATAAAGAAAATTAATGAATGCTTTACAACTCTCAAAACGAACCTACAGTATTTTGAACCCATTATGTAGAAATACGAAATGTTTAATCATGTGGTCAAAATACTGCACAACTATAGGACCTGGCAAATCATAGGTTACCTACAACTACCCTAGACTACCCAACCCTTATTTTTAATCATATAGTACTCCGAATGGCGGCGCCGTGGCCCAGTGGTTAGACCACTCGCCTCCCACCGAGGCGGCCCGGGTTCAATCCCAGGGACCTGCATGTGGGATTTGTGGTGGACGAAGCGGCGTCTGGGCGGGTTTTCTCCGTGTTCTCCGGTTTTCCCCGCCATTCATTCCACCAACTGCTCCATCATCACCTTTCCTTTCACCCCTTTCACCAAAATTTCGTTTCATCTACTTCCTTCATCCCATACCAGGCATCGGGCTGATCACCCATCCTGGATGTTCTGTCTGATCCATGAGTGTCTGCGCCTCGACGGGCCTCTGACCCCAGGCACCCGCCTGTAAGTCCTGGGGGTGTAAGTCCTACATAACCGGAGGGTAAACAGATAATGAATGAATGAATAGTACTCCGAATGTTTTTTTTTAAAAACTACACTTGCCCTTTATTTTCAATCCCTTATAGACAAAAACGTCTGATGTGGTACATTCACATGATCTTCTTTATCCCGTATTGCATGTCAGTGGGTATACAAACTATTTTTGCGGAGGTTTATTTTCCTATCTACCTCATTTTAATTGAGAAAAATATTTCCGGAAATAACTGCATTCGTCATATATATAAAGGAAATAGTAATAGTCAAATGTTTTAGAAAGTGTCATCGCGAGAAAATTTGAAAATGGACAGGACTTTAAAGAATGGGGAAACATTGAAAATTCAAACCATTAATAACGATATCAACGAAATGGCTGTTGCCACAAAAAAGTCATTTAAAATAAATTGTTTGTTTCAAAGAGATCTACATTTTCTGTGGAGTAGGTTTTCATGTGTCGCATGATATTTACCAGCTATGCAAGATTATACAAAATTCCTTCCGAGTGAACAGGACTTCACAGCCTATTCCCAGAAAATTCAGTATATACATATTATTTATCATGTAAATGTATGTAATATACGGTATTTTTAATCAAAATGTTGGAGCCATTTTTAGAAGATCAAAAACTCGAAAAATATTACATGGAAAGGAGATAGTTCGAGGTGGGAGGATTTTCGTGAAAATCCAAAATCCTCCCATGAGCCGTATCTTTGGAAGGAACTAAACCCATTTTAGTTTGGTGTTTATCCGACTTTTTTTTAGTTAAGCTGTTCACATACACTCATACATACGAACCTTTTCTAAAATGCTACAATGGCCCTCAAAACATGAATTTTCGGTGAAACCTCGATATCAAATCTTTTGGATGGAATGCAATACCTTCTCTACCTACCATGTACGTGGTAGAGAAAGTAAATATACCTACTGCTTGATCAATGAGGCCACAAATTCGTTCACTTGAGCTATAGAACTTGGTGAAAATTATAAGGTACCTTACAACTTCAAAATGCTAACCCTTTAGGATTTTCAACCGCTTATGTACCAGCCACCATTTGACCAATCTGGATAAATCTTTGGGCATCTGTGCCTTAGGCACGACTTTCCAAAACCCTCCCAATTCCTATTTTTAACCCGTTATTTACAGAATGCATGTGTGTGCCTAATAAAACAGCTAGTCGTTTATATTCATAAATAAGCTACTCATTATTTATACAAAAGCTTATTTTACTGATTCCTGTTAATTATGATAAATATTCGCTGGAAATGGTTTTAATGCGCGCTTTGTTTTAGATACACAACAGTGAACCGGAGGCGGAGGGGGGGCATATATAGATCGATGAAAGCTAACGTTGGCATTACGTGCACTTTGTGTGGGCTCATAAGGAATAAAAGAACGGCTATTTACATTTCAGAGCGGCAATACAAAAGCAGAAAATTTCTAAAGAACAATAGGGAAATTTTAGTAAACGTTTAATGCCAAGAATAAAATTAATTGACATAAAGCTTTAAAATGTTACTAATCAGTACATTTTTTCTGTAGAAAATTGTTATTTTTATGAATTCCCAAGTATAGAAAATGCATCAGGAATGAAAATATAAAATCACATAAGCGCATTTGCACAAGATGAAAATTACTAAGCGCACAGGGACCTTATCCTAATTTTGTTCTTTTTTCCTTTCTTTCTCTCTTTCTTTCTTCCTTTTTTTTTTTTTTTTTTTACTTTTGTACCACGTACATAATGGGTAGAGAAGGTATTGTATTCCACCCTAAAATTCGATATCGAGATTTCACCGGAAATACAGGTTTTTGAGGTCCCTAAATCCAAAATAATAAGTTTAGAAAAATGTTCCCGCGCGCGCGCGCGCGCGCGTGTTTGTGTGTGTGTGTGTGTGTGTGTGTGTGTGTGTGAACAGCATAACTCAAAAACAAAATGTTGGATATGTACCAAACTTGTATTTAAATTCAGTGTCTTTCAAAGATGTGACACAAAGATTTTCAAGATAATCTTCCCATCCATAAACTACCCTTTACACGGAGCATTTTTAGAAATTGATTTTCTGAAAGAATTGCTCTAACGATTTTTATTAAAATGCCATATATTAAATATATATTTACAGGACAAATAAAGTTAACATCTTGAGTTTTCTAAGATTAGCTTGTGAAGCCCTCTTATTCAAAAGGAAATTTATATAATTTTGCAAAAACTGGTAAACATTAAGCGATAGACGCAAATGTTCTGCAATATATATATATATCTTCAACAAACACAATTTATTTCAAATAACTTCTTTTTTTTGGCAGCAGCCTCTTCTGATATATCCATTATTAATAGTTCGAATTCGCATTCGTTATTAATTGTTCAATATTTATTCAAGTCCTGTCGATTTTCAGGCGTTTCTCGCGAAGGTATGGCTTTTTATGATCAGCATAATTCTTAAACATTTTACTACCACTATTTCCTTTATATCGGTAATGAAATGTGTAATACAGCTATTTTTGCTGAAAGATCGTACTGGAATTTTTGAAAGGACTGAATTATTTTCTATATCTTAGATACATAATGAGTAGGAAAATTAATAATTAAATAAAGTATTTTACTCGCAGGCTTCCGGTAAAGTATGAGCAGAAAAACACTGCGTGTTTCGGTCCGCAAATAGATATGTGTATATATATAAGTAAAACCATTGCTCTTATTTGCACTTAAATCCACAATTATCTACCCCTTTTACAACACAATGCTTCTAATGTATATTAAATGATGGCGAACATGATGTTGATTATAATTGGCCATATATTTCTGGAATATTTGCCTTTAAGAATTCGTGTCATTAAATCTTGAAGAGTTTTTTAAGCTTTCAACTATAGGCATAACACTATAGCTCCTTCGGTTTTAGCAAAACAGAATACTCTGAATTTCTACATAGTCAATTTTTCCTTTGTCCCGTATAACGCTTAAACTACAAAGGGATAACTTAGAGACACAAAACTCCAAACTATGTGAGTTCATTCCGTCAAATCTGCAAATTTCTGAGTGCCGTTATAAAAGTAACCAGTGAACGCACAATAGGAATTGCGGAATTACAGGGAAAGGACGCACATTTGTACAATCCCAACTTTATCTCGACCCTACCTAAACTACGTATTCCCCTGCTTTATATAAGCCACACTTTGAGAGTAGTTGCGTTGGTCCTGGAGGGTTGGGAAGTGGAGGGGGAGGGAGGGAGAGACTGCAGATCAATACCGGGCCAGGTCCTGTGGACGTTTCGCCCATCCACAGCCCGTTAACGAGCATCAAACATCACAATACAGGTATTTCTAGGGTCACACCATTAATTTAGTTGAGCCATATATAGCGTTATGTTTTCATCTCGTTACGCTTAAAATTGGGAATATTCAGTAATTCAAATCCATACTATGTGTTTAAATCCATTGCAAGGGCTTTGCTTATGAAATACATTTGCTAGTCTTAGAAGTACACACAATTGGCTTTTTTGGATTCATTTTCTTAAGTGAACTCTATACTCAATGACATCTCAGAGGAAAGTGTGTAATGTTAAACATTCGCTGAATATTACTTCTTTAATTAAGATATAACGTAATACTTCAAATGAGAACATGAGCCAAAATTAGGTGTTAAATAGTATCAGAGACAAAATTCTTGCTAAAAATTGAATCCCTTGAATCAAAAACCAGTTTTGCAAACCTAACATTCTACTAACTAGGTGCGCCTTTTAAAGCTGCCGTACCTATCCTTGGGTTTATGAATCGAACAAGGCAGTCAATGGTTCTGTCACGTTGTACGTAGATTGCAAAAAAAAAAAAAAAAAGTGAAAGAATGCACTGATAAAGTACTGAACATCACCGATCCGGAAGCTAATTACTGTCGAATTTTGAGCGCGGTGCATCAAGGTTGCGGTAAAGAACGAGGTGAGCCCAAGCGAAATAAACGGTGATTAGTGTGGGTTGACAGGAATTTACTGGCGCGATAATGAAGTAACTGTTTGCTTTTAGATTAAAAGCCGTCGACGAAACTCTTTATTTTTTGTGTTTACTTGCTGATATATTAAATTTTAATCACGCTACAGAGGTACCAGTATGTAGCAGTAAAGATACAGAAGTGTTCAAAGTTAAAAGCTTGTTGGAGCCATATTTAGTTGTATATAAATCAGAGTTATAAGGGAATTTCTTATATTTGACATAGGACGAACGAGTTGGCCTTCCCCCTTCCCTTCTTGCTCAGTTTAAATGTGAAACATTTCACGGCAATTTGGTTCTCAAACTCTCACTGTGTTTGAAATAATGAATTAATTATGTATAATTGTAGATTTTTAGCATTTGGAATTAGTATCGCACAAATTTAATCTTTCAAATCCTCTGGTTTAAGAACGACAAAATCCCGCTTTACAAACTCTTCGGCTGTTCTTTAAGATTGGTCTTTTAATTTCATTTCTTTCTTGCGTTTAAGCTCTTTAAAGCAGACTGGTCATACCTTCGATAAATGTAAGCATAGAGCTAACATGGAAATGAATTCGGTAACCTAAGGCACTATAGCTAGTTAATATTCATCAGAAGGAATGAGGAAAATAGTCGAAATAAAAGCTCTAGCTGGGCAGCTTGAGGCAATTGGAATTCGCATAACAGCTGTATTGTGGGAAGTGCTACAATTGGCATGGCTCGAGGTAGACCACCCTCTAGATACTAATGTCAACGTTACATGGACAGAGGTCAGTCTGTCCCTCACTATAACAATAAAGCCATTGCAAAGGTCTAGGAGCAGAGAGAGGCTCTTTTACAATCTCTCCCAAGCATGTTCCATTATGTATTTGTAACACTACATGCTAGGGTATTTACAATTCATTATGAAAATATAATGCACTTTCCCTTTCATATTACCATAAAATAACTACTAATATAATTGTGCACAGTTTGTAAGTTTTCAAATAGGCATTTAGAGTACTAATTACAAAAGTAGAGGTTTAGTAATGAAAGGCTCAAGTTAGAGCAGCGAGTTACTAAACCTAATTTGTAACGTGTTGTCTGCAATATTTTATCTACGTGCAGAGTATTTTAGTATATGTTGTATATTTAGTATATTTAATGAAATTTATTTACTGTGGAAACGATATATATATATATATATATATATATATAGAGAGAGAGAGAGAGAGAGAGAGAGAGAGAGAGAGAGAGAGAGAGTAATCTGGGCTTTGGAAAAAGCAAGACAGGATAAATCAACAAACGAGCGAAGAAGGTGATTTTCACGGTTCATCAGGAAGAATTTTAAAAGCCCGCCAAGATGCAAGTATAAGTTTTTGTTTTATTGCATATTATTATCAAGGAAAATAAGATATATATGATCATTATTAAAGTGCATTTTACGTTTTATTGAACCTCTATTTTATGTTTTGATAGCGTGTTTTGTGTTTTGTTAGCATATAAAGTGTAGGTTTTATTGCCTAGTAACTACGAACTAAAGCATCACTGATTATTATAGCGGTAGATAAATTAATTTCGTTAAGAATTAATACGATGAACTAGATCTGAATTAAGACTATTAGTTAAGGTAGCCATATTAGATTTAATTTTATTAGTTTAAGTGTATTCTTTCATTCCTTATTATTAGTTCTTTTATAGTCTTCATTCCGTTTGCACTTACACATAGGGATACTAGTTATCTGTTACGAACAGTGGGAAAATATAACTTGTTGTTTTGCCATTGTATGTTATTTAATTCTCATTCTATTTCCCATTTCTCTCGTAGCTCATGTTCTGCATTTGATTGTTTATTTAATTTCTTGGCATTTTGTTGTAGTCGGTCTGCCATTCATCACCAGAAGGCCTTTATCCATCTGAAGTTATTTGCAATGTTTTTAAACATCTTTAAGTTAAAATAGTGTATACTTATACCTTAGGGAGTACACAGGTATTTCGCTATCCGTATAATAGTTGCCGAGCGTCTTTTAATTTGTGCATATTTTCTAAAGTTTTGATTATTGCTTATTATTCCAGCTGATTGAATACTTTCTGTTTAGTTTGAACTTAAGTTTGCGTACAGTGTCATTTCAAAGCAATATGACTACGCCTGATCTCATTCCGCTTTCAGTTTTGCTCCCTTTTATATACATTTTCACTATAGATTCTCATATTTCTTCCTTGTTTCATTTACTATTTACTCTACAAACAAACATAATATTTTATATACACTTTTACAATTGTTGTGTTTCTTCCATACCCCATTATGGTTAACCCCAGGTTGTGCGTATAATGGGGTAAACATGTTACACTTCCCTCATCCATCCTTATCCTCATTGTCCAGTTCATTATAAGTCCAGTCCAGTCCTTTATAGTGTTGTTCGCCTTCCGTAACCATTTTTGCCTCGCCTTCCCCAGGTTGTTTTGTGTTTTGTTCTGTTCTTAAATTCAAGAGTTTTCTGTTACTTCATGTAGTAAGTTTTTCCACTTTTGTAGAAGGAACTGCCCCCTCCAAAACTTGTTTTTTGTTTTCAAATTCCAAAATAAATGCCAAGTACTGTGTGTGTTTTTTATAGAAATTCTTAAGCACTTGGCTTCAACCTTATCTACACTCAAAACATTAGAATGCAAAACAACAGAATCACTGATAGGCAGGTAAAAATCGGTCTGAATGCTGTTTGTAAACTCCGTTAGACTGTACGAGGGATGGGGCTTGGTTACCTATGATCTACCTGCCTGTAGTCCAGTGACAGTTCAACCTTATTTCCTGCCGTCCTGGCTTTAATGCAATGAAATTCCTATGCCTGCTTATCACCATCCATGTATTTTTCTCTTCCCCAATGATTTTTCAGTGATCTATATAAACATACATATTTCACCTAAAGATTATCCCACATTTCCCGTTTTTCAGTATCGTCAATTCCAGAAACCTTCCCCATTCTTTCCCTCTTCATTTACAAATCATAATCCATTTCCACTTTTCTTCCTATATTTCTATAAAATAGAACCATGTCTTCTGTTTTAACTGTTATAACACAAAGTGTCATATGATGAAAGTACATAACACTTAACATTTGAAAAAGTAGTAATAAATCTTCGCATGATTGTTATTTATCAGCCTTTATAGCAAATACAATGTTTTACAAACCACAGATTTTAAGTTCTGAGAACCATCCGTGCGTAACATGTTAAGCTGCACGCTGGGCTATGGTGAAACCAATAATCGCGCTTTTTAATATTTCTATGTGTGTATGTATGTTATCTTTTCACAAAAACAAAAATACTGTAGTATGAACCTTGAAACGTGGTCTTTTGACGCAAGAGGAAGTGGATTAAATAAGGAATAATGGCAGATTGCTACTTGAAAATATATTCCATAAATTAATTAACAAGTCGAATTTCTTCCATTTAATAAACTGACACTTCAATAACATAGATAATTACAATTAACAAACCCTTTCACCATTCTTTACATTCTTTACGCCTTCAATACTTTAAATTAAATTACAATAATTACAGAATTGCTTCCTGCTCTCACATTCACCGATATATTTCAAAACTAACCGCAATAAGTCTATAGTTCAAACGATCAATCTTTTCCCGGTGAAGAATTACTAAAGAGAATTTTGAATAGGTTAAGCCAAAAACGAATTTAGAAAATACCGTCCAGAATGCCTTCTATCTAAACGTTGTCCTGTTGTTTTCCTCGTAATTTAGCTCGCCGTCGAAGAAAGATTGACTAGCCTTGTGGACAGCACATTGAAGCAAGCTGGAACTGATCCGGCGCCTGCGCAGTCGACGACCACAATCGCCTGACGTACTGCGTGACTCAAAATAACTGCGCCGTTTCTTCTTATTGTTGTCGTCTCCTTGAAAACCACTACATAGTCGTTTCACTTCTGTTCCCGTACAAGTCAGCCTTCCTTTAGTACAGCCCAGTCGCCTAAAGTTGATTTCTCCGGGGAGGGTCAATTTGGCACAACCTTTATATAATTATGTATAATACATCGATTTTCTTTCACACTGTGGCCACCGTACGGTTTCTTGCGCGCGGCCGCCGCCGCTTCGGACTCCCACAGAAAAGCAGATATAATATCCCCGAAACCGCCTCACGTCCTCATAGTCACATTTACAATAAGCACACAGCTCATCATAAGAGATGTTGGATATGCTGTCCTCCTCCAGCCTCATATTTCTGGCATCTTCTCATGAAATTTTCATTTATACCCGAGTGTTCAATGTCCGAAATTCAGTGAATTTCTCGCCATACTTAAAGAAGAGGCTATATGACGTCTTATTTATCTCCTCCAAAGAGGGAGCTATGATGAGCTAAAAACTCAAAATATCTCCATTGCTCTTCAGTTTCACAAAAAATATTACATAATCAAAGTTTATAAGCAGACCAAAACTGTTATCAACCAAATTTACATTCGGTGAGTGTTTAAGACGTTAAGGCATTTTATCGTTATTGGTTTGGTGCATAAATCAGTTGTGAAACCTGATACATAAAATGCCAATTAAAAACAAAATCTCATAAGTTACATTATATGACTTCCTCTACCCACTATCATTTATATTTAGGAGACGCTTCCAGAAGTATGTTTCCCGATTTTTTCCCCTTTAAAGTAAACGTATTTAGCCGAGAAAATTGCGCATGCGTAACAGACCTATGACATATCAATCATATGCCGGCCGTACTGGTCCCACCTGGTGCCAGTAGCGCGGCAGCAGTGGCCCCAAATGGTGGTTCTTATTCGTTCTTCGGCCGCCTGCGAGGTTCGGTCAGTGATAAAGTTCCTTATTGCACAAAACTAGCGCCGATCGAAATTCATCGTCAACTCTGTCAAGTCTGCATGCCGAACATCATGAGCAAACAGGTGGTGCATCGCTGGTGTAGACAGTTTTCCGAAGGTCGTCAAAGTGTCCATGATGAAGAGCGCAGTGGGCGACCGTCCCTCATCAATGATGACCTTGAGCTTATACAGCAGTGCATCGTGCTTCACGATTATAGAGCTCAGCAACCATTTTCCGCAGATATCGCGATCCTTGTTGCATGAAATTATCACTAAGCACCTGCTGTTCAGGAAATTGTGCGCCAGGTGGTTGCCGAAAAACCTGACACCCGAGCACTAAACGAAACGCCTAGGAGCAGCACTGACAATTCTGCAGCGGTATCATGATGACGGTGACGAATTTCTCGACAGGATTGTCACGGGCGATGAGACGTACATTTCGCATTTTACCCCGGAAACCAAGCAGCAATGAATGCATTGGCGTTGATCTCCGGTCAAGACGAAATTCAGACTGTGTCGGTGCAGAAACTGTTGCGCACGGTGTTCTGGGACAGGAAGGGCATTCTGCTCATTGACTTCCTGCCCAGAGGTGAAACAGTGTACGCTGACCGTTACTGTGAAACACTGCGGAAATTGCGACGTGCCATTCAAAACAAGAGACGTGGAATGCTTACTGCAGATGTTGTGCTGATCCATGACAGTGCTCGTGAACATATGGCTCGGCACATAGCAATTGTTCGGCTGGAAGCTGTTTGATCATATACAGTCCTGTATCTTGCTCCCAGCAATTTCCATCTTTTCTTGCACCTCAAGAAAGTCCTGTCCTCCGGTCAGCGTTTTGACAACGACAAAGAGCTGAATGCGACTGTCACACGTTGGTTCCATTCACAGGCCGCAGACTTCTACGACACAGGAATACAAAAGTTGATCGCACAAATGACAAGCCTCTCAATTCTTGTAGTAACTGTATAGAAAATAGCTCAAACATTGCTGTACCTGTTGCCAATAAAGTTTTTTCATGTAACTATGTTTTCTTTGTTTTAGAAACTAGGGAAACTTACTTACTCGTACATCTCATCTACAAACTGTGCTTCCAAAAGCCTTTCTCTTTTCTATTTCATTTAATCGAGATGAAAGTTTGCAAAAATAGTTTTATATTTCATTGTAGGTACAAGGGAGGTGCAGGAGGATGAAACGATAGTCAAATCTTCGAAAGCGGGTCGCTTTATCCTGGCTTTGAACCTTCCTATGCTTTGCACAAGACGGAAATAAAAAGAATGGTGAAGCTGCTATTTAAAAGTATAAAGTATTGGAAAATTCAAACAAAGAGCAAAAAATATGTGCATAATGCCACAAAATTTATTTCTCATAGTGTTTTAACGAGATCTATGTTTTTGCATAGTAATATTCTATCTCTTTTCGTTTAACAGCTGTACGAAATTCATTTAGAATGTAGAGGGCTTAGGAGCTATTCGCTGAAAATTCAGGATATATATTGTATTAGCTGTGATAATATTTTAAAACATATTATTTTAATCAAAATCCTAGAGACATTGCCGAGTAAATCAAAAACAGTAATTTTAAGTACATCAAAATAACCGAAAACTTTTCATGTAATTGGTAGTTTGGGATGGGAAGATTGTGTTAAATGTTCTCGTCGCATCTTTGAAAATTGTTAAATTTACGACATTGTATTTTTGAAATGTGTTATTCACAGACAGACATACACACAAACTTACTATAAAACTTTTTTTTATTCGGGTACCTGAAAGCGTATATAGCATAAGCAAATAATACAATGCTTCCTATACCTAAAAGAGGTATGTGGTAGAGAAGATAATAGGCTACAAATTTCTTATTTTGAAGGGAGAGAGTTATGATTGGGTGCGAAATCAAAAGCTCTAAATAGCTCGCTTACTACTGAGTTTTGTGGAAAATGTTGAACAGTAAAACTTTATAAGCATAAGTTTTCTGACCAGTTTTGTTATTTACAGAATTGTCATTCGATGAATCTGTAAGGATTATGTCAATTTTTCGTTACATTGGAGCAAAAGCAGCTTTTCATACATTAGTTTGCTTTTGCCATAAGAAATGCCTAACATGCATAGAGGTCTTCAGTCTTACGATGCTAAACCTGAGAGAGAGAGAGAAAGCGTTAGTGATATGTAAGGGAGAGAGAGAGAGAGAGAGAGAGAGAGAGCAAAGGGGAAAAGAGAAAGAAATCTCCACTCTTAAGGGTGAAATCGCCACTCATCGGTGAAATTTTGTCCAAGAGTGGCCAAAAAGCCGATTTTCAGCATTTTAGTCTGTTTTTACTTTCTAGTTTTATATGCTGCCTCAGCATACCATTAGCTGTGATATTTATGAAGTGATTCAGCGGTTTGAAAGTTGGAGCGCATGTATTTTGCCAGATACTCCAATTTTTAAAGTTTTTCTCCTTCAACAGCTTGCAAGATTCAAATTGCTCCGCGTGGAGAACTGTTGAAGTGAGAAACTGCGCTTTTTTTTTTTGTTGTAATGTATAGTAATTGTGAAATGAAATGGTTAGTGTAAAACGTGAGGACAAGCATGGTATATATCTTGAGAATTGTATACAGTCACTAAATTAGTGGTGCAGAAATTAAATTTTGAGCCAGAAATCTGTAACTTTCATCGCGAGGAGCAGTTTGACAAGACAAAATTAGAGCCTAAAATTTTAGTAAACAGTTCTCAGCAATGGTTTAACTTCAAGGTTCCAAATTTGGTGTTATTTTTAGAGCACATATCAATTATCACATACAAATTTGAGTTTGACAGGTCGAAAATTGCGCAGTTTAGTATCCTCAACGATGATTTGCCTTAACCCAAATGCCGAGTATGCTGAAGTTTTGAATAAATCTAATACTATGTATAATTTATATATACTCTCTTGTACTTTGGTTATCGAATTACATTTTGACTTCCTCAAGTTCATGTAGCTGCCCTATTTGTGTTCGGAGGCCTTTTAGAGGAGACAGTCGTGCTTCCAACACTTTTGCAAGGTGACTCAGACAGACGCTTCTCTCATCGCTACATGTCAAATATAAGTTTCGAAAATGAAATATGTCCTTCTTTCCAAGTCAATGCCAGCTGAGTAGTGTTTCGATTTCCTGGACTCTCATTATATTGGCAAACAGCGCACTGCAGTGCCACCAAACGATGTGTTGTGGAGTGCTTGTTAGTATGTTGAAGTTAGTCCCGCTCCGTCGATCGGAAAATCCGGTAATGAAGCGAGTATGGAAGAAGACGTGGGAAAGAGGCCTCTCGTTAACGGGACTCGGCGTTCGCATAGAGTGAGTTATTGTTTGCTCTAGAAATATCTCAAGATGACGTCATTAACTTCCCTCGCAGGAGCTCTTAAAAAATCCGAACATCTGTCATAAATTAACATCTCGATAAGCTATGGTTTCCTTGTTTTACAAGATCCTGTCATGAGGCACCCCTTATATATCAGACTGCCATTCCAAACATCTTACAGCTAACATGCTGCTCGTTCGAAATCTCCCATGAGTGGTTATCATAGGTAGCCTCTCGTAGCATACCTATTATAATACAGAGCTGGATGGCTCAAGCGGTTACGTCTGTGGCGCGCACTCGGGAGGTCCCGGGATCGAACCGTGGCGACCTCCTACTCTGGCGTATGGCTTTTTTTTTGTGGTTTCTCGGGTCGCCAGGCGAAAGCTGGGGTAGTCCATCTTCTACCACAAATCTCCTTCCTCTCTTTTCCTGTACCCATTATCTTCCTTGTCATCTGTTTCAGGGTTGTAGGACCAGCCGACGGTGTTCGGCGGGTTGCGGCTGTGCGGTGGCTTGCACTCGTAAAGATTTCTTCCCTGGCGTCGCTGCGGTACCGCTTAGTTAGGTCTCTTCTCGGCGTGGGCCTCCGCTCCAGGGGACCATGGAGGTTGGTGGCTTGTGGGCAGGGGGCGGGCGGCGTCGGATGCGTTCTATTGGAAAACGTTAGGGACCCCGTCGGCATCCGAATCTGGTTGTCCTACTCCCCTCATCTTTCCCTCCCAGGGGTCACGTTGTAAGCCCAAGGGGCCGACTGGCCTGCGTGTGGTGCTCTGCCTCGGTTCCGAGTGATACGAACCTTTACCTATTATGATAATGGGAGGAATAGCGTAGTGGACATCCTGCATTTAACGGTACTGAGTTATATAAGAGATGCTGAGAAAGTTGGCTCCACGGTAACGTCGTCCTCCGTGGTCTATGGGTGTAGCCTTTAGTTCCTAAGGTCGCGGGTTCAAACCTGGCGGAGAGCGATGGAGTTTTGCGGGAGTTAAAATCCTTTGTATGTTTTCCTTCGGAAGGGAAGTAAAGCCAGTGATCCCGTGTCGTAGATTTAGAACACATAAAGCAACCTCAAACCTGATAAAGCGGCCACTGAGCAAAATTTCCGGACTTTCACGCCCAATATGGAATGGGACGCTAAGAACCACAGTAGTTAAAGAGCGTCCATAAATAAAACTCAATTTTAATTTCCGCGGTAACATGTGAGACTCGCATTCGGGAGGTCGCGGGTTCGATTCCCGTCAACTGCCCACTCTTACCTTGGGTTCTTCGTGGTTTTTTCTGGTCGATGGGCTAATGCTAAGGTGGTTTGTCATCTATCACGATTTCCTTTCCCTCATTTTCCTTTCATTCCGTCTCCTTCTCATGTTTCACGCCACATTTCGTGGCATGGGGCGGTGTCGGACAGATGCCGCAGATGTTTGCTCCAAGGACATTCGAGAGTGCCTGATTCCTGGTTCGATAGATCGTTCCTCGCTTTCTATGGACAGTTCCAGTAGCTAACAGTTTGAGACAGGAACTGCTAGCGACTTCCGGGAGTGTCTGTGGTCTGTAGCCTCTTTGGTTTCTTCACTTCATCCGTTTCTTCTGTGGGTTCTAGCCGCAGTAGATTTCTCGTAGTCCCCCTCCACCGTGTACCCTATACCACTCATTCCTTCGCATATAGAAGTCAGCGTTTATCCACATGTGGTCATAAAGACTACAGGTAGGGTATAAAAATTATTGTTTTAGTAAACGTTATGTACACCTGTTTCGGTTACTTTGCGTTAACGATTACCCTTAGTTTATAGTTATATGTTGCCGGCTTTTAACTTGTAATATATCTCTGCTGCAAGGAAGTACCTGTTTCAAAAGTCATTCAATATATTTTCATAGCTATTAAATGACGCAAAATTATATGAGCATATTTTCTTTCCTCAAAAATAAGTTCTACGTATTTATTATCTGCATAAAACTATTATCACCGAGCATTCTTCATATTTACGAATTCATAACCAAATGTATTGGCTGTTGAGGGAGGCTAAAGGTAAACTACAAGGAATTCTAAACAATTACATTACTTGTTTCAAGGCATTTGTTTTATGCTTCTGTGTAGAAATTATGTAACAGAAGATAGTGCCACGCTATCCTGGGGAACAGTGCAGCACTACGTTTAGTACTAACAATTTTCAGCGACAACATAATTTCTAGTAGGCTTACACATATCTGTTGAATGTTATTTTACGTTATTTCTGTCTCTTACCTTATGAATAAGTATTTGTTTTTGTTTTCGATATAATAATGTAACCTTTAAGCTGCTTTTGACCATCTCTCACTAAAGTAGTAATGTATTCGACATATTTTTTTTTTTTTTTTTTTTTACAATTTACGAGAAAATAAAGCAACGCAACAAAGGCTGCTGTACCCGAGTGCTCACGGAAGTATCCGATTCGAGCTCATCTCTCAGACACCGGACAGTTTTAAATTATTCGAGTGTGCATACACCATGAAATAATGAATTCACATGTCTCAAGATACACTCTATGTTCCTTTAATGTTAGCAGCTCGCTTGTTTGAGATAAATGGAAAAAAAATGACTCCCAACTTCGCATTTATTTTACTAATGAGGGCGACGGCTGCGATATCTATTAGAGTGTTTTAATATTAATATCTCAGTAAAACGGTATAAAATGTAAGGTTTAATAGCATGAATATTCTGCAAGCCAAGACGTTGCGTTATTTTACGGGACAACCATTCAAATTACGGGACGCCTAACTTTAACTCGAAATAGGAAAAGGTGGCAAACTTTCTTGGACAAGAGAATAAAACAAGGGCGCAAGCATTAACAGAGGATAAACTTAAGTACAATAACTAGTACAGCGAAAATATCTGCAAATTAACACAACAAATGAGAGAAGCAGCAATAGATTAGCAAATTCTGCTATAGAATTACTGTAACAGGTATTCAGTAGTCTGCGGAGAGTGCGGATTAAAAGGGCAGCTGCACTGTGTGCTCTCGGCTATCGGTCTTGTGCTCCATCAGGGAAAAACAAACGAAGGTTCGATAGTAAATTCCAAGTGAGTGCATATTTCTATGAATACTCTTTGTAGGTCCTTGTTATTAAATATGATGAACATGCCAATTACCAGTTTCGCCATGCTTATAGAAGCAGTATATTTTTACTTTCACTACTACGTATAGTAAGTAGGGGAAGTATTGTACTCCACCCAAAATATATTCACCGGAAATATATGTTTTGAGACCCCCTGAATCCAAAAAAAAACATTTTTGGAAACATGTCCGTGTGTGTGTGTGTGTGTCTGTGAACAGCATAACTCAGAAACGAACAGTCGGGTAAACACCAAACTTGGGATTTAGGTACAGTATCTTCCAGAGATGCGCGACGTTGGTTTTCAAGAAAATCCCCCATCCCACATTACCAATTATATGGAATATTTTTCGAAAATTTTAATTTTCTCAAAAATGGCTCTAACGATGCTCATTTAAAATATCATGAGTTTAAGATATTTTCATAACAAATGAAATGTATATCTTGAAATTTCTGGGAAGTATCCAAAAGTATTCTTCATTGTGAACGACTTTTGCATAACTGGTAAACCATAAGAGATAGACAAAATGTTACTCCACAGAAAATGTAGATCGCATTAAAATACACAATTAATGTCATATACATTTTTTTTGAGTGAACTATTTTCGAGATATTGCTTGTTATTCCCTTAAATTTTTCAATACTCATTTTCTCAAATGGGAATTCGTTATTCATTTTTTTGTCTTGGATATGCAAAGGAGTATTAATCTGTGGCAAAGAGAATGGTGCTGCACCTAGCAACCAGATATTAAGATATATGTCGATGCTTAAAGGCTACTGTATTTCTATATTGCCCTTGCAATTACAAAACAAGGTGAACATATTACGCCTTAAGCGATAGTTAAATATTTTTAGAACTGGTCGCTATGTGTAAAATGTAATTCTCTTTGCATGTCAAAAGATCGTTTCTGCAAATGTTTATCTCGATTAATATGAAATAGATGGAGAATAAGAGTTTGTAAAAATAGTTTATGCAAGAGTAGAGATAGTCATGTGAGTGTAACACATCAGATTTTTATTAAACTGGATATTTTGACTTAATTAATGCATCTTTCTTTTGTTTTCAGGTAAGTGATCTTCAAACGAGCTAGACGAGAGAATAAGGTAACAATTTTTATATGACTGTCGGAAGATATTTAGATGTAGAGACGTTAAGGTAAAGCAGTGCACCACAGAGATCTTCAAACCGCTGGAGCAAGCGCATGCGTTTACGCCGCAGGCCTACAGCTTGTCTTACAGCGATCTCTGAGGAAGGAAAGGTGAAATGAGTAAAACTGCAAGGTGGCCAAATCCGGGTCCTTAACTGTTCCAGAATGTGCCTATCCTACGTCAGAGCTGAGTTCAACATGAAGGGTCCCTAGAAAGGAGCCGCCAATAGGCGTCGCGACCACAAACGCCAGGAGATACCTTTACATAAAGCAAATTTCATCGACCCGCCACAAGGCTCTAACCCACATCGCGTGGTCTTATGACTCTGAAATACGACAAAGGAAAGAATGATGCAAATGATGCACAGGAAAATGTGTGGTAGCTGATAATCTACCTTGATAGGGCATTCGCCTACCTAACAGGGAAATCCACGAGAAAAAAACCTAAGCTCAAGGTGACCAGACCAGCGGGAATCGAACCCGGAGCCTCCCGATTGCAGGCAACAGACAGTGGCACCTTAGCCATCGCGCTCGATGTTTAAGATGGAGAACCTCGATGATTAATTTTCGTTGCAGATAGTGCAACTCTTCGTGTTTAGAATAATTAAAGTCTGGGTTTGTACAAGAAGGGGGAAGTTGAATATTTGATTAAAATACGAAGTGCCTTGACAGTAAAAAATTTGACATTTTAAATCAATAATGTTCCAAGGACATAAATGGAGATTATTTAGCAAAATTGTCCAGCTAAACTGTCCTTTATGTGGATATACTCTATGATACATCCAAAGTATTCTGTATAAAGAAAACCACCAGCTGTTTTGAAAATATAATTTCTGTATTCTGTAAAATGTCTTTCAACCTCTTTTCGTTCTCCTAAAGTGAAATCTGATTTACGTATTTGAGCATTAAATAATTGCTCTTAATTTGATCATGGCTACTTATTCAGCTAGACAGCCATCTGGTATTTCATACTACGAGGGCTGTCCCAGAAGCACCCGAATAAAGAAAACACACAAAAGTTGAAAAAAAATCTTTATTTCTCTACATAGTCTCCTTTCAGCTCGATACACTTTTCCCAGCGATGTTCAATAGCTTCCATGCCCTGTTTATACTGAGAACTGTCGAGTTCTGCAAAATAGTCATCGACTGCAAACTCCACCTCTTCATTGTTGGCAAATCTTTTACCAACAAGCCATTTCTTCAACTTTGGAAACAGAAAATAATCAGAGGGGGCTAAGTCTGGCGAATAGGGTGCATAAGGAAGCAATTCGAACTCTAACTCATTGATTTTGGCCATGGCGATAATAGATATGTGAACTGGTGCGTTGTCTTGATGAAGCAAAACCTTCTTTTTTGCTAAATACGGCCGAGTTTGTTTGATTTCATCATTCAATCGCTGCAATATATTTGCATAATACTCACCATTGATTTCTTTTCGTTTTTGAAGATAATCAATGAAAATTATCCCACGACAATCCCAAAATACTGACGTCATGACCTTGCCTGCAAATGGAACTGTCTTCGCCTTCTTTGGAGCCAATTCTCCCCTTTCAATCCACTGTTTTGTCTGTTTCTTCGTCTCAGGTATGAAGTGATGGACACGCTTCATCCATGGTTTATGAATCGATGCAAAAACTGGCTTTATTGCAGCGAAACATCGCCAAGCCCTCGACTGAAATATCCTCACGACGCTGCTTTCTTCCATTGTGAGTAAACGCCGCACCCATCGTGCACACAGATTTCTTATGTCTAAATTTTCAGTTAGTGTGCGATGTACAGCAGTTTTTGAAATGCTTACGATGTCTTCTACCTCGTGGACTTTCAGTTGACGGTCATCCAATAGCATTTTGTAGATTTTCTTCACAATTTCTGGCTTGGTCACCTCAGTCGGCCTCGCTTAAACTCTGCCACCCAATATTTTACTGTTGTAAACAAAGGAGCAGACTCCCCCAGAGTAGAATCTAGCTCAGCTGTAATGTTAATTGGACTGAAACCTTTCAAATGAAAGTATTGTATCACATAACGATGGCCAGTTTTATCCATATTTACAAATTCGCTGAGAGAGTTCACTATTAATGGCTGCCAAACAATTGCTAAACAACGTAGCATCGTCAAACTTCAAACTTTAGTTTTATAAGGGTGGTACTTTCTACCATAGTCGTTTGTTTGAAACAACAACCGCTATATATACGTCAGGTCGGATACTTCTGGGACTGCCCTCGTACATGTGTTCTAGCAATATTGTAGATGTAATCGGTTTCATATATGCGAGGTACGTTAAAAAAAAAGACCGAACCTTTGAAATAGCGCGTCAACCATTACGGGCTACTGAAGCAGGTTTAGACGACAAACTGCCATTTTCCTCATTTCACTATGACCGTTAGTTGCCGAGCTACAGCCGCTGAAGTGAGCACGTGCACAATCTGTTCGTCGAGTTAGTGACAAAGTGACAATGAAAGAGCTTGAAGAACAACATGTGCGTGTGGGTGTAATTTTGCTACAATGAGTCACACCTGCTATGCGTGGTTTAAGCGTTTTGAACATGACAGAATGTCGTCGATGAGGATCCCAGGCCTAAACGACCTTCCACATATACAGATATGACCATGTCGAGACTGCCCATGAGGAATTTATACCACTGGTCGAATGGTAAACAAGGAAGTCTATCAGGGAATTTTAGTGCGTTTGAGGGATGCTGTGCGTAGGAAGAGGTCTATATTGTCTCCAGTTCCCAAGGTCGCGGGTTCAAACCGGACGGAGGGCGATGGATTTTTTTAGGGCGTAAAATTCCTTAGCATGGCTTCTTTGGAAGGGAAGTAAAGTCGGTGGTCCCATGTCGTAGATTTACGTCACGTAAAAGAGCATCAAGCCTGATAAAGAGGTCTTTGAGCAAGTCTTTCACGCCCAATATAGAATGGGACGCCAAGAGGCATAGCAGTTAAAGAGCGTCCATAAATAAAATTCAATATAAATTCATTTGCCTGAATTGTGAGAAGGTTATTGTTTCACGTATGGAAATGCCGAAATGAAGTAGGAGTTGTATTGTATTTCAACTGTTGGGGAGCCGAAATTGTAGTAGTTGCAACCGCACGTACAGTAAACAGTTTCCGGTAGCCTTCGACCCAAATGTACTTTCAGGTGGCCTTTGCCCCAAGTTTAAAAAAAAATATTAACTTTGTGATTTGATTGTTTCTTGAAATATTATATTTTATGTTTCCCTCGGCTGCGTCAGTATTATTGTTAGAGACACGTTTCTCTTAGCAGGGTTGTAGTGCGACTAAAAATGTAGGCTTACACAGATTATAATTTTACGTCACTTCTTTTATTAATGCTTGACACGATTTAAATAACACTTCATATATATATATATATATAGAGAGAGAGAGAGAGAGAGAGAGAGAGAGCTGTGAGATTTTTTTATTAAATACTTGCACCTTTTAATACGTAAACTATTTTCGTCTCACACGAATACGTATTATACTTCTCGAGGACGTGTATCGCATCCGGTTAGGAAGACTATTGCAGGCAACTGAATTGATTTCAACTGCTTAAACTTGTAAATTTCTGTATTTCAAGTCTCTGATTGGCTATTCCTAATCCAATAGAATACCTTCATTTAACTAAAGCTTTTTCTGGTTGTTGATTGGCTATGTTATAAACTGTCACTAAAATTACATTATTGTTGCTCCAATAATGACTAGTAGCATTTAAACTTTCAAATTCATTATTGCCTCAAGGTTAGCTCATTGTTAGCAACTTTTAACCTATTATTCTCACAGCTCCTACATTATTAAATTACGTAATACATTCATATAACATTATTGAACATGTATACAAAAATATAAGCAAATGCAATGACTGTTACATGCCTTTTTATATATTGTTACATACACATATTGTTTTAAGGCGGGCTGTTATTGAATTTACATACTATATAATTAAACTGAAATTATTTAAGTGTTAAAAATACTGCCTGAATTGTGAAAAAACCAGACTTGCATGTTCCATCATGACAATTCGCCTGCTCAAGCGTCGCTCCTTGTCCGCAGCTATCTGGCAAAATATCAGATTCCTGTTGTGCCCCATCCATCCTATTCTTCGGACTAGTTCCAGTAGACTTTTCCTGTTTGCCAAACTTAAAACCACGTTGAAAGGACGTCGTTTCCAAACCATAGAGGAGATTGAGGACAATTCGACAAGAGATCTACTCCCCATTCCAGAAAATGCGTTCCAGGAGGCTTTCCAAAAATGGATAAAACCTGGGAACGGTGTATTGCCAGTAGAGGGGACTAATTTGAGGGAGACAGTACTTAAAATGTTGTACAATGAGCAATAAAGATGTTATAGCAAACGTTATTATTATTCCTCTTAAGTCCATTTTATTTGCTTTTTACTTTGAATAAGTATTGGGCTATGTTCTTACAAATTTTGTCAAAATATGATATAAAGCAGTTGTTATATATCATGTTTGGCTAAATACTTTTACAAATTATTACATACACATATTGCTTCAAGGCGGGCTGTTATTGAATTTACATATTATCTAATTAGACTGAAATAATCTAAGTGTTAAAAATACTGCCTCAAAGTGACCTTAAATCAATAACCGCTCCAAATCTTTTTTATTGTTGTGATTCTCTCTCTCTCTCTCTCTCTCTCTCTCTCTTTACAAACTTTCTTTCCTCTAAGTTTTGAATATTATAATGCTTAATACTGAATTCAATGCACAATGATGAAGTTTCCAAAATTTATTTAAATTATTTTCTTTCTTTTAGGCAACAAAATCTCATCTTATTTTCAGTTCCTGATTATATTAATTTTGTAATTATTTTTAGAGCCGCGTACTTTGCAATTAACTACTTACTATGCTCGTTACATTTTATGGGAGCTATAAATGCCTAACTTTGCTTCGCGATAGATCTTGTGAGGTATTGCTCTACGTGGAATTATTTTCTCGACACGTTCTCGCAAAGCTATATATTTATTCTTCATGGAGACTTCCCACTTAACTATTTATGACCTCGCGGTATATACTCGCCCAACCTCACAATATAGCTAAAAATTGTTTGTCTCTTCTTCGAAGATCCGTAAAATTTCTCTTCTTTGGTGATAACTGTTTGGTGCTCTCAAAATCAAAATGGATTCTTTTTTACCTGTTCATTTATTCGTATTTGAAAACGTTTTCCTTTCTCTACACCTGCGTTGCTAGCGTCCTTCACTTATTTGAATTTATTATTTACAACATATTTTATCTATGCATTTATTTAAATCATTTCTATTATCATTTCTTGATATTGTGTTTGACATTTGTTTCCTTTCTATACATAAATGATTTAAAAGCGCTACATTTAAAGTTTATATGGCTTCGTGACTTTCTTCTTATTTGTCTTCTCTTAATGTGACTATATAAATTTAAACTTTTCTCTTGCATTCTTATAATTCTTTTTTTTTGTGCTTGTATTAATTTCCGCTACAGTTACGCCCTTTAACTGGGTAGGTCATATAGGTGGCCATGGTGTCCCTAGAGTTAAGAGTTACCCGACATTGATCTTCTCAGGGTAAGGGAAAAGCTCGGAAAAAAACCTTAACCAGTTTAACTCTCCCTAACCGAGATTCGAACTCGCTTCCTCTTGAATGTGAGGCAGGCACGCTGCCCCGACAACATGGAGTTGGGAGCAAGTTGTTTGTCACCTTAACCATGCACTAACCTCAAATCCTCCGTCTAAAGGAACTAGAAGCCACTATGTTTGAAGATTCGGCAAAGTTTTATCCAGTCGGAATAAAAACTTAAATGATGTATTTTAGACACGCATCCAAATGGATCTCATTAGGGATTTATTATGAAAACGCGGATTGTATTCAGTACCGAAGGTGTACTCCAATCGATTCCATTCCACATGAAAACTTGGTAACTATGAAACGATTATGATGCTGAATGCCGTGGATTATTACAAATTAAAGCAGTGAGGTTACAGACCTTGCACAACATTAAATATCCCTAAGGGCGGATTGCTGTTTGTATTACGTTGTTAGAAGAAGCTGCTAAATCTTGAAAGTAAATGAATTGGGGGTGTTGCATTCACATTAGTTTCTCTACTCACTCTTCTACTAACAATCATACAAAAGCTTATTCTTTTATGTACTTCTTGTTAAGCGAGTTAAACCTTCATTACACCCACATCTGGATTTAGATATAAGTAGAATACAGTAAACTAAAGCAAGAAACAAATATTTTAAAATTGGGTCACATGTGATAGCTTTAAAATTACATTTTCTTTGCATAACCACGAGAGAGAGAGAGAGAGAGAGAGAGAGAGAGAGAGAGAGAGAGAGACGAATTGCGATTTGCAGTTGAAGCAAGTATGTATATTTGAAAATTCAAACAATAACAAAGAATATCTCAAAAATGGTTCATACCCCAAACATTTTATTTTACATAAACTATGTCCTTTAACGTGATCTACATTTTTGTTTATTAAGATTTTGTCTATCTCTTATGGTTTACCAATTATACAAAAGTCATTCAGAATGAAGAGGACTTCACGAACTATTCCTAAAAAATTCAAGATATACGTTTTATTTGTCATGCAGATATCTCAAGCTTAGGGAATTTTAATAAAAATTGTCAGAGCAGTTTTTGAGAGAAAACAATAAATATTTTTTCATGTAAAGGGTAGTTTAGGTTGGGAAGATTGCTGAAAATCTTCGTAACGCGTCCTTGGAAGACACGAAAAGATCTTTTTCTAATTTTTAATTTCTCTGCTAGGTATAGTAAGTAGGGGAAGTATTGCTTTGCATTCAAAAATTCGAACCCCAAAAAAGCGCTTTTAGGCAAAGGTCCGTGTGCGTCTGCGTGTGTGTTTGTGAATATCATAACTCAAAAACGAAAAGTCGGATAAATACTCAACTTGACCCGACACGAGGATTTCAAAAAAAAAAAATTCTCCCACCCCAAACTACCCTTTACATGGAGTATTTTTCGAAAGTTTTGGTTTTCTAAAAATGGCTCTAACAATTTTATTTAAAATACTATGTATTAAATACATTTAGATGACAAATAAAATGTTTATCTTGAATGTTCTGGGAATAGTCTGTGAAGTACTGTTTATTCAGAAGCAATTTTGTATAATCCTGTATAACTGGTAAGCATTAAGCGATAGACGAAACATACTACAAAAAATGGCATAAGTCATTTCCGAGATATCCGTTATTAAGGTTCGAATTGTTCAATATTTAGTCATTCTCTTGAAGAACCTGCCGATTTTCAGTTGTTTTTCCAGATGTCATGGAAAGAGTAATGGAGTTTTAAGGCCAATATATAAGGTAGATTTTCAAAACATTTAATTATGGACATTACCTTTGTATCTATACCGAAATATGTAAGATCTGGAAAGGTTTATATCGATTAAAATGGAGTAGATAGGAAAATAAAATTTCCAAAGAATAATTTGTATATACACTGATAAGCTATACAGGGTAGAGAAAGTCATGCAAATGTAACAAATCGATCAGTTTTAGCTTCAAAACATGTATTTACATTGAAATCTCGTTATCGAAATTTTGGGTGAAATGCAATACTTCCTGTGTCCACTATAGGATACATAGGTAAGTACGAGGGTAACTCACTAAGTATCCGCACACTATTTTTAATTTTTTGTAGGTTGGCTGTATTGGTTTTGCGCGCGTACGTCGACATGTTGTTCCTTTGTCTCCCCTTGTAGAATGTTTGACCGTTATCACTCCAGTGCGTGTTGTATTGTTGCATAATAAGCTTGGCTGCACCTCTCACCGCTTGCACCAAAGAAGAACAGCGTGCGGTTATACCTACTTTTTCGTCATCTGAAGGTATACCAGGAGGCAAAATCCATCGAAGGTTTTTGCACAATATGAGAGCAATGTACACCTCGGCAAAATGTGTACGAATGGATTGAAAAGTTCAAAAATGGTCGGACAACTGTGAAGGACGAGGAAAGAGCAGGATGCCCCTCCATATCCAATAATGACACCAACAATGAGCAGTCCGTATCCTGATTCACAGAACCGAAGATTGATTGTTGATGAAGTGACAAACCATATCTTTTTTGGTCCACTTAAAAATGCCTTAAGGGGCCGTCGCTTCACTACAGACCAAGTAGTGAAGGGAGCAGTGCATATATGGTTTGCTGCTCAGCCGAAAAACATTTTTTCTGAGGGCATCAGAAACTTCTGCAACGATGGACCATGTCCATTTATAAGCAAGCGGACTAGGTTAAAAATCTGATGTGTTACACTCACATGACTTTCTTTACTCTTGTACAAACTATTTTTACAAACGCTTATTCTCCATATGCTTCATGTTAATCGAGATATCGAGATGTTAATCTTATTGAAATTTTCTTGTAGATGCAAGCGGAATTGGTGGTCAAATATGTTAAGAGCTGGTTGCTATGTGGAGTATTCCATTTTCTTTGCATTACCAGGACAAAAAAAATTGAATAACGAATTTGAAAAAAAAAGTATAGGTATTGGAAAATTTAACGGAATAACAAGTAATATCTCGAAAATGCTTCACTCAACAAAAAAAATGTATATGACATAAATTGTGTATTTTAACGCGATCTACATTTTTTGTGTAGTAAAATTTTGTCTATCTCTTATGGTTTACCAGTTATGCAAAAGTCGTTCACAATGAAGAGTACTTTTGGAGACATTCCCAGAAAATTCGAGATATACATTTCATTTGTCATGAAAATATCTTAAACGTATGATATTTTAATCAAAATCGTTAGAGCCATTTTTGAGAAAATTAAAATTTTCGAAAAATGTTCCATGTAAAGGGTATTCTGGGGTGGGGGGATTTTCTTGAAAACCTTCTTCTCGCATCACTGGAAGATACTGAACCTAAATATCAAGTTTGGTGTTTATCCGACTGTTCGTTTCTGAGTTATGCTGTTCACAGACACACACACACACACACACACACACATACACACACACACACACATACACATCAGACACACGGACATGTTTCCAAAAATGCTTTTTTTTGGATTCAGGGGGTCTCAAAACATGTATTTCCGGTGAAATCTTGGTATCGAATTTTTGGTTGGAATGTAATACTTTCCCTACTTACTATACGTAGTAGAGAAAGTAATATGGTGCTCTTGAAACGTCCTAAATCATCTGGAGGTATGGTCACGTAATAGGAGCTCGGAGATGGAACTCTTCAGGAAATTAACAACTCTAGCAATTGTTAAAAAACACAGTACATCCTTAAAATATGTTCTGTAGGTACGTGCAGCAGTGTGGTGCACCTTTAGATTAATAGCCACGTCTGCAGCATATGGTGCAACGCTTTTTCTTCCTCGTGTAGTTGAATAAGTGCAGGTTTTGACCTAGTGCATTCCAACTTTGCAGAAAGGGGATTCTGATGCAGGAAAGTGGACTTTACAAGTCAGTGTGCTCTGGGAAAAAGAGCAAAATGTAAAAGCTGGTTGGTGTATGGCAAAGGCTTCTAAGGATAAACCAATTTCGAGGAGAATGGCCTTTGAATAACTCTGAAAAGATGCGTAGTCTTTTCAAGGAATAAAGCTTTTTGGGCTGGAAGAATGGAAATTTTAAATCTGGCTTAATGGAGTTCATACAAAGAATAACGTTCCTTTTACATCCTAATCCACTCCGTCTGTTGAGCTGGAAACTTTTCAGTAATATCGCGTTGGTTATGCGAATTTTGGTAGGGAAACTGTTTTGTTAAATACTGCAACTATAAATAAGCATAAAGCAAGTTAAAACTTAGACGGTAAGGACTGAGGCAGGAATTACTGCTTCAGATTATTTACAAACCATTAATTTGGAACCTTACATTTTAAATCTTATTAAACCGTGACTTATAATCGTAGTTTCATGTTAATACGTAGTATCTGAAGATATCGCGTGATAACCTTCAAGCATCACGTCTTTGGAAAGGTAGAATGAGAGTGTCTGAAAAATTCAATGCCATAGCCGGGTTTTGAACCACGGTCCTTTCGGTTGCTCCAACCAACTGAGCTGCCATGGCAACATACCTGTACGACACTAAATTCACCAACTGATTGCACTTTCCCCTGTAAACCACAAGGAGATCTCAAATTATTTTGAGATGACATACCCCAATGGCGACTTAATTATCGTAAGTGCCTTAAGTCCCGGGCTTCTAGTTTAACCGACTAGTTTGCGTAAATCAGTTAAAGCACTTAGAATATTCTAAGCCACCATTGGGGTCTGTCATCTCAAAATAATTTGAAATCTCCCTGTGTTTTATCGGGGAAAATTCGAGAATTTAATGTCTTATTGGCATATTGTCATGATAGCTCTGTTGTTTAGAGCAATCGGACGTAAACCGGAAGTTCCGTGGTTCAAATCCCGGTTAAGACATTAAATTTTTCAGTCGTTCTGATTTCTACCTTTCCAACTTTACCCTACACGTTGCTTGTGGGAAAGAACAATTCATTAACGTCACGTATTTGTCTGTATTTAACAAAAAAACTAACCTGCGGCTGATCCCGTAGCTCAGTTGAGAGGGGTTCCGGGTTCGATTCCCGGGGCGGGAATTTTTCTCTAACCAAGATTATTCTGTGTCCTCCCTAGAGTCTGGAATTATGAACGATGGTGTGAATGTGTGTGTGTGTGTGTGTGTGTGTGTGTGTGTGTGTGTGTGTGAGAGAGAGAGCTCTAATGTTTAAATCCCAAAGAGTTAACACCCATGCCAAAAGGTAAAAGACCGCCCATATGTCTATTGTAATTAAAGGCAGGGTATAAGTGGAACAAAACAAAAACAAAACAAACAAAAAACCCTAACCTGGATACAGCTTAGGGTTAGGGTTAAATCCGCATACCAAAACAAATGTAAATGTATTATACCAAAAGTAACTTCAATATATAATGCAATGATCATGTTTTTAATGGACCTAACATCAATGCTGTTTTAAATGTGAATAATGATAACGTACGAAGTTCTAGAATCCAAGTAAGATACTTCGCTGTGGTTATTTACATTGTAAAGACATAACATTTGTTACATATTATTATGAAACTTTATTAGCAGAAACAGATTTAGGAAGGCTCTCTCACAAAAGATCTCCTGCGAACAAGATCTATCACGCAAGAACGCGTTGGTACAGGGATTTACACTTATAAAACCTAGTTCGCGTATATATAAAAGCATCCGCCTGTATTTAAACATATATTATAATTTAACATCGAATTTGCAAAGTCATTATCGACGTTGAGGGAAGACATTATTAATTTCGTCATCTATGTTTAAATAAAATAATTAAGATGAGAAACCAAAATAATGCTGCTTTCTACGTTGTATTTAATTGAAATAGAGGTGTTAATAGAATAATTCGTCGTATTAAAGAGTAATATAAGTTAATTGACTAATGATCAGCTAATAAATAATCGTGGGATTATTACTTGAACCATCGATATAAATAAATAATTTGAATTTTTATAAAAAAAACAGCAAATAAACTCTTGACAACATAAATCTGCTCTTGCTTTAAGATATTGATAAGTATTGTAGTGTATGTGTGTGCACTGTCGCCGGACACATTATTGGTGTGTAGAATGACATTGTTGAAGTAATTATTTCGTTTGTGACTCTGAATTCTTGTCCGGCGCGGCATTTCCTTCCATCTCCTAGTCAGGGGGTGTGATGAATGTTACCATTACTATAATATTTTCCCAAAGAAGGAGAAGATGATTATGATCAATAGTAATCGATTTCATTAAAGCTGTTTAAATTAATCCTTTTTCTATACAGACTAATCGACCTGAGCGAATTAAATTTTCTTTCATCGACTGCCGATTGACAGCAGCCATGACACATCATGAAACGAGCGGAAATAACTGCTATAAAAGCAATTAGAAAATACTGCAGTATTTTCTTCAGTACATTCAAAATGTTCGTATAACAGTTTTATGTGTTTTTTTGCTTTCTGTTTTTTAACTTAAGGTTAGCGGAAACATTTTAATTCAAAATTTTAATTTAAAAACATGTATGGGTCATTTAATTCTGACTTGTAGTAATAGAGAATTGGTAATTCTGCTATTCCGTCGCAGCGCAACCCTGTGCCACCTAAAACTAGCATTGGCGACTTAATGTACAAATTAAATAAAGGATGTTTCAGTAAAAGCACGTAAAATTAAAAGGAAACATATATAATTGAGAAATATATAATTATAGCATAGAATGTGGAATTCCAAATTTGCAGACCTAATGTTCTATAGCTATAGGAAAACAATTTTAAAATTGCCTTTAAAATGCAACTTCAAGGCTATGTTAATGGAATACTGATTTTGTATTTTATCACCCATAACATTAAATATTTTGTCTTTGCTTTAATACATAATTCTGAATTTTATTCATTTCAGTGCAGTTGAATGAACGAAAAGGTGAAGATTTTAATTTCGACGGTTTTGGTTGCGGTAGCTCATCAGTGTCGTCGTATGCGATGATAATGATAATTAATAATAACAGTAATAATAACAACAATAATTTCATGGATTTATCATTATTGTTGTTGTTATTATTATTATTATTATTATTATTATTATTATTATTATTATTATTATTATTATTATTATTATTATTATTATTTTGCTGTTATTTAAATGCTTGTGACAAAAGTAGTTATTGAATGAACAATATATGGAATTAATAGCCTCTTTCTTCATTTTTCCACCAAAGAGATTCAGTTCTTCTTAGCATGTCACGCAGTTCAGCAGAGCTTTCATGCTACATCCCTGTTAGATGATAGCCAAAGCTTTAGGCTTTGCTTCCATGTCTACTCCATAAGAAACGTAAATATTGTGGTGTGGTTGTATATTTTAACGCTGCAGGTAACTCATTTCCTACTGAAGTAGGTTGTTGCTTCACGTTTTGGGAGCCAATTTGAGGAATGTTTGTTATAGCTACGTATGGAAAGTCAGTTTGAAGATGTATTATATTTCTACTGTTGGGGAGCCGAACTTGAAGTAGTTGCAACCGCACGTATAGTACCCGGTATCCCTCGTTCCAAATGTACTTTCCGGTGGCCTTAAACATTAGCTTTGTAATTTTTGACTGTTTCATTAAATATTATATATTTATGTTTGCCTCGGCTGCGTCAGTATTTATATCTTTTTAGAGGCATGAATGTCTTAACAGGGAGTGGTGCGACTGAAGAATGTAGGCTTACGCAGATTATAATTTTACTTCACTCCTTTTATTAATGCTGGACACGATTTAAATCACACTTCACTGATATAGAGAGAGCTGTGATATCTGTTTATTAATTACTTGCACTTTTTAACACGTAAGCTATTTTTGTCTCACACAAAATACATATTAAATTTCTCGAGGACACATCTCGCGTCCGATTAGGAACACTGTTTTCAAGCAACGCGTCCAGTTATGAGCACTGTCTACAAGTAACTGACTTGATTTCTACCGCCTAAATTTGTAAATTTCTGTATTTCAAGTCTCTGATTAGCTATTCCTAATCCAATAGAATACCTTCATTTAACTAAAGCTTTTTCTGGTTGTTGATTGGCTATTTTATAAACTGTCACAAAATTTACATTAATGTTGCTCCAATAATGACTAGTAGCATTAAACTTTCAAATTCATTATTGCCTCAAGGCTACCTCATTGTTACCTCATTGTTAGCAACTTCAACCTATCTTCTCACAGCTCCTACATTATTAAATTATGTAATACATTCGGATAACATTATTAAATGTATACAATAATATAAACATATACAATGACTGTAATATGCACTTTTTATATATTGTTACATATACATATTGCTTTAAGGCGGACTGTTATTGAATTTATATATTATATAATTTGACTGAAATCATTTAAGTGTTAAAAATACTGCCTCACCACCCATTTTTGTCCTCTATATGGTCGAGTCACTCATATAGCGACTGTGAAGGCTATGTTAAAGATAAATATAGAAAGCTTACGGAAAAAAAATACTGCGATCTAGGAGTGCGGATAACACCTCCCTCCCCCAATCCAAGATTACATAAGAAGCTAGTGGTTGTTTCCTGCAGAATTTAATGCCAATGAAACTGCTCCGAAGAAATATAGCAATTATTTGTCAGACGCTGAAAAGTGATAATGGAAGTACTGCCGAATATATCGTTACACTTTATTTACGTTCATAGCATGCTATCAGAATTTATATGATTGAAATCGAACAATTACAAATTATTATAATTTCGAAATATTCAGCTTGCTAAAGTGCTAAACTATTACAACAACACGTTCATTAACGTTTGAAATTCTACTCAAAAGGTTACGTAAAATAAAAATCTCGTTTATTGTGAAGACAAGAAATATATACAAGGTCATACACGAGTTTTCTTGTAAACAAATGATAACGCTGAGTTAATCTATAAGAACATGTAATTTAATTACCTTATTAGGGCTACAATCATTGTTTACCCTCCTGCTTCCGATAGGTACAATTTTTAACATCAAATAAATTTTTACTGCAAACCATGTAAGTTGTGCGTTTTCAAGTCTACAGTAAGAAAGAGGGGAGTTTGTTTTAGAATTTTATGCTCAACCATGCCAAAATGTAGTATTTATACGACTGGTAGCAGTATTTTAATGGGCCTTAAAAGTATACCTGTTCATTAAAGTATTGGTATTCGAACATTCAGAAGTGGCCACGTAACATTGTGAAAGCGCAAGTACGGATTATTCTGCGTAGTACGTCTCACAACGCTAGCAACTTTGTTTGACACAGGTGCTACAAGATCATTGCATTGTAACCATAGATAAAGGAATAACGATTGTAACACATCACTCAAACCAGAAACGAATACTTCTGAAACCTTTAATTTAGATACATGGTCGAGCATAAACAGTCGTATGAAACTTGACTATAATGGTGATTAAAACGCTCGTATGATAATTATTAACTTCGCTTCGCTTCGCTCGCTGGGTTAATGATATAACTCGCGTTTTAATTACTACCGTTATAGTCTAATTACATGATATACTAATAAGTTTTTGTACTCACATATGACTTTCTGATAACTCACATAGGCCTTTGTCATAATTCACATATCTGAAATTCACCTAAACGTACTTTTGTGACAAATCACCTAGTCCCATGATTCTTTCCGGCAACAATACGTACTGGTTTTAACTCCAAACTCTGAAAACTTAAATTATAGGTTTGCACTCTAAAGTGGAACCTTAGCTTAGGATTTCATCTAGTTTTTATTCAAGAGATCACACTGTTTTATTGCGACACCGTGCAACTTGCAGGGAAAAAAAGGAGGTCGAGATGAAGACTTGGTATTCCTCACAAGAGTCGTCCAGAACGCTGTCACTCTACAAATTGCTTGATTGTAGTTTATAAGAGGTACATGGCGTTGTAGCAGTGATCGAAAGATGGCGAGGCAAACCCTTGCTGAAACAAATTGCCTCAACGTGTCTACGCTGTGAAACTTGGCAATGTGTCTTGCACCTTAAATACCCTCTTTCGTATTCCGTTTCTAATGTGCCTTCCCAAGGATTTATGTAAAGTGTAGAAAATGCGTCAAACTTGAATGTGCCGCCTCTCAGAACATTTAATCTGCGTACAACTTTAGAATGACACTCAAACGAATTTAAGGGGAAATTAAAAGTTCTATCTCTCTAATGTTAAATATGCTAAATGCATGTCCCAATTATCTCTGAAAATATCTAAGATATCAAACTGAAACTTTTACAAGATGTAGAAGAATGCCTTCTAAGTTCATTGATTCACTTTTATATAATAAGTTTGTTTATTAAGAGAGTTAGGATTATTTACTTGTGATGGAACGATACCAGTATTTCTGATACTCGATATCGATAATGATTTTGATCACCGATCACACTAAAAAGCATGTTCACTCAAATATGTTCTTATTAGTAGTTTTCTTATATAAAAGCATGTAACCAATTTTGTATTGCATGTTAATTCGAAATTGTTCCTGATTCACATTCTCCAATTGACAGCAAATTTTTCCACCCAAAAATTCGATACCGAGGTTTCACCGGAAATAAATGTTTTGAGGCCCCCTGAATTAAAAAAAACATTTTTGGAAACATGTCGGCGTGTGTGTGTGTGTGTGAACAGTGGGATAAACACCAAACTTGGTATTTAGGTTCAGTATCTTCCAGAGATGCGACACGAAGGTTTTCAAGAAAATCCCCCCACCCCAGATTACTTTTTCATGGAACATTTTTCGAAAATTTTAATTTTCTCAAAAATGACTAACGATTTTGATTAAAATATCATATGTTTAAGATATTGCCAAATGAAATGTATATCTCAAATTTTCTGGGAATGTCTCCAAAAGTATTCTTCATTGTGAACGACTTTTGCATAACTGGTAAACCATAAGAGATAGACAAAAATTTTATTGCACAAAAAATGTATATCGCGTTAAAATACACAATTTATGTCATATACATTTTTTTGTGGGGTGAACCATTTTCGAGATATTGCTTGTTATTCCCTTAAATTTTCCAATACTTATACTTTTTCTCAAATGGGAATTCGTTATTAATTTTTTTTATGTACTGGACATGCAAAAAGAATGGAATGCGCCACATAGCAACCGGCTCTTAAAAGATTTGACTATCGCTTAAAGCCTACCATATTCCCCTTGCATCTACAAGAAAATTAGCAATAAGATTAATATCTCGATTAACATGAAACATATGGAGAATAAGCGTTTGTAAAAATAGTTTTACAAGAGTCGAGAAAGTCATCAGATTTTTTATCTGAGTAATTCCACAGGTATTATATTTCCCCTATTGTTAGTCAGTGTTAATAGTAATAGTAATTATGGATTATCTATCCACATTATGAAAATTAATCCTACAGTAGGTATAGCTCTACGCTCGTGACCCGAGTTTGACTTGCTTAAACACAAACAGATGGAAGGAAAGAACAAATATTTCCATGCGCTGTATTATCTCATACCTTTCAGTTCTGCTTTGTTTCTGTGGGATTCACAGATTTTGGTCACCAGAGTAGGTAAACGTATAAGCTGAGAGTGAGTCACCAACCAGGCTATTGCACAAATGTGATTTGGTTCATTAGCTAAATCAGCTTCATGCACAACTCAGTTAACGCTGCATGTTAAATGAATAGCTCATCTAGACACTAGACGCTATGGAATGTTGCGTTGATTCACCCACAGGAAACTCGGTCAGGGTCTATCAAGAACTATAGTCCAGCAACTCTTTAGGGATATGCGCGAGGCAATAACTGAAGTCTCAATTCCTTTCATTCCTTAGCTAGCGTAAAGTGAAACGCAACAACTTTCAACAATGCAGAAGTTAAAACTTTGGAAGTATCTAAAAAGGATCTAAGTTTTATCTCAAAGTATTAGACATACAATGAGTATGGAGATATCGAAGGTATCGAGATCCCATCTCTAATATTTTCATATTCGCTTAATCATACAACGTTTTCCTCACAATATATCAGCAATTAGTTTTAAAAAAATAATCAACTAAGTTCTTAACATCCACGTTAAGACACAATAACAGTTCAAGGTTGTTTGTCATACTAAAAATATTATTTAGCCATCTACAGTAGTTTCTGAGAAAGCGGGTCATTTATTTTATTCACAAAAAAACTGTTCAAAGCAAAAGTAGAGAAATCAAACCTGAATATGTTTGTAAAGTAAGAAATCACATGTGTTTAGGCACATAAAAGCTGCCATATTAATAGTAATGCCAACTTGTAGAGCAAAATTCCCCCAAAATATGGGGTAAAGTTTACCTCTCTACTCCAAAGTGTGTAGGAATTATGATTATTTTTCTGTGAAGTGTTCCAGGATCTACGGTACCAAATGGCAGATGTAGTTTAATTTATAAACGTTTATTTAACATACAAGTATTATGCCCAAATGATACTATATATACACACTGCGTTTCTGAAAATTGCAACACCAAGAAGGAAACGCATGAATTCAATGAATTTAATACCACAGGTTAGGCATATGACGAGTCACAAATTATGAACTTTGCAAATCTATACATGACCTTTGAGCACTAATATTCAGTATTTGGTGTGGTCTCCATGCGGAGCAATTAGAGCTGCTATACGCCGTGGCATTGAATCAGAAAGGTTCTGAATAAGTTCCTGAGGGATGTTCCTTCACGCAGTTTGTATTCGAGCCCACAAATCCGTGACACTAGTTACTGGAGGACCGTGGCGCACCAGGTGCCGACCAACCATATGTGGACGGGCATTGATCTGTTGAAATGTGGCATGTGGAGATGCCGGAAGCAGGGGGAGTACCTCAGGCTCTACAACCACCGTTAGGTACCGGTTGCTGTTCAAAGTGCTCTCAATTTGTAGGCGAGATCGGTTTTTGTAACCAATGGCGCTCCAAACCATCAAACGTGGTGTTTGTCCGCTATGCCGATCAACAATGCAGCCCTCCAGGTTGCGCTCACCACGGAGTACGTATGCGGCCATCACTGTCGGACACGTTGAAGCGCCACTCGTCCTAAAAGACTACATTTTTCCACTCAGCACCCCAGTGACGATGTTCCCGTGCATATTGCAGTCGGAGGAGCTTGTAATTTCTGGACAATGGAAGCCGACGTAATAGCATGCATGCAACCAGTCCAACCTGCAGCAGACGGCGACGAACCGTTGATGCAGACAAGTTCACACCTGTTGCAGTGCTCCAGCGTCGAACCAACGCTGTGGATGAAGTTGTACGGTCCGTTATGGCCATGCGAACAAGATGACGGTCATCCCGTGCCGTGGCATGTTCCGTAGTCCAGTACCCGCTCTTCGCTGCGTACGACGTTCGTCTATCCACTGCTTCCACACACGCATCACTGTCGTAGCAGCTTGCCCTGTACGAGCCGAAATGTCACGGTATGACAAACCCGCTTTTCGGAGACGGATCACTCTGCCCCCTTCGAACTCACTCACATGCCGATTTGGCCCGCACTTAAATGTTTCCACCTTGTTTGACAGCCCTGCACTGATTACACTGGGCGCAACACTGAACTAGTCTAACCGACACGAGAGGGCTCTATTCGGCCTACGTATACCCCATCTCTCTGCAAACTTAATTACTTATTGCTTGCACACTCTTCTACAGTTCCTCCAAGTTTGTTGTTATTCGAGAAATTCTTCCTTGGTGTTGCAATTTTCACAAACGGCAGTGTGTGTGTGTGTGTGTGTGTGTGTGTGTGTGTGTGTGTGTGTGTGTGTGTGTGTGTGTGTAGTATGTATGTACATAAATTAAAGAAGCAATTCCAATTAATAAGATTTCACAAAGAGTTAAAAATATTATTTTTGGCAATTTTCACCAGAATACCAGTTTCCCTACAAAGATCAGTTTACATGTAAAATGATTTATTGATGACTATTTTCCGCGCATCGTGTACTTAAAAACATTTATTATCTCACAGGCCGTAGTACCCATGAAACAATACAAAAAGGTTTTATAACGCTGGACCTTGATGATATTGTTCCTAGCACAGTTACTTAGAAATACAGTATGTAATAGCCACAGCATGTAATAGCCTATGCATTCAGATCGCATATGCTAATTTGCAAATCAGAACGACTCTTTCACTACCACAGAAAGCTGTTAAATAACTACTAAAATGTAACATTTATGAAGTTTATATAGTTGTCCCTAAGTATTTTGAATTCTTTTTAAATTAGGAGTTTTGTTTCTAACCTTATAAACCCCTTAGGGCAATCGGAAAATCTCATTCAGTTGATTAACTCTCGGAAATAAAATATGTATTGTCTTCCCAGTAAGGCGAAGTAGTTATTGAGCTAAGCTAATCAGTGAACTTTTATAACTTGGAACAGCTTGATTATTTTACCTTTGTAATCGAGCATCGTTTCTAAAATATTTTTCCACCCATACGCTTTTTGGAAACAAAATTTAAAATTTACTTGCTGCTTGATTTTGAGAAAATTTAAATGTAAAGCACAGCTTATTTTGGAAGCAGGTAATACAGTAAATAATACAAACAAAACAGGTAGTAAAATTGATTCTGAACCTCTTTACACAAACGCAATATTAAAGAGATGGCCAGTGTTGCGGTATACAAAGGTGCTTGAATGGTGAAACGATTCTGCGCTTAAAAATCTCGGTTGGTGCAAAACGGTTTAGAAAGGCATATCGGTGCTTGAAATCATCAGATTTTTTTTACCATTTCGGCGTTTGTTTTGGTGACCTGGTTTTAATTGTACACTGCATATTTGTTCAAGACATCAAGATGCCATATACAAGAAATCGACCAGAATTCGTAGCAGTTTTTCATAAAGGTAATAATAGATGACTTCCATAAGTACGATAAATAAACCGCTGTGGGGGAGTAGCGGCCTTTCGGGGTTCTCATTCCAGAGATTCTGGGTTCGATTCAGGTTATTTCTATGATCATACCCTACCCTGCGCCATAGAGTCTGGAACTATGCATGCAGTAGAAACAATTGAAAAAATCTGATGTGTTGCGCTCACATGACTTTCTCTACTCTTGTACAAACTATTTTTACAAACTCTTATTCTCCATCTATTTCATATTAATCGAGATAAACATTTGCAGAAACGATCTTTTGACATGCAAAGAGAATTACATTTTACACATAGAGACCAGTTCTAAAAATATTTGACTATCGCTTAAGGCGTACTATGTTCCCCTTGTTTTGTATTTGCAAGGGCAATATAGAAATACAGTAGCCTTTAAGCTAGGTGCAGTACCATTCTCTTTGCCACAGATTAATACTCTTTGCATATCCAAGACTAAAACATGAATAACGAATTCCCATTTGAGAAAATAAGTTGAAAAATTTAAGGGAATAACAAGCAATATATCGAAAATGGTTCATTCAACAAAAAAAATATATATGACAAAAATTGTGTATTTTAAAGCGATCTACATTTTTTGTGTAGTAAACTTTTGTCTGTCTCTTATGGTTTACCAGTTATGCAAAAGTCGTTCACAATGAAGAATACTTTTGGAGACATTCCCAGAAAATTCGTGATATACATTTCATTTGTCATGAAAATATATTAAACATATGATATTTTAATCAAAATCGTTAGATCCATTTTTGAGAAAATTAAAATTTTCGAAAAATATTCCATGTAAAGAGTAATCTGGTGTGGGGGGATTTTCTTGTAAACCTTCGTGTCGCATCTCTGGAAGATACTGAACCTAAATACCAAGTTTGGTGTTTATCCGACTGTTCGTTTCTGAGTTATGCTGTTCACAGACACACACACAGACAGACAGACACACACATACACACACGGAAATGTTTCCAAAAATGCTATTTTTGGATTCAGGGGGTCTCAAAACATGTATTTCCGGTGAAACCTCGGTATCGAATTTTTGAGTGGAATACAATACTTCCCCTACTTACTATGCGTAGTAAAGAAAGTAAAAATAATAATAATAATAATAATAATAATAATAATAATAATAATAATAATAATAAATCCTTGACTAACAGTTATGGAAATATATGTGTGGCATTACCAAGTTTATGAAGTGAGTATGTAGTATCGAGTATCGGTGCTCAAAAATCAGTATCGATATTCGACATCGAGAAATAGTGGTATCGTCCCATCACTAAAATTTTCGCAACTTTTTAAGCTATAGTGGTATACGAAGAGAAGTTGATGTACTTAAATTAAATCTCTTAACTTGGCTTTGTGCAGATAAAGTTACAAAGCTGGTGCTACAGGTTGAAATATAAGTAAAATGCCTTAATTATAGCTCCACCGAGAATTGGGCTTTGCATGTCGGTCTTGCAAGGCAACAGGTAAAGCTGGGTGGTCAGGGAGAGCTCGGTGATGGATGTCGGGGTCTGTGCAAGGTCTCGTGATTAACGCTAACATTTCTCTGATAATTCTCGCGCTTTGCGGTGTCCCTAACCCTGATTCCGTCATTGTCACGCTTGAGAGTGAAATATGCATGTCCTCTGCACGGAAAAGCTCTAAAAATTTAGATGTAATTAAGTTATTATACAACAATACTTGTTTTTTACTTTCTGCATCGCGTGCATAAAAAGTGGCCCAAAATGGAACCCCCTGTTTATGTTGGTACTGACAAATCTAGCTCCACACTCTGCCAGGGTGAATTCTTCTGTTCCTCGAGCATAATTCTAGCCACTGGGTTGGTAGATTATTTACCTGCCCCAAAATATAGCCGAACTGCGGAGGGTGACATTACAAGTTAGTTAATGTATGTATTCACTAGCGTAGTATCGTTGAGTGAAGCCTTCGTTCAATTTTGGCTCGAAAATATAATATACAATAAAATCGTAGGAATAAAGACGAAAGTTAAGAACTTTTAATTTTTAATTTCTCTACTGCGTACATAGTAGGTAGAGAAGGTGTTGCATTCCACTTAGAAATTCAATACCGATATTTCACGGAAATACATGTTTTGAGGCCTCCTGATATAATAAAAAGCAGTTTTAGAAAACGTCCGCGCGCGCATAAGTTCAGTATCTTCCAAGGATGCGACAAGAAGATTCTCAAGAAAATCCCCCATCCCAACTACACTTTACATGGAACATTTTTCGAAATTTTTTATTTTCTAAAAAATGGCTCTAACAATTTTGATTAAAATACCATACATTAAAGATATTTACATGAAAAATAAAATACATATCATGAATTTTCTGGGAATAGTCTTTAAAGTCCTCTTGTTTGGAAGGAATTTTGTATTATCTTGTATAACTGATAAACGCTAAGCGATAGACAAAAGGGTACTCAAGAAATGTAGACCTCTTTATAAGACACAATTTATTTTAAATAAGTTTTATTGTGGCATAAGCCATTTCTGAGATATCGATTATTGATGGTTAGAATTGTTCTTTTCTGTCATTCTTTAAAACATTCAGTTGTTTCTCGTGATTGCACGGAAACAGTATGGAACTTTAAGACCAGCATATAGCGTCCAGTTCTTAAATATTTGACTATCGCTGTTCTCTTAGTATCTGTAACGAAATGTGTAATGTAGCTATTTCTGCAAAAGTTTATTTGAATTAAAATGTAGTAGATATAAAAACAAGCTAATAAGAATAGTTTGTATACTCTCTAATAAACGATAGAGGGTAGAGAAGGTTATGTGAATGCACACTATCGTTTTCATAATGTCGATTTTTGTTATTGCCGTTTCCCATGTCGTTGATGAAACCTCTCATAAAAATATAGTACCTGTCGTCCAGTGTACCGACATGCAAATAATTTTTCACCCCTTCCTCTAGAAGGCTGGATTATGTGGCATTAGTTTAACCTTTCTTTGTGTACCAACCGTAGTTAAACCCTTTTACAGATGCGGAATCCGAACCAGTCCTTCATTTCACATCGATTATAATATCGTTCGTGAAGAAGTAATTTATTAGCTCCACGTATGGACGCCAATTTGAAGAAGTTGTTTTCTTTTAACTTGTTTGCAACACGCTTTGGGAGTCAATTTGAAGTAGTTTGTATTGAAGGAATTGTATTATATTTCAACTGTTGGGGAGCCGAACTTGTAGCAGTTGCAGCCGCACGTATGGTACCCGGTAGCCTCGTAAAAAAAATAATAAATAAAAATATTATCTTTGTAATTTGACTGTTCCTTTATATATTTAATATTTATGATTGCCTCGACTGCGTCAGTATTATTTTTAGAGATATGGATGTCTTAGCAGGGTTGTGGTGCAACAAGAATGTAGGCTTACAAAGATTATAATTTTACTTCACTACTTTTATCATTGCTTGATACGATTTAAATAACACTTCACTGATATAGAGAGCTGTGAGATTCTTTAATTAATTACTTGCACTTTTTAACACGTAAACTATTTTCGTCTCACACGAATACGTATTCAATTTCTTGAGGACGTGTCTCGCGTCCGGTTAGGAACACTGTTTGCAGGCAACTGACTTCTGAATTTGTAAATGTTTCTCCTTTTCAGTTTCTGATTGACTAATACTACTCCAATAGAATACCTTCATTTAACTAAAGCTTTTTCTGGTTGTTGATTGGATATTTTTAAACTGTCTCAAAATTTACATTATTGTTGCTCCAATAATGACTAGTAGCATTGAAACTTTCAAACTCATTATTACCTCGAGGTTACCTCATTGTTACCTCATTGTTAGCAACGTTTAACTTATTATTCTCACAGCCCCTACATTATTAAATTACGTAATACATTAATGTAACATTATCGAACATGTATACAATAATATAAGCATATGCAATGACTGTTACATACATTTTACAAATTAATATATATATATATATATATATATATTGCTTCAATGTGGGCTGTTATTGAATTTACATATTATATAATTAGTCTGAAATTATTTAAGTGTTAAAAACACTGCCTCATTCGTGGTTCGATTTTGTATCCTTGAATTTCTTTTCAGGCCAGTCACATAGAGAAGTGGTATCGGCTGGGTGTAGTCAAAGGTTGGTTACCTGAAGGTGGAAACCTTACAGAGGGAAAGCACTATTGCGATCTAGGAGAATGTGCCACTTTTTATGTACCTCGTGTACCTAATAAATAGAGGAAGATTTCCATCACAAAATGCTATGTGAAACTTAAATGGAAATCATGTTTTGAGTACCCCTGAATCGAATCGTGTGTGTAAATCTGCCTCTCTGTGTGTTTGTGTTTGTGAGTGTCTGTGAAACAGTATTACTCAAAAACGCAATGGATAAATACCAAATTGGTATGTACTTCCAAAGATACGACACAAGATTTTCAGGAAAGCACCCTCCCCAAACTGTCCTTTAGCTGGAAAATATTCCATTATTTTTTATTTTCTCAAAAATGGTTCTAACTATTTTTATTAAAATGCCATAATTGTTTATTATTATTTAGGATATTTACATGGCAAATAAAATATATGTCTTGCATTTTTTGGGAACAGCCGATGATGTCCTCTTCATTCGGAAGGAATTTCACACAATTCTGTATAACTGGTCAACATTACGAGGTAGACATAAACTTACCCCAAACAATTTGGATATCTTTAAAACACACAATTTGTGTTAAATAATCTTTGCTATTTAGGAGATATCCTTTAGTTTTCTTATGAACTTTTCAATACTTTTGTCATTTTTTTGGAATGCTGTTACATCCAGTCGTTTCTCGCAAAGTCGTGGAAAGAGTATGAGATTTCAAGGGCAGTATATAGCGACCCGCATTTAAACATTTGGCTACCTCTTGTACCCACAGAAAGTGTGTAAACATTTTTCTCGATTAATATGAAGTAGATAGAAAACTATGTTTTTTTTTAATAATTTGTAGAAGCTATATAAAATGAACGATAGTGGGTAGGAAAACTCATGTAAATATAACACTGAAGAAGGTTATTATTTCACGTATGGAAAAGCCGATTTGAAGTAGGAGTTGTATTGTATTTCAACTGTTGGGAGCCGAACGTGAAGTTCGTTGCAACCGCACGTATAGTACCCACTTTCCGTAGCCTTCGCCCCAAAAATGTATTTCCTGTGGCCTTTGCCCCAAATATTTGAAATATATTTTTACTTTGTAATTTTTATTCTTTCTTTAAATATTATATATTTATGTTTGCCTCGGCTGCGTCAGTATTTTTTTTAGAGACATGAATTTCTTAACAGGGTGTGATGCGGCTGAAGAATGTAGGCTTACACAGATTATCATTTTTAATTCACTCCTTTTTATTAATTCTTAACACGATTTAAATAACACTTCACTGATATAGAGCTGTGAGATTCTTTTATTAATTACTTGCACTTTTTAACACGTAAACTATTTTTATCTCACACTGAATACGTATTAAACTTCTCGAGGACCCACAAACAACGCGTCCAGTTATGAGCACTGTCTACAAGCAACTGAACTCTGTATTTGAAAATTTTGCTATATTTCAGTTTCTGATTGCCTAATCCTAGTCCAATAGAACACCTTCATTTAACTAAAGCCTTTTATGGTTGCTGGCTATTTTATACACTGTCACAACAAATTACATTATTGCTTCCATGAATCACAAGTAGTATTGTTAAACTTTCAAATTCATTATTGTCTAAAGGTTACCTCATTGTTACCTCATTGTTAGCAACTTTTAACCTATTATTCTCACAGCTCCTACATTATTAAATTACGTAATACATTCACATAACATTGTTGAACATTTATACAATAATATAAAGATATACAATGGCTGTAATACACACTTTTCATATCTTGTTATATACACATATTGCTTAAGGGTGGGGTTATTGAATTTATATATTATATAATTTGATTCAAATCATTTAAGTGTTAAAAATACTGCCTCAAGGTATCGGTATTCGACCAAAAATAAATGTAATATCGATATTTAATACGCTTAAATACAATGTTAGAAAAACGTATTTGTCCGCTAACAGGAACGAACGAGTATCTCTATGCAGTTCTCATAAAAGAATGTACTGTTTTCTTTTATAGTACTGTTACGTGTTGTGTGCTTTTCTTTTCTCCAACTTCCCACTAACAATCTTGTAACAATTACTGAGGAAACGTAAATGCAGTGGATCGAAGGGGAAACCAAATATATACAAAGCATAGTCAGTATAGGGTTTAGCAAGAATAATTCTTTATTCAATAAACACCACTCTTGTTAAGTCAATGAACAATGCAATTTCTCGATATCAACTTGAACAGTGCAATAAAGACTGAACAAATAGCGTAGCTCTTAGAAAATTTATCACATCACAATTAACATTTTCACAAATGTTCGCTTAAAGCGTTAAATGGTAATTTTCCCTTATACTAACTGCCAAGTTAAATTAATCCTTTTCGCAATTTAGTCTGAGACAGTAACTATGGTCATATATACATATTAATAATAATTTAAAATAATATTAATAAGCAAAATACTTGTTATGTAAATAGATGTTAAAGCACAAGTTTCATGTATGTGTAGGAGTTTAGTTGGAGCTGTAGGACACTTGATAAAAGCAGACAAACAAACATGTTTTGTTAGAATTAGGGCCCAGGCAAACCGATTGTCACAATAGCAAGACCTTGAGTCATTGTGTAAGAGAATATGCGACAAGCTAGCACAACGAATATTTTTGAAGAGAGGTCACGTGTTTGGAAACAACGAATAATAAGCCTGATAAGTTTTCGAGAATGTTCCAAGCTGAAGGAAGACAGCCAATAGGGTTTTAAGAAAATATGTTTAAATGTTTAAGTTTAGGGAAGTTAGAGATAGCGTCTCCAAGCCAAAGTCAGTTATCTATAAAGTGCGGCGATGTACAGAACATACGTGTAAGCTCTCCAAAGCAGGAGTTACTAATTATCTAGCATAATGTAGTGGGAAGGTTAAAATTATATAAATTTGAAATTGCAAGTTATGAGAAGGGAAACAAAGTATAGTTTAGGAACGTGTGATAAATACTACCATTATTACTAAAACACTGATAAAATAGTTTATTGTTAAGCGACCTTTCTACAGCTCCAACTAACTCAGTTATTTATAAAGTAATGGTGTACCTTCTTAATACAGCAGAAAATGCGTGTGTCATTAAAGCGTTGTATTCTTCCATTATTTAATCTTGTGTTAGTGTTGTTACCACATACCTTCCTTCCCGTACCAGACCCTGATAAGTTACACATGCTCTACCACAAACCCAAACAACAGCAGCCGTGGCAAGAAGTAAAATAACATCATTAACAATTTAATAGTAATAACTTAAACACCAAGATAATCAGACATAATATATATTAATCCATATATTAATATATCGGACATGCGAACCTACTGAGAGTTATGCTCACAGCTACGAGGATATACCCCAAGTCAGATGTTACATTTGCTTTATTACCAGTTGGAATAAATGTACTTTTAGTATTACTTTATAAAGCTCCTTTCAATAAACACAAAGTAAGCCAGCTCTACAGCAAATGGGAACTTCGCCCATCATTTACTTGCATTAACTTTCTTGGAGTGACTTTAATTTTGTAATACTTCAAAAATTCTCTTAAGCGAATACCAAATAAATCAGCTACTAAAGCAAAGGGGAACTTCGCCCCTAATTTACTTGTATTTTCACAGATCCTATCTTCAATGATACTAGGTAAATACGCTATCAACTATAGTAAATGGAATCTCAGTCCATCATTTACTTATATTCCATGTAAAGCTGGTTTCAATTAACTCAATGTAAAACGGCTACCAATCGTAGTAAATGGGTCTCCCGCCCAACATTTACTTGCCTTAAGTGAAACTAAACAAAGTTGCTTCCTTTAACATAACAAATACCTTTACAGCACTCACGTCCGTGACTACAAAATCCTAAACCAAACCATTTCACAGCGCGTGAGTCCGTCTCTACAGAGTTCTCTAAAATTATTTCTTTCAGCAGTAATTCGATCTTTATAACACTAAGCAAACTTGCAATTTTTACCGCTGGGATTTCAACCCCGAACAATTCTAAAGGTTCTGTTACGAGAGACCAAAGAACTAAAGGGATTCATGCTTTCACCATCAGTGATACATTTAACTTGTGTTTACTTGAACTTTATATTTCTTTTGTTTAAAGAGCAAATGCTCTATCTTTATCTGTTTCACAAAATTCACATTTTCTAAACAACTTTATTTAAAAACATTTAACAGAGCTTGCTTCTTTATAATTTCACGAGATCACTTTGAACTTAAAGCAAATTGCTCAAGTTAGAGTTACGTTAAATAATTTCTGCACGGACAATTATCGTTTTATCAGAGCTACCATACCAACAGATAATAGCTTGGAAAATATGTACGTCTGGCTAGAATTAATATAGCAATTGCACACTATACCATAACCCTGTGACACGAACATTTCCAAGATCTCCCCACCCCAGTCTACCCTTTACGTGGCACATTATTCGAAATTTTTTATTTTCTGAAAAATGGCTTTAACAATGTTTATTTAAATACTATATATTAAAGATATCTATATGATAAGTAAAGTGTTTATATTGAATTTTATGGGAACACTGTGAAGTCCTCTTCATTCGGAAGGAAATTTATATAATCTTACATAACGTTAAGCGATATACGAAAACGCACCGCTTAAAAATTCTGATGTGTTACACTCACATGACTTTCTCTACTCTTGTACAAACTATTTTTACAAACGCTTATTCTCCTTATGCTTCATGTTAATCGAGATGTTAATCTTATTGCTAATTTTCTTGTAGATGCAAGGGAACTGGTAGACTTTAAGCGATAGTCAAATATTTTAAGAGCTGGTTGCTCTTCCATTCTCTTTGTATTACCAGCACAAAAAAATGAATAACGAATTTCCATTTGAGAAAAAGTATAAGTATTGGAAAATTTAACGGAATAACAAGCAATATCTCGAAAATGGTTCACTCAACAAAAAAAATGTATATGACATAAATTGTGTATTTTAACGCGATTTACATTTTTTGTGTAGTAAAATTTTGTCTACCTCTTATGGTTTACCAGCTATGCAAAAGTCGTTCACAATAAAGAATACTTTTGGAGAAATTCTCAGAAAATTCGAGATATACATTTCATTTGTCATGAGAATATCTTAAACATATCATATTTTAATCAAAATCGTTAGAGCCATTTTTGAGAAAATTAAAATTTTCGAAAAATGTTCCATGTAAAGGGTAATCTGGGGTGGGGAGATTTTCTTGAAAACCTTCGTGTCGCATTTCTGCATGATACTGAACCTAAATACCAAGTTTGATGTTTATCCGACTGTTCGTTTCTGAGTTATGCTGTTCACAGACACACACACACGGACATGTTTCCAAAAGTGCTTTTTTTTTATTCAGGGGGTCTCAAAACATATATTTCCGGTGAAATCTGGGTATCGAATTTTTGGGTGGAATACAATACTTCCCCTGCTTACTATACGTAGTAGAGAAAGTAAAAATGTAGATATCTTTAAAACACACAAATAATATCAAATATCCGTTATTAATGCATCAAATTCTTCAGTAATCTTTTAGTCCTGTCGATTTTCAGCCGCTTCTCGCATTCTCATGAAGAGAGTATGAAATGTTAAATCCAGCGTATAGCGTAAAGTTGTAAAACATTTCTTATTGCTATTCCCTTTGTATCAATAACGAAATGTGTAATGCATTTATTTCCGGAAAGTTTTATCTCAATTAAAATGGAGTATATAGGAGAATAAACTTTCGTAAGAATAATTTGTGTATTCTCTAATAAGCGATAGAGAGTGGAGGAAGTCATATGAATGTAATACATCAGAATTCTTGGCAACGTTCGCCATTTACTCTCCCCTTAACCGCTTTTAGCACAGTTGTCCATTGCGCCTGAGGAAACTACACAAGTTCCGCACCGTCGAAAGATATGACCATGCTAACCGGTAAGAGGTACAATATTATTTAAAATAAAAATTAGCTTTTGTAGCACCGTGGGGGAATGTCTGGATATTGCAGAAGGCAGTAGCGTACCTTCCTTGTAGTTTTGCATACGAAGGACGAAAACTGCACCTTTGTGGCCCATACTAATACGTTCTCTGCATAAATATGAACCTAAGAAGCTGATGTGAAACGTGACCTCTACAATTGTGAACATTTTAGAGGAGCCTGAAGGAGAAAAAATTATTCACAGTTTATTTCGAAATATATGGTTGCAATAAATTTTGGTTCTATAGACGAAAAGTCTGACCTGAAGATCGCTTTCTTAAACAAGTTCTACAATATTCAAGTGTTTTTTCTTTAACGTCACAAATGAAGCACTCTATCTAATACGAAGTTTTCAGATTTACAAATACTTTTAAGTTTACCGTAATGCAGTTGATATATGAAGGGTCAGGGGAAAAACAAGCTTTCAGGAGAATAGAAACAAAGTTTCTGTTTAAAATGGGATTTAATTGCTCTGTTAGAAGCCTGATTGTAATATTATATGATAGTACCTGTATTTAGAACTAAACACAAACTATTTTGTATAAGTAATAAGAAAATGGGTATGAAAAAAATTCTCTTAGCCTCCACATTGTCGTTTGAAACAATACCCACAGCTGTAGTGTATACGTTACAGTGTATAAAATGTATATAATATTGATATGTGATCATTATTACTATTATGGTATGGTGAAATCAGGTAAAAGTAGGTAACATTGGTTGTGCCGAACGGGATGCCTCAGGCGATAACGTCTGTGGGAGGGAAGGATCATTACATCCTCCGAATTTCCTGCCCCTCCATTTCATCTCCATTCTCATTTCACTTCACCTTTCATCCACTTGGTTACTTTCAGGGTTGCAAGTGTCGGCGGGTGGTCTCGGCGTGTGCATTGCAGAATGCTCTGTAGAAACTTTCGTTTCCTGGATTGCGAGTGGTCTCCGGATACTAAGTCCCCAAGGGGACGTGTAACCCATCAGGGGGAGGGGAGCAGCTGCACCAGCTAGCACCTAGGGAGTTCAAATCTGTAAATGATAGGCACCCTGCCCTCTGCCTGTCCTGCCTCCTGGTCCGTTCGCCCTCTGTCTCCTCTTACCTCATTCCTCCTTTCCGGGAGCGCCCCAAAATACTTAAATTAAATTAAGGGACGAGAAGACCCTATAGAGTTTATAGCGGGAAATCGATGATCCTTTGGTCATTGTTGCCTGTTGCAGTGTTCCTCCTCCTCGGCTATTGGTGCTCGTCGGTTGTTGAGAATTCCATTCCTAGCTATGTTTAATTATTGAATCTCAGGTTCTAGTGGGTAAGGCAAGTTAAAAATACACTGCGAGTTTCCGTTAACCAATGAAGTTTATTTCACACTTTGAATAGTTATGGGCGGCTAACTTTTCCCAATATTGTTATAATCCCACCACTTTAAGTTAGTCAGGAGCCTAGCTATATTCACAGCACCCTACCCTCGTGCACACACGTGCATCTGTAGCACCTCGTGTCGACGTGACTTCTCGATGAGATAGATTTAGAATAAGAGCGGACTCAGGCTTTGTCTGCCCTTATATACGGGAGCCTAGTGCCGCTCACCTCTGCGTTTGAAAATGTAACGACGTTTCCTATTGGCCCTCAGGCCGCGTTACCCTGTCATATATGAGAATGTGTGGCTTCAGATCCGTGCGCTTGGGCGCCATCATGTAGCGTTGTACCGCTCGGTGACAGGTACGGTCTTTATGATTTCTTGGAATTCTGCTAGCTCGCCCGTGTCTTACAATCAGCTCTGTACAAATGTTAGGTGTTGAATATTTTAACATGTTAGTGAATTAAATTATTACTTTACAATTCTAATATGTATGGTTCCCCTTTCATATGTACAATTCCTCTATATATGTACAATATATCCCCTTTCAAGTTTGATATATGAAGTAAATAATTAAGTTAAAAATAAATCTTTAATTATTATGGAGTAATATTTAATTCGGATGATTGGAAGATAAAATAAACTCTTCTTTAAGCTTACTGTTGTAAATAATTGGATAAATTTGAAATTCAATTGAGAAAATTAAGGGCCTAGTACAATAGATCTGCGTAGATAGAGGTGCTAATTCCCCCTCCGCTTCTAGTTCTATCTTATCCTAACGTTGGTTGTAGTGCAGAAATGTAATCATCATTGTCGTTGATGAAGTCCAAGTATGTCAACATGCTACTCGTTGCTCTGACATCCATCCTTCATCAAACTGCTGTAAAAGCTCTTAGCTGTAACGAGAAACGATATTAAAGATTGCAGGTTCTTATATTTCATACGATAGAATGGAACTGGAAATATGTCCGTGTGTGGGACTGTCTGTCTTTGAACGGCATAACTCAAAAACGAAAAGTCGGATAAATACCAAACTTGCTAACTTATTGCTAATTTTCTTGTAGGTGCAAGGGGAATATGGTAGGTTTTAAGCGATAGTCAAATTTTATAAGAGCTGGTTGCTATGTGGGGCGCACTTTCTTTGCATGTCCAGGTCATAAAAAAAGAAACAAATAACGAATTCCCATTTGAGAGAAAGTTTCAAGTATTGCAAAATTCAAACAAATAACAAGGAGTATCTCGGAAATGGTTCAGTGCACAAAAACAATTGCATAAATTGCGTGTTTAACGAGATCTACATTTTTTTGTGTAGTGCAAATTTGCCTAGGTATTTTTTACGGCTTAGCAGGTATACGAAAGTCATTCAGAATGAAGAGGACTTTTGACGACATTCCCTGAAAATTCAAGATATACCATATACATTTACCATGAAAATATCTAAAACATATGATATTTTAATAAAATCGTTAGGACCATTTTTGAAAAAATTAAAATTTTCTAAAAATGTTCTATGTAAAGGGAAGTCTGAAGTGGGAGGATTTTCTTGAAAATCTTCGTGTCGCATCCTTGGAAGGTGCTAAACTCAAATACTAAATTTGGCATTTATCGGACTTTTCTTTTTGAGTTATGCTGTTCACAGACAGACAAATCGAATTTTTGGGTGGAATGCAATACTTCCCCTACTTGCTATACGTAGTAGAGAAAGTAAAAAGTTTTTTGGGGGGATTCAGGGGTCACAAAACATGTATTTCCGGCGAAATCTCGGTATGGAACTTTTTGGGTGGAATGCAGATAGACCTTTTCCAACTACTAGGTACATGGTAGAGAAAGAAGAGAAAAAAAAGGAAGTGGAGCAACGTATTCTAATGCCGGGACGAATAGTCATGAGTTTAAAGAACCGAATGTAAGACAAGTAATGTAAAGGTAGACCTAGAGTAACTGTTACGGTTATGAATAAATACTCGTGGACGTGCTTGTCTGTTATTTTGGAACAGTTACATGAAACTTAGCATTTTATGCCGTTGACACGTTAAGAACTATTACTGAAAAAGAAAAAATCGGATGTGTTACACTCACATGACTTTCTTTACTCTTGTACAAACTATTTTTACAAACGCTTATTCTCCATATGCTTCATGTTAATCGAGATATCGAGATGTTGATCTTATTGCTAATTTTCTTGTAGATACAAGGGGAATTGCTAGGCTTTAAGCGATAGTCAAATATTTTAAGAGCTGGTTGCTATGTGGAGTATTCCATTCTCTTGGCATTACCAGGACAAAAAAAAATTAATAACGAATTTGAAAAAAAGTATAAGTATTGGAAAATTTAAGGGAATAACAAGCAATATCTCGAAAATGGTTCACCCCACAAAAAAATGTGTATGACATAAATTGTGTATTTTAACGCGATCTACATTTTTTGTGCAATAAAATTTTGTCTATCTCTTATGGTTTACCAGTTATGCAAAAGTCGTTCATACTGAAGAATACTTCTGGAGACATTCCCAGAAAATTCGAGATATACATTTCATTTGTCATGAAAATATCTTAAACATATGATATTTTAATCAAACTCCTTAGAGCCGTTTTTGAGAAATTTAAAATTTTTGAAAAATGTTCCATGTAAAGGGTAATCTGGGGTGAGGGGATTTTCTTGAAAACCTTCGTGTCGCATCTCTGAAAGATACTGAACCTAAATACTAAGTTTGGTGTTTATCCGACTGTTCGTTTCTGAGTTATGCTGTTCACAGACACACACACACACACACACACACACACACACACACACACACGGACATGTTTCTAAAAGTGTTTTTATTGGATTCAGGAGGCTCAAAACATGTATTGCCGGGGAAATCTCGGTATCGAATTTTTGAGTGGAATACAATACTTCCCCTACTTACTATACGTAGTAGCGAAAGTAAAAATTATTCCCACCACTACATGCAATACACTGATGTACACATTCAGTCTTGCTCTTTGTTCTGGTTGGGTTCAGTCTCGCTGTGATAATCAGGGCTCCCTTCATACTCATTATGAGAATCAGTCTCCCTTTGTACTTTTATAGACTCGTCCTCCATGGTCAATCTGTTAAGGAGACTCATTTCATACTCTTGTTACCACTTCCTCTGGTTGCTGAGAATCAGACCCAAACTTTCCCGGTATTCTGTTAATGAGACATTCTGCCTCCATACCTTGGTGTCGAATCCAGTCTTTCTCTTTTCTCTAATAGCGAGATTCAGTCCTTTTCAGTATTCTGATCGTGAGACCCTTCTCCCTGCGTTCATTGATGGAGAGATTCAGTGTTTCTCTCTTTTCTGATGGGGAACCTCAGTCACACTATGTAATCTGAAAGCGAACCTGCATTCATTATCTTAATGTGCCACTCAGTATCCCTTCAGTCTCTGACAGTGACACTCAATCTATCCCCATACACTGACGGCAAGATTCAGTTTCGCTGTGTTCACTAATGGTATTTGTGTTAGGAGAGTAGCACTTATTATCAGTTTTTTAACACTTAATACAATTGTTATGATAATTAATGCGTTTTAATTATGTATAGGATAATCACGCTCTCCTCTGGTAGTGAGACTTAGTCTCATTGCGTATTGCTTTTGTGAGACTAAGTTTCCTCTCTGCCGGTCTCCCTGCCTATACCTCTGTTACACTGAACCAATTCGTATGCTAATGGTGAGACTCAATCTTCCTCTGCTCTTATATGAGATTGTTTATCTCCGTAATCTGTCTGTGAAATTTTTTTGCTCTACTCCGACAATGAAATTCCGCTCTTTCTTAAATCAATGGCCTCGCCTAAAGTCTGATTGCAAAGCTCAGTCTCCCTCCGCAATTTAGTCCTGAGACTAAGGCTCTCTCTACACTCTCGCTGTGGGACTGTGAGGCTTTTGAACTATTGTGTTTACTTCACAGTACATAGAGGCTAAGCGTTCATTTTGGACCGCTCACTCGCAAGCCGTCACTACGCATATCACAGCACAACTCAGAATAACAATAATAACAATAATAATAATAATTTCTGTAATCTACATCCTGTTTGGGCCCTCGGTACAGCTTGGAATGCCACTATTAAATAAACCAATCTCTCCTATTAAACTTAAGGAAGGAGGAGTAGCTATATATTAAATGAAGAAAGTAAAAATCACCATAATGTTAATCGTGGTATTAAATTTAATAAACCTTTATTAATTAATACTCTTCGTAGGGCACATGTAGAAGTAGGAGTGTAGTTAAAATTATAACACTGTGGAGTAACAGTTCGGGGTCGAACCAGAGCCTCGCTAACCCGATGGCGGCCTCACGTCCATATACGCATTGCAGAAGTGAACCATAATCTAACCAATACGGGAAGGTGAAAGGGCCAGCACCAGCCTTCTCCCAGCCATAAAGCTGGCTTTCATAGCCGGGATCCCTATTACAGCTCCCCAATTTCCTCACGGTGCTGAGTGGGCACTAGTCCTGTAGGTAGGACTTAAAAACCCGACCCCATGTGTGGTTCGGATTAGGCTATATGCAGTGCACCTTCAAAGCACTATAGTGCATTTGCTTTAAGTTGAAGCATGGGAAGTAGAAATACATAACACTATATTCCACACGACAGTTGATAATACTTAACTGCCTAATATCAAAACCTTCACTATCGAAACTTATTATTTAAAATCTGGGTTAGGTTGAAACATGAAATTGTGTAGAGAACAACCAACACCCGCTTGTAACAATACCAAAGACAGTGAAGCAAACACGACCGAATATATCAGGATATTTCCATACTTCAATGCCAAAAGTCCAACTGGCAACAACACTATAACTGATACTGAAAGACTAGGCAGGAAGGGTGACTGTGGCAGGGTTTCTCAGCACTAGCACCATCATTAGCGCACTCCCCCCTCCATTAAAATGGTGAGGCAGTATTTTTAACACTTAAATAATTTCAGTCTAATTATATAATATGTAAATTCAATAACAGCCCACCTTGAAGCAATATGTGTATGTAATAATTTGTAAAATGTATGTAACAGTCATTGCATATGCGTATATTATTGTCAAATGTTCAATAATGTTATGTGAATGCATTACGTAATTTAATAATGTAGGAGCTGTGAGATATAGATTAAAAGTTGCTAACAATGAGGTAACCTTGAGGCAATAATGAGTTTGAGAGTTTAAATGTTACTTGTGATTCTTGGAAGCATTAATGTAATTTTAGTGACAGTTTATAAAAATATCCAATCAACAACCAAAAAAAGCTTTAGCTTAATGAAGATATTCTATTGGACTAGGATTAGCCAATCAGAGACTTGAAATACAGAAACTTACAAGTTTAGACGGTTGAAATCAATTCAGTTGCCTGCAGACAGTGCTCATAACTCGAAAGATTTAATACGTATTCGTCTCAAACGAAAAATAGTTTACGTGTTAAAAAGTGCAATTAATTAATAAAAAGAATCTCACAGCTCTCTATATCAGTGAAGTGTTATTTTAATCGTATCAAGTATTAATAAAAAGAGTGAAGTAAAAATTATAATCTGTGTAAGCCTACATTCCTGGTCGCATCACAACCCTGCCCAAGAGAAACGTGTCTCTAACAAATACTGACGCAGCCGAGGCAAAAAAAATATATATAATATTTGAAGAAACAGTTAAATTACAAAGTTAATTTTTTTTATAACTTGGGGCAAAGGCCACCTGAAAGTACATTTGGGGCGAAGGCTACCGGAAAGCGGGTACCATACGTGCAGTTGCAACTACTACAAGTTCAGCTCCTAAACAGTTGAACTATAATACAACTTCTTCAAATTGACGCCCAAAGCGTGGTGCAAATAACGTAAAGAAAACAATCTTCTTCAAATTGGCGTCCATAGGTGGAGTTAATAAAACAATTAACCTTTCTCAATGATCATGTTTCAACTTAAGCCTCACGTACTGTGATGCACATGGTGGTTTAACTTGCAGGAAACGTTGCTATAATAGTATAGATGCATCGTAAACACACACACACACACACACACACACACACACAATCTTACTTTTGATAGAAAATTAGTTTCTATATAAAAAATAACTCGAGTTTATTTAGGGATCTATCCCACGAAATGCATGTAAATTTCAAATGATACCATTTATGTCGTGTATAAATGAAGTATACGAAGTATGTCGAAATTCAACAATTTCGGAACAAACTTTGCTGCTACACGTTTCATGCCCAAAACATCCGAAAACAATTGCTTGGCTTGAGCCAAAGGATATACCGACATCATCAGTAATCTCCCTGATGGAGATACGGTGATTTTCCAGAACCATTTTCTTTATTTCTTCCACATTGTCCTCAGTAATCGATGTGCTAGGGCGTCCAGGGCGGTCGTCGTCTTCAACATTTTCTCGAACCTCTTTGAAACGTTTATACCACTCGTAAACTCTTACCCTACTCATAGAAGATTCGCCACAACCACAGTCAACATTTCGAATGCGGTGCTGCACTTTATTCCGTTTTTCAAGCAAAATTTAATGCAAATTCTTTGATCCATCTTTTTCGAAAGTAAAAATTTGCCAAGCACTCGAAAACACGTATAACTTTTCTATTGTAACAATAAACTAACTCTTTAAAACAGCTGAAAATGCAAACATACATCAGGAACATGTGTACCAACAAGATATAATAAACGTTTAGAACAGCGGATGTATAAAGCTCGCGAAATTAAAAAAATCCCGTTACTTTTTGATCACATCTCGTATACCACAGATGTTAAAATAACGTTCCAAAACATCACGGGTTATATAAAAAGAACAACTTGAAACCAAATCATTTTGGCCTCCGGGCATTCGCACAGTTCAAGGAATTATGTACTTCAGCATATGATTGTGAATTTGAGTACAGATTTAAAATGCTTGGTCATAAATTTTAAGTTTAATAGAATAGAATATTCTCATGTTGACCTGTCACTTTAGATATAAATTTCAATTAAAATGTTGTGTCTTTGATTTTCTCTATTGATTTATGTGCGGTACTTCGCAATATTTTATCCCAGTGTTGGTACATAGGTGGTATTAATATTTATGCATTCATAGAGGAGGATTTTATACACTATTCGGCTTTTTTCCCAGCACACGTACGTGTATGGGAAATAGGTTAAACAAGATAAATGATTTTGTGAGTCTTTTAACAACAAAAAGAGCACTTAAATGAATTTTGGCAGCGGTTACATGTTTTACTCGTTAGCTTCAAAGTTATATCACCGAGATTTAATAAAGTCTGAAAATGTTATGACGGATGAAAAAAAACTAGAAAATGCATTGTGTATAGCTGTTGGATGAAATGTTCCATTTTTAGTCAGATATTGCTTTTATTTTCCGAAAGATGCAGCCATAAACATTCATTATGCCTGCAAGTCTACAAATATTTTAAAACTAAATCAAGTTTTAAAAATATCCAATACTATGTACATTAAATGTGTTTTTGACGGGGTTTTTTCAGGCAACGAAAATATAGTCGCAAACAATGGAGGAGGACATAAAATAGCAATACAAGTTAATAATATAACTAAAAATCTTATGTGTTACACTCACATGACTTTCTCCACTCTTGTACAAACTGTTTTTACAAACACTTATTCTCCATATGCTTCCTGTTAATCGATATATCGAGATGTTAATCTTATTGCTGATTTTCTTGTAGATGCAAGGGGAATTGCTAGGCTTTAAGCGATAGTCAAATATTTTAAGAGCTAGTTGCTATGTGGAGTATTCCATTCTCTTTGCATTACCAGGACAAAAAAAATTAATAACGAATTTGAGTAAAAGTATAAGTATTGGAAAAGTTAAAGGAATAACAAGCAATATCTCGAAAATGGTTCACTCAACAAAAACAATGTATGATATAAATTGTGTATTTTAACGCGATCTACATTTTTTGTGTAGTAAAATTTTGTCTATCTCTTATGGTTTACCAGTTATGCAAAAGTCGTTCACAATGAAGAATACTTTTGGGGACATTCCCAGAAAATTCGAGATATACATTTCATTTGTCATGAAAATATCTTAAACATATGATATTTTAATCAAATCGTTAGAGCCATTTTTGAGAAAATTAAAATTTTCGAAAAATCTTCCATGTAAAGGGTAATCTGGGGTGGGGCGATTTTCTTGGAAACCTTCGTGTCGCATCTCTGGAAGATACTGAACCTAAATACCAAGTTTGGTGTTTATCCGACTGTTCGTTTTTGAGTTATGCTGTTTACAGACACACACACACACACACACACAAACACACGGACATGTTTCCAAAAATGCTTTTTTTGGATTCATGGGGTCTCAAAACATGTATTTCCGGTGAAATCTCGGTATCGAATTTTTGCGTGGAATACAATGCTTCCCCTACTTACTATACGTAGTAGAAAAGTAAAAATGGGACCTCGATATGTTCGTTAATCGGTGGTATCGAAGTATGTGCAATACTTTGAGATAAACCTACGACACTTTAAAATTATTAAGTTTCGCATTACTGAAAGTTTTTGCGTTTAACTATATGCCAAATAAGGATGAAAGGAGTCGAGACTTCATCTTATTGCTTCACAAGTGTCCCCAAAGAGTTGTTCAACTATACTTCTTGATAGACTTCGTTTCCTGTGGGTGAATCAACGCAACATTCCATAGACTCTTGTGTCTAAATGAAAACATGCAAAACAATGGGGGAAAGGAGTACAGGTACTCATGTAACATGCAGCGCTGAGTTCTGAATGAACTGATTTAGCTGACGCAGTAAACCACGTTTCTGCAATAGCCGGGCTGAATGACTCACTCTCAGCCAATCTATTTACCTACTCCTGTGAATCCACAGAAATAAATCAGAACTTAAGACGTGAGATAATACAGCGAATGGAAATATTTGTAGTTGTTTGAGCTTCAAGAAAAATATATATTAATTTATATTTTCAAGATTGCAGAATAAGCAATTTCCTAGAACGCATTTGTTTTTCTGTGGTAGAAAATCCTTTAAAAGAACGTTTTCAGTGGAAAATAAAAAGTTAGCTAAACAGATTATTATTACTATCCTTGACTAACAATAAGGTCAAACAGGAACAATTTTGGAATTAGAATATAATACGAAATTGGTTAATGCATTTACACTTAGAAAACTACTAATAAGAACATGATTCAGTGAACAAGGTATCGCCGCTACAGTTTTTATAAAGTGAGTGTTGGTACTCAAAAATCTGAACCAGTGTCGAGTATCGAGAAATGGTTGGTATCGTCCCATCACTAAATGTAAAAAAATGAGGTTGTATAATCGAAGCCTATAAGGTGATAGCGAGTTACGCCACATGGATAAGAAACAATATTCTAGGTTTTACATTTACCTTACGGAGGTGAAACTAGAGTTAACATACTGAGGTATCTAGAGATGATTCAGGAGCCACGGCCACCAAGACTTTGTGTTTCCAACTCCTACCCCCAGGTCAGCAGGAGTATGCTGGGTGGATTATAGTGCTAGAATTTTCTTGTCTGCAATTTCCTTTCCTTTCGTTTCTTGTCATTTTATTTCAGGGTTGCAGGAGTAAGCAAGCAGCGTTAGTGCGTTGCGGCAGGCAATGGTTTGGACCGCCTGTCGGGTGTTCTCCCGAATTAGGCGGGCTAGCGCTGATGCCAGGATAGGCACAAACTCGAATCTTTAGTGCCCCCACCTTCGCTTAGAGCACGTCCTTTTCCTCCGAATCCCATTCTTACGTAGATCGCTGTACGACACAGTGCTATTTGTTGGCCTACACGCTTTTCGTAGACTCCACTGGTAGGAGGCCTCCTCTATGTGCTTCCTGTCCTTAATATAGATGGTTATACAGGGTGAGCCAAAAAAACTACGAACCGCCTGCGCGGTGTTTTTTCGTGTCCGCATCCTCGGCGCTCGTTGCCGTTTGCCGCTATCATAGAAAGGCGCGGATGAAACTATACAACATTTATATGAAAGGAATGAACTATTCATCACTATCCATGATGGATAGTTTCCTAAAGAGGCTCTAAAAATGTATGGACGACAGTGGCCAATTTCAGCATTTCCTTTCATAAAATTGGTAAATAAAGCCTTTATAAGTAGTTTTAAAAATGTTGTATGGTGTCATCCGCGCCTTTCTGTGATAGCGGCAGACGGCAACGAGCGCGAGGACGCGGTTAGGTTCGTAGTTTTTTGGCTCACCCTGTAGTATAGGAGGGTAGAGCGGGGCTTTCTCGCTCAAGATGCTATTCTGCTCAAAATAACACAATTTGTTACTGCACATATATTGAGCACAACCATATTATCTTGTGCTTGTCATACTGCTGTAAGCAAGCGTAGAGGAATTACGTAACAATTTAGTGGTTACTGTTACAGTTTTGGATTCGTAAGAAAGAAATTATTTGAAGGTAAGCAAATAAAATGCATTTTTAGCAAAGATAAGTATTTCTTCTTATGAATACAAGCGATAGAGCGTAAAACAATGCTAGTTTGTTATAATAGAAACTTGTGTGCTTCAGTGGAGAGGTTAGTGTGTGTCTTGCTAGTGGGAAATGCAGACTGTATTTCGTTCTTCTACTTTAAAGGCGCGTAAATTAAAAACACTGCATTTGGGGATATTTCGCTCAATAGTTTGGGAGCTATTCCACTCACTTATTTTTACTTTCTCTACTACGTATAGTAAGTAGGGGAAGTATTGTATTCCACCCAAAAATTCGATACCGAGATTTCCCGGAAATACATGTTTTGAGAAGATTTTTGGAAACATGTCCGTGTGTGTGTGTCTGTCTGTGAACAGCATAACTCAGAAACGAACAGTCGGATAAACACCAAACTTGGTATTTAGGTTCAGTATCTTCCAGAGATGCGACACGAAGGTTTTCAAGAAAATCGCCCCACCCCAGACTACCCTTTACATGGAACATTTTTCGAAAATTTTAATTTTCTCAAAAATGGCTCTAACGATTTTGATTAAAACATCATATGTTTAAGATATTTTCATGACAAATGAAATGTATATCTCGAATTTTCTGGGAATGTCTCCAAAAGTGTTCTTCATTGTGAACGACTTTTGCATAACTGGTAAACCATAAGAGATAGACAAAATTTTACTACACAAAAAAATGTAGATCGCGTTAAAATACATAATTTATGTCATATACATTTTTTTGTTGAGTGAACCATTTTCGAGATATTGCTTGTTATTCCCTTAAATTTTCCAATACTTATACTTTTTCTCAAATTCGTTGTTCATTTTTTTTTGTGTCCTGGACATGCAAAGAGATTGGAATGCGCCACATAGCAACCAACGCTTAAAAGATTTGACTATCGCTTATAACCTACCATATTCCCCTTGCATCTGCAAGAAAATTAGCAATAAGATTGACATCTCGATATCTCGATTAACATGAAGCACATGGAGAATAAACGTTTGTAAAAATAGTTTGTTCAAGAGTAGAGAAAGTCATGTGAGTGTAGCACATCAGATTTTTTGTATTATTTTTAATTGTTTATATTTTTACGCAATACGAGAAATGCCTGTATACTTACGCATTTCAGATGGTATTAATTTATAAAAGGAAATGCCCAGGTAAAAACCGGAGAGATAAATACATGGATTGTTCTATTTTATGTGCTTCAAGGGGACCTCAACCTAAGAGGAGCAGCAAGCATTTTCAGTGTGTCTTTTTCCACACTTATAGACGGTGTAAATGACATAAAATAAAAGAAATGCTTTGAGAGACGAAGCTACATTGGGTACCCCACCGTTTTTACCGTGAATGAGGAGAACTATCTGGCTGAAAGACTTAAATATTTAGCTTGTCGTGGTTTTGGCTGCACACCAGAGCAAACCAAAGAGCGGAATTTGGTGTGTTAAGAAAAATAATATTGATCAATCACGGTGAGGCAGTATTTTTAACACTTAAATAATTTCAGTCTAATTATATAATATGTATAATTCAATAACAGTCCGCTTTGAAGCAATATGTGTATGTAATAATTTGTAAAATGTATGCAACAGTCATTGTATATGTTTATATTATTGTATACTATTATATCCATGAGCAATAATGTTATGTGAATATATTACGTAATTTAATAATGTAAGAGCTGTGAGAATAATAAGTTAAAAGTTGCTAACAATGAGGTAACCTTGAGTCAATAATGAGTAAGAAAGTTTAACAGTACTACTTGTGATTCTTGGAGTAACAATAATGTAATTTTAGTGACAGTTTATAAAATAGCCAATCAACGACCAGAAAAATCTTTAGTTAAATGAAGGTGTTCTATTAGAGTAGGATTAGCCAATCAGAGACTTGAAATACAGAAATTTACAAGTTTAGACGGTTGAAATCAGTTCAGTTGCCTGCAGACAGAGTTACTAACCAGACGCAAAAAGTGTCCTCAAGAAATATAAAATGTATTCGTGTCAGACGAAAAGTAAGTTTACGTGTTAAAAAGTGTAATTAATTAATAAAAAAAATCTCACAGCTCTCTATATCAGTGAAATGTTATTTAAATCTTATCAAGTATTAATAAAAAGAGTGAAGTCAAATTATAATCTGTGTAAGCCTACATTCTTGTCGCATCACAACCCTGCTAAGAGAAACGTGTCTCTATCAAATACTGACGCAGCCGAGGCAAACATAAATATAATATTTAAAGAAACAGTTTAATTACAAAGTTAAACGTTTTTTTAAACTTGGGGCAAAGGCCACCTGAAAGTACATTTAGTGCGAAGGCTACCGGAAGTTGTTTACTATACGTGCGGTTGCAACTACTAAAAGTTCGGCTCCACAACAGTTGAAATATAATACAACTCCTACTTCAAATCGGCTTTTCCATACGTGAAAGAATAGCCTTTCTCAACGGGATCAACAAGAACTTATGGCAGGAAAAGACCGTTTACAAAATTTTTGAAACAAATGATGAAGAGGACATTCGCCATGTTACTGTGGAAAATGAGGAAGAAAATATTCCTGGCGGGTTTTGAAACGAGGGGTACCTATCGCCTAAGTCCGTGTTAAAAGTTGACTGGATTAAATAACAGGAGTGTGGGAGATGGTACTATGCAATGCATGTTGGTGCTGAAGAAAAACAAAACAAAAGAAAGAAAAGGTTTACCTGTGGCAGGTGTTTGTGATTATTATCAGAAAAAACTTTGAACGAGATAGCCGCTGTGTTGAGAGGAAAGGTGCAGTTATTTTATGATTTTCTTCTTTATGTACGTTTTAATTAAATTTTTTGTTCTTTATTTCTGTGAAAGTGTAATTTAATTGTTGCGAAATACACTCTATAATAAGCATAAAAAATCGAACTTTTAATATTACATCATTTGGTTTCCTTCATTGTCTAATGTTAGTCCAAATTGGAAATGAGCGAAATAGCTCCGCTCTACCCTATTCCTTTCAAAATGAATTATTTGTGATACAATGAACATAAAAGTCTCGTGGTATTATGTTTTATTCAGATACATATAGTCGTAGGTTCAATGTTTTATTATTCATATACTTGCACCTCGTGTGTAAAGACTGTTACGTCAGCCAGCAATACTTTGACAGTCTGTCTTTCATTTGCACGCACATTCATTGTCTTTGAGAACTGCTGTTTACGAACCTTTGTTGGCATCGTCTGCTCTTATGACACAATTACATCACATCAATTTAAATATGTCTACACTTATTTCATGCTATTGCGTACACATACTTGAAAATTAATTTAAACAAGAAGATATTGCCTTTACGTTGTTTGTTTAGCTCCGTATGAAAAGCCGATTTGAAGTAGGAGTTGTATTATATTTCAACTGTTGGGGAGCCGAACTTGTAGTAGTTGCAACCGCACGTATAGTAAACAGTTTCCGGTAACCTTCGCCCCAAATGTATTTTTAGGTGGCCTTTGCCCCAAGTTTTTAAAAAAATTAACTTTGTAATTTGATTGTTTCTTTAAGTATTAAATATTTATGTTTGCCTCGGCTGCGTCAGTATTATTGTTAGAGACATAGATGTCTTGGCAACGCGTGATGCGACAAGAATGTAGGCTTACGCAGATATAAGTTTTAATTCACTCCTTTTTATTAATCCTTGAAACAATTTAAATAGCACTTCACTGATATAGAGAGCTGTGAGATTCTTTTATTTAATACTGCACTTGTTAACACATATACTATTTTTCGTTTCACACGAATACGTATTAAATCTCTCGAGAGGACGCATCTTGCATCCGGTTACTATCACGGTCTGTAGGCAACTGAATAGATTTCAACCGTCTAAACTTGTAAATCTCTGTATTTCAAGTCTCTGAGTGGCTAATGCTACTCCAATAGAACACCGGTATTTAACTAAAGCTTTTTCTGGCTGTTGATTGGCTATTTTTAAACTGTCTCAAAATTTACATTATTGCTGCTCTAATAATGACATTGTTCCTCATTGTTAGCAACGTTTAACTTATTACTCTCACAGCTCCTACATTATTAAATTACGTAATGCATTCACATAACATTACTGAACATATTTACACTAATATAAGCATATGCAATGACTGTTACATACATTTTACAAATTATTACATACATATTGCTTCAAGGCGGGTTATTGAATTTACATATTTTATAATTAGACTGAAATTATTTAAGTGTTAAAAATACTGCCTCAAAACCTAATTACAACATATAACATACGATATAATGGCAATTAACACTGTTATACATTTACCCTTTAAGAGAAAATAATTAAAATGAAAATAGTGATAATGATATGGAAATTTACATATGGTTAAACCTTTGTGTTGTTTACGAATAAATTATAATTGACAAATCAATAACTGTTTCAGTTCAAATTGGCAATATTGGCTTCGTAAGAAATGATGTCGAGCGCTGACTGCAAGGGCACTATTTTAACAGAAAATAAACATAGGTATCTTATCATTGAAAAATTTAACAGTGCAGCACAAAATAAAATAAACTTTTTAAACAAAATATCGGAGAGGCTGCAATCAATTGCTTATTTCCTTCTGAAAAACCGCTTGAGAATTCGGATTCTATCTCACTTTATTCGCACCACTTCTTTATGGTTATTTCCTTTATTGCACACGCGATTTGATGAGTAAATCTATGGAAGCTGTACGTAACATGCAACTTGATGGTTAAATATTGGCTATCAGCGAGTTTTCCTTTAAGATATGCTAGGTTTTGAATTCGCAAAATTAGCAACGTTAGTTGAAGTAGGTGGTTTGTTACGTTCAACGAATGAAAGGAGTTGTATTATAGTTCAAATGTTGGGGAGCCGAACTTGAAGTAGTTGCAACCGCACGTATGTTAAACAGTTTCCGGTAGCCTTCGCCCCAAATGTACTTTCAGGTGCCCTTTGCACCAAGTTCAAAAAATATTATTATTGTTATTATATATTTATGTTTGCCTCTGCTGGGTCAGTATTATTTTAGAGACATGGATATCTTGACAGGGCGTGAATCGACAAAGAATGTAGGCTTACACAGATTTTAAGTTTAAATTCACTCCTTTTTATTAATCCTTGACAAATTAAATAGCACTTCACTGATATCGAGAGCTGTGAGATATTTTATTTAATACTTGCACTTTTTAACACGCATACTTATTTTTCGTCTCACACGAATACGTATTATATTTCTCTAGATGACGCATCTTGCATCCGGTTACTATCAGTATCTGCAGGCAACTGAATAGATTTCAACCGTCTAAACTTGTAAATTTATGTATTTCAAGTCTGTGATTGGCTAATCCTACTCCAATAGAATACCTGCATTTAACTAAAGCTTTTTCTGGCTGTTGATTGGCTATTTTTAAACTGTCTCAAAATTTACATAATTTTGCTGTTCTAATAATGACTAGTAGCATTTAAACTCTCAAACTCATTATTGCCTCAAGGTTACATCATTGTTACCTCATTGTTAGCAACGTTTAACTTATTATTCTCACAGCTCCTACATTATTAAATTACATAATGCATTCACATAACATTATTACAAATGAATACAATAATATAAACATTTTCAATGACTGTTACATATATTTTACAAATTATTACATACACATATTGCTTCAAGGCGGGCTGTTATTGAATTTATATACTATATAATTTGACTAAAATCATTTAAGTGTTAAAAACACTGCCTCATAGTTTCCCAGCTTTCTCATCCTCTGCTTAAAGTGTCTTTGATTTTATCATATCTGTATATTTTATTGTGATGACAACATCGAAGTACTCTATTTGACTGAGTCAATCGAAAGATGGAGAGTTTTAAACCCATTTGCCAGCTCATACTGAAGTTGTGGTATAATGTACAGTTGCGTAGACATGAATCTCTTATTGCCTCTGCTACATCTGCCTTGGCTCAAGCTCGTTTCTCAACTACTTGAGAGATAGACGCTGGTTTATGGCTCAGAGCTATACCTTCATCTCACTTAGGCACTTTAATGGACAATATTTCCTTCAAAATAGTCCTTGGCTGGAGACTTGGTTGCCAGATCTGGCAAACCTCATGTACGAGAGCTGTTCCAGAAGTACCCGACCTGACCTATAGATAGCGGTTGTTTCAAACAAATGACTATAGTGGAAAGTACCAATCAAGCAAAAACGGCCGCATTTAGCGAAAAAGAAAGTTTTGTTCCATCAAGACAATGCACCAGTTCACACATCCATTATCGCCATGGCCAGAATCAATGAGTTAAAGTTCGAGTTGCTTCCTCATACATTCTATTCGCCAGATTTAATCCCCTCTGAGTTTTTTCTGTTTCCAAATTTGAGGAAATGGCTTGGTGGTAAAAGATTTATCAACAATGAAGTCTGCATTGATGGCTATTTTGCAGAACTCGATGGTGCTCACTATAAGCAGGGTATCGAAGCGATTGAATGTCATTGGGAAAAGGGCATCGAGCTTAAAGAGACTATGTAGAGAAATAAAGATGTTTTTTCCCAAAATTTTTGTGTTTTCTTTGTTAGGCCGGTAACTTCTGGGACAGCCCACGTATGCCTATGCGGAGCTGTGGTAAGTCGTCATGTACTTCATCGCTTAGGCTGTCCGAAGAGTGCAGATAGATTTTCCAGACAATATATGATCAATGACAGCTAAAAGGCATTAATGCCTGCTGTTATTCCTATCGTAGGACTTAGTAAGAATAAGTCGAACAATGGGAAAAGACCTGAAGGCCTAACTCTGATCTCGTGGACAAGAGGGAAATGCCATCTGTGTGGAGATACTAGCTTCCTTATGTTTGTCTAGCACTAAACAACTGCAATCTTGGTTGTTTCTGCCAAGAAACAAAATAAAAGGAAATAAACAACTACTATTTCATTGTGATTGCAGTTGAGACTCAAGGTCCATGGTGCGAAGAGGCGAAACACCTAATGCTTGTGATTGGACGATAACTTTAATGCCTTATACGTGATCCCCATTCCATAGAAAACCTGAGGCAAAGAATTAACATAGCTGTACAAAAAGGGGCCCTTCATCATGGCGCTGTGGGCTAGGGAGTGGAGCTCTGGTTCCCGGAATGCGTCCGGGTTGGATCCCATCCATAGGGGACGGATTTTAAGTCCCGAGTATAGGACCGGGTCCCCATTCAGCATCGTGAGGAGAGTGAGGAGATGCGATAGACAGCGAACCTGGCCATTGAGCTCAACATTCCGGCTGGGAGATGCGTGATACTGGCCACATCACTTTCCCGTATCGGTTGGATGATCACCCACCTCTGCCGTGCGTACACTGTTGTGCACAAAAAGGTGACCCATTCCCCTAGATCGCCATGGTGTTTTTCTCTTCGTGAGGTTTCCTCCGATATCAGTTCTCTATGTGACTGGCCTGAAGAACAATTCAGGGGGGTAAATCTAATCAATGAACGATATTTATAATCTATGCAAATTGGAGGGCTGGTTCGGATACTCCTCTATGAAAGACTTTTGCTATGATTGGCACAAAGAAAATGCTAAAACAAGTAAAAATAATTTAGCCTTCTAGAGGAAGGGGTGAAGAGTAACTCATGTCTGGTTAAAACAACATTTATGAGAGCTTTCATCACATGGAGACGAAGGTTAAGTTATTGCTGCTATTAAACGGCAATAACAAAACCGGCATTAAGAAAACGGTAGTGTAACATAAAAATATAAAGTTTAAGTTCTAATCTTACCCTTCGGAAATTCGGCCATACCTACTTTTTGCGGAGGTACCCTGCCAATCCAGTAGCTACAATTATCCTCGAAAAACAGAGGTGGTCCCGCTGGTAGGGGGTGTGGCTAGATTTTGTCATTACCAACATAAACAGCTCCGTTCCATTATGGGCCACATTTTATGCACGCGAGTATACGTTGGCATGAGGGCGGGTTGGCAGGTCTAGGTCCTTCCTCCAGCTGTAGCGCCATCGGATTAGCAGGGGTGGCGGCGGCAGAAAGAAAACCTTCTCATAGCTACTTAATTTTGATCCGTTCCGAGTATTTTATTTCTTCGATACCCACCATATCTGGAGAGCTTTGCCCCTATCGGCCACCTGGGGAAAGGCGATGGGAGGCTAGCAACTCAGAAATATGGAGTTTCACTAGCAGTGATAATAAGTTACAAGCATCCGAAATGAAGTTCCTATGATCAGTAAAGGGTTGTTCTACGATGGATAGAATTAGGAATGAATATATAAGAACGGAACTAGATGTATCACTGGAAGAAATAATACATAATTTTAGTAATATGTGAAAAGAACATCTGGAAAGAATGGATTGTAACCGTATTCCTAAGAAAATATTAATAAGGAAGACGAGACCAGGAGAGACCGAGAAAGCGTTGGAAAGAATCTCTGTGAAGCTGGAACAGGCTGAAAGCCTAATCCTTAAAAACGAAGATTATTATTATTATTATTATTATTATTATTATTATTATTATTATTATTATTATTATTATTATTATTAGTATTAAAAAGGTGTCGCTACCAGCGTGATGGAAACCTTCCCTGAAGGTGACGTCTTAATCTTGATCTTCTAATATCGTCAAAACTGTTCTTTCTTTTCTAAAAGATTTTCAAGTTATTTGGCAACAGAGCAGCAGGCATATTAACATGTGCTGTTTCATGATGTAAGGAAGGTGTTACTACTCTATGCTTGAAGAGAAGAATGGAATTATTTTTAAAATTAAATCCGTATAATATAGTTTAATTTGTAGAAAATATCCCTGTTTATTAAAACGCTTATAATTCACATTTTGAGCAGAAAACATTGGTGACCTTTATATTTGATACTATGAAGTGTTTATTATTATTATTATTATTATTATTATTATTATTATTATTATTATTATTATTATTATTATTCAATTTCTATGCTGCCTTTAACATCTAAGGTCATATCGGCGGCTTTGCCTTTGGAGCAATTGCTCATTGGCACTCGTTTACTATAGGGTTAATCTTTGGGTTTGTTTCTAAACATTAAATGCACACACGCATTTACACTCTCATTCATACTCCCAGGGCGGGGAAGGAAAAGGAAAAATTCCGGCTAAAGGAAAATTCTGATTCTCCAGCCGGGAATCGAACGTGGGGATCTCTGGATTTGGAAGCTAGTATGCTAACCACCAAACTAAGTAGAATTTCGGGCTCAACTTTACATGTCACATGTATTTAGAATTATTTATATGAATGATTTCTTGTTCGAAAACATTTTGTTAACGTAATTTAGGCCTTATAATTATTTATTTATTTATTTATTTACTTACTGCGTATGTAGCCATAAAGAAGAATGCAGGGCAGCCAAATTCTCCATCTTGCATCACTCAAAGTGATGCAGCCAACACATTTTTTATCACTCAATTTCGGACATCATAATTATACACATTGTTTCTAAATTATGCTGACTAGTTTGTACACTGAAATAGAAGGTTTGTTGTATTGTTATTTGCCCCACGTTTTGGGAGCCAATTTGAAGATAGGTTTATGCTTCACATATGGAAAGCCAATTTTACGTAGGAGTTGTAATTGTAGTTCAATTGTTGGGGAGCCGATCTTGAAGTAGTTGTAACCATGTATGGTACCCGGTAGCCTTCGTCCAAAAATTTAAAAAATATTAACTTTGTAATTTGACTGTTTCTTTAAATATTATATATTTATGTTTGCCTCGGCTGCGTCAGTATTAATTGTCAGTCATGTTTCTCTTTGCAGGGTTGTGGTGCGACTGAAGAATATAGGCTTACACAGATTTTAATTTTACTTCACTCCTTTTATTAATGCTCGACACGATTTAAATAATCGCTTATATAGACAGAGCTGTGAGATTCTTTTATTAATTACTTGCACTTTTTAACACGTAAACTATTTTCATCTCACACTGAATACGTATTAAATTTCTCGAGGACACATCTCGCGTCCGTTTAGAAACACTGTCTACAACCAACGCGTCCAGTTATGAGCACTGTCTACAAGCAACTGACTTGATTTCTTCCGCCTACATTTGTAAATTTCTGTATTTCAAGTCTCTGATTGGCTATTCCTAATCCAATAGAACACTTTTATTTAACTAAAGCTTTTTTCTGGTTGTTGATTGGCTATTTTATAAACTGTCACAAAAATTACATTATTGTTGCTCCAATAATGACTAGTAGCATTATTAAACATTCTTACTCATTATTGCCTCAAAGTTACCTCATTGTTAGCAACTTTTAACCTATTATTCTCACAGCTCCCACATTATTAAATTATGTAATACATTCAGATAACATTATTGAACATGTATACAATAATATAAACATATGTAATGACTATAATATACACTTTTTTATATATTGTCACATACACATTGCTTTAAGGCGGGCTGTTATTATATTTTATATTATATAATTTGACTGAAATCATTTAAGTGTTAAAAATACTGCCTCAACACTAAACACTAACTCGTTAAATTAACTACACCTGTCCTAAACTTTAACTAAACCTAATCACTACCCCACGGGTTAGACCTGCCTAATGTCTTCATATGTTGTCATGTAATGTCATTTGTTGTTGGAAAGGGTCTGCTGAACAGTTCTTGGTGTCAGGATGCTGCAAATACTGACAAATGTGATCATCTAAGTGTTCTCAGTATCACTGAGGAGATCGTTTTATTATTTTCAATAATATCTCCAAGAACATACAAACATTGTTTCTCACATTACAATAAATTATAGTTCACTGCACGACCATGATTGTAAAACAATAAAACCCGAGAGAAAGCATGGTCAGAACTTTTCAAAAGTGACCGGTTGCTAATCGCTTCCAGATAGTTGTGCACATGTTTGCGAATTCTTTCAGAGGTTGGCTGCGGTTGTTATAAATGAAGCAGCTGCTATGCGAAAAGCATTAAAACTAATAGTCATCGGTAGTTTGTCTGCTTGCGCATGCGCATTGGAGAACCTTCGGACAGTTCTCGCGTCTCTCTCGTTCGAAAGTATCTCCGTTTTTTGTTATAGTTGATTGTTAATGTTTTGTAATATATTTTTTGCATTACATTAAAGGTGAAATAGTATTATGTGTTGTTGAAGTTTAACTGCCCCACTTATGAATGCCAATTTGAAGTAGGATTGTTCTTGGAGTTTATGTTTTGATGTTAGCCCCACGTTTTGGGCGTCAATTTGAAGTAGATTGTTTGTTACGTAATATGCTGCTACGTATGAAAAGGCGATTTTTAAGATGTATTTTTGTTGTTACGCTCCGAGCTTTTTTTAAAAAAATATTAACTTTGATATTAAACTGCTTCTATAGATATTATTTATGTTTATGTTTGCCTCGGCTGCGTCACTATTGTTTTAGAGACCCGTTTCTCTTAATCAGGGCGTGGTGCGACAGGAATATAGGTTTACACAGATTTTAAGTTTAAATTCACTTCTTTTTATTAATCCTTGACACAAATTAAATAGCACTACACTGATATCAAGAGCTGTGAGATTGTTTAATTTAATACTTGCACTTTGTTAACGCGTATACTTAATTTTCGTTTCACACGAATACGTAATATTTCTCTAGAGAACACATCTTCCACCCGGTTACTATCAAGGTCTGCAGGCAACTGAACATATTTCAACCGTCCAAACCCGTAAACCTCTGTATTTCAAGTCTCTGATTTGCTAATCCTAGTCCAATAGAATACCTGCATTTAACTAAAGCTTTTTCTGACTGTTGATTGGCTATTTTGAAGCTGTCACAAAATTTACATTGTTGCTGCCCTAATCTGCCCTAATCATGACTAGTAGCATTTAAACTCTCAAACTCATTATTGCCTCAAGATTACCTCATTGTTAGCAACCTTAAACTTATTATTCTTACAGCTCTTACATTATTAAATTACGTAATGCATTCACATAACATTATTGAAAATGTTTACAATAATATAAGCATATGCAATGACTGTTACATACATTTTACAAATTATTACATACATATTGCGTCAAAGAGGGCTGTTATTGAATTTACATATTATATAATTTAATTGAAATTATTCAAGTGTTAAAAATACCGCCTCAAAGGTGAAACTGAAAAGTTCGATGGTATTATGCAACTTCATCTGTGGACGAGTGTTTTCGAGGATCTTAACGTGGCAGGCACAAAGATGAGTTTTGTCCACTTAACGCTTGCGGTTGAAAATTAGCATGGTGAAAAGCATACATCGATGGCTGATGTTTTGTTATGCAGGAACGGCAGACAGAACTGACAAAACGAGGAGTTTGATTAGCTGTAGTGGTTCTCGGTAGAGAGAATGTCATCATTATCTGCATGATAATCATCGTTGGGATTGCTGTCATCAGTCCCAGTCAACATAAACATCACGGCCAAACATTGTCTGGATACATATTTGTTAATGCATTTGTATGCGCCGAAAATCCTTCAGCGCGAGTAAATTCGTCGCTTGTTTAATTAAGGCAACACGCGCGCGCGCTCGAACGGATACGGTTAGAGCAGTGCAGGGGAAAAAATACAATTTGGCTACTAGCATGTTCCTGGCTAAAGTGTTACACATGCAAAACTAGTATATGCAAAACATCCATCATAATATATCCGTCTGTACACATTGGAGGAAAAGAGATAAAGAGTTTAGTATTTTCACGACTGTTTTTATCAGTAGGAACATAATCGACAAAAATTTATTTTGATTAACGTGACATTCTTGTTTAAATACAATTGCAGAAGGTTACGAATTACAATACAAAGAAGACTTGTTTTTACAGCGTATTTATTAAAAGGATGTTACTATGAGCTGATGCCAGGTATGTGTACAGTTGCTTAAATCGCACATACTTTATTTTTATTTTCTGTACCACCTAGTACCCGTAAGGGGGGGGGGGGTTCCGACCCCTTCAGCTGCCTTGGTGCGAGCGCTACGGACCCTGAGCACTCGTGGTACTTCTGACGTTACTAGAAGTACGCTGGGTCAAACATTCGAGCCCCAGGTTTAGGTTGGACTCGGCGGAGCATTCGTTCCCGATATCTGTGGGAAGTTGGATACGTCTGGGCGGTTGTGAGACGCCTGAGGTCTTCCGGTACCGCCCTGTAGAGCCGGTAGATGGCCCACTTAGTGGGCTGTCGACCCCACCGAGGTTGTTCGGTAGCCTTCCCCTTTGGAGGTTGAGGCGTGTAAATAGCGTATCCACTTCCGCTCTGTAATGGGAGGTCGGATTAAAATTTTCAGGTACGGCCTACAGGAAAAGCTTTCCGGGGTAGGGAGTCACTTGGTTGGCGCCCTCCTCCTTGGATCCATTGGGGATTAGCCCCTGGTTTTGTGCTGTACCATACTATTTATAGTAGGTAAAAAGAAGTATTGTGTTCCACCCAAAATGTTGATGTCGATATCACCAGAAATACATGTTTTGAGCCCCAAGAATAAAACAAGGTTTAGAAAAGGTGTGTGTGTGTGTGTAAACAGCATAATTCAAAACCAAAAGCTCCAATAAATACCAAACTTGCTTACGTTCAGCATCTTCAAAGGGTGGGGCAACAAATTTTCAACAAAATTCCTCACACCACACTACCCTTTACCTGGAAAGCAATATCATTGTTTTCTAATTTCTAAAAAGGGTCTAACCATTTTTATTAAAACAGCACATCTTTAACATATTTAATGACTAATAATGTGTTTATTTTGATTTTTTAGAGAATAACCTGTAAAGAGCAATAATTCGAAATGAATATTGTATAATTCTATATAAGTGATATATAATTCTATTTATCTCTCATATTAGATAGTCAAAAACATACTACAGAAAACATTTTGATCTATTTAATACACAGAGTTTATTTCAAATAACTATTATTGTGGCATCAGCATTTCGGAGGTGCTTGCTGTTATAGATTTGATTTTTTTTAAATGCGCTGTTAGTTTTTGAACTGCTATCACCATTCAGTTGTTTCTCGCTATGTCATGGAAAGAGCATGAAATATCAAAACTGCATACAGAAGTCCACGTTTTAAAGATTTGACTATTGCTTCAGCCTCCTGTATTCTGCTTGGTAAATGTAACGCATTCGACTCTAATCCACATGGATTGATTAGTACGAATTGCGAACATTTGCGTTTTGTTTTCCGCATTCTGCATGGAACAACACTATGTTGCTTGAATTTGTGAAGAACGTAACACGAATGGAATAACCACATTGTATGTGACTATTATAATATATAAATTATTAGCTCAAGTTACAGCGGATAGGGAAGGTCATATAAGTGTGATACATGATGATTTTGGTTTCTGTCTTGTATGCATGGATCAATTATCAGATTCAGTGAAAGGTTTTCTAGGACACTAATATGACCTGACTGATTTTCGGTTTCCATTTCAGTGGCTTTTAGGAAAGTAAACTTTACAGTAAATGAGTTAAGTATATGCTTTGCACTCTTAATTATGTCTCTTTCTGATAATATTAAAATGGAGGTGCCGTGAGTACTAGGGTATGGGGTTAGAGTAAGACCGATACAGGCTAACAGATCTGCCCCTCCCCAAACATTTGTTCACAACAGTCAAATTCGGGTGTACTGGATTTAATTAAGCAATGTTTGCCACAGGGCAATATACATCATCACATTCAGCATGAACACACAAAATCTGCATACTCATAAGGTTTCAGAAACCATTATGTTATTACATTAATTCACAGAAATTGTGTAATAATTACAGAGGGAGGGATAAGGTAAATTATCTTAACATAAATACGTAACAGATTTGCCCTATTTAGTTCCATCACTACAGCTCTTTACCTTACGCTAGCCTGGTCATTAAACAGATCAACACCACTATGAAGTAATTCCGTGATGCCGCGAAGTAGGTGCTTCTTAATATATAGATAATTAGATAAACTCTGAACACATTAACTATTTATCTGTGAGCAAACTAACAGTTTAAGTAAAAGCTGGACATATTAACAATTTAGATAAACTCCGAACAACTTAACAATTTGGATAAAGCTTAACAAAATCACAAGAATTAAAAGAATTAAATCTTGCCTAAGATGGCTAAGGCAACTTTATACACTACACATAAAAATCAAATGACCAGGTCGGAACAAAATCATGATACAAAATTAGCAAATGTAAATCACTCTATGGCTCCGCAAAATAACTAAATTTTAATGCCAAAACATCTGCTTATCCAAAACTGGCAATGGACAAGCCCGGTTGAATATGAGGCAGTATTTTATATCACAACACTGTGAATGCCAGAGTTATTGTAGTGTAAATTAACATTATTGTATGACAATGATTTTAGATGTTTGTTAGCTATAATCATTGTTAGGAAATAAGTTTACACAGCCTCACTGAAACTGACAATAGGAGTGGGTAACAATGAAGCGAGTGGGTGAGTTGTTTATCATTTAGAAGAGACAAACAAATGACGTCAGGGTAGCGTGCCTTTCTTTAGAAATGGAGGGCATATCTTCCCTAGAGCATATGTGTTTGTAAATGTGATTGGATGACAAAACAGACGCTAATGTTGGCGCGATTTAGTAACCAATAGCAGCTCTATTATAATGTTTAGGCATATCGGGATGAGGGAGTATAAATTCTTGAGCCAAAAGCAAGTATTGCGCAGTTCTAAGAAATCTCTCTCGCGAGGTACACGTCAAGTAGTTCAAAAGAATCATTCGCGAGGTACACATTACGCAGTTCTACAGAATCATTCACAAGGTACACATCACGCAGTTCTCAGCAATCTCTCGCGAGGTACCTACACATCGCAGTTCTATAGAATCTCTCTCGTCGTAAAGTTAGTTACAAAATGTGAAGTAGGTACGCAACAACTATTACGACAGTAATTACATTTGGAAATATAACAGTTTCAGTCAGGCATGTATCAAGATTAAAGATGTGAAATTAATTAAGTGTGACGGCAATAAAAGTGCGAAAATAAATTATTTTATCAGTGTTATCTTGTAGTAACAACTCCTTTCGTTTACACGCCCTGCTTAGAGATATTTGCTCGACTGAGTAATAATAGCTAGCCGGAGGACAAAGAACCCAAATTTTAAAAAAATAATAAAACAATAACAGGCGCTCAGCAAATAAGATAACACGAGGGAATACTGCGACAAATAATCCAGTTAGTAAGTACTGCCAATTCAAATATTCCTAAGCTACAGGTACAAGAAACTCACCAAGGGAGAGATTCACACTGGCAGAATCGAACTCTACGAGCCAGGTGAAGAACGACCGGACCCCGACACGCCGCATATGATGACTAATAGAAATACAGTCGATGAACAACTCCGCTCAACGCCAGCTACCGGAATTATTTAAATTCGTTAGCCGAAATGACCGAATAAGAAGGAAACTAATGTATGATAAGCAAAGTTTAGAGACGGAAGACCACAGGCAGATGCATTATTGTGGGAGCACCTTCGTTTTCTTTCTGTAATGTTGTTCTTGTAGGGGCTAGGACTTGAAACATGGCACTGCTGCACGGAGGAGAATCATTAGCAGCGGCCAGCAGTATTTGAGTACAGTTGGTTTCCTAAATAAAGCACTCTTCTGACTCACTGGTCCTTGAGGTCACAATAAGGTATGGAAACTCCCAGGAATAAGCAACTAACCCAATCATTATCTGACCGCAAGGTATTGCTTACTAGACAGAGAATGTAAATGTTATGTCCCTGCTATACTGCTTTTATACAGAGTGAGTCAAAAGACTCCGAACCGCCTGGGCGGTGTTTTTCCTGTCCGCGTCCACGGCGCTCGTTGCCGTCTGCCGCTATCGTAGAAAGGCGCGGATGAAATCATACAACATTTTTAAAACTACTTTAAAAGGCTTTACTTACCAACTTTATGAAAGGAGATGCTGAAAATGGCCACCGTCGTTGTCCATACAGTTTTGGCACCTCTTTAGGAAATTGTCCATCATGGAATTTTCGGGGGGAATTTTCCAAACGATATCCGATGTCGTCTAATGTTTCTTCGGTAAGAACCGAACGCCTCTTTTAGATTTCTTAGCCTGAACACTTCCTGTGGCCTGAAATTTACTGTAAAGTTCATGGATTGTTGTATGGCCTGGAACTTTTACACCTGAAAATCTTTCTGCAAATCGTAATTTCACTTGGCGAGCTGACCAAGTTAACACATACGAATGATAAATAAATACACGCTGTGCAGTAGAAAACATATACTGGGGCATAATAAGTACAGGACTAAGTACAGGAGAAAATAATAAATAACTCGTAGTAACTGAACTACATCACATCACCGTCAACTCAAAACTGCACTTCACACTGCACAGCAAAACCTCAACAGCGTGACTTTGTTTATAGCAGCAGTGTGTTATCATGTTTTATCATATTTCCACACGCCTAGTGGAAAAACACCGTGCAGCAGGTAATATTGTTCATAAAATATCCCTCCGGGGTAACTTAAAACATAAAGTGTACAAGACAAACCCACACACCCTGGAAGAATTAAAACAAAATATCCGCCAGGAAATTTCTCAGCGTGAACTACGGCGAGTGATTGATATTTTCCTAATGAGGTGCCAAAAATGTATGGACGACGGTGGCCAGTTTCACATCTCCTTTCCTAAAGTTAGTAAGTAAAGCCTTTGAAAGTAGTTTTAAGGATGTATGTTTTCATCAGCGCCTTTCTATGATAGCGGCAGACGGCAACGAGTGCCGAGGACGCGGATAGGAAAAACACCGCGCAGGCGGTTCGGAGTCTTTTGGCTCACTCTGTATTGCAGGCAGTTACAAGGTTCTGATAAATGTGACCTGTTTATAGCACAAATGAAAAGTAGAAAAAACATATTTTATTGCACTCGCTATCTTTAGACAATGTCGAATATTTGCATCAATTCTTCTCCCGCCCGTTTTCGTCTTCGTGGAACCTCATGTGGCGCAGTTTATTATTTTGGAGGTTATAGAACCACCCAATCAGGTCATCGAAGCTCTAATTTAGATAACCTCCCTGTAAATAAATGAATATAGTTTTTTAGAACCTCAGATACGAAACGATTATTATGCACCGACAGTAAACTGAAGTATTTTCTTTTATCCTGAAAAATGAACATTTTGCTAACCGACTACGTGAATAATGATCCCAGGATGTACATAAGCAGGGCTGCAACGCAGGTTCTAAAAAGGTATGACAAGAATGATTGTACATTAAAATAAATAGATGTACTTTCAGAGAAATTGCCAACCATGACCTATGTTGTCTCCCAAGCCTGTAGGAGGCACTGGATACTGCCAGGAGGATTGTAGTGCTCTAATGCTTGAGCACCACTTGCATATGCTTGAGTCATATCTTCACTGTCGTAAGCACTATGGGGTGAAATCCTTAGCACACAAACATACTGGATGACGTGGTTCATTACGTTGTCTCTAAATGTCATGCCTTGACCTACATCTCATTAAAAAGCATGCAATTGCACCATGTTGGCGCAGCGGTATCTGAACATTCTCCTCAGTGCAGAGATTGCTCATGATTTGGATTTGCTGGATATAAGTTTTTGGGATACTTTATATGCAAGCTGAACAATTGACATGCTCCATTCCCGTGCTTCACATCATCCAACAGCTCTCACAAACTTGGAAAATTGTCAGAACTACTTTGAAGTTACATGCTGGTTGTTTTCGGGTAAAGCAAACTGATTCGCGTTGCTGCATGTGATGCAGCTACTCCTTTTACAATTCTCGTATTAACGGTATAAATTTGAAAAAAAAGAAACCTGAATATAAGGAGTGCCGACCTCTTTTTAGAATGACTGCTTCGGCTTCATTGTTGAAGCGTTTTTCCTTGGCGACGGGCGGTTTATTTGCTTTCAGATTTATAACAGCCCTCCTTTATTTTTCCGCATTTCACAAACAATTAGGACGTTTAAATCCAACTCATAAAAAGCTTCAGAAGTTACCTTAAGAGAATCTGGAGTTCAAATTATTTTAATTTAGACTAATAATCGAACAGATGAACGTCGAAATTTCTTCGTTCACTATTGTAAGAAGTAAACAGTTTAACGATAAAGGCTATCTACTTGGCAGAGTAACCTGGTTTACCTTCTCAACCCACAGGTCCCGAATTCGACTTCTGCTTGAGTGGAGGAATTTCTTCTTGGCTTTTCTAATTTAATACATGATGTGATACTCTTGTTATGTTGATATGGGCTTGCTGATAAAATATGGAATGCACGCCCGTCAGTGTAACGCGAATATTGTCTAGCTGAAGATATTCACTTTACCCTTCATGTATTCGTGACATTTTTATGTAAAAAAGTAGACATGAATTCAGAAATTCTAACAAGCATAATTGTAATCCAAGACATTGGTGCAACATATTTACACTGTTTCACAAGGAAATCTCAAGTAGCCATGTCCTTTGCGTTTTGACTTGGTATTTTATAAAAGTATATGTAAATGTAATACTGGTGTTAATCTAAGTTTCAAATATATTTAAAGATTTCCTAATTTGTGAACGATTCTTCCTGTTCTGTGAAGATTTGCACTATTATCAGCCCGCCGCTCCCATATCACTACTATACGAATCTGTTCGTGAAGCAGCCCCGGACCGCCCGCCGTTTCTCCCCTAGATAATACTAACGATGTGAAGCAATACGCTCTCCTTTCGTAATAAAAGGTGTTCGAAATGATGCCCCTCACACCTTTTGAATACATGATTGAACATTCCAATTTTGCAGCTGAAATATGGGAAAACGCACGCCGGATACGGCCTTCAATTCTTGAGCATATGGAGTTTTGTTGAACTTCTTCTCCAAGCACTCCCATAGACAATCAAATGAATTTAGATATGGAGAGTGGGCATACCATTCAATGGTTATCATCAAAACGTGTCGCAATGCGAGACAGCGAATTTCTTCTGCTCTTCACAATAGCCCCTGTCTAACTTGTTCTAGCTTAGAATTGACTGTCTATATTTTCAAAAACGAATCCACTCTGTTTAAATATTTCTAACAACTTATAAATTGTGAATTTGTGTCCAGTGAGAGCAGGAAATGTTTGCATTGATTGAAGATGACAACATGTGACTCCGTTCGAATCAAGCTTAACACTAAACACATATTGTTCCGTAGTATACTCCATTACACAGTGCACACAATCAATGGACAGCTTCACATAATGTTATTTCCTTTGTGTACGACCATGCCAAATAAAGTTAGACTGAACTGAAAATGTCGTTACCCTCCATAGGCAAGTGAGCTAGGCTACCGCAGAGTGAAGGCATTCAAGCCGTTATCTGTTATGGTTCAAACCGGCGGCTCTGGTACATAATTCAAGATAAGCCATGTATGTGCGCTTCTTGAATTGTATGTGTTGCACTCGACCGAAAGATGTAATATCTATACTTCACGGGAAAAAAGCTTCAGATATCCCTGAAGCTAAAAGAGAGGGAAAGCAGAAAAGAAAGCAAAGAATTAAAAAAACAAGAGCTTATTTTTATTTCCTGACAACTAAAGTATCATACTCCTGCGAAGGTGGCGAATAAAGTGTGTACCTCGAATTTTCTGAAAACTGCCTAATAAATAACACTTAGTCTTATTTAATTCTGTTTAACTGCGAAACCATAAGAACTTACTGTGGAAAAAGACACGATTTCCTTAATATGTACTAAATTCTCCCAATTAACTGTTTCTCACAGCATTATTCCTAAATATACATTGCCGGAGCGTTGTTTCCTTGGCGACAGGCGGCTTTCTTTGCTTTGAGATTTATAATAGCCCTCCCTTATTTTACCGCACACTGGAGTTCATTTCACAAACCATTAGGGCGTTTAAATCCAGCTCATACAGAGCTTCAGAAGTTTTCTTAAGATAATCTGGAGCTCGAGCTGTCGATTTTAATCGACTAATAATCGAACAGATGAATGCCGAAATTTCATTCACTATTGCGCTGTAAGAAGTAAACAATTTTAAGACAAAGGCTACCTCCTTGGTAGACTGGTTGGTGGTTTATCTTCTCAACCCAGGTCCCGGGTTCAACTTCTGCTGGAATGGAGGAATTTCTTCTTGGCTTTTCTAATTTAATGCATGATGTGATGTTTTTGTTACGTTAGTAGGGGTTACTGGCAAAAATGGAATGCGCGCCGTCAATGTAGCGCAAATGTTTTCAAGCTGACACCCCACTGTGCCCAAACCTCGCATTTCGGGACCGCTTGAAAAATGAACTGTTTGCGTTCCGTACGACCTTATCGTGTATTTTGAACCACTCTTATTTCTTCAAATTAGTATGAAGACAATCGTCTATAAAGGCGAAAACGATAAAGAAGATGAGATCTGAATGTAAATCGCAGAAAAGAAGAACGAATAATAATGAAAACGAAGGGAAAAAGAAATGAAAAGTTCGAAGACTAAGGAAAGAGGGAATGAGAAGTTAAGGAATAAATAAAGAGAGAAGACTATTCTTGGCAATTACGACATAGCCGTATGTGAAGTCAGTGGCACAAAAAGTTACGCGGCCTGAGGTACACCCGATTTTCCAGCATGAATATTTTGGTACAGAAGTGAGGGGAGATACACGGACCTGGCAAGACACCCGTGATAATTTATTCACGGCAACGCCTTCCGTCTTTTCTTCTTCTTTTTCCCCTTGAATGCATGAATAGGACTTTTCGGAGGGGAAGGGGGCAAAGAGGAAATGTTGGATGGCAGTACTGAAAAGGGTTTACGAATGTCTGTTAATTTAAAGGCGACCTGTACTGCACCGTTCATAGGAGCTAGACAAATCGACGAAGTTATTTGGATTTTAATTAATTCTAGCGCACGCCTGTTGGTTTTCTATGTTAAAGAGGTCTTCTGTATGCATTGCAATTTTATTTCTGGTGCGTGAAACATTATCTGGTTCGCAAATGGAAAGCATGAATGCAAAAACATTGCCATTCAGGGAATAGCTATCAACCCGAATAATTCCCTCATCCATACCTTTAAATGCGGATAATATTGCACACGGGGGTAAAACCATACACAATACGCTCCTAGTTGTTTCAGCTCGATAACTAAAGCCTTAGTGCGCAGAATTTATCACTTATGTGAATTGCGAGTAACGGTATTTAGAGAACTTAAAGAATCGGATATATTTAACTTATAACTAAAACGAAGGCTCAAATAGTATTTCCAATTATTATGAGTGTATTATGCAGGACGTTAAACACGTTATTTCGGTATTGTGTGTAATAGAGAATTCCAGGTCAAAAATGTGTTAGGTATTAAGAGGAGATAAGTGAGAGAAATAGGCAAAATCTTAGTTATGATATACGGTTATTTAACTAAGGCTCGGAAGGTGAGGAAGTCATCTTTTCTTCTTGAGTGTCCGGAAATGAAGCCCAACATAATACCGAGCGGTCGTTTTGTGGCTCGCCACGATCGCGTGCATGCGTGATTTGCTTTCACTGAAGCGGCCTCGGTATTGTTCTGCTAACTCACCATCGGTGAATGACCCGTTCAAGGCTGCTGTTATCGGCTTCAATGTCAACTGTCAGTTGCTGCCTTCTGTTCGTGCTGTAAGAGTAGAGTTTGTTCATTGTGCACCTCAAATGGGAAAGCTTATTCAAACATCTGTATTATTGGGTTTGCGAGGGTCTTGTCAGTTTTTTATCTCTCCTGTTATCGTACTTAATCAGCTTTATGCTCTACTGAGGGTCGATGTGGCACCGGCTGGCTATTGTTTGCAGCCTAGCAAGTGTATTTAATCAAGGTGAGTATGATCGAGATGGAGTTATGAATTATGATTAATGATAATAGTGAATACTTTCGTAGACATTTATTACTAAGACCCAACACACTATGGATAAAATTTAAACATTGATTTTTATTTATGGACGCTCATTAGCTGCTGTGGTCCTTAGCGTCCCATTCTATATTAGGCGTGAAAGGCCGGTAACTTTCCTCAAGGCCTCTTTATCAGGCTTGAGGTTCTTTTACATGCCGCAAATCTACGACACGGGACCACCGGCTTTACTTCCCTTCCGAAGGAAGCCATGGATTTTTACGCCCGAGGAAAAAATACTTCAACCCCTCCAGCCGGGTTTGAACCTGCGACCTCGGGAACTAGAGGCTAATATAGTAACCACTACACCACGGAGGACGACACACTATGGATATGTATATACGATGTTCACAATATGGATATGTGTATTCCGGCCTTCGTTGAAACTTTACGTAGATTTAGGGCACTGTTCTTTGTAAACCCCATGCTAACTAAGAATCTATCTGAGAATCTCACCGCGTACCAGAAATACTTTAGATCACTTTGTTGTTTCGGTGCTAACTTAAACTATTTGTTACACTCGCAACACTTTGCGCTAGGCGTTACATCTTAACACGTCGATGTAAACTATATACGCGAGGTAAAGTTTATCTTTATCGATACGTGTTCTGTATCGGATATAATGTTGAACTATGGGGGCCTTTTGGTTTGCTCTCGTAATTTATAGTTTTGCGTTAGGGTTTTGCCTGAGCGCTTACAATTTTTGGGATTGGCTGAACTTTCGCTCTACAAGTAGCGTCTAATTTTTAGAGCCAATCAACGGTGAGGTTACAGGCTCTCAACCCACACCAACTTTCTAATGCAACTTTCTCGATCAACTCACCCCACTGGTGCTCTTTTTAGTTTAAAGCTCTGTTTTTATTGTTAGCTACCCCATCCCCAGCCTAGGCTTTAGTCACGATTCCTGTTACACTAACTTTCCCTTCTGAATTTCAGCTTTTGGCCTACTACTAAAACATATTATTCTACGTTACACGAATATATTTTGTGCATATTATGTTAATACATGTTATACACTAATTATATTTGTCATTGTGCAATAGATAATTGACAACTTAAATACTGCTGCATGTTACTTTAGAGTATTCTTATTATTGTTGCTGTTCTTGACTTATTAATCCGCTGAAATTCTTACTGAAAAAATCACGCTTCAACAAAGAATTTTCATGTATGATACATACGTAAAGACCGAAGCATGTAGACATGTCCAAAATATTTCCAAATGTCTGTTTAATACGTTTAGGACAACGGGATCACTAAACACTAAGCCTAAGAAGCGAAAAAGAAAGACATGCTCCAACGCAGGAAAAAATTGACGAAATTGGTGCATCATTTGAACGCTCTCCAAACAGTTTCAAGACGTGTTGCTCAAACCGCGGCTATGAACGCGCCCCCATCTTGTATATACGTTGATGCATGATTAGTATTAACCTCTAGATACCACAACTTAACACAAATTAATCACTAACACCTGACCTCTTTCACATCCATGATTCTCACAACTGCTCGTCACTAACCCCAGCGATCCCCGCAGGGCCTCGGCCAAGTGAGGTCCCCGGAAATAGCCCTGACGCGCCCACATCCTTGCATGCCAGCATTTCAGTAGCCGATACTAACTGGGGTGCTTCCGCAGAACCCGACTGACCCATTTCACTAATACTGACAAAGCAACCCCTACATCTTGCATGTTGAGTGTACTAGCTGCATGGGCATGGGGAGACGATGTAGCCTCTGAGGATGATCGTCACCGGGGGCGGCAGATGTGGGGCCGCCCCCAGAAAAGAAAGAAAAAAGAAGTGGGTGTTTCAAAATCCTCTGTTCATACAGCTGTTAAACTTTTAAAATTGAAACCTTACAGAGTAATTGTTGTTCATGAATTACAACCTCGTGACGACGAGGAAAGCCAATCCATAAAATCGTTATGTATGTTCATTTTGGGTTACTGTGGGCAAGAAAGCTGTGGGTTTTATTTGTCCTTTTTCGTCTTTTTACTTTCTTATTGGTCCTTTTTAACCTGTTTTTAAGTCTCTTTGACCTTCCCTAAACAAAGTGTAGAACACAAAGGGAAAAGACGGAAGGGAGAGACGCAAATGGACATCACAGGAAGAGGAAAGCCGAGAAAGGGAGAAGAGATGGGAGGGGGAAGAGAAGAATAAAACCATAGCAGCGATATCCAGAGATAAAGTAGCTTGCTTTCCTCTAGTTAATAATTTCTCAATTTGCAAATTTATTTTTTTCCCCAAAAGGAACAGAAATCCCAGGACCTGAATCCCTTGCGACGGGATGCAACAGGATAAGAGGACGGTTTATTTGACGGTAACGCTGTGGGTAAGTTAGAGTTCCAGAGGGCGGAAGCTCTTGCACAGGAAGCCAGTAATTCCCACCAAAAAACACGAGGAGGCTACGCTCGCTTAATGCATACAGTGTAGCAGCGGGGCACGGTAATGTATATAGGGTCACGGGATAGAGTCACTGTGCTCCACCCCTTTACATTAGCCCGGGTCCAGGGCGGGGAGTCGTTATCTCTGATAAACAGCCTCGCCGAGCCGCTGAGGGAAATCTGCAAAGAGGTAGTACCTTGCTTCGTGTTGCTTGCAGGACGCTGCTTTCTAATTGTCTCGTACGATTTATCAGCTGCTTTTTCCACCAACACACTCTCCGTAATTGAAAACTCTTTCGTTCCTTCCTGGCCCGTCTTGTCGAATAGAAAGAAACTAGGGTTGTCTGCCGAACCGCACAATAAACCGAAGTGCTTGCAATATCGAAATGTCCCGCCGCAATTTTCATAACACGAGGAGCAAGAGTTTTTAGTGACGCGCTCGCACGCGCGCGCGCGCGCACACACACACACACACACACACACACACACACACACACACAACACAACACAAAACAGAAAATTGACGAAAAGATAACCAAGGGGAAGATTTTTATGGTCACACTTTTTTAAAGACTTTACCAACGTTTCAGACTTCGAAATCACAGTTCTTTTTGTCTATTTGACGTCGCTTTAACTACGTGATCTAATCGAAACGGATGTGTTAGGAGATACCGCATGGATCGGTGTGTGGCGTCCAGTTAACCTTCCTGGTCTTATCCCTGATACTATCTTGCATCGTCACCTGTCCACAGAGGTCTTAATGCTAGGCAAATCTACCTCTGCTTCTACAGGCTGAGCCAAGAAACTACGAACCGGCTGCGCGGTGTTTTTCCTGTCCGCGTCCTCGGCGCTCGCTGCCGTCTGCCGCTATCATAGAAAGGCGCGGAGGAAGCCATACAGCATTTTTAAAACTATTTTTAAAGGCTTTACTTACCAACGTTATGAAAGGAGATGCTGAAACTTGCCACCATCGTTGTCCATACATTTTTGTCACCTCCTTAGGAAACTATCCATCACTCGCCGTAGTTCACGTTGAGAGTTCTGACAATTTCCTGGCGGATATTTTGTTTTAATTCTTCCAGGATGTGTGGGTTTGTCTTGTATACTTTGTTTTAAGTTACCCCAGAGATAGAAATCGCAGGAGGTTAGGTCGGAGGACCGAGGGGGCCACAAATGTCTACTAATAATTCTGTCCTTTCAATGTTTCTCATCGAAATATTGGCCGTATAAGCTGTTGCAGAGTCTTGTTGAAAAAAGGCAAAATCACGCTCCCTGGTTGTTAATTCTCTAAAACAAAGGGGGCAAATTTGTATTCACATGTGTACGGGCTTCAACTGTTGACTCGAAAAAAATTGGGGAGTAATGGATAGTTTCCTAAAGAGGTATCAAAAATGTATGGACAACGACGGTGGCCAGTTTCAGCATCTCCTTTAATAAAGTTGGTAAGTAAAGCCTTTAAAAGTAGTTTTATAAATGTGTGGTTTCATCCGCGCCTTTCTATGATAGCGGCAGACGTCAACGAGCGCCAAGGACGCGGACAGGAAAAACACCTCGCAGGCGGTTCGTAGTTTTTTAGCTCTCCCTGTATATGTGACGAGAAGATGGCAGCGTCGACACTTGACCACAGAGACCTTGGTGTAGGCAACTGTTCCTCTGCTTCTATCACTGCCGGGCAAATGTTGGGTGTCGTACAATCTACCTGTTTTCATTATCTCTGTGTAGTCGACAGAGAGCATTCACTATTACCAACTATTATTATTTTTAATATTATTTTAGACCTAAGGTGGAACTTTGAGTTGTGGTATTAAGTATCCAATCGGTGTTTACCTTGGCGACTGAGGGAAACCAATTAAAACTCCACTCAAGATTAGTAGGCCCATGGTATTTGAACTCAGGACCTCCTGTATGCGGGCCACAATATACCGCCAGAGTCATCCCGCTTTAAATCCCAATTTGGAGTCACAATTAAAGTGAAGTTTGTGGTACATTAAGGACTCTCCAGTATCTTAGAGTGTAATTTCGAGGTGAAAACACAAATCCCGCCTTTGGTCCAACTTGTGTCAGCCTTTAATACGAAGAATTTAAATGCGAAAACAGCCAAGTTTACATGTATAGGAATAACCATGGTGAGAAATATATGCCGTAAGTGTTTGAACCAGACAGAGACATTTAAAAGAATGTGATAGTTTGAACAGATGAACAGTATCTCAAAATAAATGTGATTGATTACATATGATGCTATTCACAATATTTGTTGTTTGTTTTCTTAAAATAAAAGTTTGTTTCCGTATGGAAACAACCTGTGTATCCGTACATGATATTTTTAGTGGTGTACACATTTTAGCCCTCGCCCCTTCATCCTTTTTACAACAAATCGCTTGGTCGTTCAGGGATTAACATAGTACTTCCAATCCCATTTTTCCCAAAAAAAAGAGAAAAAAAAGGTATTTTCGCTCTAAGGTGCAGTGGAAATAATGATATATTGTTATATACCGCGGTGAGACCAAGAGGTTTTGCAGCTAAAATATTAAATTAGTTACCCCGGCGTAAACATTGGGGAACGTAGACTCAGGCAAACAAGAGGACCAGGGACTAAACTGCACAAATTTAAAGCAGGCGTGGGATATTCAAAACAAAATACACATTTAACACATTACCTGTGATTTATTATAATTGATATGGTGTCACTACATTATACACAAACGGTTATAGACAAGCATTGCAGGGAGATGCTCCACACACACACACACACACACACACACACGGATCACGCACTCTGAAGACACACACAAGACTGACTCACGCTACTGACTAAGAAGTGGGGGAAGAAATGCCACGCCGGACGGAATCAAACTCCCAATCAAAATAATTATACACAACAATGTCATGCTACACAACAATAATATTCCCGCGCGACAATGCACACACATACACGCTACAATATGGATGATCACCACTTGTAGTGGGATGTAGTGGTGCCTCTCTGTGTGGGGTCCCCGTCTCGTTGTCGATCTCCTCAGAATGCTGCAGCTACGTCTATATAATAACGTGGCAAAGATTTTGTTACATATATTCGCGGATGAGTTATCTTTATCTCGGGGATGGTTGCCCTCAGTTTTGATAGGTTCTTAACTCTATATATGGCAAGCCGATTCAACTCACGTGCTGTAGTGCATTTAGGGTGGTAATGTACATATTTTGTTGACAACAATTCAGTTTTGGGTAGTGTTTATTTTCGATCATTTGCTTGCAGATAATAATATTATATATGTAAACTCATATTTATGATTTTATGTAAACAATTTAATTTCACCTATTTAATAATAATAATAATAGGTGAATATATTGTTATAATAAATAATTCGCCTTTGTATATGTCATTGTACGGGGATTATAACAACTTCTGCTTTTATAATTTTCAACCCGTTATTACATTTATTAACTATTAATGAACCCAATAGCTTAAGTATTCTACTACGTTATTTGTCCTTTTTGGCGTCGTTAGTAATGTTGATGAACAATAATTAATTATTTAATCTGTGGCGTCTATCCGCCTCTTGGCCATCTTAGAGAAAAATTTTCTATGCTTATTGATTTACCTTGGCAACGAGTATGACTTAATTTTTGTTGCATTTTTGTATTTGTCTTACTTATTGTACAGTGTTTTATTACAACAAATATTTGGAATACCGAATCTGATAAAATAACAATGACATGTGAAATTATTACTTTAACACTACTTACTTTATTTCAAACAACTTAAAATTTCTTTGGGCGATTTCATATATCCTGTGGAAATTTCATGTATTTATTTCTCACTTCTTATCTTCTTCTTTGTCTTACTTAGCATAATTAAACAAATGTAACTGAATGAAATTAATTGTTCTTCCACACAAGATGTGTGTTGGACGAGGCTGGAAAGATAGAATCAGACGACTGAAAAATTCAATGCCATAGCCGGGATTTGAAGCACGTGAACCATGCGAATCAGTTGGGAAATTTAATGTCGTACCGGCATGTTGCCATGGTAGCTCAGTGGTTAGAGCAACCGGATGGCCACCGGGAGATTCGTGGTTCAAATCCCGGCTATAAATGTAACTGAACATTTTAAATAATAATTCGCAATATTCCTGTTGTAGAGCTTAAAATATCCCTCAGGACACTTTGTAGAGACAGGTTTGAAATGAACTTCGTTAGGTACACAAGAAAGGAGGGTTGTATGCAAACAGGAGTAAAAGATACACGCTTAGGGGGAGCGATTCTTCAGGATAAAGTGAAGAAAAATTCCACTGTTACTTTATTGTACGGATATGTTTAAAAAGGCCTATAATTAGTTGATAACTATTCTTACCCTTGGTCCAAGATGGATGTAACAAACTCCTTTCCGAATATCAAGTGATCAATACGGGAGAAAAATCACATCCTGCCAGCATTATCATTTTAATTTTTTCAACCTGGCGTGACTTTTTAAAAATATTTTCGTTTGAATGGCTCCGTTTAACTTCGGTGCTCAAGTACGACTTTTGTTTAGATAAGCCACTAATGGTATAAATAACTGTGAACTATTGGTTTTATGGTAATAATGTTCTTTCACTCAGGCCGTGTGTGCGACAAGATTGGAAAGGTAGAATCAGACTGAAGCCTTCAATACCATAGCCCGGATTTCAACCGTGGATGTTCCGGTTTCTGTCCAGTTACTCTAAACAACTGAGCTACCACGGCAACATGCCGGCACGACATTAAATTTCCTAATTTTCACCAAGATAATGCATCTGTGCATTCTTCTGTTTGAAGAAACAGATATTGTCTTGCCCTCGCCAGCATGTAGCCCAGTTTTGATTCCCATGTAAAGCCATTGAGCACATACTTGCAAGGCATCTTTTTCGCAATGGAAGGCAGCTTCAGGCCATATCTGAGCTGAAAAGAGCAATACCAGAAGAGTGGCCCAAAATTTCAATACAAGAAATAAAAACCTCACAAAAAATTCCTAATATACATCTTAATGTGTATAAGAAAAAAGGTGGTTCGACAAAGTACTAACAATGCAATAACCAGTAGGACAGAGGGTGCCTTTATACCAATTTCCATCCAAGAAATGCAAATGTCTTATTTTATTACTCGTTTTATGATAGAAACTAACTCTGTCATGACTTTTATACTGTTCACATCTACCACTTTCATAATAAATTAGATACATATGGCTAAGAATTGTACCTCTTACCTTTGAGGCAGTATTTTTAATACTTAAATGATTTCAGTCAAATTATATAACATGTAAATTCAATAACAGCCCGCCTTGAAGCAATATGTGTATGTAATAATTTTTAAAATGTATGTAACAGTCATTGCATATGCTTATATTATTGTAAACATGTTCAATAGTGCTATGTGAATGTATTACTAATTTAATAATGTAGGAGCTGTGAGAATAATAAGTTAAAAGTTGCCAACAATTAGGTAAGTTTGAGGCAATAATGAATTTGAAAGTTTAAATGCTACTAGTCATTATTGGAGCAACAATCAACAACCAGAAAAAGCTTTAGTAAAATTAAGGTATTCTATTGGAGTAGGATTAGCCAATCAGAAACTGAAAAGGAGAAACGTCTAAAAATTTAGAAGTCAGTTGGTTGCAGACAGCGTTACTAACCAGACGCAAAAAGTGTCCTCAAGAAATTTAATACGTATTTGCGTGAGATGAAAAATAAGTCTACGTTTTAAAAAGTGTAATTAATTAATAAGAACAATCTCACAGCTCTCTAAATCAGTGGAGTGTTACTTAAATCGTATCAAGTATTAATAAAAGGAGTGAAGTAAAATTATAATCTGTGTAAACCTACATTCTTGTCGCATCACAACCCTACCAAGATATCCATGTCTGTAAAATAAATACTGACGCAGCCGAGGCAAACATAAATGTTAAATATTTAAAGAAACAGTTTAGTTACAAAGTTAATACTTTTTTAAACTTGGGACAAAGGCCACCTGAAAGTACATTTTGGACGAAGGCTACCGGAAACTGTTTACTATACGTGCGGTTGCAACTACTACTAGTTCGGCTCCCCAACAGTTGAAATATAATACAACTCCTTTAATACAAACTACTTCAAATTGACGCCCAAAGCGTGTTGCAAACAACTCCTACAACGTAAAGATACATACTTCTTCAAATTAGTAGGAAACGCAGTGCCTTTGTACTGATTTCCACTACTGTAATAGCCTCGTGCTCAGAGTTACAGTCATGCCCATCAGCACCGGAGTAATGCAAACTCAACATGGCACCTTGATGTTAACAGCGTACATACATCACTAACCTGGAGATGGGATGTTATAATGAGGTATCTCCGCTGTGGACATGATGTAGGGCTTCTAGCCTCTACCGTTACAACTACTCAGCGTCTAAATGCACACGACTTCCTATCTATTGTGGCTGACGAAGGACATCGTCTATAATATAACATAACTAAAGATAATTCTAGGAGGTTTCAATGGGATGTCATAAGTCGCAGCAGTATAATGGGGCATGAGGAATACGTTATTCAATCTCACCTTGGCTACTGCAGATTTATTAAAGACATCCTTTATGGTTATATCTGCTTTCCTTTGGATAATGGTTCATGCGAGCAGAAACTACCAGTTATATAGGAAATGCCATCTGCAATAGTATTAATATGCGTACAGCTGTAGTTTTCGCATGCTCTTAAGTTTTACAAGGAAATTATTGAAATAAAATTTCCCTAAGACATTGAGTGATAAATATGTTCATATTACAGAAAACAGCACCAACCCAGTACAGAAATGAAGTATGTCGAAGCAATAAACTTCTCCTTCATCCCTAAATCAACCTAAGGAAAGAGGGGGAAGCTCCATTGGTTGAGGCAGTATTTTTAACACTTAAATGATAACAGTCTAATTATATAATATATAAATTCAATAACAGCCCGCCTTAATGCAGTATGCGTATGCAACAATATATAAAAAGTATATATTACAGTCATTGTATATGTTTATATTATTGTATCCATGCGAAATAATGTTATGTGAATATATTACGTAATTTAATAATGTAGAGGCTGTGAGAATAATAAGTTAAAAGTTGCTAACAATAAGATAAACTTGGAGCAATAATGAGTATGAGAGTTTAATAATGTTACTTGTGATTCTTGGAAGCAATAATGTAATTTTAGTGACTGTTTATAAAATAGCCAATCAACAACCAGAAAAAACTTTAGTTAAAAGAAGGTATTCTATTGGATTAGGAATAGCCAATCAGAGACTTGAGATACAGAAATTTACAAATTTAGGCGGTAGAAATCTATTCAGTTGGTTGCAGATAGCGTTACTAACCAGACGCAAAACGTGTCCTCAAGAGATTTAACACGTATTCGTGTGAGACGAAAATAGTTTACGTGTTAAAAAGTGCAAGTAATGAATTAAAGAATCTCACAGTTCTCTATATCAGTGAAGCGTTATTTAAATCGTGTCAAGCATTAATAAAAGGAGTGAGGTAAAATTATAATCTGTGTAAGCCTACATTCTTGTCGCACCACAACCCTACTAAGACATCCATGTCTCTAACAATAATACTGACGCAGCCGAGGCAAATATAAATATATATTATTTAAAGAAACAGTCAAATTACAAAGTTAACATTTTTTAAACATTTGGGGCAAATAACTAAAAACAAATAACCTTCTTCAAATTGGCGTCCATACGTGAGGCGAAAACTACGTTCTTCATGTTAGATTTTCAAAACCTTACATTTAGTCCTTTTTATTCGTTCAAGAGAAAGCACGAGCCTGTGACGCGGCGGTAGCATTTTGCAGTAGAGCTTTCTATTTAAACCTCATTCTCTTGTTGATCTTCCCCATAATCAACATTAAAATGGACCTAGATTTCCTATTTCTGCCTCCGAAATCGCTTCCTCGTTATCCTTTAAGATTTCAGATCTCTTGAGTTTTCTGTTCATCTATAAATGGACTATGCCAGTGACCCAAGGATAATTTCCTATTACCCTCATTATTTTACATGATGTATTCAGCATTACAATTTTAATGTTTTTTTTTATTTGTTTCAAGAAACCAAATATTAATAAGTCGAAACACAATGAATATAAATAATGTCAGGAGCTTCGAATGTTCATTTACAAGTCCATGAATACGCAGTTAATGAAGGCGATTGCGTTGCACTATACGTTTACGTTAGTTTTAGTTACGATTACAGTTCTAGGTTGAAACTATTGCTGAAACGGGTGTTCCATGCTCACAAAGGCTCCATTCGCATTGAAGACGTAGCGTTAATACAGGATGAGCCAAAAAACTATGAACCAGCTGCGCGGTGTTTTTCCTGTCCGCGTCCTCGGCGTTCACTGCCGTCATAGAAAGGCGCGGATGAAACCAGACAACATTTTTAAAACTAATTTTAAAGGCTTTGCTTACGAGCTTTATGAAAGGAAATGCTGAAACTGGCCACCGTCGTTGTCCTCGACATTTTCTGGCACGTCTTTAGGAAACTATCCATCACTCGCCGTGGTTCACGTTCCTGGCAGATATTTTGTTTTAATTCTTCCAGGGTGTGTGGGTTTGTCTTGTATACTTTGTTTTAAGTTACCCCAGAGATAGAAGTCGCACAGGGTTGTCAGGGGACCGAGGGGACCACAAATCTGTACTAATAATTCTGTCCTCAAACACACTTTCAATGTTTCTCATCGAAATATTGGCCGTATAAGTTGTTGCAGACTCTTGTTGAAAAAAAGGCAAAATCACGCTACCTGGCTGTTAATTCTCTAAAAAAAGGGGGGCACAAAATTGTACTCACATATGTAGAGGCTTCAACTGTTGACGAAAAAAAAATTGGCGAATGATGGATAGTTTCCTAAAGAAGTGCCAAAAATGTATGGACAACAACGGTGGCCAGTTTCAGCATCTCCTTTCATAAAGTTGGTAAGTAAAGCCTTTAAAGGTAGTTTTAAAAATGTTATATGGTTTCGTTCGCGTCTTTCTATGATAGCGACAGACGGCAACGAGCGCCGAGGACGCGGACAGAAAAAACACCGGGCAGGCGGTTCGTAGTTTTTCGATTCTCCCTATGTAACGCAATATGAGGGCAGGCGAGAGGTAAAGACCATTTACAGTCAACCTTAGGCGTAACGCAAGAACTTGGCACACGTTTCTAGATCCGTAAATTTCATACGGAAATCTTCCGAGTGTACATCAAGTTTCAAATTGAATAACATAACCAACAATATCCAATATGAAAATTCATCCAGTCCTTATAAGTAAATAGGACATAAAAATTGCTGCACCAAAAAAACAACGGATCACCGTCTGGAGTTCGGCATTTAAAATCGCGTGGCACGGCCAAATGGAAGAGCACCATGATTTTTCAGTAGATGGCGTAATATTTCCCATGTGATCGTGTGCTGTTCAGAAGCTGGCAATGCATGGAGAAAGAAATGCAGAATCTTTAGTATCCAGGCAACGCAAGCGTAAAGCTTGGATTTCCTATCTTTTGCGTTACCAGCGCATTATCTAAGTAACTGATTCCATTATTTAACATGGGTGCAAAATCTGGGCTTATGCTGCCTCTACGCTTACTTTCCATTGTGAAAGAGAAAGAGTTGGGGGAGGGGGCAGGAAGCGAGTCTCAAAGCTGGCACGCTACACTTTGAGTAAGCGCTCATATCAGAGAGTATAGGACAGCTACCACGTAGTTAAGTGTTGCTTAACTGAAAGGGATTGAGTCTTGTATCTTCAATCTTGTTTTGTCGGAAATTTATTCACTGTTATAGTTATGCAAATATTGATTTATTTTTATTGTTATATTCTTGCTTTATAGGTGGAGAATCTTGATTATTTAAAGTTTACATTTTATTTGAATGACAACCAAGGTATTAAGGCGCATTTAGTGCTCGCCATCTTTTAACACAGGGTTTACGCAGATCCCATAACCAACTATAATCGAAGTTTCTAACTTGCACTCTATAACAGTTAGACCTTAGGTATAAGCACAGTGCTTTTCCTTCACACCGTGGGCACTGCACAGCGCTCGCGCCGGGGCCGCCGCAGCTCGAACTGCCGCCGAAACAGTTATATCACCACAACCGTCTTACGTTCTCATATTTACAGTTACAATTGCAGTGATAATAACACATGACTTATAAGAGATGTTGGGAATGTTATCGTTCTCTATCCGCATATTTCTGGTATATACCCAGGAAATTTTCATTCACAAACGAGAGATTTATATCCGAATTTAGGTGAATTTCTCGCCTGATTTTTCTTTTGGTTTTTTCAATATATGGGATTTGTTCCCCTTGAAGAATTAGTTTCTGCCCCACTTATGGAAGCCAATTTGAAGTAGTTATTTTGTTGTAGGAGTTGTATTGTAGTTCAACTGTTGGGGAACCGAACTTGAAATAGTTGCAACCGCACGTATGGTTCCCGGTAGCCGGTAGCCCGGTATATTTATGTTTGCCTCGGCTGCATCAGTATTTTTGTTAGAGACATGTTTCTCTTTGCAGGGTTGTGGTGTGACTGAAGAATGTAGGCTTACACAGATTATAATTTTACTTCACTACATTTATTATTCCTTGACACAATTTAAATAACACTTCACTGATATAGAGAGAGCTGTGAGATTTTTTTATATTTTTCTTACTTGCACCTTTTAACACGTAAAACTATTTTCGTCTCACACGAATACGTATTAATTTTCTCGAGGACGTGTCTCGCGTCCGGTTAGTAACGCTGTCTACTAGCAACGCGTCAGTTATGAGCGCTGTCTACAAGCAACTGACTTTTTTTCTACCGCCTAAATTTGTAAATTTCTGTATTTCAAGTCTCTGATTGGCTATTCGTAATGCAATAGAATACTTTTACTTAACTTAAGCTTTTTTCTGGTTGTTGATTGGCTATTTTATGAACTGTCACAAAAATTACATTATTGTTGCTCCAAGAATGACTAGTAGCATTATTACACTTTCTTACTCATTATTGCCTCAATGTTACCTCATTGTTAGCAACTTTTAGTCTATTATTCTCACAGCTCCTACATTATTAAATTACGTAATACATTCACTTAACATTATTGAACATGTATATAATAATATAAACATATACAATGACTGTAATAAACACTTTTTATATATTGTTACATACACATATTGCTTTAAGGCGCGCTGTTATTGAATTTATATATTATATCATTAGACTGAAATCATTTATATGTTAAAAATACTGCCTCACCCTGTAGATAAAAATCTTATACAGTTAAATCATAGGATCATGAGGGCCATAATTCTTCACTAATTACCCTATCTTTAAAATTTTTCTTATTAAATTTATTGACTCATTAACTGCATGCGCGGGAGTACAGCCTTGTTGGAAAAATCCACACCGACATTCATAGTCAGCAGAAAAATCTTTCCTATACCTCTGCATTTATTGTTTGTTAAAAGAATATAGGTCCTATTATTCGGTATGCATTTACTGCACACCAATTTTAGCGTTATGAAAAGGAATCGCTGTAAAATCGCTGTTCTTCAACATATGTTATCTTGCGATGAAACATAGCCACATCAATGGAAACATGCTTCGTCAGAGAAGAATATTCAGCGTGGGTCTATTGCTTTATAATTTCGCAAAATCCAGTTACAAATCCATAACCGACTCTGGTGATCACATAAAAAATAAAATGTACGCAACAAATACATACATTGTAAGAATTAAAAAAAAACATCAGGCGAGAAGCTCACTCAATTTCGGATATTGAACTCTCGAGTGTGGATGAAAACTTCATGAGAAGATACAGAAACGTGTGGATAGAGAGGACAATATTTGCATCATCTCTTATGATAATATATGTGTTTATTATAACTGAAATTGTAACTATGAAAACCTGAGGCGGTTGCGAGTATATTATAAGTGTTTCGGCGGTAGTCTGAGCTGCGAAGGCCACATTGTGAAAGAAAACACTATATATTGTGGGCTTGCAATACCCAAAACTCTGGCGGTTGATAATCACTGTATCATTAGAATACACTGTGGATTTTGGAGAGAAGTAACATCACCCAGATATTTTCTCTTCGTGTGTTTATTCCCAGCAGACATCCGGGTTGGCTAACGTCATGGGAAATAACTGTAGGATTGTTACCCCAACCGTTGCATCAAATAAACGGATTACATTTTAAATAAACTTAATGGACAAATCATGCCTACTATGAGGTTACCTGCATTTCCGTCTTCCCAAGCGTGATAACGTTTTATCAGTGACAAACTTCTTTATACAGGAGTAGTTTAAAGTCCACCGACAAACTTCAGGGGGTGATTCCTGACTGGAAATGGAGTACAAAAGCTCATATCCCCTTGTGTCCGGAAATGCACAGTGTCGACGTTAAATGACACGAAGAACGACATCAAACAAGGAGCCCTGGCACACAGTACGTGGCCTGAATCCCATCCATGACATAACAGATGTTCAAAGTGACCTCAGTGGGATGCAATGGACGCATTCACACGTCGCATCATGGATTTCTTCACTCGGTGGAATGTTCTGGGCTGTGTCCGAATGTCGTCACAGGCTACGTGGACAAGCTGTTGAAGGGTCTGAACATCAGTAACAGGCTCACCATACATAATGCTTTTCAGATGCCCCCAGAAAAAAAAAGCTCCAGGGTGTTTAAATTTGGTGATCGAGCAAGCCATGCAATAGGCCATCCACGTCGTATCCAACGTCTGAGGAAGATGTTGAGCTGTCAGTGAACATTAATGCGGAGGTGGCTGGCGCTCCTCGTACTGGAGTCACGTTTCTTATCGTGTTGTCAAAGGCACATTCTCCAGCAGTGGATGCCGAGGATTTTACAGGAAGATCAGATACGTTTCTTCGTTCAGCTGTTGTGGAAGAAGAACTGGTTCTAGTAGGCGGTCGCCAGTAATTGCTGCCCAAATATTGATGCTGCTGATTAGACGCCTCAACCAATCCGTGAGGATTTTCTGTAGCCCACAGATGATGATTATGCAGGTTAATGATGGCATCTCTACCAAAGGTCACTTCATCGGTGAAGAGGACTAAAGACAGAAATCCCATAATGGTGATGGCCTGTTGCACAAACCAGCGACAGAATCTTTCTCGTGGAGGAAAATCCGCCGGTGATAATGCCTACACACTTTGGGGGTGATAGGGATAATAGCAGTTGTCATGTAGGGTACAAATAAGCGTCGTTTGGCTTACACCATATTGCCGGGCCAATTCCCTGAAGCTTTTACCAAGGTTGTTCTTAATATCATGGAGAACATGTTCCTCTACATCTATTCCACGTACAGTCCGCAGCCGCCCTGAACGTCACAAGGGACTCATGCTCACACAAACGCCGAAAAATGGCTCCAAATGCTGTGTGATGTGGCTGGCTCTGTCTACTAGGGTACATGGTTCGGTACATCCTTGCTGCCTCTCGATCGCTTCTCCTGCTTGGCCATACACTAACACCATCTCAGCTTGATCCTGGAATGAGTACCGGACCATTGTGCTTCTACATTGGTTAAATCACACAATCTGCAACACACAAAGCGCACGTTGCGATTTATGAGAGAATGTCGAGAGTATCATCTACCGTGAAAACTATGCATTTCCGGACAGAAAGTGGTATGAACTTTTGTGTTCCATTTGCAGTATAGACTCACCCCCTGAAGTTTGTCGGTGGACTTAAAACTTAACCTGTATATTACTCAGACGGCAATGAATTACCTACTTCAGGATAATAATAGCATTAGTAAACAAGCATTTGCTCCACACTTTCTGGGAGATCTCGCATTTCGTTCTGAAGTCAGAATAAATCTGAATTATGTTACTGCTATTGGACAGTTCGCTACTCTGTCTCTTCCTCCCTATTCTCTGTTGGTTGTGTATGCGCGCTCGCTCGCTCCAAGACATTACATGCAATAGGAGTCCCTCACCATTTATTCGACTTTATGTTGAATAGTGACAGCGGTATAGAGGAAGCCATGAACGACCGAGAAAATTGAAACACTACAGAAGAACGAGATGAGAATATTCAGACTTTCTCTACATATATATCGTCTTCATTCCGTGACTTCTCTTCTGCTTTTGTTTATATTCCCTTTCTCTGGATTCAAAGAAGCTGGTGTAATGGGGCAGTAAGCAAACAAAGGGTTGACTTTTAGCATAAGAAAGAATTGAGGTCTTATTCTACAGGGTTGGAGTAATATAAGTGCAGATATTTTCACGTTTTCGTATTAAAATAATGCAACAAAATACCCTGTTATATCTTGCTGGTTAGTTGTAAATGTGTATTCCATTTCAGAATGCCGCCTCTGGCCGCACATCTCTCTAGTGTAGGTGAGGTGAGGATTATTGCGCTTCATGGCAATTTCATCGCGAGCTTGGGTGGGGGATGAGGAGGTTAAACGCTTTATAACGTTTCTTGGAGGTTTTTAACAGTTTCAGTCGCATAAGTTGCATTTGACCCCGAACATGTATTCCAGAAAAATTGCAGATATACATGTTCTCTTTATTACACGATTGTTAGCCTCGCAAAATGAGTTATTCGTGAACATAGATTCGGGCAAACCTATTGTTTTCAGTAATAGTTCTGACTGTTTTAGTTAACTTTAAATTCCAAAATAACAGTCAAACAGGTCCACGAACATTTGCTGCTTGTGCACAGTCATTTCTATTGCAGGTAGAGGAAGTATTGTATTCCACTCAGAGTTTCAATGGTGAAATAAGCGTTTTTTTAATGGATCCGTGTATGTGTGTGTGTTTATATGTATTTGTGTGTAGACAGCATAACTCAAAAACAAAATGTCCGATAAATACCAAATTTGATATTAAGTTCAGTATCTTCCAAGGACTCAGCACGAAGATTTTAAAGAAAATCCCCCCACCCCAAACATGGAACCTTTCTGTATTATTTGTTTAGTAAACATGGTACGATTTGTATTAAAGTATCACATGTTTAAGTTCATTGACATGACTAATTAAGTACACCCGTGGACAAAAAAATGAGTCATCCCCAGATTCCATATGACGATCGTAGAGCTTCGTGTACCTTCGTAACCGCTGTGTTCACAGCGCACATGCAGGAACTGTAGAATGATCAGTGCTTGTGAGTGCAATGGTCACCTTATAACGGCGTTTCTCGGTGGTGACGCTTATAACTACTGAAAACACAGCACAAAACAACGTTTCGTTGGCCGAGAGGTTACGAAGGCACTGCTTACGCTCATGAGCTTCTTCTCGGCTCAAATCTGGCATTAGTTGCTGCTATTTTTTATGTTGTTAATTTTATGACTACGTATATAGAACATAATATTGCATTAATAAATATAACTTTAGAATTTTAAGTTTTAGGCTTATCTATGCGCACAAAAACATAATTCTACTAAAACACTCACTTTAAAAACTAAGGAAATAAATGTAAATAAACTGTTATCTACTAAAACTAAAACACATAAAAATAAACAAAATTAGTATCGAGTACATGAACAATTAATATCAGGTGTATGAACCCTGAGCAGCGATAACTGCCTTCAATTTTCGGGCTATAATGAAATGAAATTCCTGTAGTAACGTGGACGAGAAGCTACAACCTCCCAGGCTTCTTGAATTTGTGCCCAGAAGCCGTCTTTTGTCTTTCGCGCATCTACAGGGAAATTCGAGCACAGTTCCCTCTTTCTCTCAGCCCACACATTTTCAGTAGGGTTCAAATCTGATGAACAGGGAGGTCAGTCTATCTCACTGATATCCTGCATCTCTGAGAACCAATATGAAACCTTTCGACATATGTGGACAGAATGATTATTCTGTATGAATTCAACAATTCCATCAGGATATCTCATCCTACAGAGGGAATCAAAATATTCTCTGTTTACTGTATCGTCAAGTTGCTACTTGAGATACACTTGCAGCTAGACCATCTTTTGAAATCCAACAAAACATTATATGCGACCATGATGAAATTGTGAAGCCACGTATTTTGCATCGTAATAGCTATTCTGTTTTGAACTTTATCAAACTGTTATATATATATATATATATATATATATATATATAACAGTATATCGAAAATAAGTAGTCACTATGTGTAGATTAATTATTATTAACAGAAGTAAAAAAATATGTTTGCTACATGCGAGAAGCGAACTTCTGGCCTTAGCTACAGAAGTATCCTACACTTTGCCACAGAGAAGACACATGGAAGGTAGCATGCTTAGTAATGCCGTGCAACAACTAGTTGCAGCGGCTACACAACTGTATTGGGTATGGTGTAAACAAGGCGCTGTGCCGTGTAGGACTTTGGCGTTCCAGACATGACTCAACCTTTTGTCCACGGGTGTAACTATACCTTGAATTTCCTAGCAATAGCCTGAGTCCTCTTTATTCTGGATTAATTTTGTATGATTTGTATAAGTTGTAATTTTACTTTTCTTTTTTGGAGAGCATTAATCATTTCCAATATATACTCCTTAATTTTCTGAAGTGTTGGTCTTCATTCTTTTGTTTTTGTGTTGTCATACAAAGATTTGGAATTTAAACATCAGCAAGTGCTTTTTTTAGTGATATGGCGTTCGTTTCATCCTCCTCTATCTCACATCTATTCTATCTACAACGAAGTGCGTAATGAAAGTACTTCTGCAAAAGGTTATCTCGATTAACATAACAGGGGGGAAAATGGCTCGTAGAAAATTTATAACAATAAACGATGGTGGGTGGAGAAACTCCTGTGAAGGTAAAATAACTTTTGTATAAATAGTAATGTTTGATAATATGAAGATCTACTGTGTGCACATGCTGCGATAAACTGCATTCTATCCAGATTGGATGTAGCTGGGTAATGCTATAGGTTGCGTCGTCGTCGTTGTTTATTGCTTTTACTTTTAATTACAAGCAAAATTGGTTAGTTATTAGTTCTTCATGAATGCTTTAACAGAATAACTTTATTAATTTATTGTAACCCTATAAACTAATAAATAAAACTTATTTTCCTTTCATTTGTTTTCACTGAATGCTTACAAAACAGCAACCTTATTTTAATTGTTATTTAATATGACAGTCAAACTGATTTCTACTTTTAAGTGCCAATAGATATACAGGATGAGTTTGAAGTCTACCACAAACCTCAAGGGGGTGATTCCTGACTGGAAATAGAACACAAAAGCTCATATCACCTTGTGTCCGCAAATGCATAGTTTCCACAGTAGATGGCACTGAAGAACGACATCAAACAAAGAGCCCTGGCACACAGTACGTGGCCTGAATCCCATGCATGTCACAACAGGTGTTCAAAGTAGCATCCATAGGATACAATACAAGCGTTCATACGTCGCATCATGGATTTCCCCACTCGTTCGAATGTTTCGGGCTATGCCCGAATATCGTGACAGGCTACGTGGACACGCTTTTGAAGGGTCTGAACATGAGGAACAGGCTCACCGTGCACAATGCCTTTTAGATGCCCCGACAAAAATCCAGAGGGTTTAAGTCCGGTGATCGTGCAGGCCATGCAACAGGTCCTCCACGTCCTATCAAACGCCTGGGGAAGATTGTGAGGTGTCAGCGAACATTAATGTGGAAGTGGGCTGGCGCTCCATCGCGCTGTAGCCATATTGCCTGTTGTATTGCCAAAGACGTATTCTGTAGCAATAGAGGCAGTGTGTTTTGCAGGAAGTCGTTTCTCCGTTCAGCCGTTTTGGAAGAACTGGTCGAAGCAGGGAGTCGACAATAATCCCTGCCCAATCATTGAAGCTGAACAGCTGCTAATGAGACGCCTCAACCATTCCGTGAGGGTTTTCTGTGGCCCAGAGATAATGATTATGCAGGTTAATGATGCCATCTCGACAGAGGACACTTCATCGTTGAAAAAGACTGAAGACAGGAATCCAATAATGGTGAGGTCCGTTGCACAAACCAGCGTCAAAATCTTTCCCGTGGATGAAAATCCGCCGGTGATAATCCATGCGCACGTTGGAGGTGATAGGGGTAATAGCGGTTGTTATGTAGGATACAGATAACCGTCCTTTGGCTTACACCATATTGGCGGGCCAATTGCCTGGAGCTCGTAACAGTTCCATGTTCCTCCACATCTGTTGTACGCACAGTCCACGTCCGCCCTGAACGTTCGTGTGTCTGAAGGGACACATGCTCGCGCAAATGCAGACAAATGGCAACAAATGTAACGTGGGCGGTGCTGTCTGTCAGGTTACGTTGCTCGGTACATCCGTGCTGCCTCTCGACCGTTTCCACCTGCTTGGCCATTAACGAACACCCTCTCAGCTTGTTCCTAAAATGAATACAGGACCATTGTGCTTCTAGTTGGTTAAATTACACTATCTGCATCACACAAAACGCACACTGCAAATTATGAGAGATTGTCGTCGGTACCATCTACCAAGTGATATGAACTTCTGTGCTCCATTTCCAATAAGGAATCACCCCCTGAAGCTTGTCGATAGACTTTAAAACTCACCCGGCATATTTTGGCTTAATCATTTATTTTCTTTCAGACCTCCATTAACTCAACGCAGGCTTTTCGGTTTTAATCTGTTTCATTAAACATTAAGATTTTTCAGCAAATACATTAAGAGCTGCCTTGGTAATTAAAAAGGACTAGCAGGAGTTAATACGAATCCCTTAATGTGGACACAGACGCTATCCCAGAATCTTTCTACGCTTTTTTCATGAGATAACCATACTTGGCCCTGAACCGCGAATTCTCATTGTTTCATATTATCTGGAATGTCATATGTTTCGTCTCTAAACCAGTACGTCAAATTGAACTTATTTTCCGTACTGCAACACCAACATCCTTTCAACTATTAATTAGTAGCTTAGCTGTTGACCCTGCAATGAGTATATGAAACATATGACTGCATCTATGTTCAATACAATAATATGTAGTACAATATTGTGGCGTATTATTAATTTTATTGTCATTACCAGACGCACTGTTGTGCTGTATTGTTGCTACCAGACGTAGCATTGTTGTGTTTCTTTGGTCATATATTTCGGCTTAACGGTGTTTCCCTTCGGTATGGACCACACCAAAGGGAAAGATCTTTTTGAAGTTGTCTGATATGACGTCAACCCTGTCGTTTCGGCTAGACACGGTTGGTGGGGTTAAGAAAGCGTATTCATTGGAGACAGACGTGTGTGTGGTTGGTCTACGGTTTACTGGCATCTGCCTCCACCCTTTTTCCTTTGTTCAATATGTAGAGTCGCCAGACGTGTTGTGAATAAATCCCAAGTATGTAAAGGTAATGTATGTTATGTAATTTTTCAGTGTAGTATGAAACCCACGCCTTCCCCTTAAATTCCACACCAAGGTCCCGGACTTTCGCTGCCAGCGAGTTGCGCCACCCCCATGTGCGTGTTGGGGTGATCAAAATTAATTCCTTTTTTTTAAAGGATTCGTTTCAGTTTCAATATTAAACATCTTACTCGTTCTATTCTCGTTTGCAAGGTAAAGCGCACAATTGCCAAACTTCTGCTTCGCAGTGCGTCTTTTTACAAGTCTATGAAATATAGACTTTACAAGGCACCCTCGATACCTCTCTCTGATTAAAAGAATGACATCTACACCATCCACCCTATATAACTTGTTATGAAATGGAATAAGTTGGATTACCTAACATAATAAGGACTTTGAACACTCAACTCTTCATATGCAGCTAACTTCACTGCCGGGCGATCTACTTCAAAGGCAAAATCTGCAATTAAAACCGGAATAATAGAAGGGTGGGCTGTCGTATACCGTGCCCCCTAGCTACTCATAATGTAGAGCAGGCGTGGAGAAAGGGTAAATCGCGATTACATTTGGACTCCATCGGCCGCTTCCCCACTGGTTGGCAGTCGAATAGAATATTATTCATCTGTATTTTACATGCTTGTAGATGATGTATGGTGCGTATTCCTAATTCTCAAATAACTATGACATTTCCGTCACAGCTTGAAGCGATAATTCTGGTGGTCAGAAAGGAAACAATTAGCTATTATTAATTATTAAGTTATTGGCAATTAATCCAAATCGAATCTGATAATATCCGACAGCTTTGATCTCATGAATATAAAAATAGCACCATTAGAAAGCCCGCAGAAGATTATGAATCTTGCATATATTAGTTAATAAACCATCTCGTAATCACACAATGTTATTCGCAAGATTTTCGCTGCAAAATAAAGCTTAGGCGACCGCTCATGTCTTGGTAATATTTTAACGCGCTGGTGTGGGTGACGCGCAGTCCTTTTGTATTCGTAATGGCTTCATCGAGATACAGCGTCTAAAGAAGTATAAATCACAGTTGAAAATTCGAACGTTTGAACGTGCGCCAATGAGGAATCATAGAAGTTAATAGAAAGAAATCCAGCTAACGAAACTATTACAAAGCTTGACTACATGCAGAAATCATGATGGTTTTCATCTAAAAGTATATGAGCTAAGTGGAGGGATGGAATAGTCAGTCGATGCATAATTATTTGTGTAACAGGTCCGTCAATGTGCCGCTGTTGAATATATAAACAGTTATTTCTGCGATATGATATTTAAGTCCTAGTAGTGTTACAAATCGTGGTAGAAAGAAAAGTTATATATACACACACGCACTATGTGATCAAAAGTATCCGGACACCCCCATAAACATACGTTTTTCATTTTAGGCGCATTGTGCTGCCACTACTGCGTGGTACTCATTATCCGCGACATTAGTAGTTATTAGCCATCGTGAAACAGCACAATGGGACGCTCCGTGGAAGTCACGGACTTCGAACGTGGTCAGGTGATTGGGTGTCACTTGTGTCAGAAGTCTGTACGCGAGATTTTCACACTCCTAAACATCCCTAGGTCCACTGTTTCTGATATGATAGTGAAGTAGAAACGTCAATGGACATGTACAGCACAAAAGCGTACAGGCCGACCTGTTTGTTGACTGACAGAGACCGCCGATATCTGAAGAGGGTTGTAAAGAGTAATAGACAGACATCTATCCAGACTATCACAGGAATTCCAAACTGCATCAGGATCCACTCCAAGTACTATGACAGTTAGGCGCGAAGTGAGAAACCTTGGATTCCATGGTCGAGCGGCTGATCATAAGCCACACATCACGCAGGAAAATGCCAAACGACGCCTCGCTTGGTGCAAGGAGCCTCAACATTACACGCTTGAACAGTGGCAAAACGTTATGTGGAGTGACGAACCACGGTACACAATGTGGCGATCCGATGGCAGGGTGTGGGTATGGCGAATGCCCGGTGAACGTCATCTGCCAGCGTGTATAGTGCTAATAGAGAAATTCGGAGGTGGTGGTGTTATGGTGTAGTTGTGTTTTTCTGGAGGGGGCTTGCACCCCTTGTTGTTTTGCGTGGCATGATCACAGCGCAGACCTACATTGATATTTTAAGCACCTTCTTGCTTCCCAATGTTGAAGAGCAATTCGGGGATGGCGATTGCGTCTTTCAACACGATCGAGCTCCTGTTCATACTGCACGGGTTTTGGCGGAGTGGTTACACGACAACAATATCCCTGTAATGGACTGGCCTGCACAGAGTCCTGACTTGCATCCTATAAAATACCTTTGGGATGTTTTGGAACGCCGACTTCGTGCCAGGCCTCACCGACCTACATCGATACCTCTCCTCAGCTCAGCGCTTTCCCCAAGAAACATTCCAGCACTGATTGAAAGTATGCCTGTGAGAGTGAACGCTGCCATCAAGGCTAAGGGTGGGCCAACACCATATTGACTTCCAGCATTACGGATGGAGGGCACCAGGAAGTTTTACGTCATTTTCAGCCAGGTGTCCGGATACTTTTGATCACGTAGTGTATATTAAAGTACTGAAATCTGCAATAAATTAAAAAGTCACAGCATTAACTGCGTATTAGAGTGTTATAAAGAAAGTAAAGTGGTAGACAATAAATCGCCGTGTGAAAACAAAGATATATAGGCACGTTTGTCCGAGAAGTGGAGAACAAAGAACTCCAACTAGCAAAGGGATATTTAGTGCTTCATAATACTAAATTTTGCAAGGGGTATAGTGGTTCAAACAGTATCACTGAAGGTGAATGACTGTGCTTTTCTTTAGTGCACTCTAAGCCTGAATTCCATTTCCTTGGATATCGCCAACAATTATAGCCGTGGTCATAGCCGAAGAGATTAGAATCAGTCTTGAGGAAAGCTCTGGATCCTGAAACGACACAGAGGTCAGAGGGTACTTCTTCTACACCGGGGGCATCATCCACCGATTAATCATCTAGCAGCATAAACGGCTGGCGTCGAGTATACAGTTACAGAGTGGGGCGTGAACACTGTTACCTTTACAGTAGGCTACGTCGAAATAATGGGCTGGCCTCAGCGCGTCGAGCTCTCTGGTTTGCTGCCCGCTGATTTCGAAGAAGTTTCCTCTCTCTCGAAGTGGCCCCCAGCTTCTGCTGTCGATTTCTTTCGTATAATTGTATTATCATAAAATTAAGGTTTGCCTGGGCTGGCTTCTCTCAGTGTAGGGGCACGGATCTTTGCCAACGGAATTGCTAGCAATAAAAAGGCCTAGGATCATGGACAGGTACACAGGAGAAGGTGATATCACAAACACGTGTATAAATTGAATTTAAGTTTTAATTAAACTTTTGTTGATACACTGTATAAATCCATGTAATATTCCCTTTTTACACTTTCGCTGAACACGTGCCACTGTTAAGTATATTCCTGGTGTGGTGAACTTCATCGACATGTGGTCTTTCATCGTGCAACGAATCTCACTATAATTAATTTACGCGTTACTTTCAGGTTTACGTAACAACAACTTAACGTGCGATCACAATCAGCACCTTCGCGGTATTAACATTAATCTCGCCGGAATATAAGCTTCGGCACTTTCATTATCCGCGGAACAATTGCGCAAGATTTTTTTATCACACTAGCGTGGATTCGGCGTGACTTACATGTGGAGATTGGGTACTGACAAGTATTTCTCGCTATATTTATACTAAACTACCCCACCCTTGGTGCACAACTAAACTAATTTCTTATTGGTCACAATTTTGTGCTGTTGGTAGCGTCAATCTTCTAAAAAAACAGGAACTTTTTAGCATAGGTGATATTTGCAATGAGAAAAATTAATAATTATGGCTGCTCCTTTAACAATAACATATTAAATGTAAATATAAAATGATCCTTATAATAAAATACATAACATAAAATTATTTGTAGTGGAAAAATGCTGTCTCAAGACCTGAAGTGGAGAAGTTCCAAGAATACAGTTCACGTTCGCTACTCAGGCTACTGCTAATGTCTTTGCTTAACATGACTCGCAAATTACCTTTTTCTCTGGACACAGCATTTCAACTCTAACATGTTACGTTATACATTGATTTAATATACAGGATTATTTATTGCAATTATTTCTTTATCTTACTATCATTTCTTTATTTGATTATTTATATCTTCATGTCAATAATAACAGTATCAAGGCTCTATTTTGTCTTTCTATTTCGTGGCGCCAAAGGTAAAACAAGGAATATTTTACCCTTTGTCTCTCCTGTTTCACATGAAGCAATTGTTGATAATGCTTAGCGTCACATATACATTTTTGGAGTAGCTTTGCCAGTCATGACCCCTTTAAAAAAGAAGAGATCGCACGTAAGAAGGAAATGGTATACCATCTAAATTTACATTTCAGAAGCAGAGGCAAGTGTACCTTTTAGCTTGAGTGATCCCCAGGCCGTTTTACGATGCAACCCTTGTTCTCCGCTGTTCATGGTTCTTCATATCCGCTTTTAAAATACGCTTCGGTTCCCAGGGCATAGCCTCAGCGGTAAATAACAACAGTAAGTTAGCTTTCTGTAGACTCCTTAACTCGGCTTTTGAGGTAAAATGTTTTTCCCTCAGTTTCTTTTTATATTTATAATGAAAAATATCTTCCTTGCAATTTAACGACTTTTTAAAATACCACTTTGTATGCCGCTGGTTTGTGGCGGTAAGTTATGCAGTGTTGCGGTATAACGGAGATCGTTGGAAGATTACAGGGTGGCTCAAAGTTTGGTAAACAGCTTCTTCAGTCTCGAAAGAGTAAGTTTTGCATGGTACAAAGAGCTTTGTTTTGTTTTAGTGAAGTGTATCTGTAGGTAACCAAGTGAGATGGCTTAGGAACGGCAAGGTAAACGAATCGTCTAAACAAATAGAATATTCTTTATCTGCAAGGGTGGTAGCAGTGGGTGGTGTAACCGAGAGCACTATACGTGCGTGCAAGTCGAAGTAAGCACGGTAGATTATTTGTATCAGAGATTATTTTCTTTTCGTAATTTGTTCACTCCTGATAGAAATGAATAATCTAAAATTGAAATTTTCTTTTTAAATTGTAATCAAGTCTTATCCCAATGCCATTCATTGTTAGGACACTAGTACCTACTAATTTCTTATATTGCTACCAATCTTGTTCTGAGGTGAAACTTCGGGCAAGAGGAATCGTGACTGCTTTTGCTCGAAACGTGCAATATTATTTAGATTCTCTTTATAATGTTATTTGTAGTCCAATTAAGAAAGTAATCAAAGAAATTGTAAGGTTGTTATTGTATTTAAGTCTTACATAATGTAGGAAATGAAAGGAAAGTTTATTAAAAGAAATGATGTAATCAACGTAATGTTAAAGTGCTGGTGCCATTTTACAAACATCTCAAAACATAAAGTGCCCAAGATGTTACGATTATTTAAATAATATGATCTGCTAGGAAAGCGCTTTAAATTCAAGATTTTCAAAGTAAACTTAATAAACCTTTTTTCTTACAACCACAATGTAATGATATATTCTTTACGAAATCCAATCATTTATCAAGTTTCCACATTATAAACCGACTCATATATTAACAGTTTCGTCCTCAAACGTTTAGTTTCTCTTGTAATATTGCTTTACGATGCGAATTTTTAAATAGTATTTTAGAATAAATTATTCGCACTCTCGTCCAAGAAACTAAAATTAACTTAGCACACGCCCTGAGGGTAAATTTTGTACATTACTTTCAGAAATTTTAAGTAGAATTTCGCCAAAAATGGCGTGTGCCTGATAACGCTTCCCTAGACCCGATGTTGATGCGTTGCTTCCCGACTGACGGCGAGCTCAGCCTAGTTCCTCCAGTGCGACCTCTTGATGCCCGGGATCGCTCCAGTCTTCACCACGACCTGAGATCAGAAACTCAAATTGTGCCACATCGGTGCATTTTACGCTGTTATCTGCTGACTATATCTCTGCAGAGCTCTAACCGATAATACAGTAAGTTGTAACATGCTAGTAGTATATCCTTCTAGGCTGGCGCAAGGAAACATCAAGTATAACGGTTGCTTCACTGCAGAAATCAAAATTACTTGGCAGTCGTAATTCTTTCTTTAAGGAGAGAGGAGCCATCTTGGATAAAAACGTAAAGTCGACTAAAAGGGAAAACATAAATAAAACAACCACATAAATTCGAGGAATTGGAAATAAACGTATTTAATTGTGAGCAAGCTGTCTTCCAATACAAAAACGAATTTAAGGGCCTTATTGAGGAGGAAACATTGAAATTCCCCAGAAAAGGGCCCCGGACCAAGTATCTTTCTACACTATTTCGATTAGCCATATTCTGGATAAAGATCAGGAGAAATAGAGATTCAATGCAACTGAAGTAGTGAATGGACTCATGAACTGTGTAGATTCTATGGTGGAATAGGATTTTATGTATGTAATAGATCTCAGAATGCCTGCATGATATGGCAAAACTTAAAAAAAAAAACCAACTTCCGTATCTATGGCGCCAATTCTCTTCGGAATTTCCTTCAAGGTGGCACTTGCTCCCTCTCGGTGTCTAAACGAGTCACAACTGCAGAACTATCAACATATGACACCGCCATCCTTACGCGAATAAGGCCTGATTTTTATTCTTCTTGTTTTACAACATTCTTTGAAGCACATTTTTAAAACTCGGTAATATAACAAGAACGAGTACGAATACTACTTGCGTCTACATTCGCTTCGTTATGTTTAAAACCTCGCCAATCCAGCGAATTTCACTCCCACCATTTCCCTTTGCGCATGCGCAATACTGAAAAGATAGCGTGTTTTGCTGAAATATCGCCATTATTTTCCTATAAAACAAAGCGTCCTAAAGAAAGTGGTTGGTTGGTTACATGCTATAGAAGTTCAAACATCAACTTTAAACTGCAATCCTCAGATATTCTTATTACTTTCTTTCAGTTTCATAACTCTTTTATTTCCGCCATGGATATATTGAAGCTTAGGTCTCCCCCCCAAAAAAAAAGAAACTAGCTCTTGCGTTACTGTTACTTTAAGTCCGGGTCCAACTTCACATTATACCTATTGTTCTGTGCAGCAAAATTCCTACTTCTTACAATAGATTATTGATACCACTAATCCATAATTCCATTCTGTGCCAAAGTGATTGCAAAATCGATGTCTACAAGAATTCGTTTGCTACAGCAGGTTTGCACATATTATTAACATAGAAACACTCTAATATAACAAATCAAGTATAAGCCTTTTGCTTTTTATTTGTTATTCACCTTTTTGTACCCAGTTGCTTTTGTCCATGCCATCATGGGTAAAATGAACCACTGCTGATGTTTAGAAAATTTACATATACATCAGTAACATCCTTTTACATAAAATTGATTTTAGAAGTCTAAGCATGAGTCTGAAAAGCTTTTTGTGTAAAATTATTTTAGATTCAATACAAAAATTCTCAATAATAAATTGAGGCTCTTATTCAGAAGCTCCGTTATTCAAACCCTAAGGTGGCACAATAAGGTTTTTCTTGAGTTTCCGTGGTCGCTCGGCGGATGCCAGGAAAATTCTTACTTAACAGAGTTTCCACTTCCCTCATTCGTCTTTCTGTTATAGGTCCAGGTGCAATGGCCAGTTTGTGCGGCGTGTTCAGGAGAGAATAACTTCTACCCTGGCTTAGAAACCCTTTAAAATTTAGAAAAGGTACAAAGAGTGTTTCGCTTCTTTGTAAGAGGCTATAACCTCTACGTTTAAACAAGCCACATGGCTTTTCTGTACGGGGTGGGTCTTGCAGTAGAAACAAACCGAGGGTGTGTAGACCACATGCTTTCGCAAAATGTTTCCGTCTCATTTTCCTCACTTCCTTGCTTTTTCTAATAGGCACTGCTGTGTTGACAGTTTCCAGCAGACCAGTGTGGCATGTGCGTTCATTCACGAGTGTTCTGTGAGCTGAGTTTCGTTTTACTGTAATTAAGTTCCTATTAATATAGCATAGTTATTTGCCTGAATATTTCCAACCTTTTTCGCCCGGGGCCAAACTCGGTAGATCCTGCAGAAGACTAACCTTCTATGCTAAAGACACCTACTAAGTGAAACCAGAGTAAGTTTGTAATGGAAAGTTAAAAAGCTACGAAGCCAAGCACTGAAAAATGTGAAAGCAGTTTTATTGGTGTGCGTAACAAAGAATTGCTTCACAATAATATAAATATTGTAATATCTCAAGCAAAAGGTGTCAGTGTAAGCAGCACTGAAAACATTTCTCGGATTTCGGACGTTTCTTGTTATAAAACTCTGAGAAAACAAACAAAATAAAAACAGAAGAGGTGTACCTTTCCATAAAATTGAATATTTTACTCGCAAATTTGTTGCGTCGCACCGTGTATGAGTTTTTTTTAGAGAGGAGAAGCATCAACTTAGGATAAACTAACATATGCCATGAGAGAGAAAACCAAAGGAACATATTATGAATTCCCGTATAGTAGCAGGACAATGAACAATTTTCACTTAAGATGATGAAAAGGAAAAACGTCAGGGCCGAATCTCGAGAAATAACTTCTTGGTGATATATTTACGTAAATACGATTAGGAAATTCAGGATGGAGGGTTATCAAGCTGTACGTTTGGACGAGACTTGGTTTGATACCAACTCTTGCCGAATGAAAAATGACCCGAAAAATTGTGCAGTGAGCTCCACCGATAAAAAGGGTGATCGCATTGTCATGTTGCATTGTTGTCGTCGCTTTGGCTTTCTGGAGGATGCTCTCTTTTCGTCACTCACCAAAATCTGGAGAACGCTCCGGAAGACTATCGTGGAACAATGACTGTTTAAATATGGAAGAGTGGTTCAAAAATTCAATTTTAAAACATATGGAAGAGCCATCTGTAATAGTGCTTGATAGTGTTTCTTATTTCAGTAGAATCCTTGATCCTAAAGTTGCCCTTTCCTGGACAAAACTTGTTATTCTCCAGTATATGAATACTGATAATATTACCATTCCTGACCCTGTCCCCGTAAAACCAGTGCCCCTTCAAATCATTGATGAGGACGAAAACGCCTCGAGATGTAAGCGATATGTGGGGATGAAATGACCATCTTATGGGTATGTAGTATTAAGACTGCCTCCATACCACTATATATCCAACGCCATTGAAAGGATATGGTCAGAAGTGAAGCGAAACGTGAGCTCTCTCAACTTAAAGAGAGTCCAGCGAAAGCATTGATTCCTGTTTTAAGTGAAGCTTTTGCTAGTGTAAGCTCAACGAAATGGAGAAAATACACAACCCACGTGGAAATAATTATAGCAGTGTTCAAAGAATGTTTGGTGATTGTGAGGTGGATATAGTTATCGAGGTTGGAAATTCATCACTTGAAGATGAGTGTGACCTGAATGAAACTGGACCGAATTGATTACGTAAGTTAAGTATTTATAGTTTTCATGTAACAACTTAATTACATAACCATTTTCACGTTTATGTTTGTTTACATTTATGAATTATTATACGTTGCTTTGGATAATAGTTGGCAATAACAATTAACTATGTAGCCATGTATATCTTGATTCCTTATAACTACAGTTAAGCGTTAACAATTTTAAAATGTAGAGTAGTATGCTAACTGATAAACCGTAGTAAACACAGCATAAAATGTACTCAAGATCTGATCGGCTGAGTTGAACAAAACAATTCGGCAACGTAGGCATGTGACCAGCGACACTCCCCAAGCTGCAAGGTCATGGTGTCACACTGCTCCCCTGTGGCACAACCGCAGCACCATCCCTCCTCAAATTAACAGGTAATTAGCGGTGTATCTTTTGTGCCTTTTCCAAACTTTGCTAGAATTATACCCAAAGGATATATCGTGAGGGATCCCTAAGAATCCTGCCATCTCTAGGCAGGATCCCAGAACCAACTGTCACTGAGTCTATACCACAACCGTGGTTAAGCGGGCATCAAAGAGGAGTTCCGCCGGTATGCACATCTGGAGACAGCTGCATTGTGCCTGCGACCACCAAGATTTGGCCATCCTCGTTCTTCCTCCCGGAGGTCACAAGCTGCAATAAGCCAAAAACTGGCCGCAGTGCTGAAATCTTCCTCCACTAGACCAGTTTTCGACAAAACAGCTTTCAGGCTTCATGGTATATTGTAAATATTGTGCACTTAAATGGCTTTGTTTTCCTTTATTTCTTTAATTCCTCAATTGGCTAACATATTGAACATCTCTAGGCAGGATCCCAGAACGAACTCTCGCTGAGTCGCTACCATAACCGTGGTTAAGGACGAGATGGGCCCACGTGAAATAAACGGTGATCTGCAAGCTGGATGTTGACGGAACTTTGCTAGCTCTATGACGAAACTTGCGTTTTTTTCATTTAAGTTAAGAAAGGTATGGTTGGTATTTTTTATTTTACGCCATATTAATAAATTTAATTCAACCATCAAAATAGTGAAAATTATCTTCCACAAATCTATGCATGCGTGACATTGGTAACAATGACAAATGGTTTTTTCTGCTTTGCTCAATATAGACCAAGGCTACGCGTCACATAATGTAACTGTTCTGAGGCACGAATAGAAATGTAATAAGCTGGTTTTCACCGTATGACACTTCTTGCATCACCCTCTAAGTCACAGTTCTATGGTGTCCTGGTACAAAATCTATGCAGAAAAAAAGAGTCCCCACGTAAGACGCGCTCCTTACAGGTCCATTAGAAGCCCAGCCAAGTGACAAGGCAATTTGAACCAATTCCGCGAGGAGTAGAGGAAGTTCCTTCTAACGTGAATATAGCTGCCCTCCTTTTCTACTCCCTTCCTCCTTCCTCCGACCTAATTTCTGCATCCAAGTTTGCCACAAAAGGCTGCGGAGTAGGTTCGTTACTTCGCAAGGCACTTTTGGTGCAAAATGACCGAGATTTTTCCAACCTCTTCATTTAAGTGGGAGGAAGGGATCTTCGGAAGTACAAGCGCAGCTTTTTTTTCTTCTTCTTTCTTTCTTTTCTTTAAGTAGAAAAACAATACAACCACTCATGCCTTTGTAACTTAGTCCCAAAATGTGAGATTCAACCGCGAGGAAAACTAATGCGAATGAAAGACGGCAACTGTACTATACTTTCGTAGTTTTGTTAGGAATAATTTGCTGAGAATGGCGATATACGTACGAAGGTTTGCCTATGCTTTCGTTGCTAGCTACGGGTCTGCATCGCATTTCGCTAGGAAGATCTTTGTTAGAATACGCAGCACAAGAACTTTAAAGTGGTCATACACTAGTGCTAAATAGTGCTAAATATTCGAATTTTCAGAAATTAGTAACATGTGGATTTTTTATCGGATAGTTCGAATAATGGAAGTTAGAGGACTATTCGAGCTTTTAAAAAGCTCGAATATATCGGAATGTTTTGACGCTCTAACCACTTGAATGTGTGTACGTGAAATACATAGATTGACATACCATAGCAGGTGTCCGGAAAAAAATGTTCCCATATTTACAGAGGAGCAGTATGCAACAATAGAAACGAAACAGTTCCCATAAACATTGGTCGTAAACTTAATATCTTCTGAGTTATGGTCTTATTTTCTATCTTGCACTCCAAACACTTTGGCAGAAACGAATGAGCACACATTGTACGTAGAGGTTTGTTACTATGCAGCACATCGTGTTTGCTTATGGTGTATCAAGGAAGAACAGAACACAAGAGTAGTCAACCTATAGTATTAGGCGACAGCTAATATTAAACTTTCATCAGCGATGGATTGGTCGGGGAGAACTAATACCTTGGCCTTCCCGTTCTCCTGACGTTAACCCTTTATATTTTTGTTTTTGTGAGACATTTATAGATCTAGTGTATGTAGTCCCCACAAATAATGAGCAGATACTACGAGAATGCGTTTTCAATGACTGTGACGCATTCTGACAGCAACCAGCGGTGTTTCAAAGAATGCGTGATTCCATGAGACGCAGGGTGGCGCATCGCATTGGATGGCGGCTACATCGAGCACCTATTGTGAAGAATAGATCAAAGATAGGGTAATCATTGATGGTAGTTTAGTAGAGAGTAGACCATAACTCAGCAGGTATTAAGTTTACGACCAATGTTAATAGCAACTGTTTTTCTTCTTTTGTTGCATACTCCCTCCTCTATAAATATTCAAACATTTTTCGGACATCCTTTGTTTAAAAAACTCGATTGTTATACTCGAATGACGATTTAATTAATTCCATTTACTTCTCCCCGTTTGTTATGAAATTATTGTACAATGATCTAAAGGATTTTTTACGATGAATCCTCCCTTTGTGTCTTATAATTGTAATTTTGCACAGCTAACAAGATATGAAAACTCCCTTGATATTCACGCAAAAGGAGGCGAAACATCGGCGGAACGTCTGACTTCTTAACCTTTCCCCGACAGGCTTCCAAGTTCTGGTAATGCTGTATAGCCTATATGTACCCCCCTTTAACGGTTAAACAACCATTGATCGGAATGGTCGAGTAATTTTTATTTTCTCTACTACGTATAGTAGGTAGGGGAAGTATTGCATTGCACCAAAAAAATTCGATATCAATATTTTACCAGAAATATATATTTTGAGGGCCTGAATAAAAAGAAAACATTTTTAGAAAAGGTCCATGTTTTTGTCTGCGTGTCTGTGATAGCATAACTCAAAAAACGAAAAGTCGGATAAATACTTAACTTGGTATTTAGGTTCAGTATCTTTCAAGGATGCGACACAAATATTTTCAAGACAATCCCCCACCCTAGAGTACCCTTTACATGGAGCATTTTTCGAAAATTTTGATTTTGTAAATAATGGCTCTAACGATTTTGATTAAAATAATATATATTTAAGATATTTTCACGATAAATAAAATTTATATCTTGAATTTTCTGGGAATGTCTCCAAAAGTCCTGTTCAATCTGAATGGCTTTTGCATATTTGGTAAACCGTAAATTGTACAGAAAATGTAGATCTCGTTAAAACACACAACTTATGTCATATAGATTTTTTTGTCCAGTGGGCCATTTCCAACATATTCCTTATTATTTGTTTAAATTTTCCAATACTTATACCTTTCCTCAAATGTGAATTCGTAATTCGTTTCTTTGTGTCCTGGACATGCAAAGAGAATGGAATGCTCCATATAGCGACCAGCTCTTAAAAGATTTGACTATCGCTTAAAGCCTTCTATATTCCCCTTGCACCTACAAGAAAATTAGCAATAAGTTTCTGCAAATGTTTATCTCGATTAACATGAAGTAGATAGAGAATAAGCGTTTGTAAAAATAGTTTTTACAAGAGTAGAGAATGTCGTGTGAGTGTAACACATAAGATGTTTTATATAATTAGAGAAAGTTACAATTTAAGCCTTTGTAGCTTCTCTTTGGTGCCATAGTTCCTTAATAACATAAAAGATACATAGTTTTCACATAATACAGAAAGAAGCCCTTAACCTATACAATGAAATTGAAGTGAAGCTGGTGAATATGAAGATTCCGCACACTCAGGTCACCAAGTTAACCACGTTGGAAAAGACACAGTCTGTGACTATCGAGGAAAATAATCTACTCAGTTATTAATTATAAAATAGCACTTTTCTCTTTTTATATAGCATGACCTGCTATCGATTTTGATTACATAAGAACAAAGAAAATAAAGCAAAACTTTCTTGCATGATGGTTATTAATTTTTTTTAGCATTTGTATTGCATGCTTATGGTAGCGTTATAGGCAGATTCGATTATTTTTTTTAATGCGCCTTCTGTTTTCTTAGCTGCTAAATAGTGACCATCTATACCTTTTGTTTGGAATGATCGGCGGCATTTGTCTTATTTTACTTGCATTTTCTATGCAGTAAAACAGCTATTTTCTCTTCATGGCAATCTCAACGAAGAATCAAAGCCTTCTTCGCAAGTGTGTTCTTTTATAACTCCAATGTGTTCATGTTCAAGTATGTTCATATTTAAGTGCATATCTCTTTTTAGTCCTTTAGTGATTTATGAATTGAAATTAGGTGTTTTATGGCTCTATCCACCAGAATGAATAGCGTTTTTAATGATGAAAGAATTATCAAATTCGGTTCAGTGGTATTTGAAATTACTCGTCATACATACACACACACACGCACACACACATACACATTCTCTATCTTTATTATATTAGTAATAGATAATATGAGTTCCTATTAGCATTCGGTTCAAAATTCATTTCTGCTCCCAATGCCATTGCTGCTACTAGGTACCTCATACCATCATTACCACCCTCGGATTGTCTCTGTCTCTCTCTTTTTCTCTCCCCGTCTTCCAATTTCTCCCTATTTTTCTCTAATTTAGTCTCCTTCCTCCTGTCCTAATTTTCTCAACTTCTCTCTCCACTCCCTCTGTGTGTAACAATGTTTTGAAATAATGCTGAGTTTAGAAAACATTCAAAACTCAGTAAGAGGTTTAATGTTACACAATATATTATCATATGCATATAGTATCACAATATACAGAGTTATTAAAAAAGAAGGAACAGACTTTACATATTTATTTCTAATGAACGACAATAGATGGTGACACATGAGATACATCACTGAGTAGAGGAAAGTTCAAAATTTCATTTTATGTATTCAAAATGAGCACCATTTGTTATACGAGGACGACCAGTGCTTTTCCGTTTGCATACGCAACCATCTACTACGAAATTATTGTATCAATTGTAAATTTTTTATGACGAGGCGGCTCGTTGAACTTACAACGAAATGCACGCTGATATGAAACAATGGGTTCACTATTTGCATACTGCAGGACACAAAACGACTTTTGCTGTGGCGTTGCCATTTTCTCGTAAACAAACCCAGCGCCGCGTAGGCATTGAATGGAACCCATAGGTGGGGGCTTAAAATGTTGAACTTTCCTTATTCAATTATGTGTCGTATGTGTTGTTATCTATTGTCGTTCATTAAAAATGAACATTTTAAATCTGTTCCTACTTTTTGAATAACCCTGTATTATCACATGCAAATGATAATAGATTTAGAATTGTCACATGTCAAACTTAGTTGGTTTAGTTCATGAACGTAAAGATCAAAAATTTGGCATAGGTAGTTCCTTATTCCATCGAAATCCCGTAAATAACGAAACTTGCTAGAAAACCTTGTCTTATAATCCCTTGTTGTACGGGATTTTTTTGCAGTGATTAATAAAAAGCGAGATATTTGATTTTTTAACTTTATACCCCATCGTAAGCTCCTTTGCAAGGTAGCAAATAAGCTCGTAGATGTGCTTGAGCTTATACCGAAGTCCTCGTAGCATACATGGCTAATGATGTTCCTTCGTTGTAAGCTTCCTCGAGGCTGCTGTTCTCTCTCTCTCTCTCTCTCTCTCTCTCGCTCTAGTGCGTTTCTTCCTGTTTACTATGCATTGGTCTCGGTGGCCCTGATTGGCCGGTGGTTACAGGCTTTGAGGGCATGTTTCTAGTTGCTATATGGCGGTTTAAGGTTATGATATTTTTTCAAAGTATGTTTTTAAGTATTTTGGTTTTTAAAGTGAAAGTACTTGAGACGCGGTAGGGCAAATTGGCCTGGATCAGACGAAAAGTGAAACGCATGACTTGACCTGATCGAGAGACTCGAACCGGCAGTTGAGAAGAAAAAGAGGGATAGTCATTTCTTCTCTCCGTCATATAGGTCATAGACGGTCTACGCGCATGCGCCGCATGTACTGTATTGATAAGTAGCATAGGGAATCACCAGACGTTTGTGTATTATACTGTACATATTCTTATTGTATTAGCGAGCTTCCTGTTTTAAATAAAGTTTTATACTGATCGTGTATTGGTGTCTTTTAGAGTATTATTCCGGACCGTATAACCATCTTTCCACAGCTACCCGATCTTTTAAGTCCTGCAAGACGCGGTCCAGTGGACAGTGGAAAAGAGGAAAGCATTTTCGATTTTCTTACATTACATTTTCAGTGTTGCCAATTTGTACCTTGTTCTATTACAGTGTTCTAAATTACACTAACAGTGAATGTAAGCCGCACTTTTAGTTATTAGTTAACAATTTCCATTGTGTGACATGTGAAAATGGGGGAAATGACAAGTACAGAAAGAGTGGGAGTCTTTGGAGCACGAAGAAAAGCAAATAAACCACCAAACATTTCCTTTAATTAAGAGAGATTTTCTTCAATCAAACTCCACATAACCATTTCCTAATCCTGAAGTAACAAAATCATCAACAAATGCTAGAACCTAAGAGGTTTCACTTCTAACGCGCGAGAATCTCACACACTCTTTTTTTCTCTTGCCATTCTATACTAGAACCTATCAGAGGTTGCTGTGATGGGGCCGTGACTGCTTCCCTGTTTCTGTTGGCTAGTGGCCGCGGGTTCTGTGGGCAAAGAGCTCTCCAAGTCTTATAAAATTGTTTTCCACTGTCTCTACTCAAGTACTTCGCCTTGAATATTTCCGTGCCTTCTCGATTTATCCTGTGAAAGAAGTTGCTGAATGTTACCAGAATTTCTATATTATCAACATGTATCTGGTAACCGGAAGTAATTTCAGACTGAATATCTGCACTTCACGTCGCGTTATGACAGATCTTTTTGTTTTGCCGATGTATGCCTTGTACCTGACAATTAATTTCGCAGATACCTGGTTTTATCAGCGGATTGCTTACATCTTTGACTGGTTGAAGAAATATTCTAAGTTTCTAGGGTATGTATGTCGTGTCCTGATATAGGTGTTAAGTGTACTCGAAATCCTGTACAATACTCCTCGGACATAATATGAAATATGTAGTTACCATTTCGTATTCTGTTTGAGTCTCCATCGTCACTGTCCCCGTTCCTGTTGTTGATGTTATTCTGCTTGTGTGCGTTTAATGCTTATTGAAGTAGATATCATGGTGCTTATGGCAAATGTCCATACGAGATTAATTAAACAGGCGATACTATTTTAAACCAAGGATAAATATGATTGCATCTGCAGTCTAATTGTTAGTGTGTTCAGGTGTCCCTGTTTAAATCGTTAAATCTTTCCCGAACTGGAAATATTCACTATTCTCCCTAGAATCTAAGTATGAATGACAGTGGAAATAGCTGTACGACTCAGTTAATACAAAAAGCAAATCAAGAGAACGTAATTGCAGATGAGCTGTTATTCCAATGTCAAAGGCACCAATATGACATTAGATGGCCTCAGCTCCGGCTGTTTCTCTTGAGGCAGTATTTTTAACACTTAAATGATTTCAGTCTAATTATATAATATATAAATTCAATAACAGCCCGCCTTAAAACAATATGTGTATGTAACAATATATAAAAAGTGTACATTACAATCATTGTATATGTTTATATCATTGTATCCATGTGTAATAATGTTATGTGAATGTATTACGTAATTTAATAATGTAGGAGCTGTGAGAAATAGGTGAAAAGTTGCTAACAGTGAGGTAACCTTGACGCAATAATGAGTTTGAGAGTTTAATAATGTTACTTGTGATTCATGGAAGTAATAATGTAAATTTTGAGACAGTTTAAAAATAGCCAATCAACAACCAGAAAAAGCTTTAGTTAAATAAGGTATTCTATTGGATTAGGAATAGCCAATCAGAAACTTGAAATACAGAAATTTACAAGTTTAGACGGTTGAAATCAGTTCATTTGGTTGCAGACAGCGTTACTAACCAGACGCAAAAAGTGTCCTCAAGAAATTTAATATGTATTCGTGTGAGACGAAAATAGTTTTAAAGTACAAGTAATTAATAAAAGAATCTCACAGCTCTATATATAGTGATATTTAAATCGTATCAAGTATTAATAAAAGGAGTGAAGTAAAATTATAATCTGTGTAAGCCTACATTCTTAAGTCGCACCACAACCCTGCTAAGAGAAACGTGTCTCTAACAATAATACTGACGCAGCCGAGGGAAACATAAATACATAATATTTAAAGAAACAGTTAAATTGCAAAGTTAATAATTTTTTTTAAACTTGGGACAAAGACCACCTGAAAGTACATTTGGGGCGAAGGCTACCGGAAACTGTTTACTATACGTGCGGTTGCAACTACTACAAGTTCGGCTCCCCAACAGTTGAAATATTATACAACTCCTTCAATACAAACTACTTCAAATTGACGCCCAAAGCGTGATGCAAATAACGTAACAAACCATTTACTTCAAATTGGCGCCCAACGTATTTGAGGCAGTATTTTTAACACTTATGATTTCAGTCTAATTATATAATATATAAATCTCGATCTAGAAGCTCCCCGTTTACACTGTAACTTGTAATTGCCGATTTGAAGTTACCGCTCCAATAAATCAATTTATATCATCGTGTCTGGCTGGAGTGGCAGAAGTGATTCTTGGCGGTATATGAGTTCCCGCAGTAATTGTTGAACTATGTTAGCTTGCGTTACGCTACCTGAATTCTGTGAAAGCTTTAATTCGCTAGTTTTGTCCGGTGAATTTTAAGTAATTGTAAAATACGCTTAGCTCAGTCGTGAGCTTTCTGCTCTGATCAAGGATTTTATTATAGCAATAATAATGTTGTTCACTGAAAAGTGATATCGTGCAGCGTGGTGCAGTGGTTACCATGCTAGCCTCTAGTTTTCGAGGTCGCGGGTTCAAACCCGGCGGAGGGCAGTGGATTCCTTTCGGGCGCAAAAATCTTTAGCATGGCTTCCTTTGGAAGTGAAGTAAAGCCGGTGGTCCGATATTTACGGCACGTAAAAGAGCCTCAAGCCTGATAAGGATGCCTCTGCGCAAAATTACCTGTCTTTCACGCCCAATATAGAATGGGACACTAAGAACCATAGTAGTTAAAGAGCGTCCATAAATAGAATTAAAAAAATTCTTTCAGGCAGTTGAATAGTATAATGTAGAAGAATATTTACCTTTGTATTTCAGTTTCACTTATTCCATGTTTCTACTTTTGTTCGGGATTGTTTGTATTTCACAAACCATTATAAACGGTTTATTTTTGCTTATGATACAATAGAATATGCGTTACAATTTAAATATCTTTATTTGACCCTTGCTCAAGATGTCTGCTTCTCAGCGCAAATTTTCTTAATGTAATAAAAATATTCAAACTTGGTTGCTAAATAAATTACATAAATAAATTATAACTTATACACAAGTTCTTACTTAAACAAATCACATTTTTATATACATAACATATTGACAATATGAATTTATTGCTTAACATATTTATGTGTGCTGTTTTGTATTTTTCATTGCCTATTATTGTGTTTAAAATATTACGAATGCAATGTTTTCGTTCAATCCTGTTAACGTATTTTCCCTTTTTACATTACTCAGTTTTCTTCTCTTTTGTTCTGTTTAGATTATAGGATTTTAATTGATTGTTAGTAATATAAGCATTATTTGCAAATGTTTAAAATGTTATATAGTGTTTTGCAAAAGTCTTAGTTTATAATTTTAACACATTCATAGCAATTATAATACGTGTCAAGATTATCCATCTCTTTGATTTGCATTCCAACATGTCAAACTGATTTTAATACATATGTTGCTTTCATCTTATTTAAATTTTGGGTTTAGTGCTCCTGAAAAGCCTAGGTAAAGATAGAACCTGCAACTTGCATCCCCTATCCTGCTATCACTCTCTTCGCCCTTCCCCTTACCTACTGATAGACCACGAGAAGAAGGCAAGCGAGAGGAATGTGTAACATCAACACTTTCCTGCGTCCGTGTCATATTTACGCTCGCCGTGTGGATACGATAAGCATGTTGGGAGGTTATAAACTACAGTGTTGTCAAGTACTCACCCAGGCTAGAAGTCCAGCACCTATTACGGCGGTTGCTGTTCTACTACTAGTATCAAATCTGGCAGCATGGGTGGTTCCTTTGCACACATAAACACATTTCGTAGTAAACATCGACAGTACGTGAGCAGATAAACAGTTACAGAACCCCGCTCGCCTTCTTCTCGTGGTCCAACGCAGTGTTGCCAACTTAGCCATTTTATGGCTAAATCTAGCATTTTTACAATAGGGTTTAGCCATATAAAATCGTAAAAGGCTTATAGCCTGAAATCTAGCCTATTTAACAAACGCCATAGCCTAAATAGCATAATTCCATCTGCACTTTAGCTATGCAAAAAAAATAAATGCTTAGGGTGAATCCCCAGTTGTATTATGTTCCTATGAAATATATCTAACAAACTACTTAACATTTTTAAACACGAACTGTATGACTACTTAATAGAAAATCCTATTTATGATTTAAGTGAATTCTTTGAAAATCGTATTGACTAAAATGCTAATTAGTAAAATAGATTATATATATATATATATAATATTTGTGTAATGACATAAAGTAATCATCAATTGCAAATGTGGAACTGACTTTGTCTATTGCTGTACAAACTTAATGACAATAAAATTATATTATTATTATTATTATTATTATTATTGTTATTATCATTATAATCATCATGAGGCATGACATGTCATCAAAATGTGTACTAATCATACGACTTTCTGGAGTATGCGCCCAAAATGTATGATTCTTAACACATAGAATTGGTCAAGTTTTGCATATTTTACTTAAAGAATTTCAGTAAACTACACATTTCAATATCAGTTATATTTAACGCACGGTATTGGTGCTTAGCAAAAATTTACCTTATTACATTTCAGTCTTATGTTAAATAAATTATTCTTTTACAATATTTAAATATTATGGATTTATCTAATCAATTATAATATTTAGAATGTCTTTATGGGGCTTAACTTCTGCAAACAAATTATGGGTAGTTTTAGACGCCAATTATATCTAGCCATTATTTCCGAGGAAGTGTTGGCAACACTGGTCCAACTGTACGCCGTTCCCTGCTGGAGAACTAGCGAGCCGCAGCCAAGCAAGCAATCAGTTGGCTGATGCTGTTCCAGAAGGTCATTACGTTGCAGGAGGAAACTAATAGGCAAGAACACCATAGAGAGTTAGGATAGTAAACATGATGAGAAAACAATACTTGCAGTAGGATGTTTTGCAGGATCATGAAAGACGGGCAGAAGGAAATACCTACAAGGCAATCACCGAAGAGCTCCCGGAATTAATAGTAGTTAAAAAGAAGAAAGAAAAAAAAGTAGATGCCATCGTCTTTTTGCTTTCCACCCAGTTTTTGTATTACACTATACTATGCTTCTTCACATCTGTGATCTGTATCAGTTTATAAAGAACTGATTCTCGTCGGAATGAAGAAAGAGAGAAAGAAGAAAAAATAACTAGCAAGCCTAATGAAGCTGTAAGAGTACATAACACACACACACACATACACTTAACGTCATCATACCTACAATAAATTATTATCATTGTAACAAAATTATACCTGATCCTGTGAAATATTTTACCGTAGTGCAAAAGAAAACATTTATCTTTTCATGGGCAAACCGAAGTGTACGAATCTGGATGTTTATCTGTAGAACGTAATATAGGCTCTTAGTGATAAGTAGGATTGTAATCTAGAGCACCGGCAACCAAAGTTGATTGCACTACGGTATACAAACCGGTTCACTCCTGCCTACTGAGCCACACACCCACATAGGTAATCAGTGCTCCGTTCTACTCAATCGAATCGAATATTACAAGCCTAGCGATTGTGTGGAGCAAATTGTGGTGAGTTGTTTAAATTATGGTGCATACTATAATAGACAAGTATGAAATTGCGCATATTCCGAGTCCTAACCTCACTGTACACGATAACCAGCACTGGGCATTTCTGCGGAAATTTATTAAACATGCATGTTCCGCAGAAATTAAACTGCTGGAGGTTATTGTATATATGCATACAACTGCAATGTAATACTTAAGAAACATAAAAGAAGGCCAAAAGAAAGAAGTAGCTAGCAAGTATATTACATTCTTTTACCATTTAAAGAGCTTCTCTGTGCTCTAGCTCATTTTAATCCCTTAATGTTAAACATACTTTGTTTATCGGATAAACAACAGAAAGAATTTTTTTCATTTAAAATTAAGTAGCGAATTCCTTGACAACCTTTATGAATTTTCGAAAGAAAAAATGCAGTACAATATTTGTCTTGTGTAAGGAGCAAGTAATATCTACCAAGCACGTTATAAGTAAAAGGTTTTGACACAGGAGTTCCGTGGGATTTACAGATATCGAACGAAAAATAAATTGCTCTTATATCACATCTAAACCTAGCCGTGTTCTTTGAGATGCATAGACGCAGCGAGAAAAGGAAGACAATGGGTCGTTGGCAGGAATGCAACAAACAAAATGAAGCATTTAAATCTTCTGGAGGCAAACATGTCAAGTGTCCCAGTGAGAACTTCGAACACATCTGTTGACGCCCGTCATTGTATTTGGCGGGACAAATAATATTCACCCAAGCGGTTAATCAAAGGGCGTGGCTCTATTCCGCATGCTCTAGTTAAATCGTTCAATATTTCATTTACACTTCATGATTTTGCAATTGTGTAGTTTCGAAACTTTTGTTTGGAATACAGTTCAATTCTGGGAATCCTAAATGAAGGATGCTATAGCTTATCTCAACCTTTAAAGATAGTGTGGAGGTAAATGGGTGGTAAATCTGTCTTTATCTGACGCACACTAGTTACCATTAGCTTCACGCTCTTCTACTCTCGCGTTGTCCCCAAGTTGCTAATAACATGGAGTAAATATTCATTTGTTGTAATTTTCAGCTTTGGACACATTATACTATGCAGAATATTTTTATCTATTATATTATATCATTTTTAGAGCTCTGTGTATTTCTGTGGGCATAAATTTCTAAAGAAAACTAGTTTTTTCAGTAAAAGCCCGATACTTGCTGTTTCTATGTTTATCATGCAGTAACTAATAAACCAAAGAGTAGAACGCAACAATATATTTTTCTTAACTAGAGTAGACTAAGTGCTGACAACTGCCCAATTTTAATACTCTATCTTTAATAAGATGAGCATTATAATTTTTAAATTAAATATTTTCGGAAAGTTCTATACCTGCGCAGTAGAAGAATTAGGCAGCGAGAAACGTTTTTGTTATTGGGTTTACATCGCGACCAAGCGAGAGAAAATGTTGAGGAGGGTTGGAGACAGTTTTTAAAAGAAGCCGGTATTCTGTAACTTCTTGCAGTTATCCTGTAGGAAACAAAACAAAAGTTATCCATCTATTCAGACAACAGGCGCGAGCGAGAAGGCAGTAAGGTTAACATGAATTTGTAAGGAAGTGTGTATGTTTATACATGTGAAAGAGAATATGTTAAGAAGCTTCTTTATTTAACATTTTACGTAAATATTTATAGTTATGGGAGAGGAAGCTACAAAGAGACGAAATGTTGGTAAACAAAGAAGAAATGCAAATTAATAATATAGGTGTGTTAGATTTCAAATAAAATGAGTGTTAGGAAGGCAGTAAAAGAAACGCTAAGGTTACCAGGTGTTCAGAAACAGTAAGTATAGGAGAAAAAAGGAACTAATGAAAGAACCTCTAAGGAAAACACCAAAAAAAGACAGCAAAAAGGTTGGGGAAACAAACAGGTTAACGCAGTAATATGATGAAATAATAGCGCAAAGTTGAGCACGACACATCGTTCATTCCTTGCTGTTTAAAAACAATCCAACCACGTTTAATGTCATTTTATCAGGGGTAAACAGTGCTGATACCCTACCAAGTTATAGCTTTTATGTTATATATCCATATTTCTTTGATTTTTTGTCTGTAAAATTATATTTCCCCTTAAAAAAACAAAGGGGAGAGGTAAATGCAGGTGAAAATTAAATGCGTTGCAATAGCCTTAAATAACAATGCAGATATTACACTACGTTTTGATATATCATTCACAAGATGACACTAAATTCGTGGACCGATTGCAGCTGGGCGCCAAAGTTGCGAGCGTACGTATACTACAGCAACAGTTCGCTCCATTTAATCTGTAACGTCTTATAAGCGTGAGATGCGCTATACGTCCCAAGGAAACAGAAATCATGCACCTTCTTATGGTGCGTGTTTGTTTCAGCATTCTCTAACGTTGACCATCACCATCTTATTCTTATATAGATTAGGCCAGTGGTTCATTCTGCTATATTTCACGTGTGCGTCTCTTTCCTTTGGGTCGATAATTCAGGGCTTCGCTTGGAATTGTTTCTCCCTTCTTATATGTGAAACACGTTCACTTTTATATCTTGCAACTTGATCATTCAGTCTTTCCTTTTAGGTTTAATTTTTCTATAACAGTTACTCTTCTCGTGCAGTTCGAAATGGCATAAGGTACCTTCTTTACCCTGTCTGGGTTCTATATATTTCTGTCCGTGGCTATAAAACAATTTAAAAAAAATTCTAAAGCATGAGTCTAAACTATAAAGCTTTAAACCTGGGTTTCATTTCATTTCAGTCCAATTGTTGCTCCCCAGACAAGTGCTGTATGTGCAGTATGTTTTCAGACTGAGTATTTGTGTATCGTATAAGTACATATGGTTAGTTTAATGACAACTCCAGTATTCGACAATCGAAAACGTTCAAACCTAGTTCTAAAGCAGACAAGTATAACCATGCATTCCGATCTCAAATGAGGACACCAGTTACTGCGAAATACACTTTATTTATCACTTATGCACTCAGCGTAGCACAAACGTTACACTTTTGGCACACCCTGGGAGCACAACACGACTGGCACTACCCTCTTTCGCTGCCCACTTTTCACTTCGTAACGTTTTAAGTAACAGAAGCTGCTGAACTCCCGGGCAAGAGCAACCCTTTATATAGGTCCGCATACAGAGTGGAACTTTCTAGAAGCGGCTACTCGAAACATCCCAAAGGAATCCTCTGGAGCGGGGAAATGTAACACAATGAGCTATTGTTGCGCACGCCCGTTTTATTGTAGGGGACCGGCTATTAACCCCACCCACGGCCAGTAGAAGAGCCGGGAAGCTTCGCACCGTCGGTCCGTAGGCAACTCGCGTGCCCACGCCGTCACAATATTGTCAATAAAAAGCAGAAGACTCCCAGGACAAAAAGGCTCTTGAACAAAATTGCTCTTGATCGCTGAATAAAACAAAGAGTTGCCAAAAACTGGAAACATACATACACAAAATACAATATTTTGATCTTGATAAACACTTCTTAACGCGAGAGAAACAGGTAGCTGTTTCCACTGTGGATGCTGAACACAATCAATTTCACGCTGCAATGAGGTGATCAGTACCAACTTAAAGCAGGTAAACAGTAGGTGAGGATACTCCTTAAAAGAAGAAATCGAACTGACGTATACACTGAAGATACATTGTTTGACTTATACAGTAAGTGATTAATCTATTCACATTCCAATTTTAAATTAAATTGTTGCATTAAATATGATTCGAATAGCACCCAAAGGTGTAGATGCTTCAATTATTAGTATCGACATTATTAGAATAGATTTCTTTTAATGTACTATAATATTCGTTTACTTTCAAGAGAATCATCTCATAAAATTATGACATACTTAGCAAAAATACATATGACAGGTATGAGCAGATGGGATAGTATGGTCTACGTACAAGTATTCTCAATAATGTACTCTCCTTCCAGTTTGTGTGCACTAGTTTAGATATCCAGTGACCCAATAGCCATCGGAATTGCGAACAGAATTTTATGTTTAGAATTTTATGTCCTTTGCTTTGCCAGCATTTAAAGACAGTGCCGAAGGAATATAGTGGATGGCAGGCGTATAAGTGTTCTTTAAACCAGAGATAGCTTTCGATGGGTACAATGAAAAAGTTTATGCATTTATTTCTGTTTCTTGCGTTTGTAGAAAAACGCTTGAAGTACAGAGACTTTGGCAACCTCGCGCTTTTCCCTGCCGGTGAATGAGAAAATGTTCTTAATAAGTAAGATCAGAGTAGAATGCATGCTATGTTTCCGATGCCGCCATGAATTACTCACAGAATTACGGAATTAAGATGGCAAGTAACATTTAATTCCCAAGAGAGCTTTCTCTTGTATTATCAACGAAATGTTTCAAGAAAGAAAGAAAGAAATATCCAAAATACAAGAATAGAATTGTAATGTATATCCGTTCAATATTGTAGGGAGCTTACAGACAATGGCTGTCTGATGGGATACCTAAATGGGTACCTAAGCATGGGACTGGATCTCTGACTACTCAGAGTCCAGTTGAATCCCGGCAACCCAGGAGAACAAGCTCACGGATTTTTTTTCCATTAGGGCGATACCTATTTTATAACCCACCCCCCTGCCTGGTCGGGGTTGAATCAGGAACACGTCCTTCCCTCATCCCTTCCAAACAGGGACGGAAGGATACGCCACTTACGCGCGTCAGGCCAATAAGGGAAAACCCTACTGGGGGAGACTACCGACGACCTCGGTGGGGGCGATAGTACCTAGCTACCGTCTACCAGCCCTCCCTCATGGCTGGTTGCCGGAGAACATCGGGGCGTCTCACAACCCCGCCTGGGCGGATAAACCGGCTAAGCGTACCCATCACCCATGGGTATAGGGAACTACTGCCCCGCCGAGTCCAACCCAACCCGAACAATTCCCTTACGGAAGGAGCTCAAAAGTTCGGCCCGGCGTTCTTCTAGTAACTTTAGAAGTACCACGAGTGCTAAGGGTCCGTAGCGCCCGCACCACGGCAGCTGAAGGGGTCGGAACCCCCCCCTAGGGGACCCAAATGGTTAAACATGCATAACGAAGGCGGATTTAAGCAATGTTGCTGGGTTATTGTGCTTACTAAAGGACTAGGCAAGGTAGTATTAAATGGGGCCAGGTTCATACTACCGCTTCTCTTTATCAATTTGGATGCTAGAACGTTTTTATTCTCTCTATGTTACCTATATTATCATCATCATCTCTTCATGGATTAGATGGTCTTCCAATATCTCTTTACCCATATGACTGATATACTTATGTCATTTTGGGATATCGGGCTTCGTCCATCCTCTGCAAATGTTTTATCCATCTTTCTCTGTATGGCTTTATTTTGTCACTTATAGGACCAATACCTAATTCCTCTCTGAATTCTTAATTCTTTAGGACAATAGCAAAGTGACTGTACACACTTATTAACCCAAAAACAGGAAAAACAGACCTATCTCATACCTAGTTTGGGACAGGAATTTTAATTTTAACTATAATTTTAACTATATCTGCTCCCCTAATTATAGGCACCTCTCCACGCGCAATCAACCCTTTCCAGACTATTGAATGGAAATGTGATTTTCTCCCATGAATTTCTAGTGAAATTCCTTATGTTTGAAAAGTATGTAAAATATCAATAATATAAAACTCTTTCTATATCAATGTAAATGCAAGAAAACGACTCGATAAAGACGTAAATGGAAAGAAAATGACAAAATAATGACGTTAGATCGGAAAAAATCTGATGTGTTACACTCGCATGACTACAAACTATTTTTACAAACGCTTATTCTCCATCTACTTCATGTTAATCGAGATAAACATTTGCAGACTATCTTATTGCTAATTTTCTTGTAGACGTAAGGGGAAAATATATTTACAAGGGCAATATAGAAAAGCAGTAGCCTTTAAGCACATACATATCTCTTAACAGCTGGTTGCTAGGTGCAGCACTATTCCCTTTGCCACAGATTAATACTCTTTGCATATCCAAGACAAAAAAAAATGAATAACGAATTCCCATTTGAGAAAATTATTGAAACATTTTAGGGAATAACAAGCAATATTTCGAAAATGGTTCACTCAACAAATAAATGTATATGACATAAATTGTGTATTTTAACGCGATCTACATTTTTTCTGCAGTAAAATTTTGTCTATCTCTTATGGTTTACCAGTTACGCAAAAGTCGTTCACAATGAAGAATACTTTTGGAGACATTCCCAAAAAATTCAAGATATACATTTTATTTGTCATGAAAATATCTTAATCATATGATATTTTAATCAAAATCGTTAGAGCCATTTTTGAGAAAATTAAAATTTTCGAAACATGTTCCATGTAAAGGTTAATCTGGGGTGTGGGAATTTTCTTGAAAACCTTCGTATCGCATCTCTGGAAGATACTGAACCTAAATACCAAGTTTGTTGTTTACCCAACTGTTAGTTTCTGAGTTATGCTGTTCACACACATACACACACACACACACACACGGACATGTTTCCAAAAATGCTTTTTTTGGATTCAGGGGATCTCAAAACATGTATTTCCGGTGAAATCTCGGTATCGAATTTTTAGGTGGAATACAATACTTCCCCTACTTACTATACGTAGGAGAGAAAATAAAAAAATGCCCTTAAAAAGAGAATGTCATAAAATGACCAACATAACCTAATACATTTGCATTTTCATAATCTGAAACCCATGATAAGGGTTTATGTACACATTAGTAGTGCCTACGATGAGTTATAAGAATCCGTGCCATTATTATTATTATTATTATTATTATTATTATTATTATTATTATTATTATTATTATTATTATTATTATTATTATTGTTATCATTATTAAAAAGATTTACTAACACTTCATTCCACGAGTGTTATTTGTATTCTATTTCCAGACACACAGGGTCGTGTTAATATCGGTGGTCCCGACTTGAAAGTTACACCTTTGGGCCATTTCAACGTTATCTAGGTGATCTACGACAGATGTAAAATTAGCATGCACCATAGAGCGTTACAGCGGCACGTGCTGCAATGTACTCCCTTTAGCATACCTGAGACAAGAGTATATTGCTGCAGCACGTAGCTGTTAACCACTTCACGTAGCAGAATGATGGTACCAGATATTTTCCTCTCTAGTAACCCAAGATGTGAGGTGAACGGATATATCTGTTTCCTTGCCTCCAGGGAGAATGGAAATACTCAATCACCTTCACCAGGTTTTCGCGATGAAATATGAGGATCCTCAATATCTTGGCAGGAATATCTGTGGATTTTCGTTCGCGAACATATCGACATGTTGCACTTTGCTTTCCTTTCCTTGTTGTTGATATTGAAAACCCATACAGCGTATCTATGCTTCTAAACTCTAAAGCGACAGGATCCAATGTGTTATAATCACACCATTTCGTCTATCCTTTACTATATATTTACATATACGTAAAGCGGACCATTTAAGTTGAGACTGTACAATATCTCCAAAACTAAGTGTTGTAGAAAGAAATGTCTTGAATAAAAGTTGCTATTATGGGGGAAAATAACTGTCATTAGTCGAGATTTATTTGGAGGACGTTGTGATGGTAATTTTAGGAACAATTTAATTTATTTTAAATGGGAACCTACCTTTTTTCTGTTGTTTTCTCACTCCTCATAAAAAACTAAACAACATTTGTATAAAGGACTCTGCAATTGTTCTTACAAAAACGTAAATAACAACGAAAATTCTGAATGACTGAAATGAATGGTTGGAGCATCCATGGATGGTCATTTGACGGTCAAGTTACGTTTCGTAATTGGGAACCAACATTTTTTACTTTCTACTACGTACAGTATGTAGGGGAAGTATTATATTCCACCCAAAAATTCGATACCGAGATTTCACCGGAAATATGTGTTTTGAGACCCCCTGAATCCAAAAAAGCATTTTTGGAAACATGTCCGTGTGTGTGTCTGTCCGTGTGTGTGTCTGTCCGTGTGTGTCTGTGAACAGCATAACTCAGAAACGAACAGTAGATTACCCTTTACATGGAACATTTTTCGAAAATTGTAATTTTCTCAAAAATGTCTCTAACGATTTTGATTAAAATATCATATGTTTAAGATATTTTCATGACAAATAAAATGTATATCTTGAATTTTCTGGGAATGTCTCCAAAAGTATTCTTCATTGTGAACGACTTTTGGTAAACCATAAGAGATAGACAAAATTTTACTACACAAAAAAATGTAGATCGCGTTAAAATACACAATTTATGCCATATACATTTTTTTTGTTGAGTGAACCATTTTCGAGATATTGCTTGTTATTCCCTTAAATTTTTCCATATTTATTTTCTCAAGTGGGAATTCGTTATTCATTTTTTTGTCTTGGATATGCAAAGAGTAATAATCTGTGGCAAAGAGAATGGTGCTGCACCTAGCAACCAGCTATTAAGAGATATGTCTATGCTTCAAGGCTACTGTATTTCTATATTGCCCTTGCAAATACAAAACAAGGGGAACATAATACGCCTTAAGTGATAGTCAAATTTTTTAGAACTGGTCGCTATGTGTAAGATGTAATTCTCTTTGCATGTCAAAAGATCGTTTCTGCAAATGTTTATCTCCATTAATAGGAAATAGATGGAGAATAAGAGTTTGTAAAAATAGTTTGTACAAGAGTAGAGAAAGTCATGTGAGTGTAACACATCACATTGTTTATTTTGTTTCCTTATTCCTCATCATAAACAGTTTTTATAAAACATTTTCTAATGAGAAAACAACATACAAAATGTAGGTTCCCTTTTAAAAAACTTAGACTGGCCCTAAAATGGGCATCATAAGGTCCTGCAAACAAAACACGATTAATGGCATTTACTTTCCCTCATAATATCAAGCAACTTTTATTAAAGGCATTTCTTTCTACAACACTTAGTATTGGAGATGTACAGTTTCAACTTAAATGGTCCAACCTGTATTTTCGGAAGATTACTTATATACAAAATCTTGTTATAATCTATTTCTTGTTATTCACGATTAATGTAGCAATGTTTTCGGTGCATAGAAGCACAATAACACAACTTTTTTTTCTCTTAAATGTTTTATTCATCGATCAGCGCGTTTTTTGTACAGACTATTGGTGATACATATACATACAAAAACAATAATAATGAAATGAGGCAGGTCCATTGGGCTCATCAAAGAAAGTTATTCCTACAGATGATCCATGGTTAGGTGACTCTTGATGCGGGTTATACAGCTGGACCTCTTTCCAAAGGAGTAGTGGACTTCTCCTGGAGCATTACCTAGGTAGTTGTAGAACTTTTCAAACTGTTGAATGGTACTTATGCTTGTTTCTCTATGCAACTATTTCGAATAACCATGTAGCACTGGTTGAAAATTGTAATATTTTATTTTGGAAAGATTGCATACTTTAATTTCAGCTGAAGCGACTCCAGCCCAAAAAGGACAAATATAAAGCAGCGATCGAAGAAGCGTTGTGTAAACTCTGCCGCTGTTTGAGCTTTAATAAAGATTTTCCGTTGAATGGTGAATTGAGGCAGTATTTTTAACACTTAAATGATTTCAGTCAAATTATATAATATAAATTCAATAAGCAATTGCCTTAAAGCAATATCTGTATGTAACAATATATAAAAAGTGTATATTACAGTCATTGCATATGTTTATATTATTGTATACATGTTCAATAATGTTATCTGATTGTATTATGTAATTTAATAATGTAGAAGCTGTGAGAATAATAGGTTAAAAGTTGCTAACAATGAGGTAACCTTGAGGCAATAATGAATTTGAAAGTTTAACAATACTACTTGTAATTCTTGGAAGCAATAATGTAATTTTTGAGACAGTTTATAAAATAGCCAATCAACAACCAGAAAAAAGGTATTCTATTGGATTAGGAATAGCCAATCAGAGACTTGAAATACAGAAATTTACAAATCAAGTCAGTTGCTTGTAGACAGTGCTCATAACTGGACGCGTTGCTAGTAAGAGCGTTATTAACCGGACGTTGTGTCCTCAAGAAATTTAATACGTATTCAGTGTGAGATTAAAATAGTTTACGTGTTAAAAAGTGCAAGTAATTAATTTAAAAAATCTCACAGCTCTCTATATCAGTGAAGTGTTATTTAAATCGTGTCAAGCATAATAAAAGGAGTGAAGTAAAATTATAATGTGTAAGCCTATACATTCTTCAGTCGCACCACAACCCTGCAAAGAGAAACATGTCTCTAACAATAATACTGACGAAGCCGAGGTAAACATAAATATATAATATTTAAAGAAACAGTCAAATTACAAAGTTAATATTTTTTAAACTTGGGGGAAGGCTACCGGAAACTTTTACCATACGTGCGGTTGCGACTACTTCAAGTTCGGCTCCCCAACAGTCGAAATATAATACATCATCTTCAAACTGACTTTCCATACGTAGCAGCAACTAACCTTCAGAATAGAGTTTTGTCAGTCTTCCTTGAGTTAGTTAAGTTTGCTGTGTATATGTTTCCACATTAATCAAGTGGATTTCAAGTGAATTTCAAGGTATTTTACCCGATTTGAGATTTCCAAGACATTTCATTAGCTGCTAGTCTGTTGGTGGAGGATTGGTTGGTCGACACTGTGTGAAGATCATTGCTTCGCAGTTTTGGTAATTTATCTAAGGTTGATACGATATATATTGTTTTGCATTTGCTTGCTTAGACGTTACATACTCCTTGCGTAAGTTTAGAAGATACAAAAGAAGCACATTTGAAAGTTAATGTTTAAATGCTGGAAAATTCAAACGAATAATGAATGTTTCGCGCGCATGTATATATAAACTCAAACTTAATACGATTAACTCGCAATAGCAGGCATAATTTCTCTGCACTTTCCAGGCAGGTTTCTCTATAGGATCACTGATATTTACACTACAGTTTATGTGATTGTTGCTTAAATAAATATGTACTTTCTGTAAACTGATTCTAAACCATTGCTTTATTCTTCTTGGTGTTCGGAGTTGTCAAATTTCCAAAGGCTTTGTTTATTTCATTAATGCTGTCGCTTCCAAATTCAGCCGTAATTGCTTCAAAACAAGCTCTTGTTCTTAGGAGAACAAACAAGTGAATCCATAGCAGCGATTATGAAAATGGAAGGCCATATTTGTGTATAATAACATTGTTGAGATCAGCAGAATAAGCGAATCGTCAGTGGATATTATGCGAATGATACGCTTCTATGCTTCTAAAAAAATATTTGATGTGTTGCACTCACATGACTTTCTATTCTTGTGCAAACTACTTTTACAAATGCTTATTCAACATCTACTTCATGTTAATAGAGATAAATATTTGCAGAAACTATCTTATTGCTAGCTTTCTTGTAGGTGCAAGGGGAAAATGGTAGGTTTAAGCGATAGTCAAATGTTTTATGAGCTGGTTGCTATATGGAGCATTCCATTCTCTTTGCATGTCCAGGACATACAAAAACGAATAACGAATTCCCATTTCAGAAAAAGTATAAGAATTGCAAAATTCAAACAAATAACAAGGAATATCTCGGAAATGTTTCACCCGATAAAAAAAATGTTTGTGACATAAATTGTGTGTTTTAGGATCTACATTTTTTTGTGAAGTAAAATGTTGTCTCTCTCTTACTACCAGTTATGCAAAAGTCATTCAGAATGAAGAGGACGCTTGAGGACATTCCCAAAAAATTCAAGATATACATTTTATTTGCCATGAAAACATCTTAAACATATTATATTTTAATCAAAATCGTTAGAGCCATTTTTTTGACAAAATCAGATCTTTCGAAAAATTTTCCATGTAAAGGGTAGTCTGAGATGGGTTGATTTTCTTGAAAATCTTCGTGTCCCATCTTTGAAAGATGCTGACTCTAAATACCAAGTTTGGTATTTATCCGACTTTTCGTTTTAGAGTTCTGCTGTTCACACACATGGACCAATTTCTAAAAATTTTGTGTTCGATTCAGAGGGTCTCAAAACACGTATTTCCGGTGAAATCTCGGTATCGAATTTTTTGGTGGAGTACAATACTTCCTCTACTTACTATACGTAATAGAGAAAGTAATAAAGCAAATGCACGTAGGAGACAAACACTGTCGCTTCTTGGTTTATGAGCACCATGCTACATACTATCGATATAATTCAATTTTCATTGATCAGTTCGGTATCAATAAGCTGGCACAATGACTAAGAAACTTTCGAGTTAAATTATCAGAAACATTGGAAATTTGTATACGAAGAAGAATGGAGCATGTAAAATGAATAACACAATAAGTAATGAAGTTGCCTTAGAAAGAGATTGCAAGGAAAGACATATAGAAGAATCTGAGGAGAAGAAACTGGTTGCTAAGAGGAATTATTGAAAGAAACATTTGATGCAGAAGAAAATATCAAATGATAAGACAATCGCACCTATTCTGTTACAGCTGGTTAAAGTTTAATATTGTTAAAGTTTAATGTTGTTAAAACCGCTAACATTTGCTACGCCCTAGTTGGTATTCTGTAACATCGTAACATCTTTTTTAGATAAAAATTACACTCGTAGCTAACCATACCAAGAGTCGAGATCGTGTTGTTAGCGTTAACACTACTGCCAATACTGGCTGAGAAAGAATGTACCTTTAGTACTTCTTGGTCTTAAAGAGTAACGGTAACAATCTTGATAACCAGAACGTTATAGAATACCCTAAATTAATTGGTTCACTTGTGCAGAAAAGCAGAAAACGGGGAAGGAATGAGGAAAGCGTCTATCGCTTAACGTTTACTAGTTACACAAGATTATACAAAATCCCTTCCGAATGAAGAGAACTTCAAAGGCTATTTTCGGAAAATTCAGGGTATACATTTTATTTGTGATGTAAATATCTTTCACATATTGTATTTTAATCAAAGTCGTTATAGCCATTTTTTAGAAAATCAAAATTTTGAGGCGTGTCCTTCACCTTACCTATCGCAGAGCGTGGTGGCTTGATAACACAGCAATAAGAGGGAAAAGAGGGGAGACTGATGCCTTTGCTTTTTCTGGTGTTATTGAAACCAAAACATGTTTATTGTCTCAGAACCAGTCATGCCGTATACTAGCGAAATTACTCGTGTACATATCGTGGGTATGCGGTTACAGCAATTGCAACGGGGTGCGTAAAAGTATTTTTGTAGTAAATTACTGGATACAAATATTTCAGGAAAGTGGGGAAGACTGTTTACATACTCGTCAGAAAGTGGGCACTCCCTGTAAAACATCCCAGATGATGATTCGTTTACTAAATGCAAATTACTCTTTTGTTATAATTGACTGTTCATGTTTAGAAACTAGAGATAAATGTGTATATGTGTATGGTTTATCAAATTTGACATGCATATTATAGCAATAAAATTGGGTTATATTTTTGTCTATAATCCTGTTGTATTCCCATGATCAGCAACAAGCATTGTTACCACTGTGGGAATACAGTTCCATTTATTTTTTGTTATAAAGTATTGCTATGTATTTAGTGAATACCATTCAAGCTCTAATTTGAAAATCTTCTCAGGCTACACATTCTACATTTCGCTAACCTGGCCGCTAATCAAGTTTTTCCCTTAGGCTTTAACCCTTTCAAAGGCCTGACCTGCACTAGTCGATAAAGTATGTGCTAGCAATCACGATAAGAGGTCTGTATGACAAACTGAATGCATTCACTCTACCTCTTTCTCTTTTAGCCAATACGCTCGACAGCGTAAGCATATATTTCGTTTCTATGCCATTTTGTAAACTTTGTGGTTATTGGTGTAACTGTTTAACAGAAGGAGTGGCGCACCCTTACACCGTGGCCTAAAGCAACCAATGAAGTGACCATGGCTTCGATAAATAATGTGACATAGACTCGAGGTGTACTGAGATTTTCTTTGCCGCTCTTTGTACGTGATAGAGCAAGTAAGAGTTATAATTGCACCAAATGTGTGTTAATGCTTACTGGAATGAAATAAGTCATGAAATATACAGAACCGTTCATTACATATTCTTTTATTTGTGTCTTAAAGTGTTTTCTTGCTTCGTTTTTACATCTGCAGTTTATGAAACAGATGCGCCATTATAAGGTAAGGTTCGCCATTGGGCTTCAAGGTTTGAGTGGAAATTATCTTCACTCCTGGTGTTATAAGCATGAATTTCCTATTACGAGTTCTGTACATTATTGTATTTTAATAACAGAATAACTCGATAAATGCATAAATAAGGAACAGTAAAGAAAATCGTTAGCCTTCCCTATGGTGCTCTGTATTCTGGTAAGATTCAGTATAATATGATGTTACAGTCAGATGACTTTCTCAGCAACTGTCATTCACCTACATGTATGTTCTACAAATTATCAAACCAAAGCATGTTTTTTTACCTACTTCCTGTTAATCATGATAAATATTGACAGAAATGATTTCAGTGCAAGTCTTATACGATTAGCATTATACAAGAAGAGCATACACACACTAATATGTAAGTCAGCCTGCCCCAATGTTACATGCCCTTTGCATAAAGCCCCCTCCCCAAAAAAACTGCATTTGAAAATGTATTGCTTGAAACACTGAAACATTTAAATTATAAAAAAAAAAAGTTGCAAAGCTATCATTATTATGAAAAAGTCATTTGATCGAAAATGTTTTATCGAACTATATACATTTTTACGTAAAATACGCTTTGCTTATATCTCATATTTTTTTAATAATATCATATCATATATTCTCACGAAGAAGATTTAACAGGCTACTCACAAAAATTCAATATTTGCATTTCATTCGTATTGTTAATCATGCAAATCTGTGATACTTTGATCAAAATGGTTAGTGCCATTTAAAGACAACCCTATGATGAAGTTTCCAAAATCCGTAATTCTTAACCAATCGTTCTAAAATTTTAATCGCATTCTTCGAAGGTTTTCTCATATCTGAGTTAAAGTTTAAAGCACTAGTGCAAGTACTTTAGTGGTGGTTAATTATTGCTTATATAACTATTGTTAGTTATAGAAAATATTGCTAATACATTCAAATACCTTTTTTCCATATTTGTTTAACTATAGTTAAACATTTTTTCTTCGGATCTACAAAAAAATCCCCCAAAAATTTCAGGTAGTTGACAATTTATACAATATTATGTGCGAACGATTCGCATATTTTAAAAATGGGTCCTTTAAAGCTCTTTTTCTATATTTTTTATGCCTAGCTTGCGAATTTCAGAAAGATTGGTGAAAAATTGCATCACGAGAGACCTTTTATGTACTGAAAAAGGTGGAAAATTTTGTTTCTCAGAATTTCAGGTTTAAAGATTTACATGCCATTATTTTATGCTTTATATGTGGTCACGAGATTAAGATTATAAGATCATAAATGGAGATTACTACGGTATAATATCTTGATATAGGCTATAAATTATTAGAAATTGCAAAAATAAGAAACTGTGACATTTTTAATTTTCTACCAAAATCTTACCATAGGACTGCCTTAAGAAAATAAAAATTAACTAATTCTTTTTCATATAAATGGTACTTATGGGTGGGGAGATTTTCTTGAAAAGTATATAAGTATACTTATCAAAGATAGGCGGCAGAGAAAGTGAAAATGGGTTCTAAAAGTAAACGGAGTTGTATTGGCGCATTTAAATTAAAATCGTTTTTATAAATTTTCAGCAGTGTAGGTCATCCTCGTAGTGCTACTGCCAGTGGTGCGAGAACCCCCTAATTGTATTCCCGGTATTGGTAGGGAAGTTTTCCCTCCTGGCAGGCATGTTACGGAGTACATGCAAGCTCTTGAGACCCTTGGGGACAAATTTGAGGATATACTTAATGGAGAAATAGCTCTTTGGTCTCGTAACCGCACATAAACAGCCCAATGCTTACCATCCCAATTATTGTATTCTGCACATGATGTCCTGTATGGACATGGGTAGAAAATGCAGAGGCTGTGCGTAGACCTGGTCCAATCAGGCTGTTGTCACATGGGTTTAGTTAAGTATGAGTTTACTTATTCTGACTCTCCTTCAGACCAATATTTTGGCTTTGAATCAGGGCCTTTATATTGCCCATTTCTTGATATGCGTTTATTTTTATTTATTTCTCTTTACGTTTTACTTTGACCAGTGTGTAGTAGTTTTTTTCTTGTTTTTAAATTAGTTGGTATACTATTCTGGAGTTTGAAAACCCCCTCATTCATTTTGCATATTTTCAAATATAAGTTTTAATGAAGAAATACGTGTAATAACTGCAGGGGAAGATTGTACTTCCAGAGCTAAAAAGCGTGGCGCCGGTTGGGATGTTTTGGAAATACTTGACATAACGAAACGGGAATAAGGGAAAAAAGAAACAAAGAAGAGCGGAAGAACATAGAACTCAAAAAACAATATGATAACATATGTAGCTCGATCAGCAGGTTCTTCTAATTTGTTTTGTTTTATAGAGCTGCATCATTGGCGTTGTAGCAGTGTTTTTTTTTAACCAAGCTACTAGGAAATGTTACAACTCAATAGGTCATATGAATAAAAAGTAAGTACTTACTCAAAGTTTATACTCATGAGTATGAACACTTTCTGTGATTATATACTCAGCTCAATGAGAACATACTCGTTTTCATAAGAATAAAAGCCTACTTCCTCATACGAGTATATACTCATCCCCACAGCCATCTTGTTCACTTAAATATAAATATATACTCATGTCATCTATACTCTTTGACCATATACTGGCTTCGTTGAGTGTGGTGTTGTGTTGTTTGGCATTCTGAATTAAAGCAGTAGATTTTGTTGTATTTGGTTCTGTGCCGTCTAAACTACTCAGGAATTATCCTGTATTTTACAACAAATTTCAGCAGAAATGTTAGAGAAATATTAAGTCCTTCAAAAATGAAAAATTAATTGAAGCATAGTTGTAAATTAAATTAGCAAAACAACAAATAAAATCAAATAGGCAAAAGTCTATTATCAATAAATCGGGCAAAAAGAAAATATTCACGGATACTAAAGTCATAATTATAAGGTGCCAGATGCAAATTAAAATCAGACTGTTTATAGAATACGGGATGTTTACACTATTTTTCTACGAAACAGTTTTGTTATAAGTAACTTAACTTCTTAAGTAACTGAATTTTGGGGTTAGGAGTTTACGCAGTAGGCTTAAATAATAAACCTGACTTTCAATAATACTTCTAGGTTATGTTTTCATGCAGCAGTACAGGATTTTGAAACTCCTTGAATGCTCATGGCAAAGTTAAAAAACCAATAAATAAAATGGTTATAAGCAAAATTAAAGAAATAATAATGTGGACTGGAAAATCATAACACATGGCTGTTTTTAGAATCTCAAGATATTTATACTATTTAGGTATACTATGAAACAGTTTTCTTATAAAATTATGGGTAGGTATCTGGTTATGTTTTTCTGAATATTTGCTGGATTTTGAAAGTTCTTTAATACATATGGCTATGTTTGCAACTTTTCCATGAGTACTATACAGCTCATACACTGTGCCATTCTCTTCATATTTAGTTTTAAGTAAAAAAAATAAACATATACCCAGAAGTGAGCATGCATCTAACTATGCTCAGCATGAGAGGAGAATGAACTCACAAAACTGAGAATATACTAGTTTTTATTCATACCAAATAAGAGTACATACTATTGTAAGATGGATGCTTGAGAATGTTCTCAAAATGAAGTAGATACTCAGATGGTTTTATTCTTACCAAACTGATTATTTAGTTGAAAAAGTGAAGCATATACTATATACTCACTTTTATCCATGCCCATTAAGATCGTCTCTGCGTTGTTATCAGTAACTAGCTGGCTGCCGGACGTCGCACGGTTAGCCTTTTAAACTCGAATAACAAATTAATTTCAGTTACCTCCCCCCGTCACTTGTGAATTATTGTCCAATGATCTATAAGATTTTTAAGATGAATCTTCCCCTTTATCCTTTATATGAGGCATGTTTTTAAAGTAACTGTGTTTTAATATTTTGCCGCTGCACTCGCGATTTTGAGCATATGCGATCGCTTCCTCCATTCACTAGGAACCCAGACGTAGCTGTGAGCGATCGCCACTTTGTTTTTTACTGTCGTTAGAGCGTTTCGAAATGTTAAAAACAATAGAACGACCCGCCGACTGTGAAGTCAGATCAGTGACTCGTTTTTTGAACGCGAGAAGTGTTACGCCAGCAAACATTCATTGCCAGTTGTGTGAGGTACATGAGGAAACAATAATGAGCGACAATGCCCGGTCACACACAGCCAAACAAACTAAACATCTGAGCGCATAAATTGCTTGGGAACTATTCGACCTCTCTTCGTACTGAACCGGATTTGTAACCAAGCGATTTTCATCTAAAAAAAATTCCTTGGTGGAAAACATTTCAACGACGATGATGTGAAACAAGAAGTGCAGAGTTGGCTTTCATCATAGGCGGTATCATTCTTTGACGAATGCACACAAACATTGGCTAGGACAAGCGCCTGAATAATGGCGGTAACTATGTCGAGAAGTAGTGTAAGGTCATGAATCGCAATAAAGTATTTGGAAAGTAATATTCCGTTACTTTTTAAAAAATCTGATGTGTAACACTCACTTGACTTTCTCTACTCTTGTACAAACTATTTTTACAAACGCTTATTCTCCATATGCTTCATGTTAATCGCGATGTTAATCTTATTGCTAATTTTCTTGTAGGTGCAATGGGAATATGGTAGGCTTTAAGCGATAGTCAAAGAGCTGGTTGCTATGTGGCGCATTCCATTCTCTTTGCATATCCAAGACAAAAAAATCTGATGTCTTACACTCACATGACTTTCTCTACTCTTGTACAATCTATTTTTACAAACGCCTATTCTCCATATGCTTCATATTAATCGAGATATCGAGATGTCAATCTTATTTGTAATTTTCTTGTAGATGCAAGGGGAATATGGTAGCTTTTAAGCGATAGTCAAATATTTTATCGCTGGTTGCTATGTGGCGCATTCCATTCTCTTTGCATGTCCAGGACATAAAAAAATGAATAACGAATTTGAGAAAAAGTATAAGTATTGGAAAATTTAAGGAAATAACAAGCAATATCTCGAAAACGGTTCACTCAACAAAAACAATGTATATGATATAAGTTGTGTATTTTAACGCGATCTACATTTTTTGTGTAGTAAAATTTTGTCTATCTCTTATGGTTTACCAGTTATGCAAAAGTCGTTCATAATGAAGAATACTTTTGGAGACATTCCCAGAAATTTCGAGATATACATTTCATTTCTCATGACATTATCTTAAACATATGATATTTTCATCAAAATCGTTAGAGCCATTTTTGAGAAAATTAAAATTTTCGAAAAATGTTCCATGTAAAGGGTAGTCTGGGGTGGGGGGATTTTCTTGAAAATCTTCATGTCGCATCTCTGGAAGATACTGAACGTAAATACCAAGTTTGGTGTTTATCCGACTGTTAGTTTTTGAGTTATGCTGTTCACAGACACACACACACACACACAGACACACGGACATGTTTCCAAAAATGCTTTTTTTTTATTCAGGAGGTCTCAAAACATGTATTTCCGGTGAAATCTCGGTATCGAATTTTTGGGTGGAATGCAATACTTCCCCTACTTACTATACGTAGTAGAGAAAGTAAAAATGAATAAAGTATTCCCACTTGAGAAAATAAATATTGAAAAATTTAATATCTCGGAAATGGTTCACTCAACAAAAAAAATGTATATGACATAAATTGTGTATTTTAACGCGATCTACATTTTTTGTGTAGTAAAATGTTGTCTATCTCTTATGGTTTACCAGTAATGCAAAAGTCGTTCACAATGAATACTTTTGGAGACATTCTTAAAAAATTCAAGATATACATTTTATTTGTCATGAAAATATCTTAAACATATGATATTTTAATCAAAATCGTTAGAGCCATTTTTGAGAAAATTAAAATTTTCGCAAAATGTTCCATGTAAAAAGTAATCTCTGGTGGGGGAATTTTCTTGAAAACCTTTGTGTCGCATCTCTAGAATATACTGAACCTAAATACCAAGTTTGGTGTTTATCCGACTGTTCGTTTCTGAGTTAAGCTGTTCACAGACACACACACGGACATGTTTCCAAAAATGCTTTTTTTTGATTCAGGGGGTCTCAAAACATATATTTTCGGTGAAATCTAGGTATCGAATTTTTGGGTAGAATACAATACTTTCCCTACTTACTATACGTAGTAGAGAAAGTAAAAACGCCTCGTAAATGTAATTTCTACATACCCCGCTATTCCTAATAACGAATGAAATATCATCTGATATTCACGCAAAGGGATATTCACCTCCCTCCGACAGACTTGCAAGTTCTGAAAGTGCTGCACAGCCTATAAATACCCTTTTTGGCTTGGAAAAATTCTCGTTCGGAATGGTAGAGTAACTAGTTAGATAATTACAACAGGTTAAATATTAAACCTTCTTTTTGCGACAGTGGTTATTTAATAACAAAAGCGACACAATTTTCACACAGTGCAGACACCCTAACATACACAACGAAATAAGATTACGCACTCCCGGGCCACCAAGTTGACCTCTTTGGAAAAGACACATAGTCTGCAACCATTGAGAAAAATAATCTTCCTGGTTGTTAATTATAAAATAACGGTTCACTGATTTCTAATGTTAAACAGTTTTCTCTCTTTATACAATTATTTAGCGTGCCCTGCTAAACGAACTTGATTACAACATAAATACGAGGGGCACTTTTATATTTTGAACCTTGGCAATCCTGAATATTGTAGGTGACATCTGACGTTTCCAATGGAAAGTTTGACATTTTTGACCATAATCTACTTCAAACATTTTGTCAATAGAGCGTCATTTGTTTTGTTTACACTAACTTGAAAATTGTGTGTCAACAAAAACATGGAATTAACTCGTGAAAATGTTCGTGCAATGATTTATTACGACTTTCGACGTGGATTATCAAGACAAGAGTGCATAGATCAACTAACTTCAACATTTGGCGACGAAGCTCCATCATGCCACTGTGAAACGCTGGTATAACGAATTTAATGGTGGCCGCCGTTCGCTCAATGATGAAGTTCGTGATGGTCGTCCAAAATCAGTAGTTGTGCCAGAAAACATTCATGCTGTGCAAAAACTAATAATGAAAGATCGTCATGCGACATATTGTGAGATTGAGGCAACCCTAGGCATTAGTTCCACCAGCATATATAAACTATTGCATGATTATTTAGCCGTGAAAAAGGTTTGCTCTCGTTGGAACCCACATAATTTGACGCAATCTCAAAAAGATGCTCGTGTCGATTGGTGTACAAAATTGCTCAAGAAATACAATGGCGGTGCCTCAAAAGACGTATATAAGATTGTAATAGGTGACGAATCATGGATCTATGCGTATGAGCCGGAACGTAAACAGCAGTCGACTGTATGGATGTTTCAAGATGAACCAAATCCAATAAAAGTTGTTCACACTCGAAGCACTTCGAAGCAAATGGTGGCCTGCTTTTTCAGCAAAACTGGCCATGTGGCAACAGTGCCTTTAGAGGAATGTTAAACAGTCAATGGTATACAACCATTTGTTTGCCGGAAGTCTTCGGTGAAGTAGGAAAAACCAACAAGAACCGTAGGATCGTTCTTCATCAAGACAATGCAAGCGCACACACATCTCGTCTAACCACAGAGTATTTGAAGGCTCAAAAAATGGAATTAATGGATCATCCGCCATACAGTCCTGATTTGGCACCCAATGACTTCTTTTTGTTCCCGAAATCAAGAATAAATTGCGTGGACAACGATTTTCGTTGGCAGAAGGAGCCGTTGATGCCTTCAAAAACCATGTTTTGGAGGTGTCTCATGAAGACTGAAATAAATGCTTTGACAAATGGTTCAAACGGATGCAAAAGTGTATTGATCATAAAGGAGACTATTTTGAAAAATAATAAAGCAGTTTTCAATCAGAAATTACTTTGTTCTAATTATTTGGCTCAAAATATAAATAGTGCACTTACAAAGGAAATAAAGCAAAACTTTCCTACATGAAGGATACTGGAAGGTTTTGACATCCATAAACTTCAGTGCATATATCTATAGAATTAGAATAAAGGTTATTCAGGGGTTTAGAGGCTGTTTCAATGCACACACATGTGCAGTATTTGGCAAATGGCTATTAAAGAAACAAATATAACACAGATCGATTGTCGCTTTTTAAACTCTTATCTTCTTTTGCTAAAGTGTTACATCCTGGCCATCTATGTATATTCTTTGCAAACAAAATGTAACTACCGCAGAGTGCACCAACTATTTATACTCTGTGGAGTAACGCCAACTATTACTCTCTCCACCACGTATAGCAAGTAGGGGAAGTATTGCATTCCACCCAAAAATTCGATACCGATATTTCACTGGAAATACAGGTTTTGAGGTCTCCTGAATCCAAATAAAGCATTTTTGGAAACATGTCTGTATCTGTGAACACAGTAACTCAAAAACGAAAGCTGGGATAAATACCATACCTAATATGTAGGTTTAGCACCTTCAGAAGATGCTACAAGAAGATATTCTAGAAACTCCCCGCACTCCACACTACTCTTTACATGAAAGATTTTTAGAAATCTTTGATTTTCTAAAATCGTCTCTTAACGCTTTTGATTAAAATTGAGGCAGTATTTTTAACACTTAAATGATTTCAGTCTAATTATATAATATAAAATTCAATAATAGCCCACCTTAAAGCAATATGTGTATGTAACAATATATAAAAAGTGTATATTACAGTCATTGTATATGTTTATATTATTGTGTACATGTGTAATAATATTATGTGAATGTATTACGTAATTTAATAATGTAGGAGCTGTGAGAATAATAGGTTAAAAGTTCCTAACAATGAGGTAACCTTGAGGCAATAATGAGTAAGAAAGTGTAATAATGCTACTAGTCATTCTTGGAGCAACAATAATGTAATTTGTGACAGTTTATAAAATAGCCAATCAACAACCAGAAAAAAGCGTAAGTTAACTAAAAGTATTCTATTGGGTTAACAATAGCCAATCAGAGGCTTCAAATACAAAAATTTACAAATTTAGGCGGTAGAAATCAAGTCAGCTGGTTGTAGACAGTGTTCCTAACCGGACGCGAGATGCGTCCTCGAGAAATTTAATACGTATTCGTGTGAGACTAAAATAGTTTACGTGTTAAAAGGTGCAAGTAATTAATAAAAGAATCTCACAGCTCTCTATATCAGTGAAGTGTTATTTAAATCGTGTCAAGAATTAATAAAAAAGAGTGAATTAAAAATTATAATCTGTGTAAGCCTACATTCTTCAGCCGCACCACGCCTTGCAAAGAAATCCACGTCTCTAACAATAATACTGACGCAGCCGAGGCAAACATAAATATTTAATATTTAAAGAAACAGCCAAAATTACAAAGTTAATATTTTTAAACTTGGGGCGAAGGCTACCGGAAACTTTTTACCATACTTGCGGTTGCAACTACTTCACGTTCGGCTCCCCAACAGTTGAACTACAATAATACATCCACTTCAAATTGGCTTTCCATACGTAGCAGCAACAAAACAAACCTACTTCAAATTGGCTCCCAAAACGTGGGGCAAATAACAATACAACAAACCTTCTACTTCAAAATACCGTGCATTAGATATATTTACATTACAAATAATGTGTATATCTTGAATTTTCTGGGAAGCTCTGTAATGTCCCCTTCATTTCGAAGGAATTTTGTATAACTGGTAAACAACTGGTAAACGTTAAGCGATAGACAAAAAACGTACTACCCAAAAAGTAGATCTCTTTAAAGCGCACAATTTATTTCAAATAAGTTTTTTGTATCACAAGCCATTTCTGAGGTATCCGTTATTAATGGTTGGAATGGTATGAATGGTTTTCATTTCTTGGTCATTCTTTTAAATTCCTGTCAACATTCGCTGTTTCTTGGGATTGCTGGAAACAGTATGGAATTTTAAGGCCAGCATACCACATCCAGTTCTTAAACATTCGTATCGCTTCCCTTTGTATCTATAACCAAATATGTAGCTATTTCTGCAAAGATTTATTTGTATTAAAATGTAGTAGATAGAAAAATAAGCTTAGTAAGAGTAGTTTGTATATCCACTAATAAACGAAAGAGGATAGAGAAAATCAAGATTTTTTTCTATCCCATGGCATTCTCAGCTAAATTCAAGGCCTTCTTCGCAAGCATGTGTTTATATTCAAATACAAGGACTTTGTAAATAATTTTTAATCTCTTAGTGAGCTCTTTTTATAGCCTTCAGAACAAATTAGGCTTTTTAATGGTGAATGAATTATCAAAATCTGTTGAGTGTTTTTTGAGATTATCCTACATGCACAAACAAACATGTACATCAATTTTCTCCCTTTAGAGTATCAGTTTCCTAGGCGGTCTATTAGGACATGTTCACTTCAAAGGCACACCAATATTAATTATGACACATCTGTTTATTTGGCATGTGTATGAACTTTGAAACTGTTTTGTAATTTATAATTTATCACGATATTTTATTTCCATTGTTTCAGGTAAGATCCGCTGGTTCTTCTGAACAAGACTTCGTGTCATGCTGCATTTGTAAAATTGGAAGAAGCTTTATTAGAACGCTTCCGGCTGATGAGCTTCACTAAAAAAATGTCAGGTAAATTCCCAAGGGAAATAATCATTTTCAGCTGGAAATCAATTAGCACGCCACTTTTAGCTTCCATTTAGCAAAGTGCTACCACATCCGTACCCCCACCCATTATCCAGGCTTAGAATTTTCATCTCCCTGGATACTAAGCCGTTCTGGTGGCTCAATGTTTGTGGAAGAGCAAAAGAAATGAGGAAAAAAGTGATCACATGTTGTATTAGTTCCCATCGTTTGCCTTCTGAAATAATTGATTTTAAATAGCTTTGAATCAGTCTTTAGAAACCTACAAATGAAAAGCTACTATGCATATGCTTTCAAAATATATGTGCGTTTGCAACGCAACCCCCTGGTATTTTTTTAGGAATTGAGGGTCCTAAAAACTCGTATCTAAATCAAGAGCTTTTGTATATTTTGAAAGTGTTGCTTTGTGAATGTTTCAGAAAACATTAAATATAGAGAGAACATACGTTAAGTATACTAGTTATAAATAAAATTATAATCAGCTTATCGTGGACAACCAGACAAAACTGGTAGTTTTTCTAAATTACCTGCGGGACGCTGGTGTGAGCGCATGCTCCTAGCCGGCTGTTCAGAACAATGGCACACGCAACAAAGTCATTATGAGCCGCCTCCCCGCAGTTTTGGTAATTTATGTTCCAGAAGTTTTCTTTCGGGAGGTTCGAGTAGCTTCCCCTTCGAGAACGTTCCGCCTTGTATGTGGGGCCTATATAAGGTGCTGCTAGCACCTGGTTACACAGTTGAGTTGAGCTGAGTGACAGTTAAGAAGTTGAGGGACTTGAATAATTAAGGTGACAGTTCAAAGTGTAGTTTAGTTGTGAGGTGTTATTTGATGGTTCAGTTGTGCCTGTTCTGGGTGTGTGTCAACAGTGACTGAAGAGCAACGTATTGTGGTATGCTGAGTGTCTAAATAATAAATAAAGAGTGTTTCGTGGCAACTGGTGTTCTCATTTGTTTCAATATTTTTTTTCAAGGTGACAACTAAAGTGCTTGTGTTTAATTGGATTTAAATTACTATCAGTAGTATTCAGGGAGTTATAAGTCCAGAGCTATGATGGTAGATTATAGTTAAGTATAATGTACATGATCAATGAAAATGTGCGTAAACTGAATCGAAAAGATCCATAAGCGTAGGCAGTTCATATTAACAAACAATCTGTGATGCATTCACATGACTTTCTCCACCAACGACAATTTCACGTAATTCATTACAAATTAGAATGTTCTAATAACCTATTATTCTAATCTTGCTACGTTGCTTCTCTACTACGTATAATAAGAAGGGGAAGTATTGTATTCCGCCCAATAATTCGGTGTCACGATTTCACCCGGTTTATATGTTTTGAGATTCCATGAACCCAAAAAAAGCATTTTTAGAAAAAGGTCCCTCTACTGTCTGTGGGTCTGAAAAACACAATTCAAAAACGAAAATTCGGTTAAAAACTAAACTTGGTACTTAAGTTCAGCAACTTCCAAGAATGGGACACGAAGATTTTCTAGAAAATCCGCTACTCCAAATTACACTTTACCTGGTAAATGTTTCGAACATTTTGATTTTCTGAAAAATGGCTCTAACGATTTTGATTAAAATAAATGTGTTTAAGACAGTTTAATGAAAAAATACTTGTATATCTTGTATTTTCTGGGGATAGCCTCTGAAGTCTTACTTCTGAATGACTTTTGCATAACTGTAAACCATAAAAGGTAGACATCTTACTACACCAAAAAAAATGTAGATCTTGTTAAAGCATATTATTTGTCAAATACATTTTTGTATCAACCATTTCCGAGACATTCCTTAGCATTGTTTTAAGTTTTAAAATACTTATACTTTCCTTTTCCTCTCCCTCTCTCTTTCCTGCTCCCTCTGTCCTGGCCATGCAAAGGGGACGTAAACTCAAAGCCATTACATAGCGACTCCCTCTTAAAAGATTTGACTATCGCTTAAAACCTACTGTATTACACTAATCCCGTTGTACCTATAAGGAAATATGCAATAAGACAATACTTCTGCAAATGTTTATCTCGATTCACATGAAGTAGGTAGAAGAATAAGCGTTTATAAGAATAGTTTGTACAAGGGTGAGTGGAGAAAGCCATTGAGTGCACCACATCAAATAATGTATATATTACCTAGGAATTCTTTTAAATGAAGCAAGAAGGTATCAACTTGGCCAAGCAGCAGTCACGTGTTTATTTGTGGTCACAAACTCTTAAATACCAAGTTTTCTAGTTTGTTCACAGACAGGTAGACGGTGAAGAAGATGGTTTGTTGCTGCTACATATTTGCACCACGCTTTGGGCCTCAATTTGAAGAAGATGGTTTGTTGTATTGTTATTTGTCCCAAAATTTGGGAGCCAATTTGAAGTAGTTAGTTTCTGTCTCACGTATGGTAAAAAGGTTCCGGTAGCCTTCGCCCTAAAGTTTAAAAAATATTAACTTTATAATTTTTTCTATTTCTTTTAAATATTATATATTTATGCTTGCCTCGGCTGCGTCAGTATTATTTTTAGAGACATGAATTTCTTAATGGCGTGATGCGGCTGAAGAATGTAGGCTTACACAGATTATAATTTTACTTCACTCCTTTTATTAATGCTTGATACGATTTAAACAACACTTACTGATATAGAGAGAGCTATGAGATTTTTTTAATTAATTACTTGCACTTTTAAACACATAAACTATTTTTGTCTCACACTGATTACGTATTATGCTTCTCGAGGAAGCATCTCACGTCAGGAACACTGTCTACAACCAACGCGTCCAGTTATGATCACTGTCAACAAGCAACTGACTTCATTTATACTGCCTAAATTTGTAAATTCCTGTATTTCAAGTCTCTGATTGGCTATTCCTAATCCAATAGAATATTTTTATTTAACTTAAGCTTTTTTTGGTTGTTGATTGGCTATTTTATAAACTGTCTCAAAATTTACATTATTGTTATTCCAATAATGACTAGTAGCATTATTAAACATTCTTATTCATTATTGCCTCAAGGTTACCTCATTGTTACCTCATTGTTAGAAACTTTTAAGCTATTATTCTCACAGCTCCTACATTATTAAATTGCGTAATACTTTCAGATAACATTATTACATGTATACAATAATATAAACATTTACAATGACTAATGTACACTTTTTATATATTGTTACATACACATATTGCTTTAAGGCGGGCTGTTATTGAATTTATATATTATATAATTAGACCGAAATCATTTAAGTGTTAAAAATACTGCCTGAACGGACAGATGCGCATGCGCACGTAATTTTTCTAAAATTCTTTTTCGGATGGGGGGGATCCAGGGACCCTAAAGCTTGTATGACCGATTAAAACTCATATAGAATTTTGGGGTGTTGGAGAAAGTAAAATGGATAGCTCTTTAATTGCAGTCATGAGCGGCACTAGATATCGCAATAAAGGCCAATAGTATTAAAAAATGGGACTTTCTAAAGCAGAATAAATTTGTGGTGGACATCCCTTCATTTAATGTTTTAGGATTATAATAAACAAAGCTTCTCGACAGTCTTTTTATTAAAAGGTTTGTTGCATATGCAAATTGGAACTGGAAGTTTCTATTCTAGCTTTCAGCAAATAAAGCAATACACATAAATACAATATGGGGTGAAAGAGCAACTATATTATGTAACTCTTAAAATTAATTATTGGCTTAAAATATTACATAAAATAATACAGGTTATTACATATTTGCTTTTTTATATTAATTGCTGTTGAAAGCATTTACTACCAAGCTTTGTTAACTCACTGCTAATTGTCTTAGAAATCGTTCTATATACGGATCATTGTAACCGATATGTGTATGTGTGTTTTCTATGCAAGCCTCAGCATATAGAGATTCAAATATGGGAATAACGTGAAAATGAAATATTTACATCATTTTCATAACAAGCAACCTTACATGGAAATAGGATCATTTAAATCTCAAAAAGTGATTGCACTTGTAATAACTACAAATTATTATTTAAATTTGATCCTATTTCGACGTCTTATGTAAAGATTAATACTGCCTTAAGTGAGTAAACTAATAATTGTTCCATTACTCATATTGCTACAGGTGCAAAGGGCCGGCAGTTCCTTAGGGGACCGTCATCAGCCCCAAGGTAGATCACGAGAAACAGCTCCCGTTTGATCGGCGCTGTTTGATCAATTCCCATATATTGTAGCATAGGGTACCATCCATCTCGTATTTTCAGGTAAACTGCCTAAACCTGATGCTGAGAAGGTAAGAAAACACAACTGCTAGTGGAACTGCGAACAAATTGACAATTTTGAAACTTCATTTCATAATTTAATTCTTTACATTGTAACAAATGAGAACATAGTTACATGAAACATACGTAATTTATCCACTAGGCACTCAGCGAAGAACAAACGTTACATTTGAGTCACTTTTGGCACACAACTGGAACACAAGATAACTGATCCGTCAACAAATTTGAACTGCTGAGTCACAACTCAAAACTGAACTGCACTGGTACTGTCCTATTTTCACTCCGTAACTTCTTAACTAACTCAACTTAACTGAATACCCGGGCAAGAACAGCCCTTCTATGTAAAGAACCTGACATACAAAGCGAAATGTTCTAGAAAGGGAGGCTACTAGAATATGCCGAAAGATATGTTCTGCAACAGAGAAGCGGCAGAATAGTTCACAATATGGAACGGCAAAACCTAGCTATAGGATATCAATGAAAGGATCAACACTGAATCTAAAGATCATAAAACTTCACATGCTAAGAAGTCAGAGGTACAGATATTTCAACATTCAACTTCATCATCGCTTGCAGGAGTCCGAGACCTTAAAGAAGTATTTTTACACTAGTTGCCCTGCGGTCTTTGCTATGCTAAAGAGATTAGAGTTTTAATAATAATATTTTCTACCATACTGTGTGGTTTATCACATTATTTAAACGGTAGCTAAATGAACTTTGAAACCAAATGGATCAGAAATGGCTAAATCGCAGGCAACTTGCTACTACCAATGTGTGGAAGGTATTTTGACGATTTTTCTAAGTTTCGGATTTGAAAAATGCGTTACGAAAGCAGAGATTTTCGCAATTTTATTTTTGTGAGGTCCATCAAAACAAGCTACACAAAAACTCGAGTGAATTGGTATTATAGATCAGAAAATGTTAGTGTGGAGTGTTTCAGCAGGACGTTCGATTTCTGTTTATCTCTAAGGTGTATAAAAATTGCTTCGTTATATTTGCATGAGAAACCGAAAATAAGGATCACGTTTTGCTGAGTATCATGTTTTTCAGCGTACGTTATTATAAAGAGATGGTGGCTAGTTAGAATTTGGGTGAGCTCATCTTTGGATAGAAAATGTCTTGAAATACTCTCTTCTCTCAAATTGCGTTCTTGTTTATGGACAAAAACGTTCGACGAAATCAGCAGTGTCATGTCTCTAAACAGAGAGATTCTAAATTTTATATAAGGATAATATTAATGGAACAATTAAGCAAGTTATTGCCAATGATTTTTTTTAATTTAAAACACATGTGCTCACCAAAAACCTAGATGAGGGATGCTCCTTGACTATACATATTTGAATGGACTCTTCTTCGTGTTTCCTTTCATTCCGACTCCATTATTCCAGTATTTTCATTTCCATTATATCTTTCTTTTCCCATTACCTCCTTTTTTGACTGCCAGTGTCTTTTCCGTATTTTTAAAGTTCGTCGCGTTCATTCATCATACTGTTTCGCTGTTTCCATCTGTGTTATAGCCTCCGAGAATTTTTCTTCTATTAAATTCACAATCCAGATTCCATTGTAATATGAAATTTCCCTTCTGGAAATTTATGCTCACAATGTAGTATCCTTAATGGGTTCGGATGCACCTTCATTGAAACGTAACTTCAGTCATATTCGGTATATAGAACAACTGTTGAAACTGCATGCACCCTGGAAAGCCGAAAATCTTACCACAACACAGAAAATACTTATTTAATTTAACATAGAAATAAATATATGGACTTCCATGGTCCCATGGTATGGCTTGTCTGCCATTTCTTCTCTGCCCGAACCCTTCCGCATTTTAGAAGGCTTTGAGTGTCCAAAGAATGTTGTAGACACATCAGGAGTTAAAAGAAAAGGTATTCCACATTTTGAGAGGTGGTAATGTGGACCAAAACTAGAAGAAAAAAGTCTAGTAAACATGGATTTTAAAATGCATACCTTAAGACCTAGGGGCACTTGTTCATCTTCGCTACTCTGAAACAACGTGTCTTCATTGCAAGCTCTTTGCTATTACGTAAGACCTAAAGTAAGCAGTAAACAAATGAGGACACATTACTCTGTGTCCATGATCACAGCATGCAGCAAACATTTCTTAGTGTTACTGTAAACCGTATTTATAGTTCTGAGTTAGTGCAACGCATATTCTTATTAGTTCTACTGAAATCAGTTTGTGTTTTGATAAATTTGTCAAATGCTTTTACATTGTAGTTTTATCTTTAAATTTTTGTTGTATGCAACCCCCATTAATATAGCACAAACACTAAAAGAAGGTATCATCAATGCCTGCCAGAGCATCCGTGACCAACCTGGAGTCTTCGGACAGAAGCATGCCTTACTATGAATGGGCACCATATTGAGCACCACCGTTAGCGTTTGTTCACAAGTACAGGTCGTATGTAGTCGCACGCAGATTACAGTAGAAGCTATGCTGTTTCACAGTAACAGAGTAATGTGTCCACATTTGTTTAATGCATTCTGTAGGTCATACATAATAGCAAAGAGCTTGCAGTAGAAGAGGTATTTCACAGTAGCGAAGATGAATAATTGCTCATAGCTCTTAAGGTATGCATTTTAGAGCCCATGTTTACTGGACATTATTTTTTCTTGTTTTGGTCCATACTACCACCTCTTAAAATATGGAACAGTTTTTTTTAAACATTTCTAAGTGTCAGTATTTCACCTACTAATTTAAATTGACTAATAGCATTCACTTTCCCACATGATATTAAGTAACGTTTATTAAAGACATTTCTTTCTACAACGCTTAATTTTGGAGCTATTGTATTGTACAGTGTCAACATAAATGGTCCACCCTATATATACATACATATACGACATACCTTAACTAGATTAAGGCTTATTTCGATTTTAACTTTCTTACCATGAAGAAAGACTTGTAAGAAGGTATCACTAACAAAAATATAATTAATAACCGCTTGTGCTTAACTCTCAGCACTTTAATTAGCATTACCAATATACGAAAAGACTAAAGAGATTTCGAGATAAGCATGAAAGCGAGTTCATACTGTCGCATTGCAGAATAGCCTGCCTTCCTTGCATCACACGTGTTGTGCTGCTGCAAAGCCCCTGGCTAACACCTGCACAAACCACCTAAATCGCTGCGTTTATTCACTTTTTGTGTTTTATTTACGAATACCCTAACATTACCGCTTTACCAACATCACCTGCTTCTCTTAATGGCAATGTGGGCTACTCTCAATTTAATATTTTAGTTTTATAAAAATCCAAAGATGCATAAAATAAATAAAAACTGTATATCGATTTTTATGTATGCTATAAAAATAATTGTTATATGTTGTAATGAAATACGGACTTTTATATACAAAATGAGATTTTGTACAATATTATGAAATAAAGGGTTCCGGAGCTATGCACACTTAAAAGGTGACAAAATTAATTAACACGATAAATTTATCGTTCAGCACCGTGACAACCATTGGCTTTTTAGAGCTGTTTGACAAATACGCTGTCCTTATCGCACCTTATTAATAGGGAAAATTACAACTGAAGCAAAAACGTGAGGCTTTTTGCCGTTTGCTACCTATAGGTGCATTATGTTACAGACTTTTCCGGTGTTAATGGCATACGAATTACTCATTGGAAGAGTTTTAAATGCAACTTATTCTGGTGCCGAAAATTCACTTCCGCGTGCTCTCTTGTGAGTACAATTGGCCGACAAATGCCATGAATAATCAGTGGCCAATAACATTTCATATGTTCAACTCTTCATTAACAACGGATTTTCAAAATCAAAGGAGGAATATCTTCATGAAGCAAACAATTTTAAGCACACTTTTGAATTTTAAAAAAGCGTTTGTTGGTACAACGTTAGGAAATTGGTAAAACCGGCCATGAATGATGCTCCTATGTCATTGGTATTATTTGTATGTAACTTCCTGTGACAGACAACGCGAAAATCCGTGTGCAGTATTCGAATCGATCAGAATCGCTTACAGTCCTTAGCTTCCTAACATTATTAGGAATCAAGGATTTCTGGTATCTCTCTTGTGTGATAGCTAATTTTGGAAATTGAATGCAGGATCCGTAGATTTTATTGCTTGCAACGTCAGGAAAGGTCGTAAAGGCAGAATGGGGAATAAAATGAAAAAAGCTCATAAGGTCGTTACGTAAGACGAAGAGAAGGTCGTGTGCAGAGAAAGGAGGAAATAAAAGCCCTGCTCATTCACGAGGCGAGTTGACAAGAGAGGGTCATGATTAGACGCTCCACTCGTCTCATCTTCCCGACGTCGAACTTCATAGCCCTTTCTTGAGGAGGGGTAAGAGAGGATAAATCTTATGGCAACTTGCATCATCGACCCCAGAAGAGAAGTTTGTAGCTTATTTTCGCTGACTTTCACTTTGTTTATCGCAAAATGTCTCTAGGTTTCATTAAGCAGTTTCCATTTTATCTGCTCGTTGATGCGTCATGTTAATCGACAGGGTCCGGATTTTGATGCCCTAAAATGTTTGACAAATGACCTATAAAATAGCTTCAAATTTAAAAAAAAAACATTACTATTTATAAACAATGACTTAACTGACATTTATTCAATTTATTAAAGTTAGTGAACAGAAAGTTATAAATTAATTTATACGTAGAAATAACTGTTATACAAGTAGAAAAAGGTGATGTGATACATCAACATGACTTTCTCTACCCTCTATCTTTATTAGTGGGTAGGTATACAAACTAGTCTTACTAAGCTTATTTTTATATCTACTTCACTTTAATCCAAATAAAGTTTTGAAGAAATAGCTACTTTACACATTTCGTTATAGATACAAAGCGAACAGAGATAATCAAATGTTTAAGAACTGGACGTTATACGCTGGTCTTAAAATTCCATACCATGTCATTGGATTCGCGAGAAACAACTGAATGTTGAGAGGACTTTAAAAAAATGGCCAAGCATTCAACAATTCGAACCGTTAGTAACGGATCTCGGATATTGCTGATACCACAAAAAAGCTATTTGAAATAAATTGTGTATTTTAAAGACATCTGCACTGTCTGTGTTCTACGTTTTCGTCTATCACTGAACGTTTACCAGTTACACAAGATTTATACAAAATTTCTCCCGAATGAAGAGGACTTCACAGGCTATTCCCAGTAAATTCAAGATATATATTTTATTTGTGATGTAGGTATCTTTAATATATGGTATTTTAATTAAAATCGTTACAGCGTTTTTTAGAAAATCAAAAATTTCGAAAACTCTTCCATGTAAAGTATAGTTATGGTTGGAGAATTTTCTTGAAAATCTTCGTGTCGAATCCCTGGAAGATACTAAATTTAAATACCAAGTTTGGTATTTATCCGACTTTTCGTTTTTGAGTTGTGCTGTTCAAAGACACACAGCACTTTTTCTAAAAATCTGATGTGTTGCACTCACATGACTTTCTCTGCTCGTGTAAAAACTATTTTTACAAACGCTTACTCATCATGTACTTCATGTTAATCGAGATAAACATTTGCAGAAATTATCTTATTGCTAATTTTCTTATGGTAGGCTTTAAGCGATAGTCAAATCTTTTAAGAGCTGGTTGCTATGTGGTGCATTCCATTCTCTTTGCTTGTTCAGGACAAAAGCAAAACAATAACGAATTCCCATTTAGGAAAAAAAGGATTGGAAGGTTCAAATAAATAACAATAAATATCTCGGAAATGGTTCACTATACCAAAAAAATGTAAATTGTGTGTTTTAACGAGTTCTATATTTTTATGCAATAAAATTTTGTCTATCCTTTACGGTTTACCAGTTATGCAATAGTCATTCAGAATGAAGAGGACTTTTGGGGACATTCCTATAAAATTCAAGATATACACTTCATTTGCCATGATAATATCTTAAAGATATGGTATTTTAATCAAAATCGTTAAAGCCAGTTTTGATAAAATCAAGATTATCGAAAAATGTTCCATGTAAAAGGTAGCTGGAGTGAGGTTTCTTAAAAATCTTTGTGCCGCATCCTTGGAAGATACTAAACTCAAATACCAAGTTTAGTATTTATCCGACTTTTCGTTTTTGAGTTATGCTGTTCACAGATACATAGACACACACACTGACATGTTTCAAATAATGCTCCATTTGGGTTCAGGGCACCTCAGAACATGTATTTCCGGTGAATTCCGGTATCGAATTTTTGGGTGGAATGCAATACTTCCCCTACTAATACATTGTACATTCGAATAATACATTCGGGGAGAAATAAATGTAACGATACAGAAAACAATGATATGACCATCCATGTAGGATGGATATTTTCCTTATTCCGGTCAGCATTACAGATACAAACCCAGATGAAGAAGAGAGGAACTAAGAAAACTTTGGAAGGACAAATTTTAAAACTTTGTAGAGTCGGAATTGGCCAAAAAGCCCATACTGTGTAAAATTTTATTAGAATAATGATGTTGATATTTTCTACATGAAAGTTTAGAACTCATAAGATATTGGTGAAATAAAAAGATTTGTGACATTAACCATTTCTGAAATATTAATCGTTGAATTGTCCCATACTTTAAACAATTATTATCACTACCTACCTACCTGCCTGCCTGCCTGCCTGCCTAGTCGGCTTACCTCCTCGTATGTAGGGCTTACACCCGCTAGGACTCACACCCGTGCCTAGAGACCTTTAGAGGAACAGACTAACTTTGAATCAGAGAATGTAGAACTCGGAACGGAGGATCGGTCCGTAGTCAGGTATGAGAGAGCGAAGGAAGAAGATGATATGAAATGAAGTCGAAATAACTGAAGGGAAAGGTGATGGAATAATTGTTGGATAAATGGCAGGGGAAACCGAAGAACCCGGAAAAAACCCGCCCAGACGGCGCTTCCTTCACCATAACTCCTGCGAGTCCCTGGGATCGAAACCGGGCCGCGTTGGTGGAGGCAAGCGGTCTAATCACTCGGCCACGGCGCCGTCATATTATCATTAGCAGGAAGTAAACCGAAAGACAAGCTTCTATTGAATAGCAGTTAAAATAAATTCTACGGGAAGTGAAATTTTTTTGATTGTATCGCATAAGATTTTTATTTAATCAGAACAAAAACCTATATGCATGTATTTATCTGGAATCCTAATATAAAATACGATACAAACATATACTGCAATTTTTTTTCACTTTATGCTTTACATAAATAACTTAATTGAATTAATTGTAGATACAGAATAGGATATGATCATAGTTTATTTCCAGCACATTCTCAAGACTATACAAAACAAGGGTTATAAAGAATAATTTCCTGTGAAATTCTCTTTTTCTTAGTGATGTCTGAAAACAAGGACCAAAGAGCATACAGGCAAGGTCGATGTCGTAAAGCAGAACTCAATCAATAGCTGTCATTCCAAGTCCATTTTCCTCTGTAGCATACTTTGCCTCTTCCCCTTGGTCACAAGGCGAGTGGACACGTCCATTCTGAGCCCACATTTGAGGTAGTGAGGGCTGTCCATTATCTCTTTGAACTGCCAAATCCGCAATGTGATACACTGCGTTACGATCTGATCAACTACCATATTGCAGGTATTGTCCTGGATAGTTGATAATGTAGGATTCCGCCTACCTTCAGAACAAATATTACTTCTGTTAGCGACGTTTTAGCTTGTGTTGTGGGGTGGCGTATCTCTCAAGTAAGGCTTTATCTGGTAGAGGGTTACGCATTATGCTGAACTCCTGCCGCGTGTGACGCGTAAAGTGGAAAACAACCAACAGTCTTTCACTATTGCATGTCTTAACTTCTCACTTGCCTCATACCAAGTAAACACTACATCCTTCCGGTACTAAACCTGTACGTGCTTGGAAGGGCTTCCCCATCCACTAGCTAAAATGTCACTGAACAAATAGCATTCGTACACCTGTTTAAAATCTTCTGGTTGCCAAATTAATGCAAAGAAAATTCTCATTTCCTTTCCATTTTTTCCTTTTCGAAAGGAAAAAATTATACATTTTACCGGTTCTGGGGTCTTTATGTTTTTTTATGGCTAATGGTGCTTTTTTTTTTTTTAAATTGCACCAATGTTTTCATCTGAGGTAATTTTCAAAATAAACTTATATGCACCGAGTGAAGCTGATATATTTGTGTGATATCTAAAAATACATTAAAATATCACTTAAAATTATAAATAAATTCGTGAGTTACTGAAAATGAGTCATTAGCGAAGATGTTCGGGAAAAGTATCAAATATTCTTTATTTTAGAAATGTAGATTCCAATTGGTTTAAACGATACTCAATGGCATCTTTAGGCATTAGACCAAGAAAACTTACTTTGTAGGTGTACATATGTTAAATGCAATAAAAATGTATAACACGAAAAAATTGAAAATTTCTTAAATACTCAAGTTTAATTAGTTTGTTTTACAACATATTAAAAATGAGCATTTTCGTCGTTAAATTGGCTGCTGGAATTGCTTAAAGTGATGTTGGAATAGTTTTTCCTTGAACTGTATTGCCCCGTCTTTGTAAACATTCTGGAAGGCATCTGCTCAGTTCTCCCACTTATTACCTAATGTTATTGACAAGGAGCACTCCACTCATTCGAAAGGCAGAAATTTTTTCGGCTGCAAGCTTCTAAAAAATTGAAACGGGATTGGTCCGACGTGATATTGAGCGCCGTTCTCAAGCATTAAGTTTCGATCGGTTGTCTTTGAACTGGACGTCCTAGGCCACTCTTCCGAATGTTCTTTCTGATGTCGCTGCCTTCTTTATTCTTACGTCCCTCCACACGCCAAATAAAAGCCGGCCGTGCTCGAAAGTGGCCCTAAATTTCAATTTCTGAGAATTCAGCCAGCTGCAGAAAAAAGTAAATATGGACGAATGGAGAGACTCCCACAACCTGAGCAGAGCACCGCAAGCAGGCCGCAACGACCCTTTTTGCTTCTATCGCGAACCTTGGGAGGGAAAGGGCGACTGGACCAGATGACGGGCACAAACATGGACGGGATCCCTAATGTTTCCGATAAAACGCAACCGACGCCACCTGAGCCCACCCATAAGACTCCAAAACCCCGGTGGTATCCCGCTCGAAGGCGTGTCCTAACTGAGCAGTCCCGCAACGATGTCATGGAAAAAACCTCTATAAAGCGTACATCCACCGCCCAGCCGCAACTCGCCGAAAACCGTCGCCTGGTTCTGCAACCATGAAGTAGATGACAATGAAGAAGGTAATGAGTACATGAAAGTCATAGTAGAAGAAGCATTCGCCTGCCAACTCTGGGAAACCACATAGCCCACGGGTCAAAGTAGGTGGTCGCCGGGTATCGAGCCCGGGATCTCCCGAATGTGAGTCGCAGACGTTATCGCGTCACTATCTCGCTCGGTTTCAACCGGCTAGCTTTGCAAGTTCCGAGTGAGTGCAGTATTCCTTCTACAAAACAGACTATCTATTGCCTTAGCCTGTTGAAAAGTTTCAACTCATCAGTTGTTTGGAGAATGACAACAATAAGTGATCCTGTTTCAGCAATTCCAGGACAGGCAAAGTATTCAACAGCTCACCCGCCGGCGTGCTACTCCCGCTATCTTGAAACTGCACTGGCATTGGCTTTCACCGCGCTTATGCATGAGAGGGGAGGTAAATCATGGATAGGATGAAGGGGGAGCACATATACTGTTTGTTCAGTGACGGTTTAGCCTATGGGGTGGGGTGGCTTATCCCTCAGGTAAAGCTTTAGCTAGTGGGAGGGGTACACAGTATGCTGAACTCGTACCGCGCCGTCTTTTGCTTTCGCACGTCTTTACCTCTCACTTGCCTAGTACAAATTAAACATACCCCTTCCAGTGAATAAACCCCTACCTACTTAAAGGGCTCCCCGACCCACTAGCCAAAATGTCGCTGAGCAGACGGTATACGCACTGCCGTATGTTACGAAAATTAAAAACCCGCTTTGAATTTTGACTACCGGTGTTCGAGCCACCACTGGGGAGCTAGGTTAAGTTAAAGAACATTTTTAAAATCAAGAGGAAGAGGTATGGTACTAGGAGTTACTGACGTGCACAATAGTTTAATGGGGCTTTCTTTTTAATTTACACATATCAGCAACACATTGAACAGGATCCTGTGAGGCATCACCGAACATAACATTCTAAAACTGCACATATACGACAAATGCATGTAAATGTGCTTAAATCACTGGGGAAATAAGTTATACTTATTATTGGTTTCTAATTAATTACCTTGAGTGAATATTGGGGTGTGATTAGTTCAATTGCATCAAAATCGTTTCTGCAGTATAATAAGGATTAATGGATATTGCTAACGTTTTGAGAATAGCGTGCCTTGCTGCACCTAATTGATAGGTCACTCACGTGTGTGTGTTTGTATATGTGTGCGCGTGTGTGTCCCAAGCGGGATAAACGTGCATCAGCAGGATAAACTGCATAAGCATTGCAGTTAAATTGCTGTTTTGGACTGAGTAACCAACTGGGCTACTTGAAATTCGAATAGTGTACTGATTCTTACTTTCTCTATTACGTATAGTACGCACAAGTATTCTCTTCCACCCAAAAGTTCGATATCGAGATTTCACCCGAAATGCATGTTTTGAGGCCCCTGAATCCAAAAAATAGAAAAAAACTTCGTGTGTTTGTGTCTGTCTTTGAGTAGTATAACTCAAAAACGAAAAGTCTGATCAACACCAAACTTGGTATTTAAGTTTAGTACCTTCCAAAAACGTGACACGAAGATTTTCAAGAAAATCTCCCCACCATAGACTACCCTTTACATGGAAGATGTTTCAATAATTTTGATTTTCTAAAAAAATTGATCCTAAGATTTTGATTAAAATACCATTTATTAAAGATATTTACATGACAAATAAAATGTACGTCGTGAATTTTCTCGAAATAGCCTGTGAAGTCCACTTCATTGGGAAGAAATTCTGTAAAATCTTGTATAAGGTAAACTTAAGCGTCAGGCGAAAACGTACTACACAAAACTTGTAGATCTTTTTAAAACACGTAATTTATTTACAATAGCGTTTTGTTATATAAACAGTTTCTGAGATGTCCGTTTTCAACGGTTCGAATTGTTCATTTCTTAGTCATTCTTTTTAAATCCTTTCAATATTCAGTTGCTTCTCGCGATTACGTGGAAACAGTATGGAATTTTAAGGCCAGTATATAGCATCCAGTGCTTAAACATTTGACTATCTCTTTGTATCTATAACGAAATATGTAATGTAGCTGTTTCTGTAAAGGTTTATTTGGATTAAAATGTAGTTGATAGAAAAATAAGCTAGAGTAAGAATAATTTTATAGCCAATAATAAACGAGATGGTAGAGAAAGTCATGTGAATGCTTCACATCAGATTTTTGCTTTCTCTGCATCGTAGGTACATAGTAGGTAGAGAAGTCATTGCATTCCACCCAAAAAATCATTTGACTGTCCCTATTCCCTTTGTATCTATAAGAAATGTAAAACGCAGCTATTTCCCTAACGGTTTATCTCGATTAGACAAGTAAATAGGAAAATAAAATTTTGTAAGAATAATCTGTATATACCCAAAAATAAACGATAAAAGGTAGAGAAAGTCATGTGATTGTAGCACATCGCATACTTATCATTAGGCTGCGTGTGACTTTTTGGCTGGTCTGAATTTTCCTGTTGTTTTTTACTTTATCTACTACGTATAGTAAGTATTGCACTCCACACAAAAATTCAATATCGATATTTCACCGTAAATACATGTTTTGAGGCCCCCTGAATCCAAAAAATGCATTTTTAGAAAAAGGTCCTGTGTATGGATGTCTGTCTATGAACAACATAACTCAAAAACGAAAAGTCGGATAAATACCAAACTTGATATTTAGGTTCCATATCTTTCAAAGATGTGACACACATATTTTCAAGAAAATCCCCCCACCCCAGTCTACTCCTTACATGGAAAATTTTTCGAAAGTTTTTATTTGTTCAAAAATGGCTCTAATGATTTTGATTAAAATATCATATATTTAAGATATTTTTCATGATAAATTAAATATATATCCTGAATTTTCTGAGAATGTCCCCAAAATTCGTCTTCATTCTGAATGGCTTTTGCATAACAGGTAAACCGTGAAAGATAGACAAAATTTCACTGCACAAAAAATGTAGATCTCGTTAAAACACACAATTTATGTCACATACATTTATTTTTGTAGAGTGAACCACTTCCGAGAGATATTCCTTGTTGTTTGTTTGAATTTTCCAAAACTTATACTTTTTCTCAAATAGGGATACGTTATTCGATGTTTTTTTTTTTATCCCGGACATCCAAAGAGATTGAAATGCTCCACATAGCAACCAGCTGTTAAAACATTTGACTATCGCTTAAAACCTACGATATTCCCCTTGCACCTACAGGAAAATTAGCAATAAGATAATTTCTGCATATGTTTATATTGGTTAATATGAAGTAAAAATTATTTGTACAAGAGTAGAGAAAGTCATGTGAGTGTAACATATTAGATTTGGAAAACTGAGTATTATACCTATAGTAATAGTCTTCCTCCACATGGAAAACTGTTACATTATGCATCCAGCCTTGTTTTATCACCAGCTTAACCGTGGGAAACGAAGCGGATGTGGGGCAATAGCTCTCGAAGCTAGTCCTACGACTTATTAATAAGTGAAGTTAATAGTTTACACAAACTCATTAAATATTCTGATTACACTTCACCGTGTCTAACTTCTACACCTCATTTTGACATAATAAGGTCACATGACCAAGCCAGAGCAAGGGGAATTACTTATTGCATCATCGCTTGCATTGGTAGAACTGCAGTTTGCAGGAAGGAAGATAATCAACTGAATGTTTCCTTCACTTCAGGCATTGGTATTTTTGTGATTTGTACATATCGATAGCATATGACAGCAATCTTAACTTATAAACTAGTGTTTGTTGTAAAAGTGGCATATAATTATTAAATGAATTGTTTTTCGGACATTTTTACTTCCTCTACCACGTACGGAGTCGGCAGTAGCATTCCACCCAAAGTTTCACCGGAAATACATGCTTTGAGGCCCCCTGAATCCAAAATAACTTTTTTTAAAAAAAGGTCTATGTGTGTATTTGTGCGTGTGCGTTTGTGTGTGCCTGTGAATAGCATAACAAATAAATGAAAATTATGATAAATACTAAACTTGGTATTTAATTAAGATATCTTCCAAAGATACGACACAAAGATTTTCAAGAAAATCTCTGCATCCCAACTAACGTTTACATTAAATTTTTTCGACATTTTTTATTTTCACAAAAATGGCTGTAACGATTTTGATTAAAGTACCATATGTAAAATATATTTACATGACAAATAAAATGTTTACCCTGAATTTTCTGGGAATAGCCTTTGAAGCCCTCTTCACTCAAAAGGAATTTTGTAGAATCTTGTATAACTGGTAAACATTAAGCGATAGATGAAAACGCACTACACAAAAAATCTCTTTAAAACACACAAATTATTTCAAATAACTTCTTTGTGTCATCAGCCACTTCCTAGATATGCTTATTAATTGTTTAAATTGTTCATTACTTGGTCATTCTTTTGAAGTCCTGTCGACTTTGTTTCTCCGGTTGCATTGAAAGGGTTGGAATTTTAAGGCCATTGAGCGTCCAGTCTTTAAATATTAGACCACTGTCATTCCCTTTGCATTTATAACGAAATGTGTAATGTAGTTACTTCCGCAAAGGTTTGTCTCTTTAAAATGAAGTAGTTAGAAAAATGAGCTTTCGTAGGAATAGTTTTTAACCCCATTAATAAATGATGAGAAAGTCATAGGAATGCAACACAAAATGTTTTTCTAATTGTAATATATGGCAATTATTTAATTCTGTCCTATAGGGTGAGGCAGTATTTTTAACACTTAAATGATTTCAGTCTAATTATATAATATATAAATTCAATAACAGCCCGCCTTAAAACAATATGTGTATGTAACAATATATTATGTATATTACAGTCATTGTATATATTTTATTGTTCATATTATTGTGCACATGTGTAATAATGTTATGTGAATGCATTACGTAATTTAATAATGTAGGAGCTGTGAGAATAATAGCTTAAACGTTGCTAACAATGAGGTAACCTTGAGGCAATAATGAATTTGAAAGTTTAATGATGCTACTTGTGATTCTTGGAAGCAATAATGTAATTTTTGTGACCGCTTATAAAATAGCCAATCAAGAACCAGAAAAAGCTTTAGTTAAATGAAGGTATTCTATTGGTCTAGGATTAGCCAATCAGAAACTAAAATGGAGCAAAATTTACAAATTCAGAAGTCAGTTGCTTGTAGACAACGCTCCTAACCGGACACGAGATGCGTCCTCAAGAAAAAATCAGTGAAGTGTTATTTAAATCGTGTCAAGAATTAATAAAAAGGAGTGCAGTAAAATTATAATCTGTGTAGGTTTACATTCTTCAGTCGCACCACTCCCTGCTAAGACATTCATGTCTCTAAAAATAAATACTGACGCAGCCGAGGCAAACATAAATATATAATATTTAAAGAAACAGTCAACATTACAAAGTTAATATTTTTTTAAGCTTGGGGCAAAGGCCACCGGAAAGTACATTTGGGGCGAAGGCTACCGGAAACTTTTTACCATACGTGCAGTTGCAACTACCTCAAGTTCGGCTCCCCAACAGTCGAAATATAATACAGCTTCTTCAAGCTGGCTTTCCATACGTAGCAGCCTTCTTCAAGGGAAGTAATCTTAAGAGAACGGCATTTGTAGTAGAAGTGATCACCAATCTCTGAAATGAGAAAGAACTTCCTGCAAGAATACCCAGTAATGTTGTTTTATAGAGAGTGAAGTACTTCCCAATTTTTCGGAACTCTTTCTAGACCGCGTACATAATTAATCTCAAACAGGCCATACAGAGTACTAACGGAGACAAGGTTTGGAAATGGACTGAAGGACAACACTAGATAGGGATGTTCCATTTTACAGGGCATCATAATTCACCGACTTGCAATGCCGCAGCAGAGCGAGCCTTTGTTCTGGAGTAGCTTCAACAAAATCAAAGTCACGCAATCGCATGGGACCTGATGTGCTAAGTTCAACTCTGCGTATCAAAATGATTCTAGAAGAGTGTGAAACTTCTTGTGCAAGCCTTGAGCCCACGTGTGGGTTCAAACTTTACTTCCTACATTTACAACAAAGATGCTTTTGCTGTGGAGGAGGAAGAAATATTGCAGTCACTCCAGTTTTGTGAAGTAACCTCATGGCGCTACGGCTTATGCAATGCCTTGGCCTGCCAGCCTCAAGCCCACACACACGCTTGGCAGAAGTGGGCGATCATCCAGATCAGTATCACGCATCATCCAGTTGGAACGTTGGCTCTCTAGGTTGCGGTCGTTAGCTATCGCAGCTCACAGTGGGCACTGGTCCTATACCCGGGACTTAAAATCTACATCCCCACTGATGGGGTCGAACCTGGTCGCACTCTGTGTCCGGGAACCAGAGCACCACGCTCCAGCCCATTACGCAACGACTGAGGACATAACATATAGCAGAAAGTACATTACTCTATAGAGCAGAAACAATGAATTGTTAAAAAGAAAGAAAATTATTAATAACAGAGATGGCGGAAAACTTCTGAATCTCAGGAAGAGATGAGAAATGCAAACATTCGGGAAATAATGGTGTAAAAATGAATGTAACGGAAATGATACAAGACAAAATATTAAAATGGTTCGGCCATGTGAAAAGAATGGGAAAATAGAATAGTAGAGTGGTGCTAGATTGTGAAACTGAAGGAAACAGGATGGGGAAGACCAAGAGAACAATGGATAGATGGGGTTCCAAGAAGCATGGCGTCCAGATGACTAACAGATGATGCAGAGGTTAGGGATTTATGGAGAAACAAAATTATGAATGGGTTGTAAGAAAACCACTGCAAATAAATAATTCCCAAATAAATAAATAAATATGATTACCCTCGGTTTTTCTATAACGTTTCAAAATTAAACAGCTTATTGTTGTATACATTGTATAAAACAAGATTGATGTCATGTCGCTGCATTAAACCTTAAATTGCTCGATATGAAGTCCAGAAAAAAAAATCAAATCTTTACATAAGGCGAACTTTTCAGCGAGCTTTCACTACTTTTAGTTATAATAATATGGCAACTCTAATTGGAGCTGTTAAGACGCCGACGGTGAGAAAAGATGCACAAGATGTACCTCATCGTGACTTGAGTTTGTAGGCATCCTTAACCCTCAGAGGAATATTTGGTGAAATTAATGTGGTGCCATAAAACTTCATATTCGCAAAAATGACCACAATTAATGTCATCTGAAATTAATACAATATTTAAGGAAAACCGAGAGAAATTTAGTGACTTAAAAGATGGCTAAAACCCCAATTTTGAACAATTTTAAGTTTCTTTAACAGTTTGTAACTTCTCTGCGATGAAAGTAAAATGAAAATTCGTTCCGAGATTGTAAAGGACGCACACAACTACATAAGAAGGAATCTCCCTTTATACTACTACAGTGGACCCACAAGACTACGAATGGGCTGCGCGGTATTCTTCCTGACCGCGTCCTCGGCGCTCATTACCGTCTGCCGCTATCATAGAAAGGCGCGGATGAAACCATACATTTTTAAAACTACTTTTAAAGACTTTACTTAGCAACTTTATGAAAGTGTGTTTGAGGACAGAATTATTAGTAGACATCTGTGGCCACTCGGTCCCCGACCTAACCCCCTACGATTTGAATCTCTGGGTTAACTTAAAACAAAGTGTACAAGACAAACCCACATACCCTGGAAGAAGTAAAACAAAATATCCGCCAGGAAATTTCCAGTATTTCTCTTCTGAACTACGGCGAGTTATGTATAGTTTCCTAAAGAGGTGCCAAAAATGCATGGACAACGACGGTGGCCAGTTTCAGCATCTCCTTTCATGAAGTTGGTAAATAGAGCCTTTAAAAGTAGTTTTAAAAATGTATGGTTTCATCCGCGCCTTTCTGTGATAGCGCCAGGGCAACGAGCGCCGAGGACACGGACAGGAAAAACACCGCGCAGCCGGTTCGTAGTTTTTTGGCTCTCTCTGTTGTACAGATGAAAGCAATAGTCATCTGGCTGGACATAATGTTAGGGGAGCCGACAAGATGGTGAAGAAAAAAGGGTAAGCGTATTATATGACGTCCCAAATCCCAGGAACTGCTTTTCCTCAAACCACGAATGAGAGTACTCAGAAAGGCACAATCCAACAATGGTATAACGATGTACTGTCTGTTCAGCGATGTTTTAGCTAGTGGGTGGGCGAGCCCTTCCAAGCAAGTAAGGGTTTAGCTACTTGGTCTGAGGAAAGTGAGGGGTAAAGACGAGCAATAGAGAGAGTCTGTTGGCTGTTTTCCATGTTCGCGTCACGCGTGACACGATTTCAGCATACTGTGTACCCTTCCCACAAGCTAAATCTTTCCCTGAGAGATAAGACATCCACCCCCCTAGCTAAAACGTCGTTGAACAGACGGTATGTGCATGTCGTCGTTGGTTGAAAGTATTTCAGCAAGCAATGTTGCTTCTATATAAATCACAGATTTTAGTTATTCTTCTCAAGCATCATCACTGATTGATCTCTTACCTCAGTGAGGTAGAGTGTTCTGCCTGAAATGCGACGGATCCCGGGTTCGATTTCCGACTGGGCTCGGGAAATTTTTTCTTTAAACAAAACGGTTTCTCGGCATGCCCAGAATCTGTTGTGTGAATGTGTTTGTGAGTGTTATTGGTTATTTAATAATAATTTCGCAATTCAATAATATATTTTCAGGATAACCGTTGGGCATAACCCTGAACACACGTGCCAAGTCACATAATATGACAGTTAATCCGCAACTACATGGCACCAATAGGTAGGTGCCACAAAGTTAACAAGAATTAAAAGTTACACACTGCGTTCGTTATATTGCCCGGCCGCAGATCGCGCGTATGTGTGGTCCGCGCAGTCTGTTACACTGGGAGATTTTCTCGTTCTAAAATTCCTGCGCTACTTACTGGTGAGTGATAATAGCATGAGTACTAACTTTGTCATAGTTGTGTTGAGAGTGATGACCATCTGCATTGAGACATTTCTGACATCTTCGGATGAAATTTCGATTCGCACATTTGTCATCGCCATGAGTTGTGATTTCATGAACTATAGTCGCTATATAGCGTTTTAATGTTAAAGGTTTAGCAGTTCTAAGGGCAGAGGCTTTTGAAACACCCAGTTGGCGTGCAACACATCTTGGACACTTCTTTGGAGAGCGTTCGAATGATCCACAAATTTCGTCAATTTTTTCCTCCGTTAGAGCATTTCTTTTTCGCTTCTTATGTTTAGCGATTCCGTGTCATTAACGTATTAACTAGAATGTCAGGACATATCTCCTGAAATTGTCTACACCTGTCTACATGATTTAGTTTTACTATGTATCGCACATGGAAATTCATTCTTCAAGCATGAATTTTTTGGTAAGCATTTCAGTGGACTAATAAAAATAATCTAATGCAGTTCATACACAACACCGTTGTCTTGAATAAACTTTCACTTTTGAGATGCACAATGAACAAACTCTATCTTTACAGCTCAAACTGAAGCCAGCAACTGACACAGTATAACACAGCTCGATAAGCGTAGCCTTGAACGGATCATTCACCACTATGCACTAGAAGAAAAATACCGAGGTCGCTGCATTGAAAGGGTGCGATCTGTGGCCCGGCTTTAAATCGAACGCATGTATATACTGATGGCCATCTGCATCAGCTCTTGCTGTACCGCTGTGCACACACCAAGCGTTTTTGAACGAGTGAAAAGTTGATCATCGTCACACCGAGCAGTTTTTGTAGCTTAAATGAAACAGGAAATTGAAAAAGTTTAGGTACTCCGCTTTGTAGGCGCAGATGCGGTGCGTTTCTGGACCGGGCCTGGGGGTTAATACGAATTTGGAAACCTCCTGTAAATCTTTGGTTTCTCCAATCCTTTCCCTACACTTTTCAACAATAGCTTTAAGCATGTCTGTACTTGATGCTCGTTTCTTATCATATATTTCATATTTGAAAAAAAGGTCTTAATATATTGCGAGGTAATGATTGTTGTTTTGTGTACGTTTGATCCTATTTTAGGGACATGCTGTCTCAAGAGATCAGTTTTGAATTCTGTTTTCTTTCGTTTTACTCGCTCTATTCATGACATAAAAAACGTAGGCGAATTTATGCGAAGCATGACGCTAGAGCCTCGGATTAGTAATTATTCGTTTTCTTTTGTAATTTCATCTGCTCATTCTCATATAACAAATAATTGCTCTCAGAATGTTTTAGTGGATATAAACCAGCTCTAAAGTGAAGACACCAGTGCAGATATCAGTTTTGGTATTCTACGAGGACAAATCCACTCTGTGGAGAATTAGTGATACATAATTACATAGTAATACACAAAATGTGTGCATTTTCAACGCCTCTCCGAATTAAATTAAAGCTGTACCTTATGTTACACATTTGATTTCTCTAGGAGGGTTTTATCTTAGCCTGGCATACGCGGAGCTATGTGTATGAACATTGTTTCCTATTTAAATACCCTTAATAGTACAATCATTAAAATTCATCTTGAATTTAACGTTCAGTATACGCCTAATGCTTAACAAGTGTAAATGACAACATAAACTGAGTATACACGAGGTAAACCATGCAACCATCCACAGAAGCCCAGACAGCATCGGGCAACAAAACCTCGAAAAAAGGCGCAATCTCCATCTGGTGCTCAATTCACAACGGAGCGACACTGGCGACGGGATATGAGCGACACGGGACCGACATTACTGCCTCAAATTCTCTATACACAATGAGGCGACACAGTTTGGCAGTACCGCGCAAAGCTCGAGCGAAGGTATACACCTTTTCATTGTATTTTTGTATGCATTTGATCTCAATTCACACAACTCGAGGTAAGGAATATTTGTAACGAAAAGGAATCCATTTCCCTGTAGGTTGATTGTATCTTAGCAAGAACGTAAGATACCATGCCGAGCAGTAAGAGATAATTCCAATTCCGTCGCACCGATTTTACTGAGTCATCCTCAATTCCTATTGGTCAATCGTCTTGTCGCCCATTAGCGACGCCGATGTCACTCCATTGTAAATTGGGCATGATTTTGCTCGTGCTCATTGAAGGAAAGTCTGTGGTGAGCTACAGGTTCTCCCGAATGACGTCGCATTGACCTAGCTATCTGATTCGTGCCATACGTCATCCCATCATCATGCTTGTCTTCCACTCGCATGCCAACCGTTATGCGACAGAAGTACGCTTGCAACAGCTCGTTTGCACGGTGGAAGCACATACAAATGGAGACGACGCAAACTGCAGACGACTGTGAAATATATTTAATATTAGCAGTTGACTGCGCAGAAATTTTTCCAATAAGATTCATTTTCTGTAACGAGAAACAGATTTACACACTAGATTATTTCCTTGTCCCAGAAACGTTGAGTTATGTCATTGCTTTCCACTATTAACCGATTGCAAACAGCAGACTGATTCATATTGCTCTTTGTTATAATTCGTCATCAGCTATATATATGGAAACTATAGTTGGAAAAAACGATTACTTTTCAGTAACAGTTCCTGTTCCTGATCCAAAAAAAATACTATATTATAATAACCGTTCTAAAATAAGAAAACGAGCATTCACTATTTACGTATAACCATAAGAGCTGTTACTTGCCTGACTCTGGTTCTTTGGCATCGGCTAGTGTGATTCTTCGTTCCGGAAGGCAATGCTCCCCCTCGATCTTTTCTACATTCCTTCCTATATTCAGTCATGCACACTTGAATTCGTAGGCGTACTGTTAACACAATGCATTTGCAATGTTTGTAAATAATTATAATTACTGCTAACTTAAAGCATGTTAAAGGAATTGACGTTAATATTGCTTCTTGTGTCAACTTCCGTGATGATAATGGATATGTTCCAAGACGGTATCTCAGGTAATTCCCTTTCACATGTGCATCGTCTCAATAACATATTTAAATCTGATTGGCCGGGTTTCCTTGTGGGCGTTGCCTTCTTTTGGAACTTGGAAGCACTAAAGCAGAGACACTTCCAGGACTCATATCACATACTAGTAATTGTTACGCTGTAACGCAACGATACCTACGATGACAGCGTTTCCTTTGGAACCAGTTATAAAAATATTAGAATGCTCTTGTTAGTGCAAAGTTGGAGCACTGTTCTTTTAGAACTGTGTAACTGGCCATGTAGTTAGCCCTCCCTCTAGACGAAACGTAATTCACCGATCTGCTGTAAGCGTCATCGCAAGCCCAGTGATTACAATGGCGTGCCGATAACTGCACAGGCATGTGAACAACAAACCAACCGGAAGGCATAACATGATACGATTGACCGTTCACTGCTGTGAAACAACAAATCGCTATCATCTTTCACCTAGCTCCTCTGACAAGTAACAAAGCCTCGGTGCTGGTTGGCAGGTGATGGTAGGCAGGGAAACTATGACGTACACAGCGGATTTCAACGGTCTTTCGTATGGTGTGTTTTCACTGTTGATTGCAACCTCTCATCTAACGTTTATTCACTTGTAGAGTATTATTATTATTATTATTATTATTATTATTATTATTATTATTTTACATGGATGAAGTAACCATTACACTTTCAACCCTGAAGGACTTTGCTACTACTTCAGAACGTTTTCAGTGTTTTCTGGCTTTCTTGTTGTAGTGCATGAGGCCCACCAAAGTCCTCATCGAAATAGTATTAAAATATTGGACTTTGTCAAAACCAAGCACATAATAATGATAATAAAGGAAGAATTAGAATAAGTATCTTTGATATATTACATCCATCACTAAATTTTTTAGTGGATTTGGAAACTAAACACAAGAATGAAATGTTCAGTCATGTTAGAAAAATGCAATGCCATGGCCAGACTCGCAGCAAATCTTCGGCTTAGTAATGGTTAACTAGAAATTAAAAACTTTTTGCAGGGTTGATAACTGGCAGGTGCAAAACAGTGCGCAGCTTTCCCAGAAAATATGTAGGAAATACAGTGCGTTCATTACATTGCTGGGCCGCGATCGCGCGAATGCATGCGCGAATGCATGCAGTAACCTAGTGGTTACTGAGAACAAAGCTCGTAACTACTTTGGATAACTCCACAGAGCGTAGAGCTTAGAATTTTCTGAAATTAATCTTATGAGGGTAAGAGAAACCCATGGTAGACGGGTTGCTCCAGTCGAGATTCGAATTCAGATTAGTGTGTGCCTATAAATTTCTGCTTTTTAACCCGTCTAGCTTCTCTGTGACGCAGGGACACTTTCATTTATAGCGCATTTATTAAGCTTGTAAAATACTTCTAAAATGTGCATTGCCTTGCGGAATATACAGTTCGCCTCTTTTCCTTATGCCTCAGCATACTTGTATTTCAAAAATACTCTTCTTTCAATGTTTAGAAGCCAGCTTAGTGACCACTATACCCTAAAGGCAATTTTAATGTATTGAATATATAAACCCTTCCCGAGACACAAACACTAAAACAAACCAGTTCCACAACCAGCTATGATGCCTCCGGTACCAAATAGCACTCCCTTATCTAACAACAATCATCCACTAAATATGCTCTACTCTTGTTGTTTTCTCACTCATAAATTACTAAACAATATTTCTATAAAGCACTTTGCAATTGTTTTTACACCAATGTAAATAACAACGAAAATTCTGAATGACTGTGTACGAAGAGCGCAATGAATGAACATCCATGGATGGCCATTTAAGGGTCAAGTTACGTTTCGTAATTGGGAATCAACTTTTGTTTTTCTTATTCCTCTTCACAAAATAAACCATTATAAACCATTTCCTAATGAAAAAACAACAGACAAAATGTAAGTGCCCATTTAAAAGTTAAATTGACTCTAAAATTACCATCATAGCGTCCTCCAAATAAAACACGACTAATGGCATTTACTTTCCCCCATAATATTAAGCAACTTTTATTAAAGACACTTCTTTCTACAACGCTTAGTATTGGAGGTATTGCAGCCTTAACTTAAATTGTCCAGCCTGTATATTAAAATTTTTCAATTATATAATGATTAGAGCAGGCCATTGCACGTTTCAAACTTTAAGGTAGTTTTAGTAAGTACGATTCTTTTCCATCGCATATTTGGTTTTCTAAAAAATATCTGTCTACCATTACATTCTGTTTGATTTTTCTAATGAAGAACGTATGTTTCCCGCTTAGCACCCTATCGATTTTATTTACATTCCTTGTAGGCAAACACAATTGCTGCCTTCTCTGTCGCTCATAACGTATTTCACGCTATTTATTTATAACAAACATTTGAACTCCCCCGGCACGAAGGTTGGTATCGGCTTCACATTACGCTGTCGCATCTCTTGCACGATAAGCCTCGAAGAAATTTGTTGATAACATATGTGAATAACACGCTACCTCGTTGTTACCCAATCCTGTTATCCATATAAACCAACAAGACACTCAGCAACTACCTTCTTTCGCTCCCATTACAAAATTGAATGTTGAACTTAAAAAAAATACATTGTTGAATGCAGAAACCTCCTCGGTAAAACTCTGTCTTCGGTATTCTAGACAAAATATTACTTTTTTAATAAACAATCAGTCTACCCATATTACTGTCTACTTCTGTGATAATTATTTGTCGTTTTCCCGGCGTTTCTGCAGGGTGGAAAAGGGTTTCACTTCTAGAGATTTCACTCCGGTGGTCATGAAGAGACATTAGGCATATTGGTGCCCATTTACGCTCTTCAGCTTATCTCAGTTTGGAAATTTACCAGATAAAAGTACCCAAAATGCAATTAGAGGAATGATTATGAGATTTATAAAATCTTTGAACCAAGGAATGTGTACTAGCTTTACTATTCGATTAAATAAAGCACTTCATTGCATGTCTCATGAATCATGACTAATGAAGTATAATCACTATGGAATTAAATCAAATTAATTACATTTTATAAAGTCCTGTTTAACTGCCCGAAATAATATCTATTAATGGAAAGGATACCATGAATCCTGTATTAACTTTGTTTTACCTTAGGGATCCATTCTAGTACCTTCTCTATTTTAATAATGATTAATCTACCACATTGCACAAATGCGGTCTGTTTTATATTCCTATTACTTCACTTTCATTTGGAGAAATTGCAGCTTGACTAATCTTAGTAAATTCTGTGATTCAATTGTTTATTAAATAAGGAGATGGGTTTCTTCTAACGGTGTTTTGATGAACTTAGGTAAGCTCCAAAAATAATATTTATTTTCCGAGACATTCCAAACAATTTTACTAGTACACAATATGTTGAACTACGCTATATTATTGACTCACAGTTAAGTTGTCATGATCATATTAACGTAATATGTAATATATCATCCAGAGTTGTTCATCTTATAAGAAGTATTTATAATAATGTTCGAAGCCATTATTTGAGATGACAAATGTGTTTTACATACTTTGAGAGTAGGTATTTTTAGATATGGACTCCTTTTTTATGATGATGTACTTATTTAATTCAGTTCTACTTGAACCTTATCTTTGTTATATTTTAGAATGTTAATTGTTTGCACATAATAAGGGAAGGGAAATTATCTCCAATGATGATACTGCGAAACTAAACCTACTATTTGCATGAGTGGAAAAGATATGATCTGTATGTCTCATAAAAAGCATAGTTCTGTATCATATTACTTGACAATACATATATTGAGATTTTGGTGACTTTAAATTGTGCTGACGGCCCTGGGTTGTAAATAATTTCTTTTATAATATGACTGAATTCTGTAAACGTATTGTATTGTATTTGCCTCTGCTCAATGGATTAATAACTGAATTGTAAAGCAGAAATCTTATTGTCTTGCTATACATTCACATTCTTACAGTATTCTTCAAAGCAAATATAGATGTATCAATATCATAAAAAGTTTATTAATATACATGTCATGTGCAATATATGGTCTCAGCCTTCTGTGTTTTGAGCTTTGTATTCCCATCTTTCATTAGAAGCTGCGTAATGGAAACAAGCTTATGTAGGGCCAAAAGCATATTCGCTTGTTTGTGTCAACGCTTGCGGCAGGAAGCAGGTATAAACAGTCATTTCTCAGTTGTTTGTGATTGTGTTTTAGTTAGAAGGGGTGGTTTGATGGCATAACTGGATGCCTTGGATATCTACTCAAATCAAATTTGCTTCTCTCGCGGAGCTGTGTGTGCGTTTGAGATCTGTTACTAAGCAACATGAATTGTGGCTTGAATCTGAAGAGCGACAATATCGGTAGAATTGTTCTTCTCTTGTGATACTGTATTTCCAAAGTTTGTAGCGTTGGGTATGTCCAATACACAAAGAGGGAATTAATTTTACTTTACGCAAAAGAGCAAAACAACATCTAATAAACTGAAAGTTTGTGGCTTTGTGATCCGACTCAGGAATCATCCTCATTTATGGGCAATTGATAAATCAGCGCACAGAGTTACTGTAGTATCCGTGTACAATCAGGTATCTGTTTACGAATTTCAAGTCCATACGTAAAGTGATGGGTCCGAAAACAATATTTACTTATAAAGATTTTGAAGAAACGTATTAGATGTTTTCTTTCTCAGAAGCTAGTTAGCAAAGTTGGGATTTTTTTATTACATAACAATATATTTCATGCCGCTAGATTTATTGAACTGCTAATAAAAGCTGGGTTATTTAACTTGTCCGAATAAAATTAAGAAGAATTTTCACCCAAAATCTTAGGACCAAATGAGCAATTTTAAAACTCTGATACAGTCCAGTACAGCAAGTACATTTATTAGGTTATAATTTACAGCCTTTTATTTTTTAGGAAAAAAACTATACGTTAAGAAGACGTGCAAATAATCACTCCCTAGCTCGAGGGTTTCATCTCCGACAGGTGTCTGTACGGACTCGAGTTTGAAAATAAAGTAGACAAAAATAATTTATGACATTTAACGAATACATTTTGACTGTCATGTAAATATAAGTATATAAACATATGTTATTTCAATAAAAATCATTAGTGCCATTTTTGACAAGTAAATAACGAAAACTATTCGATATAAAGACAAAACAAAGACGAAAAGGTTAATCTATCACAATTTTTGGTCCGTGATGTTGAGATGCCCTGGGTAGCACAATTATAACAACATGTAGGTACACATTCACATTAGTATTAATGCTGGTAATAATACATTTGATCAATTTAAATAACGTTACAACAGCATGGCAGCTGCAAACTGGACATCCCGGGCAAAGTGAAATAATAGGGGCGACATGTGGTCAATAAGGCAGTATGCGTCAACATGCTATTTACATGCGTATGCCAGGACCTCAGCCGCCATTGTTTCTGTAAAGTGACTCCTCATTTTGTCCAAGGGCCATGCCGGTACCGGAATCGAACCGGGTCCCTTCGCATGGCATACAGCAGTGCTTCCTAAACCAATAGTAGTAATAGTAATACTAATACTAATAATAATAATAATTAATAGCTGCAAAAGAATTTTATTTAAAACAGAAGTAGGCAATCGGGCCGGGCCGAGTGGTGCATTATATACCAATCTCGGGCTCGGTTCTGAAGAAATCGGGTCTAAACATTTCGGCCCGTACAGATCTCTAGTACTAAGCTGCGAGCTATGACCGTATTCGCTACTCCAAGTTTCTTCAAACTCGGTGGGAAGACGAAAGCTTGACGATTCTTACGCTGTTCAAACGGTAAGTCAAATCCTGAAATAATTATAGGTATTCTCTAGCATCTCTAAGTTGCTTTAATAAATTCTGATAAAAACGCATTATTCGTTTCTTTTTATAGGTAGATATATATCGGTGAAAAGCTATAGAACATTTTAAAAAGAGTTTGTTTTTGTTTTTATATGCTTATAGTTTGCTATAGACCTTTTACTTCCCAGTCACTGTGTGTTATTTTATCGCCTATGCATAGAATGTGCATGCATCTTTGCAAACGTCCCTGCACACTAGGTCAAATGGTCATTTAAATCTTCAACGCTCTGTTTCTCGCTTTCTAATTCCCTCTGCGTTTGTTCTGAGGTTGGAAGCATCCCAAACAAGCCCCTTTCTTACTTTCTCAACTACATATAGTAAGTAGGGGATATATTACATTCCACCCAAAAAATTCGATACCGAGATTTCACCGAAATACATTTTTGAGCCCCCCTGAATCCAAATAAAGCATTTTTGAAAACGTGTCCATGTGTGTGTCTATGTATCTGAACAGCATAACTCAAAAACGAAAAGTCGGATAAATACCATACTTGGTATTTAGGTTCAATATCTTCCAAAGAAGCTACTCAAAGATTTTCAACAAAATTCTCCCACCCCAAACTACCCTTTGCATGGAACATTTATCGACATTTGTTTATTTTGTTTAAAATAAAAGTACGGTACATGAAAGATATTTACATGAAAAATAAAATGTATAGCTGGAATTTTCTGAGAATAGCCTATGTAGCCCTCTTCATTCGGAAGGAGTTTTGTATAATCTGGTATAACTGGTAAACGTTAAACTATAGACAAAACGTACTACGCAAAAATGTAGATCTTCTTAAAACACACAATGTATTTCGAATAAGTTTTTTTGTGGCATGAGCCATTTCTGAGATATCCGTTATTAAAGCTTCGAATTGCATATTTCTTGGTCATTCTCTTTAAATTCCTTTCAACATTCGTCGTTTGTCGCGATTGCATGGGAACAGTATGGAATTTTAAGGCCAGCGTATAGCGTCCAGTTCTTAAACATTTGACTATCGCTGTTGCCTTTGTGTCTATAACGGCATGTGTAAAGACGCTATTTATACAAATGTTTATTTGGGTTAAAATGCAGTAGGTGGAAAAATAACCTTGAGTAAGAATAATTTGTATACCCATTAATAGACGATAGAAAGTCATGTGAATGGATACATAAGATTTTTTCAGATTATTTTTCTAAAACAATAAGAGAAATGTCGAAATAAAAGAAAGAAATGTACAGAGAAATAATGTAGGCATTTAGAGTAGGCAATATTTAACATTCCTGGTATACTGATACGCACCCTTTAGTGTAACTCTTAAGACTTAAACAGTTGAATTAGAATAGGATAGACAATGGAGGGAGTCGCCTCACCCACCGTCACCTACATATATTTATTGACTACCAAACCCCCAGGAGGAAGCAATGAAGCAAAGGTACACAGGAGGCTAGAGGTCGCAGGCCACAAGATGCGCAGAAACCCCCTAACAATGCCAGCTTGAAGACCCCGTCCACTGCGATAAATGACCTATACAATCTAGGCAGCCCCCTGATGTCCACGGAGAATGCTCCTGGAGTAAATATCTGCGCCATCTATCCGGCACTGACTCATGCCGCGAAAACTTTAAACATGAGAATGAAAGGGAATGAGGAATGGAAATCGTGGCAGAAGAGAAACCACTCCAGTATTCGCCTGCGGAAAGGGGAAAATCACGAAAAACCCAAGGTAGGATGAATGGTCAACGGGAATTGAGCTCCCGAATACGAGCATCACACATTAGCGCGGAGGCAACTCGCTGAAATAACATTACATCGAGCCAGAGGGAAAGTTCGGTGTTGAGGCAGTAGTGCCGACCTACCGAGAGAGCGAAGCGAGTGAGCTCAAAGTACAGGGAGAGCCAAAAAACTACGCGGTGTTTTTCCTGTCCGCGTCCTCGGCGCTCGTTGCCGTCTGCCGCTATCATAGAAAGGAGCGGATGAAACCATGCAGCATACCATACTTTTAAATGCTTTACTTACCAACTTTATGAAAGGAAATGTTGAAACTGGCCACCGTCGTTGTCCATACATTTTTGGCACCTCTTTAAGGTGCCAAGTTGTGGTCGGCGAAAGCCCCAATTCTTACGCTCGACGAGCAATTGATTTGTTTCGCTTCTCGCCTACACTCTCACGAACGGCGCCTATGTTTTCGTTGGAGCGCTTACGTCGATTACGTACAGGCGTTCTTTGATCGCTGACAGAACCACTTCTTTCAAATTTATCGATCAAACGCCGAATCGTTCTCTCGCAGGGATGATTATGCACACCGTAAACTTCACGCAATACACGGAAGGTTTGGCGAACAGATGATCCATTTTGATAATAAATTTTCACAATTTCTACGCGTTGCTGAATGCTGTATCGTTCCATGGCTATTTGTTAATAACAAGTGTAACCACATGAAAAAAATGACTGCTGTAACTCAATACCAACGGCAGCTATCACATGTTAAAGATAGGGCCATCTTGTTGAAAGACCCTATATTTGCCGGGTCCCCATAGCACCCCAGTTAGTATGTGTGTAGGTAATTTGCTGGCATGCATTATATGTGAGTGTGTCTAAGGTTTATTGCTGGGATTGTCCATGAAATCTGAACATTACCAGCAGGGATACATGCATTATTGCTGTGGATATATAATTGCTTACTTTCTAGTTGTTTGTAAGTATGTGCAGGGATTGCCTGCTTGTCATATTTGTAGCCTTAAGTTAAGTTTTAGATTTAGTGAACGATTATTCTACTAAGGTTAGCGATTATATGAATTATTAGTGTGATAACGTAGGAGTAGAATATTGTGTATTATCATATGTTGTTGCTCCTGTGCCGGTCCTCGCTGGTGATCCCTGGTCGACAGTCCCGTCGTTTCGAATAAATCCGGCTCTCTGTCCTTTGTCAGGCTCGTTGACCGCGAAGTTGCCAATGTCGTCTGGTGACTGACTCCATAATGCAGCGGCTGCCTTTCGCTGCCCACGTCTATCACGGTGGGAGGCCGTTTCTCCCGGGCCGCCTCAGCAACGGCAGAGGGTTTGAGGGCTCTGCAACGGGCTAGGTCTGAAACAAAATGTAAGAAGAAGCGAGAAGATTAGCACTGGGATTTCGTGAGCAGTAGTCCTGTGTCGGTGTTCTTGTCATAATTGTAGGAGATTGTCGGAAGTGTTGCATTTCTTCTGTATGTTCTTGGGCTAACGTTCAGTCAAATAGTGATAGGGGTCTGCTGTGTTTGATTGTGTGTCGTAGTTCCCTAACGTTTTAATTAGTAGGTTGTGATGAGAGTGTAGCTTTTTGTACGTATCGTGTGTTAATTTCTTAATGAATTCCTTTACCGTGGGCATCTTAAGCTCATCATGTAGTAAATCAGATGGAGCTACATGAGGTACTTTGGCTATCATGTGTAATATTTTATTTTGGAACGTTTGTAATCTTTTGACGTATGTTTTGGCGGCATATCCCTATACTGGATATAACAAGGGTGAAAATTAGTCGTATTAGTGTTTTATACAGTGTAAGTCCCACTTTGAGGTTTAATTGGGAGTCCATGCTCACCATTGGATAGAACCTGCCTAATTTTCCATGTTAGTCCCTGGCCCATTTTGAGTCGTAGCCAGGTTGCCGTGTCTTTCCTATTGTTACCTTATGTTTTCACCAAAACTGGTAAATGGCGGTAACTGGTGTTTGGGACATCCGTGATTGTTGCATCTGGTGAATATTATCGCTTGTGCTTACTTTAATGCTCCATTTTATAAGCCAATTCTCTAGATTATTGAGGGTGCTTTGTAATCTTCTGTGTATGAATTAGGTTTTGCCTGGTTGTGTCATTATTGCTGTGTCGTCAGCATAAATGCATAAGTTTGTGTTTACGGTTTTTTGGATGTCGTTTATATACAGGATGGATCAGTTAAGTTGAGACTGTACTATATCGCCTAAACTAAGCGTTGTAGAAAGAAAAGGCTTTAATAAAAGTCGCTTGATAGTAAAGTAAATGACATTAGTCGTGTTTTGTTTGGAGGAGTTATGGCCATTGTAAGATCAATTCAATTTTTTGTAAATGGGAACCTACATTTCGTTTGTAATGATTAGAAAATGGTGTATAAAAAGCTGTTTATTTTGTGATGAGTAAGGAAACAAAATAAAAAAATGTTGGTTCCCAATTACGAAACGTAACTTGACATTCAAATGGCCATCCATGGATGGTCCAACCATTCACTGCGCTCTTCGTACACAGCCCTTCAGAATTTTCGTTATTTACGTCGGTGTAACAACAATTGCAAAGTGCTTTATACAAATGTGAGGAGTAAGGTTGGTTCCCATTTAAAAAAATTAAATTGACCCTAAAATAACCATCATAACGTCCTCCAAATAAAACAAGACTAATGGCATTTACTTCCGCCCATACTATCAAGCAACTTTTATTAAGGCATTTCTTTCTACAACGCTTAGTTTTGGTGATATTTTACAGCCTCAACTTAAATGGTCCATCCTGTATAGCAGGCACTGCTAGTAAGAAGGGGTGTATACAGCACTACATGCCGAAATTGTGAACTTAGCCATACCTTATTTTAATGATTCCGCGCCTGATTCATCATCGCTGCTTCATTTCAGCCTCGCCATCAGTGAAGTGTTCATCACTGTACAACCACCAAGATTGATAGTGTTTCTGTTGGTTCCTCTAGCAGATTGTCCTTTAGCCAGTATTCCTGTTGGAATGTTTGCACATGTTCACATGAAGCTTTCCACTCCTCTGCAGTAACTGAATTTATCGCATCCACTGTGAGGTTTTCCATTTCACTTTCAGCTTCTGTCACGTTTTTCTCTGCTCCCCTCCTCTTGACGATGTTCCATATGTTCAAATCGCAGTGATAGGGTGGAAGTCTCATTACTTGGTGTCCATACATGCGAAATAGAGTGTCAATTTCGTATATGGCTGAAGGCTTATGAATTTTCACTAATTCCAGTAGCGCTGCCTACGTCATGGAATACTCGTGTTGTATTGCATTTTCTGTAAGCCAGATTTTAATAAATTGTTTATTATGTAAATTATTTGCCGGCTTATCTTTCACGACACTGTGATAAGGTGCATTCTTCATGACGAACAGTCCATTAGTGGCAGGTAATTCTTCTCATGACGATAGTCTTCGATTTTCTGTTTGGTTTGAAAATTAAAGTTGCATTTGGAATGATACCATTTTCTCTACCTGCATGAGCGATAATGAATCGCTGCCCTGCACTTTGGTTCTTTTTTACTCCAAATTCACTGAGGGTGAATCTCTGTCTCATCAATGTAAGGCACAAGCTTCATGTTATCACCACAGCTATATCATCTTTTCCCATTAGAATCAGACTTGAATTTTTTCATTTCTTAAAACTGAAACCAATGCTCTTTATAATTTTACGGAGACCTTCCGTACCTCCTTTAAATCCAATTTGTTCTCTAGCTCTGACAAGTATTTTTATTTAAAGTGGGCACTTCTTTTTCCTGTGCATACATGGAACTGAATATATTCCGCAAAGCACTTTTATCAGAATCATCGAGCGTTATCTTTGAAGGCCTCTTCCTATTCTTTCCTGGTGTTAACTTGTTGCCTGTTATCTCAAACTTTATACCTTCTTGCCTTTATCTGCACAATTATCCACTCAGAAATAATGCGGCAGCTGCAGCCCGCTGAGTAGCCCTGTCCAATGGCAGCTTTAAAGCACCAAGTCCTTTTTCTTCACCAAAGCATATGATTATGTTGTATATGATGCCTCTAGGCTATGAATTACTTTATTAGACACTCATTACATAGTTGCAACATTAAAGAAAAAGGAAAGAAGAAGGAACTCTTCACAAAATATAAAATTCGAAACAATTTACACGTCCTTAATAAACAGCACGCTTAACTACTTGTAAAATACGAACTCCAAGAACTATCTCTAGTGATCTCTACCGGTTTGCACTCGGTAACTGACCGTACTCAACACGCTGCTGACTGCCCAGTGACATAATGCTCATCCCAAACATCCAAAGCTAAAAGGAGGGGATGGCAGGTAAGTAAGACGCATATTTTCCGCAGGCGGAGTTATATTGATGGTATAGTGCTTTAGAACATAAATCAAGTGGCGAGCCAGGGTCATTCTTCAAAATCAGACTACCCACAACACGCATCCACTTTACCGCTAAAAGCCCATGTTAGATGTTGTACTCTAGATAAAACTACCTGACTTTAAAGAACGGAGGTTAGGATTACGCTATGGAGGAGACACCTCGCAACTCGATCCATACACAATAGGAGGAACGGATGAGATGAAGCAACTGCAGGTGACGTATGGGCTACAGGACCGGCCGGTGCAGGCGACAGAGACGCACAGAAGTCCCTAACAGTTACAAGCTTGACCACACAGCCGAAGAGCGCTCTAGGCAGCTCTCCCAGGCCACCCAGCAGCGCAGACTCGAGCGGTCTCCATTGGACGGGGCTGAGAACAGGTTCCAGCACGCAACCATGTGCGCCATCTGTCCGCAGTCGTCCGACACACAGGGAATGAGAGAAGAGTAATTCATGGTAGTCAAAGAGCCTTCCCAGCATTCGCCTAGTAACCCGGAGAAAGCCAGAAAAAACCCATTGATCAGAAAGGTCGGCCAGGAGAATCGAATGCGGGCCACAGACGCAACCTCTGAGCCATCCCGCTCGGTAAAGAATGGGGATACTGGGCACCTTGTGTATCTAGAAGCACATAATGTATAACACACAAATGTGTTTTTTTTCTTGTCAGTGATGTATATAAATCTGTAATATATTTTTTCAGATCTATGATTCGACTATTTCGTTATTTTTTGAGCAATTCAGAGAACTGCAAAGTATAATTTTTAAATTGGTTCTTATAAAATAAATATAAGTAATTTATAACTGTTTCTGCAGATGTGAAGACTGAAATTACAGAACACTCTAAGTGTATTTAATCCAGCGCTCATTATTTTGGAGTGATAAAAATGTGCAGGCAGATCATTTGCATTGGTACACTATGTGATCAAAAGTATCCGGATCATCTTAGATGCATTGTGATGCCACCTACTGCCTGGTACTCATCCGCGACCTCAGTAGTCATTAGACATCGTGAAACAGCAGGATAGGACGCTCCGTGGAACTCACGGATTTCGAACGTGGTCAGGTGATTGGGTGTCACTTGTGTCAGAAGTCTGTACGCGAGATTTCCACACTCCTAAACATCCCTAGGCCTACTGTTTCTGATGTGATAGTGAAGTGGAAACTGAAGGGACATGTACTGCACAAAAGCGTACAGGCCGACGTCGTCTGTTGACTGACAGAGACCGCCGACATTGAAGAGGGTCGTAAAGAGTAATAGGCACACATCTATCCAGACCATCACCCAAGAATTCCAAACTGCATCAGGATCCACTCCAAGTACTATGACAGTTAGGCGTGAGGTAAGAAACCTTGGATTCTATGGTCGAGCGGCTGCTCATAAGCCACACATCACGCTGGAAAATGCCAAACGACGCCTCGCTTGGTGTAAGGAGCGTCAACATTACACGATTGAACAGTAGCAAAACGTTGTGTGCAGTGACGAATCACGCTACACAATGTGGCAATCCTGTGGCAGGGTGTGGTGTGGCGAATGCCCGGTGAACGTCATCTGCCAGCGTGTGTAGTGCCAACAGTGAAATTCGGAGGTGGTGGTGCTATGGTGTGGTCGTGTTTTTCCTGGATGGGGTTTGCACCCCTTGTTGTTTTGTGTGACACGATCACTGCGCAGACCTACATTGATATTTTAAACACCTTCTTGCTTCCCATTGTTGAAGAGCAATTCGGGGATGGCGATTGTATCTTTCAACACGATCGAGCACTTGATCATACTGCACGGGCTGTGGCGGAGTGGTTACATGACAATAACATTCCTGTAATGGACTGGCCAGCACAGAGTCCTGACTAGAATCCTATAGAACACCTTTGGGATGTTTTGAAGGCCGACTTCGTGCCAGGCCTCACCGACCTACATCGATACCTCTCCTCAGTTCCGCATTCCGTGAAGAATGGGCTGCCATTCCCCAAGAAACCTTCCAGCACCTGATTGAAAGTACGCCTGCGAGAGTGAACGATGTCATCAAGGCTAAGCGTGGACCTACACCACATTGACTTCCAGCATTACCGATGGAGGGCGCCACGAACTTGTATGTCAGTTTCAGCCAAGTATCCGGATACTTTTGATCACGTAGTGTATGTGGTGTGTCGTTGGCATTCGATTAATAAACAGAATAACGTTTTCCTGCTTAGGACATTTGCTATGTTGAAAATTCTGCTGTGTTACATTCACATGACGTTCTTTATCCTCTATCGTTTACTCGTGGGTGTGCAAACTATTCTTATGAATTCTTATTTTCTGTCTTCTTCATTTTAATCGAAATAAACCTTTGCAGATGTAGCTACATTACACATTTCGTTATAGGGAATGGCGGTAGTCAAATGTTTAGAATTTGGACGCTATATGCTTACCTTAAAATTGCGTGCTCTTTCCACACTATTGCGACAAATAAATATCGACGGGACTTTAAAGAATGACAACGTATTGTAGAATTAGAATCATTGATAACGGACATCTTGGAAATGGCATGTCCTCAAAAAGGTATTTGAAACAAATTGTGTGTGTTAAAGAGATCTACACGTTTTGTGTAGTACGTTTTCGTCTTTCGCTTAACGTTTACCAGTTATACAAGATTATACAAAATTCGTTTCAAATGAAGAGGATTTCGCAGACTCCTCCGAAAATTCAAGGTATACATTTTATTTGTCATGTAAATGTGTTAAATATATGTTTTTTAATAAAAATCTTTAACATTTTTGAGAAAATCAAACATTTCGAAAAATGCTACGTGTAAAGAATAGTAGGGGGATTTTGTTGAAAATCTTCGTGTCGCATCTTTGAAAGATACTGAATTAAACTACCAAGTTTGGTATCTTACTGATTTTCTTTTGTGTTATGCTGTTCACAAGTACACACACGCACATACACACATGTACCTTTTCCCAAACATTCTTCTTTTAATTCAGGGGGCCGGTGAATATCTGTATCGAATTTTTGGGTCAAATGCAATACCTTCTCTACCTACCATGTACGTGGGAGAGAAAGTAAAAATGTGTTAATAATAAAACCAATAACTCAAAATATACGCAATGCTATATTTACCTCTTGAAATGGACATGAACATTTTAACTTTTGAGTGAAAACTCTTATCATATGGAGCAGTTTGAATAAGCGAAACTGCTGAGAAAAGGAATAGTTAATACTCAAATTTAGAAATCAAAAATATTTTGATTCAGATTGGAAAGAATTTTCAAATTTACATACTGAAGATTTTTAGACTTGGAAGTCAAATGTACGTTTTTGCAGTCTTTCCCGAACTTGGCATTAATTTCAGCTGTAAGGCCGGTTTCTGACCAAGAAGTTGACAAGAACAACATTGCTGAGGGCTCAAATTGTACGCTGAATTTGACAAAGAACACAATCCACAAAGTCCGCTACGTTTGTGTGTACATTATTCATCCGTTTCCAGTATAAAGTTTATACAAGCGTGAATTCAAATAACCCATCTCTGCGTTGATCAAACAGGCTAGAATTTATTGTTTGGAACCGTTCCATCTAAACAAACATATTAGCAAATACGTTTGGACCACCAGTGCCTGCTCTTACCCTATTGACATGTTGTTTTTTTTACTGTGATGAGGGCAAAGCAAACAGTGACGTTGATGGAGTGACATGTTTGACCGATGAAGCACTGAAACACACAGAATAAAATTAGTACATTTTATATGTGTACATTTACTTAGCAAATGGGATAATCACTGTTCCTCTTAGAACGAAGATAAACCTCCCTACAATAAATATAATATTTATCCAAACTTTCAGAACACAGAACAGAGTTAGCAATGCAACATAATGTTTTGTATAAACGTATGATAACCACTCTCCATTCAAAATTTAATGTCATGTTTATTGGTTTTTAAAATGTTGGTTTTTTATGTATCGTCTAACTCTTGAATGGAACGCGGCGTTTTTAATGGCATCGTTATTCATTACGAGCTTGCTTTCTTGATTACTTGTTCCCATTGAGAGGCCTTATGGCAGCAATATTGTAAAGAGATACGCGATGCTATCTTTGTTTTTTCTTTCTCTCTAAGTATAGTAAGTAGGGGAAGATTTGTATTCTACCCAAAAATTCGATACCAAGATTTCACCGGAAATACATGTTTTGAGACCCCCTGAATCCAAAAAAAGCATTTTTGGAAACATGTCCGTGTGTGTGTCTGTGTGTCTGTCTGTGAACAGCATAACTCAGAAACGAACAGTTGGATAAACACCAAACTTGGTATTTAGGTTCAGTATCTTCCAAGGATGCGACACGAACCTTTTCAAGAAAATCCCCCCCACCCCAGAGTACCCTTTGCATGGAAGTCTCAAAAATGGCACCAACGATTTTGATTAAAATATCATATGTTTAAGATATTTTTATGACAAATAAAATGTATATCTTGAATTTCCTGGGAATGTCTCCAAAAGTATTCTTCATTGTGAACGACTTTTGCATAACTGGTAAACCGTAAGAGATAGGCAAAATTTTACTACACAAAAATGTAGATCGCGTTAAAATACACAATTTATGTCATATACATTTTTTTTTGTTGAGTGAACCATTTTGGAGATATTACTTGTTATTCCCTTAAATTTTTCAATATTTTCTCAAATGGGAATTCGTTATTCATTTTTTTTGTCTTGGATATGCAAAGAGTATTAATCTGTGGGAAAGAGAATGGTGCTGCACCTAGCAACCAGCTATTAAGAGATATGTATGTGCTTAAAGGCTAGTGTATTTCTATATTGCTCTTATAAATATATACCTATTCCCCTTACATCTACAAGAAAATTAGCAATAAGATAGAGTTTGCAAATGTTTATCTCGATTAACATGAAGTAGATGGAGAATAAGCGTTTGTATAAATAGTTTGTACAAGAGTAGAGAAAGTCATGTGAGGTAACACATCAGATTTTTTTCTTTTTTCGATGTGTGGAAACATGTTTGCAATACTAGCCGTGCAATGCCACCTTTGCTTCTATTTCATTTTAACTTATATCACTTCGCACTGCACAACACATGAAAAACTAGTAAACATTATGGAGATTTTACGAGGGCGCGCATTGACTTGGCAGTATTGGCATGGCTGTTTCATCTGATGTACCGTATACACTTCATTTTAAAAGTAAATCCGCTATCGCAAGAAAAAGTACCGGTTGTACTATATATAGCACTCTTACTTTATTAGCTGTTTTGTCTATCAGATAAAATCGCAAATTAAATTCAAAGCTGCATGCAAACGGATGTGTACATTAAAAATCTGATGTGTTACACTCACATGACTTTCTCTACTCTTGTACAAACTATTTTTACAAACGCTTATTCTCTATCTACTTCATGTTAATCGAGATAAACATTTGCAGAGTCTATATTATTGCTAATTTTCTTGTAGATGTAAGGGGATAATATATTTACAAGGGCAATTTGGAAATACAGTAGCCTTTAAGCACATACATATCTCTTAATAGCTGGTTGCTAGGTGCAGCACCACTCCCTTTGCCACAGATACTCTTTGCATATCAAAGACAAAAAAATGAATAACGAATTCCCATTTAAGAAAATAAGTATTAAAAATTTAAGAGAATAACAAGCAATATCTCGAAAATGGTTCACTCAACAAAAAAAATGTATATGACATAAATTGTGTATTTTAACGCGATCTACATTTTTTGTGTAGTAAAATGTTGTCTATCCCTTATGGTTTACCAGTTATGCAAAAGTCGTTCACAATGAAGAACACTTTTGGAGACATTCCCAGAAAATTCAAGATATACGTTTTATTTGTCATGACAATATCTTAAACATATGATATTTTAATCAAAATCGTTAGAGCCGTTTTTGAGAAAATTAAAATTTTAGAAAAATCTTCCATGTAAAGGGTATCCTGGGGTGGGGGGAGTTTGTTGAAAACCTTCGTGTCGCATCCCTGGAAGATATTGAACCTAAATACCAAGTTTGGTGTTTATCCCACAGTTCATTTCTGAGTTATGCTGTTCACAGACAAACACACATACAGACACACAGACACTCACACGGACATTTTTCCAAAAATGATTTTTTTGGATCCAGGGGGTCTCAAAACATGTATTTCCGGTGAAATCTCGGTATCGAATTTTTGGGTGGAATACAATACTTCCCCTACTTGCTGTACGTAGTAGAGAAAGTAAAAAGGTGTGGAACCATAACCTCTGTGCTATTTCCTCAAGTTAGCAGCGGGATAGGAAATTTGTGTGAGCTTATGATTTAATCTTACTCACTAGCAGAAATGCTCATATCTTGCGTTTTAAATGTGGATCCTATTCTGTCCCTCACAATCCCCCCCTCCCTCTAATCAACTCTCTACCCCTCTTTCTTCCTCTGCTTCTATCCTCTGCCGTTCCTCTCTCTCCCCTCTCTGTACAGTGTACATATCCCATGTTCTGTAAACTGCTTTTCCTGGGATATTAATTAAATTTAACACGATACGGCAGTAAAAACGTAAATGCCATGTACTAGTTAAGTGATGGGAACTGTTTTGTTTTCCCCCGGTAACCAGAAAATGAAGTTAAAATGTCTAGATTCATCCTATGGAGAGTTTGTAAATTAAAAACTTGCCAGAAATATCATAATGTTTAGTAACGTTCGTTGTGCAACTTTTTATAAACTTAGCAATAAGCAAGACATTACCATTTGTTTTACTTCATGCTCACTGAAGAAAATAATTAAGGTACCAAATAGCGTTTTACCAAAGTGGGACCTGAGGTATGTAAGTATTATCAGTTTCATCGTAATTAGTTCCTCTATTCTTGAGAGACGGAGCGCGCGCACACGCACACGCACACACACACACACACACACACATTAATGGTTTTACTTTCTCTATCACGTACACAGTAGGTATGTAGAGAGGGTATTGCATTCCACCTAAAAACTGCAATACCGAGATTTATAGAAAAAGAAGCGTGTGTATATCGTCTGTGTGTCTGTAAACAGCATAACTCAAAAGCGAGAAGTCGGATAAGTACCAAACTTAGTATTTAAGTTCAGTACCTTCCAAGGATGCCACACAAAGATTTTCAAGAAAATCCCCCAACCCCAGGTAATCTTTACATGGAACATTTTTCCAAAACTTTGATTTTCTAAAAAATGGCTCTAACGATTTTGATTAAAATACCATACATGAAAGATATTTACGCGACAAATAAAATGCATATCTTGAATTTTCTGAGAATACCCCGTGAAACCCTCTTCATTCGAAAGGAATTTTGTATAACCTTGATAACTGATAAACGTTAAGCAATAGACGAGAACGTACTACCCAAGAAATATATATATCTCTTTAAAACACACAATTTATTTCCAATGAATTTTTTGTGGCATTTCTGAGATATCTCTTATTAAAGGCTCTTACTTGGTCATTCTCTTTGAAGTCCTTTCAGCATTCAGTTGTTTCTCGCGATTGCATGGAAACAGTATGGAATTTTAAGGCCAGCATATAGCTTCCATTTCTTGGACTCTCAGTTCGACTCTCGATATTCTCTTTGTATCTATAACAAGATGTGTAATGTAGCTACTTCTGCAAAGATTTATTTGGATTCAAATGTAGTAGATAAAAGAATAAGCTTTAGTAAGTGTGTTTGTATACTCACCTATAAAGATAGAGGGTGGAGAAAATCATGTTAATGTATCACATCAGATTTTTGTTGTCTTTTTCTGCGATGTGTCGCATTATACACGTCAACATTGGTTACCTATCCAAAATTTATAACTATTAGAAAGTTTCTGTGATAGCTTTTTTAATGTACAAACTCAAAGCCCGAGAAGGTAATAAGACGGGAAAATTCCGGAATAGTTACACCTACTGCCATCTATATTTCAATATTTACTCTACAAAAACACTGAGTGTAGTTGATTAAATGGAAGACAGCTGTCCATCTTCATGAATTTTGAAATTGGCAACCTAACACCAAGTTACTTCGATAGGGGCGAGCCAGGTTAACGTAAAATAGAATAGTTTAAACCATAATTATTTTGTAGTCTTGGTTCATAATTAGCTTAAATTATAGGATATCTTTTCTCTTTCAGTTTTCGTTTTTATCGTTTAAAGTCTTTGCTCTTGGTAAGACAGTCGTTTAGATGTCTTTCTAGCCACCTTTGAAACTATAACGTGAAGGTTGCTTTCTGTTATATTTATGTACTTTAGTGAATAGTTTGTTACTTTAAAGTCATATTCGTCTTCACTTTAAGGGGTATTGCGACTGATCGTTTCCGATAAAATAGCTAATCAAGTGTCATCTCCACCAAAAAGAGTAGTTATATCTTGAGGAATCTTAAAGGTGGCTAGCTGGTATCGTCGACAATGGTACGTTCCACAATGTTTAACAAGTGTTGCTTATTGATATAAAGTTTGAATGAAACTGATATTAATTGTTTTTCAGAATCCGTCTCAGTGCTGTTTAACAAACTAAATGTTCTAATAAATTACCAGAGTTAAAACAGCTCTACGCTGCGTTGCAGTTTCAATAGTCAATTCTTCTCTTATTTGCTTTTCCAAAGTATTATCTTCTAAAACTAATTATAATATTTAGCATAGTAAAATTGTGCCTTTTCACTATTTGAAAGCTGCGTAGAAGTTTCGAAATGGACAAAGTAGGAAAGAAACCTGCCTGTTGATTACAAAGCCAGAGAATAAATCTAAACAAAGGGGTTGGTGAGGTATTTATGCTTATTAATTAATATAAAACAAGCTTGAATCATAGAAATAAAGAAAATGAGGGAGTGTCCAAAATCCATAGCTTTAAAATGTTTCACCAATTTTCTGCTGCAGATGAATACAGACAGGCAAAATTTGAAGGAAAACTTGCGAAAATATGAATAAAAAATCCCAAAATATAAAGAAATGTATATTTTAAAGCCAAAAATGTTATACACTAAGAGCAGGTTCACTTTATTATTCTTAAAAAATGGGCTTTGTAGATTTTGTTCATACTTAATTATAAAACAATAAAATCAAATACAAAAAGTTGCATGGAATTTATAGATTTTAATGATTATGAAACCTCTAAACTAAGAAAAAAATTAAATAAAGTTGATGGTTGCTTTGCCCTTGCTTAATACTTACAAAATGCCACTAAAATACTGCTTCGAGAATACAGGGTGTCTATTTTCGCACGTGACGTCACATACAGGAAATGCTACATTTTCTCAACTCTATCTAACTGGTTAGAAAAGGGTGATTTAGGTTTTCTAAATGCGTTTCACGGAAAACAGCCCGAATAGAATATCTGGAAAGGCCTCTTCATTGCTAACGGGAATTATTTTAAAAGTGAAAAATTGTAGATCTTACAAAGATATGAAGATTTTAATAAAATATTAATATTTTAATAAAAGGTTATGTTATCACCTGTATTGAATTCTACACACTGCAAAACGTAAAAATACTTGTTCTCATAATTATAGCAAGCATGGTTTAGGATATGACGTTTCATATTTTGCCTGTTTAGTCATGAAATACATGCCACACCCTTCAGGTCAGTTGTGTTTGTTAATGTTGCATGCAAATACACATCACTGCACCGATTTCAATCAAATTTTCCACAGCTAACCTTTGATGCAAGACGGAAAAGTCTGCTTAATTTGGAGTTTGATATTTTTTCCCCGCAAGATTATTCTGCCTGTCTCTCTCTCCCTCTCTCTCTCTCTCTCTCTCTCTCTCTCTCTCTCTTCATTAGGAATGAGCGAAAGCAAAGCCATTTTTATCTCAATAAGCTAAAACTAAATAAAACAGGTGATAACAGAAATACCAGTCACCCTTTGTCTTCTTCTTCTTTTTTCTTGTGTAGTGAAATGAGTTAACATAATCGTACACTTTATTTCCTATAAGTGGCATTAAGTCTCATAATGATCGAGGTTGAAGTTAATATCCATACCTTCGGCGATCATATTCCGATCGATTTTTTAATTATACAACATTTTCTCCCCCTCTCTCTCTCTCTCTCTCTGTTTCTCTACGCGTATTTTTACTTTCTCTACTACGTAGAGTAAGTAGGGGAAGTATTGTATTCCACCCAAAAATTCGATACCGAGATTTCACCGGAAATATATGTTTTGAGGCCCCCTGAATCCAAAAAAAAAGCATTTTTGGAAATATGTCTGTGTGTCTGTGTGTGTGTCTGCCTGTGTGTGACTGTGAACAGCATAACTCAGAAACGAACAGTCGGACAAACACCAAACTTGGTATTTAGGTTTAGTATCTTCCAGAGATGCGACACGAAGGTTTTCAAGAAAATCCCCCACCCCAGATTACCCTTTGCATGGAGCATTTTTTGAGAATTTTAATTTTCTTACAAATGGCTCTAACGATTTTGATTAAAATATCATATGTTTAAGATATTTTCATGACAAATAAGATGTATATCTCGAATTTTCTGGGAATGTCTCCAAAAATATCTTCATTGTGAACGACTTTTGCATAACTGGTAAACCATAAGAGATAGACAAAATTACCACACACAAAAAATGTAGATCGCGTTAAAATGCACAATTTATGTCATATACATTTTTTTGTTGAGTGAACCATTTTCGAATATTGCTTGTTATTCCCTTAAGTTTTTCAATACTTATTTTCTCAAATGGGAATTCGTTATTCATTTTTTTTTGTCTTGGATATGCAAAGAGTATTAATCTCTGGCAAAGGGAATGGTGCTGCACCTAGCAACCAGCTATTAGAAGATATGTATGTGCTTAAAGGCTACTGTTTTTCTATATTGACCTTGTAAATATATATATTCCCCTTACATCTACAAGAAAATTAGCAATAAGATAGAGTCTGCAAATGTTTATCTCGATTAACATGAAGTAGATGGAGAATAGGCGTTTGTAAAAATAGTTTGTACAAGAGTAGAGAAAGTCATGTGAGTGTAACACATCAGATTTTTTTAATTAAGAGTGAAGGAAGCAAGGCCATTTCTAACTCAATGAGCTAACAGCGAAACAAAACCGACAGCTGACAAACGAAGTCATCCATCTTCTGTGTTATGTATTGCTATAAAATAGCACAAAAGATTTAACAAAATCCTAAGCACAAGTAATAGCAACTAAGAATCATAAACAAGTGAAAAATAATATTGATACAGGCGATGATCATACTCCGATGTTGAGATATTACAGTTTCTTCATAAAGTTGGATCCTTCTTCTCTCCGATGGGTTTTTTTCTTTCTTTCTTTTTCGTTAAGAATAAGTGGAAGCTAAACAAAACAAAACACACAAACGAAATAACAGCCCCCCTTCTCTTCTTCTTCATCGTACAGAGAGAATAAACGATAGGATAACACGAGTGTAAAAACATGAGAGTGAGGGAGGTAGAGATGAAAAAAAAGTAGTGGTAAAACGTAGATGTAAGGGGAGAGAGGAGAGGGAGGGATTGAGAAAAATATCCATACTTAAAACAATAACGCGAGCAGAGTTGCTGTATCTGCTAGTATGAGCATCATAAGACTTACAGCATGATGAAAGTCTTAAACTCTGTGTGCTGAAGTTCTAAATCGACCATATACTCACTCAATGGAAATCTCAGTCAAGCAACTCGAGCTAATCGTGACTCAAAGTCAAGGCCAGTCTAGAATTATTTCCAGACCACATTTGTATATTAATTATGCTTCTTGCAGATGATCAAGTTATCCTGCAGGAAGATGAAGACAAACAAAAAAAAAATCATACATGTATTAAACACCTCTACAAAAGTTACAATCTTCAGCTATCTAGAGCGAAAACCAAAGAAAACCAGAGTTAAGATAGTAATTGGCAATCGACAAATAGAACAAGTTTAAATTTTCACTTAACTTGGTTGTGATATATCTTTTAGTGATGAAATGAAGAAAAAACTTCACAGATTTCAGTATATGTATGGAAAAATTCGACGAACTCAGAAAGGTAAATAAAGTACGAGAAGAAACTATTGAAATTTTGTAAGAGAATGGGCGTGCCCAGTTTAATGTATGTAAGCGAGACTTGGGTGAATAAAATAAGCTACAGAAACAAAATACAGTCATCGGAAATGAGGTTGCTTATATAGGTGAAAGGATATCCCTTAAAGATAAGAAAACGCAATGAGGAAATAAGGCAGCAAGTTAAATATGTTTTTTAAATGATAAAATTCCCCAAAAATAGGATAAATAGGATGAACCACGTTCAAAGGTGGACAACAATAGGTTTCCAAAGCTTGCCTACGAATACTATCCTAAAGAAAAATTCTAATGTGTTACCCTTACATAACTTTCTCTACTCTTGTACAAACTATTTTTACAAACGCTTATTCTCCATATGCTTCATGTTAATCGAGATGTTAATCTTATTGCTAATTTTCTTGTAGATGCAAGGGGAATATGGTAGGTTTTAAGCGATAGTCAAATATTTTAAGCGCTGGTTGCTATGTGGCGCATTTCATTCTCTTTGCATGTCCAGGACATTAAAAAATGAATAACGAAAAGTTTTGAAAAATGTAAGGTAATAACAAGCAATATCTCGAAAATGGTTCACTCAACATAAAAAATGTAAATGACATAAATTGCGTATTTTAATGCGATCTACATTTTTTGTGTAGTAAAATTTTGTCTATCTCTTATGGTTTACCAGTTATGCAAAAGTCGTTCACAATGTAGAACACTTTTGGAGACATTCCCAGAAAAGTCAAGATATACATTTTATTTGTCATGAAAGTATCTTAAATATATGATATTTTAATCAAAATCGTTAGAGCCATTTTTGAGAAAATTAAAATTTTCGAAAAATTGTTCCATGTAAAGCGTAATCTGGGGTGAGGGGATTTTCTTGAAAACCTTCGTGTCCCATCTCTGGAAGATATAGAACCTAAATAACAAGTTTGGTGTTTATCCGACTGTTCGTTTCTGAGTTATGCTGTTCACAGACACACACACACACACACACACACACACACACACACACACACGGACATGTTTCCAAAAATGCTTTTTTTGGATTCAGGGGGTCTTAGAACATTTATTTCCGGTGAAATCTCGGTATCGAATGTTTGGGTGGAATACAATACTTCCCCTACTTACTATATGTAGTAGAGAAAGTAAAAATGTTGGTCGACCTATGAAAATATAGTATGAAGTCGGAGCAAGGTAATGCCCTTATTCTGAAGAGAAAGAAAAAGTAATGTATGTTAGTTCTGCACATTCTTTGCATATAGTATAACTGCTTTAAGGCACTGTCATAGAGCAAAATTTAATAGAGCCATGTCAACATTTGCGATACCTCCTTGGAGAAACACCATGTGCGAAGGCATGCAGCAGCACACTTAATGAAAAGTGGTGTAGGAGGAAGCGAATTAGCTGTGATACTGGATGTTAGTTTAAAGGACTTTGTCTCCGTTAAGATGACGTTAACAGATAGTGCACAAATAAGGACGTTCACGGAGAGAGACGTTCCCACATCAGTATCTCTCTTGAGACGTGACTGTGGGAAAGCGCCTTAAGGAAAACTCCTTGTGTATTTAAACGTTTCCGGGATACGTTCGCTTCATATAGAGCGCGTAATCCTCGCCGTGGCTGTTATATATTACAACCAAGGTTACTGTACTAAATCAAAGGCAAGACAAATTACCAAAACTATCAGTGTTGTTAGCAATGGAACCCAGTTTTACTACGGCTCCACACACAATATGTGTTAGTTTAGTACTCAAACAATAATAATAACAATAAAGATTAAGAACAATCAATAATCATCTATTCCTGCTCAAAATTATAGATGTTGTTCACCAGTGGCACTGGGGATTAATTGATCTGCGTCATTTTCCCTCTGTAAGTTATCACTTTTAAGGCCTTTGCATTTGGCGAGATGCTGTTTGTTCAGGATGACATCTTCTTCACAGAGAGTGCACTTGTGTGTAGGTAGGCATTGTATCTTGTAGAGGTGTTCTACGAGGCAATCGTGGCCAGTTGCCATCCTAAATAAGGCCACTGCAGTCTTCCTTGGCATTTTTTGTACATCAACTCTATCTTTAATATTCTTATAATCTGTATCTTTTAATTTATCTTCATCAAGTTTTTGCTGTCTTTTGAAATGTTGTTTAATGTTATTTAATTGTTTATTTATTTCTATTTGTCCTACAGGTTTTAATTCTTGTATTGCACCTTTCTTTGTTAATTGATCTGCATGTTCATTGCCCAAAATTCCCATATGAGCTGGGATCCATTGTAGAGTAACATGATTTCTAGTTCCAACTGCTTTAATTAGGCTTCTTATTTCTGTAATATTTCTTGTTGTTTTATTATTGTAGTTTACTATCCCAGTCATGGGATATAGATGTTCCATCCACCTTTTTGCAGAATTTCCTCTGCTTCATATTCCTCTGGATACATAATTTAATTTTCTAACGTGTGTCTTCCGTATATTTCACAATCTGGAAGAATACCTTTAGATTAGCTAACGCAGGGTGAACCAGAACTCCACCGACAAACTTTCAGAGGTTGTTCGGGTTTACTCTCTAAGTGCTTTGGTATAAGGGACCTATGATCTCTGGTGGCTCGTTGCAGAATAATAATGTAATTATGATTTATTCGGTCTGTTGCCCCAGTCGCCCTTGTTTCTGTGAAAATGCCTTCACAAAGGTGAAGAAGCCTGTATAATATACAATAGCACAAACGTACAACACACAGTCATGCAATATCCCGCAGATGCAACACATACACTTTTATCACAATGTGTTCAGTCGGACCCGTCAGTGTACAGTGCAGTGCACAAATAATGCAGAACTGTTTCCTTACAGAATTGTTCAAAATGTCGACCACCATGATAACGACATAGTGTACAGCAACGCACCATCGACTGTTTTACACGCTCAAGCATTCCAGGAGCTTGGCATACTACTTCCGTGATAATTCTAACCACCAGGTTCCTGCGAGTATCAACCGGGGTCTTGTAATCTAGGCTCTTCATATGCCCCCAGAAGAACAACGCAATTGGTGTAATGTCAGGTGACCGAGTTGGCCATGGAACAGAACCAGCACGACCAAATGTCGTCCAAATTGAACATCAATGTAGTTCCTAACTTAGTGCAAGTGTGGCGGTGAAACCACATAAGCTGACAAATTGTCAGCAGTACATCTTTAGAAACTGTGGGAGGACATGATGAAGGAACATTTTGTGAATCAGGATGTACGTAAGGTCCAATCACAAAATCGTTGACAATACCAGCCCATATATTCAAGACAAACTGCTGTTGACATACCCTCTCTTGTAAATTTGGCCTCGTCCTTAAACAGTACCAAAACAGGAAAAATGTGGTTTTCTGCATATTACTGAGGGAACCAATTTGCAAACTGCACTCAAATGCGAAATCCGCGGGCTCCAATAACTGCAGCTTCTGTGGATGATATGTGTGCAATTGTTGTTCATGTACGACTCTTAAAACAATTGATTGCCTTATGTTCAGAGCTGCAACGCTCTGACTACTAGCGGTAGGTTTATCACCAATCGCGTGTAACACATTCTCTTCCAAATCGGGCTTTCTGGCATACCTCGCACGGCCAGTATCTTCCATTGTAACACGGAAGGATCCAGTTTCTCTAGGCGCCTATGTACCTGATGCAAAAGTACTATGTTGTGGTTGCCGTCGGTGCGGGAATACCTCAGCATAACGTCCTTATGCCGCTCTTCATTGCATTCAGTGAACCCATACACGAGGTGTATATCATCCAACTGTTCATCGGTAAACCTATCCATACTGCTCTTTATCGCTGTTAACTACAACTAACATTGTCGTAAAAACAAAACCCTATACATAACGGATCAGTATTGAATGCAAACTTGAGGGCAACGGGTCAAAGAGGGCATTGCTGTTGTCAACAGCAGATACCGTGAGCGAATGGAAACAATTTGTTTACAAACAAGACACAGCGCATACCGTCGACATTTGCACTTGTGCAGTATTTTCAGTGCAATACAGATACAAAGCTAATTTGGACAAAAAACCAAGCGAAATGTAATTACTCTGTAACGAACCGCCGAGACCGTGGATCCCTTATACCAAATACTCAGAAGGTATCCCTGAACAAGTCTGAAAGTTTGTCGGTCAGTTCTGGTTCATTCTGTATAAGATCTTTCAGCGGATAATGAGCAATTTGGTAGTAAAAAAATATGATGTGTTACACTCACATGACTTTCTCTACTCTTGTACAAACTATTTTTACAAACGCTTATTCTCAATCTACTTCATGTTAATCGAGATAAAAATTTGCAGACTCTATCTTATTGCTAATTTTCTTGTAGATGTAAGGGGAATATATGTTTACAAGGGCAATATAGAAATACAGTAGCCTTTAAGCACATACATATCTCTTAATAGCTGGTTGCTAGGTGCAGCACCATTCCCTTTCCCACAGATTAATACTCTTTGCATATCCAAGACAAAAAAAATGAGTAAGGAATTCCCATTTGAGAAAATGAGTATTGAAAAAATTTAAGGGAATAACAAGCAATATCTCGAAAATGGTTCACTCAACAACAAAAAATATATATGACATAAATTGTGTATTTTAACGCGAGCTACATTTTTTGCGTAGTAAACGTTTGTCTATCTCTTATAGTTTACCAGTTATGCAAAAGTCGTTCACAATGAAGAATACTTTTGGAGACATTCCCAGAAAATTCGAGATATACATTTCATTTGTCATGAAAATATTTTAACATATGATATTTTAATCAAAATCGTTAGAGCCGTTTTTGAGAAAATTAAAATTTTCGAAAAATCTTCCATGTAAAGTGTAATCTGGGGTGGAGGAATTTTCTTGAAAACCTTCGTGTCGCATCTCTGAAAGATACTGAACCTAAATACCAAGTTTGGTGTTTATCCGACTGTTCGTTTCTGAGTTATGCTGTTCACAGACAGACACACACGCGGACATGTTTTCAAAAATGCTTTTTTTGGATTCAGGGTGTCTCATAACATGTATTTCCGGTGAAATCTCGGTATCGAATTTTTGGTTGGAATACAATACTTCCCCTACTTACTATGTGTATTAGAGAAAGTAAAAATGGTGTGTTACATGCACATGACTTTCTTTATCTTCTATCGTTTCTTAGTGGGTTAACAAATTATTCTAATGAAAGTTTATTTTCCTATCTACTTCATTTTAATCAAGATAAACCTTTCCGAAAATAGCTGCCATACACATTTCGTTATAGGTACACAGAGAATAGCGATAGTCAAATGTTTAAGAACTGGACGTTATAACTGGTCTTAAAATTCCATACTCTTTCCATGACATCGCGAGAAACACTTGAAAATCTGTAGGACTTTAAAAGAATGGCTAAATATTAAACAATTCGAACTTAATAACGAATATCTCGGAAAACAAAAAAGTTATTTGAAATAAATTGTATGTTTTAAGGAGATCCTCTTTCTTATGTAGTACGTTTTAGTCTGTTGCTTAATGTTTACAGTTATACAAGATTATACAAAATTGCTTTCGATGAAGAGGACTTCAAAGGCTATTTCAAAAAAAATTAAAGATATACATTTTATTTTTCATGTAAATATCTTTAATATGTGGTATTTTTATCAAAATCTTTAAAGCCATCTTTTAGGAAATCAGAAAATCTCCAAAGATCTTCCATGTAAAGATAGTTTGGGGTGGGGTATTCTCTTGAAAACCTTCGTGTTGCATCTTTGAGAGGTGTTTGGTGTTTATCCGAGTTTTAGTTTTTGAGTTATGCTGTTCAGATACACACACAGACACACACCTTTTCTAAAATGCTTTTTTTTTATTTAGGAGGCCTCAAAACATGTATTTCCGGTGAATCCCGGTGTCGAACTTTTGGGTGTAATGCAATATCTTCTCTACCTACTAGGTACGTGGTGTAGAAAGTAAAAAAAAACAACAAAGATGCATTACACGGGTGGTATTTTAAACCTCGAATAGCGATTTAATTAATTTTACTTCCCGCGTATTATTTATGAGACGGCGCCGTGGCCGAGTGGTTAGACCGTTCGCCTCCCACCAAGGTGGCCCGGGTTCGATCCCTGGGACCCACATGTGGGCTTTGTTGTAGACGAAGCGGCGTCTGGGCGGGTTTTCTCCGGGTTCTCCGGTTTCCTGCCATTCGTTCCAGCACTTGCTCCATCATTACCTTTCCGTTCATCCATCTCGCCTTCATTTCATATTATCTTCTTCCTCATTCTCATACCTTCCTACAGGCCATTCCCCCGTTCCGAGTTCTTCAATGTCCGTCTGTTCCTCGACGGGCCTCTGAGCCAAGGCGCGGGTGTACGTGTAAGCCTGCATACGAGGAAGGTAAGCCGACTAAGTAAGTATTCTTTATGAAAGTAAGTGTTCCACAGTGATCTAGAAGATTTTTATGGTGGATCCATCCCTTCATGGAGTCCCCGTGTTGACCTAATAACGGTAGAAATATCCCCAGATATTCACGGAAATGTATGTGAATTACCAGCGGAAGTTGCATTTTCCGTTTCCTTAACCTCCCCCAGAGAGCTTATCAATTGGATATGTTGTGTAGCCGTGAGTATGTTTTAGCGCTTAAAGAATTATCGGAATCGTCTAGTAATTCCAAGATAAGTTGCTGTATTAAATTTTAAACTTCATTACTATCTCTTTGGACTCGTTAACGTAACGCTTTCGAGTTCTCACATGATACAGAAACCTCTGACATGAATGCTCAACGAAATAGGTACTAAACTGACAATGATTTAAACATTTTGAAAACTATACATAGTCTGCAAACATCGGGAAAAATAATCTTCTCAGTTAAGTAATTCTTCATTCACAGATGCCATGTGAAAGGCTTAAGTTGGAAAGGCAGAATCAATCGCGGATCTGCGGCTTACCATGCCCCTGCTCTGTATCTACTGTATCCAGCCTTTTAATCCTGATATCAACGAACACACTGCCTATCCGCCAGAAGATTTCCACTATTAGCGCTTCCATTCTTTTGCAAATTCAATGCTCGCCTATTCAAAAGGAAGAACTCAATAAGCACAAACACTTAACATTTTAATTAACAACACTTAACAACTCCATATAATGTATCCATACAAAGACCTTTTCCTCACGCAAAACCCATTTATTATTATCTCCACTTATTGAAGATTTAGGTATCCCTTGGATGCCTTCTTGCTAACGGACTAATTACTGCCATCGCCATAAGGGTACACGTGGAAGTGTAGTAGACGCCGAACTACACAAACACGTGGTACCAAAAGACGAAAATGTACTTTTTGTATCCAGTGATGTTTTGGGATAGTAGTTACATTTTATTTTTTTTAATGTCAGTCTATATGTAAATACTAATATTCATTTTGTAATCTATTGGATTGGTATTGCTTAGTAAAGTATTACACTGTGAACAGTATTTGAAGCGGAAAACACACCCTTAAGGATGCTCTTAGGCTTGCACTCCTAAATGGACTGCAACCACTTATTTTGTCCACACCAGATTGAACTAAGGCTGATACACTATAACTGAGCTACCATAATTTTCCCTGTAAACCACAAGGCGTTCCCAAATTCATTTTGATATAACTTGCCCCAAGGACAACTTACAATCTTGTAAGCACTTTAAGTCCGGGGCTTCATAGTTACTCGCTCTTAGCTCAATCAATGCATAATTTAGTATGCTATAATGGTTTTCTTTAAGGATGGCCGATTGCTGCGCAATAAGAAAGAGATGCTCTAGTTTTTTTTTTCTCTAGTCATGCCCGCGCGAATTTGTAATCAACTGTTACATATGCGTTACGTCTTAAATGCTTATTATCAGACATAGGACTTTTTAACCAGTTGCCTCTGTTATCTACACTCAAACTATTATAAATAAAAAAAACGTAAAAAACAGCGGCCAAGGGTCACTGACAGCCAGGTAAAAACCGGTCTGAGTCAGTCTGCAAATGCCAAAAGACTGTAGAGAGATAGGAGTGGTTTGTTACCTGCGACGTCTCTGTCTGTAGCCCAGTAACAGTTCAACATTATTTACTTCCATCCTGTCTTTAATGCTTAGAAATCTCTATGCCTGCTTATTATAATTACTTTTCAGTTAACTCACCTTAAAGGAAATCATATCGGTCGTCATCGTCTGCTTGTGATACACAATCTAACAAAAGCTGTTACCTTGGCTATAACAGTATAAAGGGAATTAAAAACACGTATAATGGAAACATCACAAATGAGATTTTCAAGATCAACTCTGGGAATATCGCTAAGAGACAGTCGGGGGTAAAGATAATAAGACAAGGACTTAATGTTATGCTGAAGACATTAAAAAATATCAGAAGAATGGTCCTTGATCGCCTACCTTGGCGAGCTTTCATTTATAGACCATAGGTAAGACATAGGACACGTTGACGTCAACAATTTTAATAATTCTCTAGCTTCGGAATGATTTTTTTAAGTACATACTCCTTGATGTGGAAGAAGAGGAAGACAGATGGAAATAACCGCATCGTGCGACCTACGTCATTAGGCCTATAACTTTCATGGAGTATTTCTGCAGGCACTGTAATAGTCTACGGTAGGTTCATAAATCCTGCTTCTTTTTTTTTCGTGCATCTCGACTGGTTGTTATTCTTGCCAATCTCACTGTTCGTTAGGCCAACGAAAAACCAGATAGCATGGCAAGCATATCTCGCTAACAAGATTCCGCTTGAAAAACACCTTGGACCTCTACGTAGAGAGTTAAGGAAGAGGGACCCATAGCATGTCTAAGAGTTACTATCTCAATGCCGCAGCGACAATGGTTTCCGTCTCGGGTTCTGCCTGGTGCTGATGAGATAGTTAAGTTGTCGCATACATTTATTGACAGGTGAATAGCGATATAATGATCTGCTTAAATTGCGGCATAGTTACAAAGTATTAAACCTAGCAGTGTTGATTTAAAGGCGCCAAAACAAAACTTATAGTCCTTTGCCCCGTTTACACCACAACGATATCAACAACATTGCCTTACAACGGAATTTCATAACTCCATCGAAGGATCTTTACCCTGAGCTAGAAATATTGGAGTGTCCTATGGGATCATTATCCCAACTGTTGGAATGTCTTTTTCTTGAACAGCTAATTTCAAGTTGTGGCAGTAATTTGTATCACAATAATGTAAATGCCAGAGTGATTGTAGTGTAAATAAGCATTATTGTATGACATTGATTTGAGATGTTTATTAATTAGGTATATGCATTGTTAGGAAATAAGTTTACACGACCTCACTGAAACTGACAATAAGAGCGGATAACAATGAGCGAGGGGATGAGTTGTTTATCAATTATTAGACAAGCAAATGACGTCAGATTGGCGCGCTTTTCTTAGAAATGGCGGGAATTTCTTCCCTAGAGCATATGTTTTAGTAATTTTTGATTGGAAATAAAAATAGACGCTAAAGTTGGCGCGTTTTATTAACCAATAGCAGCTCGGTTATAATGTTTAGGCATATCGGGGTGTGGGAGTATAAAAAGCTAAAGTCAGAGGCAGATTTCGTCAGTCCAACAACAGCATTCGCGGGTAATACGTCGCTCAGTCCAGAAGAAGCATTCGCGTGTAATACGTCGATCAGTTCAACATAAGTATTCGTGAGTTATACGTCGCGTAGTTCAACGGAAGCATACATAAAGTACACGTTACGCAATTCTACAGAATCTCTCGCGTCGTAAAGCTAGTTATAAATGTGAAATACGCGAATTAATAATGTGCAGCAAATAAGTGATTATAGTAACATTAAACAAATATAACCATTTCAGTCGGGCGTGTATCAAAAGATATGTGAAATGAATAAAGTGTGACGGCAATAAAAGTGTAAAAACAAATTCTTTTATCAGTGTTATCTTTTAGTAAAAACTCCTTTCCGTTTACACACCCTGTTCAAGAGATGTGCTCGACCGAGAAATAATAGCTAGCCGGAGGACAATGAACCCAACATTCAAAGTAGTAAAACAATAACAGGCGCTCAGAAATAAGATAACACGAAGTGACCGCGACAAATTGGCTCCCATACGTGGTGCAGATAAACATGAAGCATCTTCCAACTACCAACATATATTCCACTTCAAAGTTTAAACGTAAATGATAATTATTTACTATAGCTTCAAGCACGTCACTTACTGTCCGCGATGCTGTCAATCGGAAAGCGTGAAATAGGTTAGCCTTGTTTGCAAATAATTACGTGCATGAATACACAAGGAGGCGGGCGTAGTTTCATATACGTCATTTTTGTTCACCTTATTCTGTCAGTTGCTCAGGTTGCCTACCTTTCTTTCTTTCCCTTTTTGGTTTTTTTAACTATCGCAGCGCAGACTCGAGAGGCAGTTGGAAATTGACCTGGATTTATTTTTTTATGTATTCAAGATCACGATTCTATCACCCAAGTGGACTCCGGCCTCTTGAATTCTCGTGCTTCTGAGTTTGTTTATTTCTGGCTTCTATCTTCCGGTTACTTATTTTTTATAATCGATATCTTGGTCTTCTTTCTCTTCGCCTTCTCAAGGAACTCTTGGTGTTCCCGTTATCCCTCTTCCCCTACTTCACTCTTCTTCCGCTCGATGTCTGTCCACATTAGCCTCTTGATTTTTAATGCATTTAAAATGCCTTAAGCTCTTAAGATGCTTCTTAGACTGGCATTCTACCTTATTCCGCAGTTTTCTTCTTATTCCTTAAGACATGAAATATTTATTTCATGATCATCTAAAAGAAATTAGCTTTCATTCAGTGCTTAACAAAACTGAATTTCGTTGAATTATAAACAGGAAGAGGACTTTATTCCAGTATCCTGCAACACCTGTTCTGATGTTTATAGAAGAAATGTGAGTCGCAACCGTCTAGATGATACGACTCTGCTGATCAATTTTGGCGAAACAAAAATGGAAAACCTTTTAATGCAGCTGTAACGTAAGTATAGTTTGGACATACGGTGTGTATCCACGGAAATAATTTGAACTACAATAGCAACCCGTGCGCGACGCCGATCTTAGGTCCAGTTGGCTGACTGTTGCGATGATGTCATGTCCGTCGCCATATTGGCGCTCTGGAATGCAGATTCCATTTTCCTAAATACTTGCATTAAGCATTTAGGAAACTATTACATACGCGCCTCGTAACAGATAATTTCCATTAGATACATAGTTATTTACATTGACAATACATTCACTTTAAATACGGCACAGCCCGGTTGCCTACAGTTTGTTACCCGCGACTTCTATAATAGCTCGACTGATTTTTTCATCATCGACTTCAAGGGTTATACCTTTTTCACTATAAGCTGATAGGAGAAGTAAACAAAACTTCAATGTATCACTCCGCTGAGCACATGGCAGCACCACGTGGAGGATGACGAAAAGACCCATGAGAGGAAATTGCTTCAGACAGAATGCGAATACAGTATATTGCGCAGCTTGGGGTTCATTAGCTTTTAAACACTGTATGTCTTATTCCTATATTTTGCCTTACATCCTAAACTTCTAACACATAATGCTAAGAGTAGACAAATAAAAGTACCTGAACAGTTCGGCATCTGTGTTTAAAGGTACTGGATTAAACTGTTCTTAACTTCAGGCTTTAGAAATCATTTATTTAATGACTAATATCAGTATACCATTTTTATTTAACCTTTTATGAGTCAACAAGTTAAAAAAACGATTAGCACTATAGATTAAGCACAACATAAAACAAACGCGACCCAAGCTAATCAAGCAACAATTCTGCATCACTAACAAAGAACTTCAATTATTACCAAACAATGGCCAATCGTATTCATTGTCGATTAAAGGTGGGTACTTTTCACGGAATTTGTTAAAAGAATTTAACACAAATTTCTTCTTTCCATTTCCCGCGTTTATGTTTTCCACAGTGGCATAAAATTCTCAGCCGGAAACCGGAAACGAACTGCAGCGACAGCGCATACCCTCTTAAACCATCTGCTATGACGGCTCATTTAGTTATAGGTGAATCTCAACAAACACATTTAGTTTCATAAATTTAACTGTTACAATAATGAGTTTTTTAAATTTCTCTGCACAGGAACAACCACAAAATGTTACGATCTGAACCGAACTATTTTTTGTAGAGGAAGAGACGACATGCTAAGCGGGAAAGGTTCTAGTTTGCAGACCATTCAATGAGGTGCTGTTTTGTCAGGTGATTTTGTTTACTTCTCCTTTCAGCTTATAGTGAAAAAGATGTAGATATTTTGGTCTATTCTCACCATTTCTTCAGTGTTTGCTAACATCATTTAACCTATTAGGAAGTATAATAAGGCGAATCTAGCATTTAGCATCTCACGTACTTCAGTCATGATGTCACCAATTGTATCTGTAGTTTTCAGTTATTATTATAACTTATTGCCTATTGCCTAACTATGATTGCCGTTCAGTTTAGTTCCTGTCTGATAAGGTTACCTTCCTTAATATCTACCAACGAGTATCTGGCCACAAATTTGCGGACTCAATTTGCCTTATTTGGTGTGATGTCACTGTCCAAACTTCAAATCCACACAACAACGGCTGTGCAACTAACTGATGTAATTTCAGTAATGTTCGTTATAATATGTCTTTTAATGATCGCAGAAATGTCTACATTTATTAAATTACAATTATGCGCCCTTTCTTTGTGTCCAATGTGGTATCTTAAATAACTGTTCTATAATATTTTTATTTATTACTCTTTATGCTTTCTGATCGATGGGTCACATTTTATTTATTTATCCTTTTATGTATTTTGTTCAATTGTTTTCAGAAAAATCGTTAACGTTTACTTTTTTGAAAAAAAGCAAAAGTAGTAACATGATGATCAAGTTCTTCGGACTCCTTCTTGAGGCGGTTTGTTTTCTATGGGAGTAATACCCACTATTTCTGCGCCGAGGGTCCTAGCCCAGTATCGCGTTGCTTGCCTCTCCTTGTGGATTCACAACCGTCCCTTGTGTTGCTTGATGTGATGATTATAAGGTGTCGGGTTCTACCAGCTGCCCGAACTTCGCACTCTTAACTGCTCTTCGTCATTTCGTCACCTTTCATCGCCCCGTGTGACTTAGATCTATGCATTTGTCGCTGCTGACATCCGAAGGGGTTTTCAAACGTTGTTAGGTGGCACATGTAATATTCTTCTTCTTTTCGTTTTTGGGTGAATAGGTGCCAGGTTATGTAGTTTGTATATAGGCTATAAGTAAAATGGGCCAGTCTTAGTGCACCGTAGTTTTGGCAAGCCATGTGTCTGCTTCATTATGACTACTCCTCTCATTTGCTCTTATGAAGGTTAATGTGTATGTTTCTAGGCGATTAATTCTAATATTGTATATTGCTATAGTTTATTGCCTATTATAATTTCAAAACTTTTTAAACTTCTTGCTGTATTGCTTTAATTGCTAATTTGAAAACACTTGTACAACTAAAGTACAATTTGTTTTTGTGTTCTCTTGATTAAACACATAACTTGAATGCTTTTTAATAACCTTTTGCGGGATATACACATCCAATACCCTAATTCCGATGCCCTTTGTACACGTATTTATCGAGATTGCGGAATTTACTACCCTTTAATAACTTTATCTGCAAGCCAGTTCAAATTAATCTGTAAAAGTTCGTTTATTTATAACATGTAGAATTATACCAGTAATTGCTTGTTATCTATATATTTTTGTGACTCCCAGTCATTTATACTTGTCACTTAGTAGTGAATAGGGGACCAGCTGTCCTTTCTAAACTGCTCCCATTCAAGACAATAAATTATAGGTTACACAATGGGATACCTCGCACCGCGATATACATAGACATATTATGGCTGCTACCCCTAGGAAAAAAGGATGAAGTGAAGGAACTACAGGAGGCTACAGGTCGCATGATGACCTTGTTACCAGAATTTAAGAGAGTACTAATATTTTTCTTTATTAAGATGAAATCCGTAGTCAGCTAGTTTCTGGGTGCATCGTCCAAAAAATAGGTTAGTTAAAATTCGCTATTTCCTACAGCCTTGTCTGACTTCGTGAGTAAAAGCGTTTAAGCTTATTTACTACATTTCCAAATTTTAGGTTATGATACTAACTTTTTTACTTCAATGTTATGTGTAAGATGTAATTATTTTCATAAGTTAGTTTTATTAAACTTATTCAACGTTTTTTCGTAATCTATAAAAAGGTATGTAAATATATTAAATAAGGCATAATTTTCAATTATTTGTTTTCTAGTAAACCAATGTTAAACCAAAACAAAAAGTTTATATATTCTTCCTTAAAGTAAGAACTATCATATGGATTTCGACACTGATTACACTGATGCCACTATTGTTTCTAGATTTCTTCTCATCTTCACAGGCCTGAGTTAGCGAGAAGCGTTATTGGGCGCTACAAATCATTCAGTTGATGAAGTTGGCATAGAAAACTCTGATGTGACACATTCGCATGACTTTTTCTACCCTGTATCGTTTATTAGTGGGTACATAAATTATACTTAGTCAAGCTCATTTTTCTATCTACTACATTTTAATCCAAATAAAACTTTGCAGGAATAAATACATCGCGAGAAACAACTGAATGTTGAAAGGACTAAGAGAATGACCAAGAAATGAACAATTCGAACCTTTAATAACGGTTTATGTCACAAAAAAACTTAATTGAAATAAATTGTGTGATTTAAAGAGATCTACACTTTTTGTCCACTACATTTTCGTCTATCGCTTAACGTTTACCACCTATACAAGATTACACAAAATTCTCTCCGAATGAAGAGGACTTCATAAACTATTCTCCGAAAATTCAAGATATGTACTTTATTTGTCATGTAAATATCTTTAATATATGGTATTTTAATCAAAATCGTTAAAGCCATTTTTAGAAAATAAAAAAATTCAAAAAATGTTCCATGTTAAGGGTAGTTTGTGGTGAGGGGAGTTTGTTGAAAATCTTCGTGTCGTATCTTTGGAAGATATTGAACATAAATACCAAAGTTTGTGTTTATCCGATTTTTCGTTTTTGATTTATGCTGTTCACAGACGCACACATGTCTATAAAATGCTTTATTTGGATTTAGGGCGCCTCAAAACATGTATTTGCGCTGAAATCCCGGTATCGAATTTTTTGGTTGAATTCAATACTTTCCCCACTTACTATACGTAGTAAAGAAAGTAAGAATGGAAGATACCGATAATAATTTAAGAATTATTAATGAAGAAATCGTGTTATATAACGACAACATAATGACTTGGAATAAAGCTGTTGATGTTACACAAACTTGCATCCCTAAGAGCGGAAATGAAGATTTCGCATTGTTAATTTCTTGCTCCTGACTACAAAGAAAACGCCTGCATGACCGATGTTTCCGACAGTTAGATACTTACGAATGGGACAGGGCGTGGCAGACTCTTGAGGGATATGGACAAAGACAGCCTTTCTAGAAGCATCCTCCCTTTGATAAAACACCTGGAGACCGTATAAAAAAGACGAAACGTCACAAAGAAGAAAATGGTATCCATTATTCCCGTATATTGGGACTGGGGATTGCAGATGTAGCCGTCACCGGCGACGTGACAGAGAAATGCTCTTGTACCAACTCCCACACATTCCTTCTCACAATAGATGCTGTATACGAAATTTTATAACACTTCCGCTAATGGTCTTCTATCTGGTTCCTATGGTGTTCAATACCGTAAAACTATAATTGAAAATTATAAAGTATGGAATTATGTTTACGTCTCACTAATTAATTTCTATTTAAAAATATTTATGAAAATGTTAGATAATACAATAATTAATAACATACTTAGAAACAAATGTTCATAGCAACGATTTTTATATTGAAATGAGTTATGTTCATTCCTTTGATGGCAATATCGTATTTAGAGAAATGTGTCCGGATTCTCTCATGTTATAACATTATTTTGTTCTGTGTTAGCTTTTGAGCGCAGTATTAAAACCATTGAGTTTTTCATAATAATTAAATTCTTATGTTATTGTCCACCTATGCAAAATGAAAATTTATAAGTTGGTATTCATTTTGTGCGAAATAATGTGTGTATGAACAGATTCACAATATTTTTATTTTCCAAGAAAAGGTTCTTCTTATCAGGGTTTAGCAGGAACATTGATTTCTTATGCCATGAGAGAAGCGGAAGACAGAAATGGTATTCTTTTCGGTGCATTAAACGAAACTTGGAGAAAAAGAAAGAAGAAAGAAATGTCCACAATGCTATGGCGCTAATCACCAATTACCCATAAAATATCTGATTTTTGGCAGCCTGCCTTGCTTCTTTCTTTAATGTTCCAAACTATGTCCATTATTAACCAAGAGTTTTTCAGCTTCTGAAACACTTAATCAAAACGACTTGATCTATTCAAATTCTTTCTTTATATCCAAGCTCTTTCAGTGACAATAACAGAGGAAATTTCATTAATTGCACGTTGATGCTGAATAATACAGATAATAACACCAATAATATAAATATTAATATTTCTTTTATCGTGGATAAATCTATATGAAGAACCAGCAAAACACAAGTAATAAGTATATCTGACTATTCCACGCAAGTGCAATATGAATATTAATTTAAGAACCTTGGATACAATATATCACGGTTTATTACAGGGTAATTATCATATTTAGGTGAAGCGAGAATACTATCCGATAATGTGCCTCATTTGTTAATTATTTCCTATTGTGGGAGATTTAGAACAAAATAGTTTAAGGGAAGTCGAAATGGGCTATCTCGCCAATGTTAAATTTATTCATTGATATCACATTGTCTCAAATACTGTTCAAGATAATTAGCTGCATCTTTCAAATCATGTTGATTGACGAAAAAGAATGGACTTTTGTTTGCCAGAAGAAAAATTGTGATTTTGTTAATATAATACCTAAAATGTGATAGAAAGATGTTTATTGCCTTAAAGAAATAGCTATACATTATACATAAAAATCCTTGTTTCTAATATAAGACTTTTTAACCATAAAATAATGATTAAAAAAAATGCGTGAGACTCTCGCGCGTTGGAAGTGAAACTTTTTAGGTTCTAGCATTTATTGATGATTTTCTTACTTAACGATAGGAAATGGTTATGTGCAATTTGATTGAAGAAAATCCCTCTTAATTAAATGAAATATTTCTTTTATTCATCAATGTTCATTAATTCATACTCTAATAAAGAAACTATGGGTTTATGATAGCTTCCTCTCTTTTTCAACTGCCGGTTGGAGTCGGAGAAGGGGAAGTGTTTCACTTTTCGTCTGATCCAAGTCAATTTGCCCTACCGCGGCTAAAGAAGTTTCACTTAAAAAATTCAGCACTTCATATCAATTAGTTTCAAAGTAAGGGACATTTTTATCCAGCCTATTAATCAGAGTTACCTCAGTCCGAAAGTTCCATACACTTCAATTATGTGTTGTTTTAACATAAAATAGTAATTAATTTACGGCAGCACTATTATATTTGAGTTATATGGCATTTAAACACAGAAACATAAATTTTCCACCTTAATTTTCAAAATAAATGCCCGAAAAATGAGGGCAGTGTATCTGAGGGTTTACACGTATTGATTTCTATTTTATTGAGTTTATCATAAGGATATTTTTCAATTTCATATTTATTTTGAAAATAATAATAGTTCAGCTTTGTACATGACTATAAACGTTTTAAAATCAAATAAATCTTTGAAATCTGAAATTATATTATCATTGCGCAAGAGATATAATGTTTATCTGAGAAATAAAGCAAAACAAAAAGAAAGAAGAAACTATAATTTGGGGAAAGGGTTCGAACCTCAGAAGTTCCAACAGATACCTATTTATAACTTCCGGATATCAGCCCATAATTTGACAGAACTCAATATGACTTATGATTACGGAATTAATCTAAAGGCTCGCACGCAGAGATGTCAATGTGAATCGACCGTGGGGATGATGGAACTTTGTCAAATTTGCGGTTCGAGAGTTTGCTTCTTGCCTAAGGGTGTATATAGACATGATCTGTTGTCATTCAATACTTATCTACAGCGTAATAAGCCTTTTTAGATTAATATTTTTCAAAGCAGCTGTGAAGAAGAGCGTTATATAGGTACGTTACCTGGGTTTTTACCGATGTTGAAATATTTTCTCTAGAAGGGCAACTAAGAGCTAAGAACTCTAATTTATATAGAATTATTGTTATTCAGTAAAAGGGGTATTTAGATCGAAAATTGCATCCTTTAAATGAAATAGTACCTATTAAAATAGCAGAAACAAAATTTCTAAGGTGAAATATTTGTGTAAATTGGTATTAAACTTACATATTTAAACAGGTTAAAGTAGATTTAAATAATTTATTTGAAAGAAAGAAGCAGAAAATTCTTATCTAAATCCCTAAACTGATATTCAATTTAGCGAAGTTCTGTAGCGCCTTTCTCGTTAAGTGTTTGCACAACAAAGATGTGGTTAACCTTATTGGTGCCCTGATTTGATTTGCTTTTTAATATACTTGTGACTATAATTAAATTGTTAATCCAACCTTGTGCTCAAATAAAAGACATTGATTCACTATAGATTAGATTTTTAACCCTTTGATGCTCTTCAATCCAGCGAAAACTGCTCATTGATATCTGTAATTATATGAAATGTATTTAAGGTGGTAATTTTAAGTGCTTCGCTTTGTAAAATAAAATGCGTTCACACTGAACTCCTTACTGTCTAGTAGTTCAATCTTTAGTATCTTGGTTTCATATAAATTTTCTTTATTTTTATATAAACGTGAATAGGGATGATTTCATGGAAGAATAAATGTTTTAAGTGATTAAAATGGAGTTGTGGACGAATGTCCCGTCTTTGTACCAGAAGTAATTTGTATGCTCTTCTTTTCTTTCTTTCTTTTTTATAATAGGAAGACACGGTAACCTTGAACGACTTATCCAAAAGTAGGATCCCATTTCTTTGCTCGGTTAGGTAGAATAAACTTCAAAGTCTTCAGGGATTTTAAACTAAATAACGCATGAATTACATAAAATGCAGCACAACTTTTAAGCATGATAATATAAATGAGGTTTCAAACCAGAAGAAGGAATTTAATGCACAAGAGATCTGTGGGTGACATATTTCATATTTTTGTTTCATCATTTAGAGACAACATATTGCTTTAAGCTCGGAGCTTGATTTAATTAAAACGCACATCACTTTAAGCTGTTACTATTGTTAATACACTTGTGTCATCTGCAAATAGGACTGCATTACCTACCTCTTATATGGCTAAAGAGAGAGAATTTATTTATTAGAGGAAAAGGACCCAGAATTGATCCCTGAGGAGCTGTGGTTTAAATTCTTGAGCAACCTAATGTGTTGTTTTTAAAAGAGAGTTTCTATTTGCATTGATATTTGAAGCAAATGCACTTAAAATCGTTTATTAATGACAAACTGAATGCTTTAGAGCACTTTAGTAGAATATCCAAAAAAACGCTGTCTCCGTTCGATTTGCTTCAACTTAAGGCAATCATACAAAGTATCATCGCGTACCAGCTCTTAAGCTCAGCGAATATACCTGGATAGTGTTAGTTCAGTACAAGGAAGTTAACTGCTGCGACCCACCATCTCTTTCGTGCAACTCCATCAAAAACACATCAGCCGTTTTCTTTCAGCGCCATATAGATTTACGGCTAAGGGTTTTGGTGATCACTGTATTGCATGTGGATTATGTAAGAAAGTAGGGAAAAGCTAGGGCAAATGCTATCCATAACAAAAGGGAAACATATAGTGGGCATTAGTGGGTACATCCGCTTACAAATATTATTCATCCTTGTACTTTGGGGCAAGGAGAAAGATATCCCTTCAATGTTTATATTATTTACTAAACAGATGTTAATGAACGTTTATTTATTTAATTCGCAACCCACCTTAAACCACATTTTACTACAAGAAAATATTGTATGCACAAACTAGAAAACAATCAATGAGGAACAAAATTGATATAACATATTTAGCATTTTTATACGAAATAACCTATTTACTAAAATTTGATCAAATCCTCGATGCAGATTATTTTATAGCAATGCTACGGAACAAACTTATAACTCCACTCACATGTATCTAGCGGATTTTCTAGCGCTGCGTTCATTTTGTAGGGTTATGGTGAGCGAGGGCGTAGTAATACGATGTTCTCCCTAACCCGGCTGAACGCGTGTTGAATTACGCTGCACGGCGATGTAAAAGTAGTGGCGCTATTCTGTGCTACGTGACAGCGGAGGTTAGTTTCCGAATTGCCCTTGCATTAAGCACACGCTCACTCTTACGCACGCATACACACACGCGCGCTCTTGTCGGAAGTATACAAATTATTTCTGTGATAGTGGTTTAATGTTCTTGTTTATACAATTCGACACTCTAGCTCATCTTATATTTTTATACTTTTACTCGAGGTTACAGTTTACGTATATATCGTTTTTTATTTCGGAAACTTATAGTATTGGACCCTAGTTGAAATAGCACTTTGGGAAACATTATCACTACCCTGCTTTTCGAAAATGAGACTCTTAGAAAAACATTTCCGTAAACATCTCCGGCAATCTTTTTTCTTTCTTTCTTTTTACTTACATATTCTTTATTGTCACTTCAACTATAAAGTCATATCGCAACTACTTAAGAATAAGAACATGATTACAAATGAAAATACAATATTTTTAACAGCAATAGTACATACAACATTAAATTCTCTAGATAAGTGTGCTATACATTGTTATACAATTTTGTCGCTTTCATAAAGTTTAAAGTTCTTTGTTGTACTGAATTTAGGGCGTCTCTGTGTTGTACATAGCGACGGCAGCTGTAACGAAAATGATGAACTGTGAGGCTGGATCTGCAGAGGTCGCACATAGAAGGAGGGTCACGGTTGAGGAGATGTTTATGCGTTATAGAAGTATGTCCAATACGTAGTCGAGTTAATACAACTTGGTCTTTGAAATGCTAGTGTTGAAGTTTAGACTCGAAAATGCAGACATCGTGTAACTTGCTTCTAGATGTGGCTTTCCATGTTTGTCCACATTGATTAATGCAAGTCTTTTTGATGAAGTTGATGAAGTCCGTGTGTGGAATCTTTATGTCCTGAGGGGGATGTTTGGTGCCTTCTTTGACTGCCTAATCAACTGATTCATTTCCAGAATTCCGACGTGGGACAAAGTCCAGGCGAATGATACTGAATTACATGAGCTTATTATTTGGTTGTACAGTTTCTGAAGTTCCTTAACAACATTTTGAGTGGGTTGAGGTTTGTTGAATAGATGTTAAAGCACTTAGGGAGTCCAAGAATTATTATGTAATTATGTAGGTTATATTTTTAAGTATATATTCCAATGAGAGTTAAATTGCGAACAATTCATAGGAATGAACAGAAAGATAGTTGGGAAGACTATATTGTATGGTGTAATCAGGGAATATCGCAACACATTCATTATGAACAAGTCTGGATCCATCAATGAAGATATGAGTGTGTGTTGAATACGTGTATACAGTTCGTTAAACAGACGTTTGTAAGAAACGCTATCTGTTGAAGATTTTTCTTGTCTAGCCAGTGATGTGTCATAAAGGGGTATGTGAGTCTCCGTGGTATATAATCTGAATCTATGGAACAAGGGAGCATATTAAGCAGAGTAATGTTAAATTCCTTGAGGTACACCACGAGGCGTGTTCTCGTTCTATTTATTTTTCTTTGCTTTTGGTCAGCGGTTTTCCAACTCGATCTGTGTTGACAGCATATTGACTGTATTAGTAGAGCGAAAATTAATCTGATGCTAGAAGCTGTATGGATCGACTAAACTGTAGGTACTCAGTGTGGGGTTTTGTGTTCGCAGGAGAAAAGGTTATGTAGCAAACATCCCTAATGTAGCTCACTCTAATTTAGCGTGGATGCGAGGAATCAATTAATACGAGCAAACAAAAATGTACGCCCGTTTTAGGGATCGAACCGTTCACTCCCATTTGCTACGGACGAGAGACTGTCTAAAAGGTCTACCAGAGAATATAAATAGAAGCACGAATTTATATTTCGGTATCGCTGCGCTGATGAATTTGTGTGCAGGACCGACCTACAGCTAAGTTCTAATAAAACTATTCATCAATAAAACTCCTCGATTTGTCACCAGTTTTATATTGCACTATTTTACAGTCTTGGCGGTACATAAATGCGTTTCATGCATCTACTGAGCATTACGAGGGCAATTCGGAAAGTAGGTTCAATTAATTTTCTTAAGGAATGTTACTTTATTTATGAACTTTTACTGTACACGAGTGAAAAGTAAACCGTTAATTTATATTTTGCAACATAATTTCCAGTTAAACTCGGTATTTTTCGTCGCAAGCTTTGAAATCCCTTGTCACCTGTGACTGCATCTAAGCTATTTGTTGATGTTCTGGATTAGATGATAGTCATTTGGAGACAAGTCCGGGTTATACCATGGATAATCATAAATCTCCTTTGAACTGTTGCAGGAGATTTTGAATGCGTGCAGCAGTATGCGGCCGAGCATCATCGTGGAACAAAACAACCCGAAAAATCAACATGCCACGCCAATTGCTTTGAATTGCTCGCCTAAGTTTAGTTAGTGTCTGACAGTAGACGTCAGATTTTGTTGTGCGGTTCCATTGACTCCGCCAACAATACATCTTGTTTGTTCCAAAAACGTTTCAATAAGCTTTTTTGTTGAAAATGTTTGAATGCATTTTTGTGATTTCATAGCGGAGTTGTTGTGTCATTTTGTTGCTGCAAAATTCACATAGCCAACCCACGTCTCATCTCCCGTGACAATCTGGTCGAGAAATTTTTCACCTTCATTCTTGTAGCTTGAAGGAATGTCAGTGCTACTCCCATTCTCCTGGTTTGTTTTTTTTTTTTTTTTTTGGCTTCTGACAGAATTTTCGCAACCACCGAACATAAAACTTGCGATAGCCTAACCTCATCACTTCCTACAGAACATTCTATTGAATTGCGGAAAATTGTGTAGTTCTGAAATTGTAAAACAGCGATTTTGTCTGACTATATCATCCATATTTTCAGCAAGTTCATCATTCACATCAGACAATCCTCTACTTCGTTCTTCATCATGGATCTTAGTGCGACCATTTTGGAATTGAGGCATTAACTTGAACGATACGCTTACCCATAATGTTCCCATACACTGCAAATAAACTGACGATGAATTGCAGTTGCAGTTCTCTTCCCCACATCTCTCAGCACAGAAACCGTATCACTCCATGTACCTCACCCTTGGTGGGCGCATCTATTGCTGCACATATTTTATAAGCCTATCTTGGTGAGAGAAACAGTCAAATGCGAACTCACTGTGACACTGCCAGGAGGGTACTGAAACAAATTACATAGCGAATCAAGAATAGCGCTGCTACTGCCTCAACTGTTTGCGAACGAGACCGGATCTTACTTTCCGAATTGCCCTCGTATTTTGATTGCGTGCGGTAGCAGACGTTTTCACAGCCAATATTTCAGTCAAACTTCCCGAGGTTTGTGCAACTTCTCTGCTTTAACTACACAGCTGTGACGTAAATGCGACCGCCCACTGAGATGCAATATGCTGCACACTTAGCACAATTGGCAGTAGGCCAAAATAAAATTGGAATACATTTTTCGCCTCATCCACTCCATACTTAAGGAGCCATTCCGTTGCTAAGCTGCTGTGTCTGCTACCTTCTTCTTTAGACTATTATGATCCCCCTATGTAGATAAAGCGATGAAATTGCTGTACAAGAAGAGTTTATATTGAAAACCAGTATTCAAAGCACCTCCAGGGCTAGGCAGTCCAACTTGCAGCACAGTATGCTTATACACAAACTTGAAGCGTCGCGAATCAGCGCACTAGCTCTTCAGGATCGTATTCTATGGAAACAAAAATCTTAATTAAACTAATCATAAGTGGGCCCCTGCTGATGTTTATACCCAGGCTTGGCGAACCAACTTTATGCTCTCCCACAAAGCCTATCATTGGCTGTTTTTGCTTATTGGCTTCAATAAAATATTGAAATATAAAAATTACAACTTTTATGCTATAAATGTTTACTGGGATAACATGCATCATTCACAATAAGATACTATAATGTGGCTGAAGGTTCCTTATTATAGCCTAGAAAACCTTAAGAACTGTAATCGCGCTGTCGTATTCGGTGAACGTCAGCTTTGAAGCTAAGATGACTGCTGGCTGTCATAAATGAACAGTCAGTAGTGTGATGAGGTTCCATTCAGATGTATTGTTCTTCAGAGAAGTTTCTTTTTTACGACCAGTTTCCTTTCACATCCTGCCTTCCAAACCTCTTCATCCTCTTCAATCCCCTTCTCATATTTCAATTTTCTCCGTATCTCTTTATGCTTGAATTAACCATTCTTTCGCTGGTCTTCTTTTCTTTCTTCTGAACGATAAAAACTTAGGAACTTCCCTGGCCAGTCTCTTTAACCATCTTTTTCAAAGCACCATACCGTATAATCGATATTTTCCATTCGTTTTGTGGGCATTCATTTATCTTGGTATTTTTGTTATTAATATTTTGGGTTCTTGATATCTTACAGAAGTCTCAATCAAACAAACCATTATATTTACTTTCGTCAATATCCGTTCTTTTGATTTGATGCGAATAATAAGGTAGTAGCATTGAAGAGCTTTTTGGAATATATACACTCATATTTTGAGAGAATCAACAAAAACTGAATGAAAAAAATCACGGATACACATATGGATTTATGAATTTAATATGGATAGAAGTAAATGCTCTTTCTTTTACTAGAATGAAAATACATCAAAAACTATAATAGATATGCAATAATTATTTTTCCATTGAAACTACCTCTTTTTTACACCAAAACTGAAACATGCTTATTTCTTATTAAGATATTTACTGTTTTGGTAACTTTTCTTCAATGTTACCTGTCCATACTCATTTTAATTCATCTAATGTTACAAATTTAACAGTTACAGTGGTAAACTTCAGAAATAAAAAGCAATTTAGAAAATTACTACTGTCTAAGGAAAACGTCGTTTTCAAAACTGAACTTTAGGGATGTAAAGTAAAAGGTTTCGTTAGAATTAGCGTAAACACAAATCACACAACATTTAGCTTTTGTAAATGTTTATATTTTAGTGTTTCTACTTGTACAAGACAGAGTAAACACACCTCTTAAGTACTTAAATCGCAATCTGATTGACAACCTGTTATCTACTGTCAAAACATTATAAGCTGCATGTCAGAGAAGACACTCTGCTGTCATTAAATTTGGTTGCTTTGATTGTAAGGGCAGACTCCAGGATCTATTATTCCATAAACCACACAACATGCAACTACAGCCAGTCATCCAGCCTTGTACAGCGTGGTTTTCAGCGGATCCATGAGATCCCCCCCCATTTCTTTCAGGATCAGTGCATACTCATTATTTTTTTATTATATATTCTTTATTGTCGCTTCAACTTTAAAGTCTTATCGCGACTACTTTAGAATATAGAACATGATTACAATGAAAATACAATGCTTTAAACAGTAATAGTTCATACAACATTAAATTCTCAAATAGGTGTGTTACACATTGTTATATAATTTTGTCGCTTTCATAAAGTTCAAAATTCTTTGTTGTGCTGAATTTAGGGCATCTCTGTGTTGTATTTAGCGACGGCAGGCTGTAACCAAATGATGAACTGTGAAGTTGGATCTGCACACAGGAGGAAGGTCACGGTTGAGGAGATGATTGTGTGTTATAGAAGTATGTCCAATACGTAGTCGAGTTAATACAACTTGGTCTTTGCGGTTGATTGAAGTTTGGACTCGGAAATGTAGACATCCTGTAACTTGCTTCTAGATGCGACTTTCCATGTTTGTCTCCATTGATTAATGCAAGTCTTTTTGGTGAAGTTGATGAAGTCCGTGTGTGAGATCTTGATGTCCTGAGGGGAATGTTTGATGGCTTCTTAGGCTGCCTTATCAGCTGATTCATTTACCAGAATTCCGACATGAGATGGAGTCCAGGCGAATGATGCTGATTTACCTGAGATTAGTATTTAGTTGTACAGTTTCTGAAGTTCTTTAACGATTTGGGGGGGGGTTGATGTTTGTTGAACGAGTCGGAGAATATTATGTAATTATTTTAGGTTATTTTTGTAAGTATATATTCCAATGAGAGTTGAATTGCGAACAATTCACAAGAATAGACAGAAAGATAGTTGCGGAGACTATATTGTATGGTGTGATCAGGGATTACCGCTGCACATCCATTATGACCATCAAGTCTAGAGATAACGAATGCAGTGCACACAATTCGTTAAACAAACGTTTATAAGAAACACTATCTGTTGAAGAGTTTCCTTGCCTAGCCAGTGATATATCAATAAAGGGGCATGTGGTTCTCCGTGGTATATAATCTGTATCTATGAGACAAGGGAACATACTAGGCAGAGTAATGTTAAATTCCTTGAGGTACGCCGAGAAACGAGTTGAAAAATCAGAAGGTTGTGCTGATTCTGTGGTATTAGAATTGGATCTGCTGTATTTCTGCACCAAGCCTTCCAACTGTCTTGCTACTTTCAAAAATGAATGAAACGACTAATATTTGTTTAAAACCAATAACTGCACAGATGATAAATGTACGCATAGCTTCATTTTGAGGCGGAAATAATTAGCTTGATAAACAATTCTAAGGATATAACTTTTAGGAGCTCACCCTTATACTGGTTGTAAAAATAAACAAATATATGGAGGACTGCCTCATAACCTCATACGCATAAAATTCCAGCGCGGTAAATGAGGGAGGCTCACTTTATGAACTACCTTCAACTTTATACTAATTCCAACCAAATTTTAAATCCTTGAGTGAATTTTCCTTAAACTTTTAGACAGTCTTTCAATTCTTTACTTACTGCTTAGCCCTAAGACTAAAACTTAAATTGAGTTTCATTTATTAACTCTCTTTAACTACTATGGTCCTTAGCGTCCCATTCTATATTAGTCGTGAAAGACCGGAAATTTTGCTCAGAAATCTCTATTAGCTTTGAGGTTCTTTTACGTGTCATAAATCTATGACGTGGGACCACCGGCTTTATTTCCTTCTGAAGTAAGGGTCGAAAAAAATCCATTGTCCTCCGCCAAGGCTGAACCCGCGATCTCAGAAACTAGAGGCTAGCATGGTACCCATAGTCCACGGAAGCTCTAAAACTGGCGCTCTGTATAAACTACCCTTCGCCCTCCCGAATTCAACCAAATCTGAAATATGCCGACAAACTTAATTGTATTTTTGTTATCCTTTATCCATGCACCAGGCCGTATTTTACTTCATGCGCGCGGAACGCCTCAGTTGAGAAATTCACTCCATTTCAGATAATAAATCTCGAGTGTACATGGAGGTTTCCTGAGAACATGCCAGAAACCTGTGAATAGCAAAGACAGCATTTCCAATATATTTTATGATAAGGTATGTACTTCTTCTCATTGTAATTGTAACTTCAAATGAGAATGTGAGGCGGTTGCGTCGATATTATACTGGTTTCGGCGGTAGTGCGAGCTGTAGCGGCCGGTGCGTGAGTCACCACGCGGTGGCCACAGTGACAAAGAAAGGCACTGTACTTCTCTGTCTGTGAATAATATGCTTCTTAAAAACAAAGAAATCGTAAGAATCACCCAAATCTCATACCAAGTCAGGCACCTTTTAGGGGTATAAAACGAATGTTTGCATGAAGTCCTCCCCATGTCAACCAACAATTTACATGAAATGCATTTCGTTGTTTCTGCTTTCTCAAATTGTTCTGACGATTCTGATTAAGATTTCTATCTGGGATATTCGAATGAAGATCTTGTTTATTCGGTAGATAACCTTATGGTTCTTAATTTTTGCAACCCTTTTATTTATTTATATTGGTAGAATTAACACGTTGGTGTTAATTTGCATTCTTTTGTTGCACATCAACGAAATATTCGACTTCAGTTCTACAAATATTTGTACAACATTCATTCATTATCTGTTTACCCTCCTCTTATGTAGGACTTACACTCCTCAGGACTTACAAGCGGGTGCCTGTGTCAGAGGCCCGTCGAGGAGCAGACACTCATGGATCAGACAGAGCATCCAGGATGGGTGCTCAGCCCGATGCCTGGTATGGGATGAAGGAAGTAGATGAAACGAAATGTTGGTGAATGAATGGCGGGGGAAACCGGAGAACCCGGAGAAAACGCCGCTTCGTCCACCACAAATGCCACATGCAGGTCCCTGGGATTGAATCCGGGCCGCCTCGGTGGAAGGCGAGCGTTCTAACCACTCGGCCACGGCGCCGCCATTTGTATAACAATTATGAAAATAAACGATACCGGAAAGAATCGTTTATCTTCTTAACACCAAATTTAAAACATGTCCGTATTTCATTGCACTACTCTTTTTCTCATTAGTTTTTCCTATTTGTTCAATGAACTTTAAATGCATTATTACAGCTTAAACCTAAAATCACTACTTACGCAATTCAAATTCGTTACAATGCTTAGTGGTAACCACTCCTATAAATGTGCCAAAAAATCCGTACCCTATGGGTGGGTTCGAATCCTTGTGTATTCCGAGCCAAAAACGGGGACATGACGCCGCGGTTTTTAATTACTTTAAGTAAGAGAATGTAATTTTTATATTTAAATTAATAAAAAAGTTTTCAGCTAAAATATGCATTATGAACTTTTAATAGCAATAACCCTATTATGGAAAGGGGATTAGGCATACTGATCTAGAGGGTTAGGTGCTAATGTGTTTTTTTTATATTTCCCTATCAGTAAGCTTGGAATTTGTAAATAACATCGAATTATTTAAACATGTTCTGGAGTGCTAATATCATATTGGAGATATGCAAGTATGCAAAGCAACTGTTAGCGTCCACTTTCTTGTGTTTCTCATTAGCTCAAACACAGTATTTGTAGTATCATGGCTAACTTAATTACATTGACTCATTGACTTGCTTTTTAGCAGTCTCAGCGGACCAAACCATATAAGCATTTAAAACTTTTTTTTTTTTGCCATGTTTATGAAGAGTAACATAAACAGGAGAAGAGAAGAGAGTTACTTATAGACTAGTTATGAAGGTAAATCTAAAGAAAGTGCTGTGACTCTTACACATTAGATATTTTATTAAGGGTGCTGATTGACAGATATTAGGGAGTAAATCTGTTTGATAATCGAACTAAACATTTTAAAAGTGTTGTTGCATTATTATTATTATTATTATTATTAAAATAGTTAAGTAGAAAATAAAGGAATTTACAGGGTTATTCAAAAAGAAGGAACGGATTTTAAATATTCATTTTTAATGAACGACAATAGATAGCAACACATACGAAACACCATTAAATAGAGGAAAGTTCAAAGTTTTAAACCCCGCCTATTACTTCCATTCAGTGCCTACAGCAGCGCTGTCTTTGTTTACGAGAAAAGGGCGACGCCACAGGAAAAGTCGTTTTGTGTGCTGCATTATGCAAAGAGCGAATCCATTGTTTCATTGCAACGTGCATTTCGTTGTAACTTCAACAACGAGCCGCCTCGTCATAAAAAAGTTTATAATCGATACAATAAATTCGTAGAAGATGGTTGCGTATGCAAACGGAAAAGCTACTGGTTGTCCTCGCATAACAAATGGTGCTCATTTAGAACACATAAAATAAAATTTTGAACTTTTCTTTATTCAGTGATGTATCGCATGTTTCGCCATCTATTGTCGTTCATTAGAAATAACTATTTAAAGTCTGTTCCTTCTTTTTGAATAACCCTGTATAAAACTAAAAGGGACTATTAAACAAACATTAGTTAATAAAATCCGTAGAGAGACGATTTTAAAATGCAATAAGATGATGCCCTACAATCATGCTTTATGGACCTCAAACTTTGACATAAACAAAAAAAAAAGATGTGAATTAACAAAAATAAAATTACTAAGACCTGGAAATTAAAACTGAGTTTTATTTAAGGACGCACTTTAACTACTATGGTCCATAGCGTCCTATTCTATATTGTGCGTGAAAGACCGGAAATTTTGCTCAGAGGCCTCTTTATCAGGCTTGAGGTTCTTTTACGTCCGTAAATCTACGACACGGAACCACCGGCTTTACTTCCCTTCCGAAGGAAGCCATGCTAAGGATTTTTACGCCCGAAAAAATCCATCGCCCTCCACCGGGTTTGAACCCGCGACCTTGGGAACTAGAGGCTAGCACGGTACCACTAATCCACGGAGGACGACTAAGACCTCTGGTTATTCGTTTCTGGGTTCTCAGACAAATGATGACATTCAGGGAGAACTAAATGTAACCAGAATTTCAGAAGTACTAGTTCAATATGGAAAACAATTCTATGGCTAACTATGCAGGGTGTATACTTCCCGTATTCCAGTCAGCATATATAATTGCAACCCAGAGGAAGAAGAGAGGTGGAAAGACCGAGAAAACGTTAGAAGTACCAATTTTAAAACTTTATGAAGTCAGAACAGGCCAATAGCCCAAAACCATGCAGTATTTTTATTATTATTGTTATTATTATTATCATCAATATTATTAGGATTAGACGGTCGGAGGGGCCTCCGGTAACTGGAGCACAACACCTCACGTAGGCCATAGTGGGACCTTTGGTCTTCCAACGTAAACCCTGGAAGGGATGAAGGGAAAACAAAAAGGGCGACGATCCCTACGACGATGTGCGCTAGCAAGGACGGGGTCTCTAATGATTCCAACATGACTACAATGCTGACGTCGTCTAGCCCTGTCCTAGCTACCCGCAACATGGGGCTCCCGGGAATAGATGAGACACTTCCAGGAAAGGAGGAGGCCGCCAAGCGCCAGGAAGAAATCTTTCCGTAGAGTAAATTCCACCGTCCTGTCACAACATACCAACCGCCGTCCCCTGGTCCTACAACCCTGAAACAGATGAAAGGAAATGATGAGGCAGGAAATTCGTGATATAAAGGAGGTATCCGAGGAAACCATGAAAAAGCCGATGGTCAGAGTGGCCGGCCGACGGGAATCGAACCCGGGTCCTCTCAAATGGAGCCTCACAGGTTGCCGTGGAGCCATCTCGCTCGGCAGTAGTAGTGGTAATGACGGCGGCAGCTCTGTTCCACATTCACAGACTTCTTACAGTGCTCAGAAAGTACAATTTTGCATATCTTGCGATGAAAAGCATTTTAAAATAGACGTCGACGTTTTATTGATGGTTATGCTGAATTTGCTGGAAATATTGCATGTAAAGTAGCAGACACTGATATTCAGTTAGTAGCAATGAGGTTTTAGAACCGTTAAAGGCTACTTTAGAACAGAGAGAATTCCAAATGAAGACACTTCAAAGGAATTTAATATTACATAAGAATAATAACGATAATTGGCTCACTAATTGCGTGGTGAAGACTGGGAGGAAAGAAATGAAAAAAGATCGGGTCGCAGGAAAAGAAGCTTTGGAAGTTTAAATCTGGAGCAAAATATTTTCCTACAATAATTGGAAGTAAATATAATTATGTTTACTGCTGTGTTAACGTTTCAGTTTATTGCTGCCTAGGTCATACATGGCAGTTGTATCGTACCTGTTTACTGCATAGTAGAGGTGAGGAACTTGGTTGTTTTACAATTGCAGTTCCGACCGTTCTTGTTAAAAATATTAGGTTTCACTAATAACATAACAGCAAAATATTCTTTGGTCTACTATTGACTAGCTCATAACGAGGTGGGAATTTTTTTTTAGAGAACATAGATCGAAAATAAAAATACCAAGGTCTCGGTTTTCTCTTCCATAGTCCCAAGTTTGACAAGAAAAAAGTTTTTACAAATTAGAATGATTCACTAATAATATCTAATTCCTCGCATTTATCGTTGTTTAACAAAAGTGTTAAGCAAAAGAACTCATAAAACTGTGCAATTTTTCTCTCTTCAGTTTTCTTCTTGAAGGCATGCATCACCGGGAAAAAATGAAAAGCAACTGCAACCGATTCTCTCTACGTGCAGTTTTGGTCATAAGTTATATTAAGTACGGCCTTGCGCGCAGATACTTGTAACCCGGTGCGGGGACAAAGTTCTCCCATTCGAGTTTGTGTTGATACCTTGACGAAGGAATACGGTATTTTATTTTCATTTGTTCTCTGTCTCCATGCAGCGTGGTGTGTGTTAATTCTTCCTAAACATTCATTGGGGAATAAATGTATTAACGTCTGCTAGAACGCCTGAAATTTGAAGTTAGGTTAATTTCATGGTGGTGTTGTATTGTATTTCGACTGTTGGGGAGCCGAACTTGAAGTAGTTGCAACCGCACGTAGGTACCCGGTAGCCTTCGTTTCGTAGGTTTAAAAATATTAACTTTGTACTTTTGACTGTTTCTTTAAATATTATAAATTTATGTTTGCCTCGGCTGCGTCAGTATTTTTGTTAGAGACATGTTTCTCTTTGCAGGGTTGTGGTGCGACTGAAGAATGTAGGCTTACACAGATTATAATTTTACTTCACTCCTTTTATTAATGCTTGACACGATTGAAATAACACTTCACTCATATAGAGAGATGTGAGATTATTTTGTTAATTACTTGCACTTTTTAACACGTAAACTATTTTCTCACACAAAATACGTATTAAATTTCTCGAGGACACATCGCGCGTCCAGTTATGAGCACTGTCTACAAGCAACTGAATTGATTTCTTGCGCCTAAATTTGTAAATTTCTGTATTTCAAATCTCTGATTGGCTAATACTAGTCCAATAGAATACCTTCGTTTAACTAAAGCTTTTTCCGGTTGTTGATTGGCTATTTTATAAACTGTCACAAAAATTACATTTTTGCTTCTAAGAATTATAAGTAGTATTGTTAAACTTTCAAATTCATTATTGCCTCAAGGTTACCTCATGCTTACCTCATTGTTAGCAACTTTTAACCTATTATTCTCACAGCTCCTACATTATTAAATTACGCAATACATTCACATAACATTATTGCACATGTATACAATAATATAAACATATACAATGACTGTAATAATCACTTTTTATATCTTGTTACATACACATATTGCTTCTAGGCGGGCTGTTATTATATTTTTTTGTTATATAATTTGACTGAAATCATTTAAGTGTTAAAAATACTGCCTCAATGTGTATGTTATCTGCATGATGTCAATTCAATAGTATTCTATTTCTTTATAAGGACATGTTATAAATATGTGTCTAGATTTGGTTTTATACAAATTATATTTGAAATAACAAAATATAGTAATAACGTTTCTATCTTCAAATTATGCCTACGTTCTCATATGAAACCTGTTTAGAGGTGCATAATATTATATTTTTTTAATTAATGTGAATTACTTATTTCACTTGTCGGTTCCGAATTCATTACTCCGTGAAATACGGCAACCTTGCCCTTTTGGCAACCTTGCATACATTTACTGCGGCGTCTGTATAGTACCAGGCAGCTGATCGTTAGAAGACAGACTTAACTTCAGCCGTTACAACTTAAAGCTTTATAATTTTTTCCCATCAATAGGAACCCTTGGGAGAGAAATTGTGGTAATTTTGTGTTCGATGTACTTTCACTATAAAAAATCGCAGCTCAATCTGCGGCATCAGTGTGACAATGGCCCCTTGTTAGTTAATATATTCAATTACAATAAAGAATCACAAAGTAACTAGCAGTTATGATTATATATCTTCATGTTTATTATTGGGCTTTTCATATGCCATACAATTTACATGCGATATAAGAGCCTTCTCTCAGAACTTGGCTAAAGCAGCGATGATTCCAATGTCTCGCATATAAACTGAGTGTCCAAAAGTCACCGGAAGAGTTGTCCCATTTGAAAATGTGCCGTGTATGACTCCCGAGTGTTGCGGCTAGATGCGGTGTATCTGAGCAGGTGTGTGGTCAACTTGGTGAGTTAACCGACTTTGAACGTGGGATAATACTCTGTGCAAGACGCATGGGTCACAGCATATAGGAGATCACACAAGACTTGGAGTTTCCAAAGTCAACATGCATGTTCAATATTGCAGAGACAATGTTTCCACACGAGTAAACTGCCTCACAGAACTATCACAGATGTTTGACGAATGGACGTTACGTCGTCTCAGCAGTCATATAGCTCGAAATGTGAGTCAGACTACCGCCCATTTGAATGTGAGGCATCAGGAACTCATTTCTACCAGGGCTCTAAGGACACAAATGCACAGCATAGGCTTCAACAGCCGACGACGAATTGTGTCCCTTTGCTGACACCTCGACACAGAGCTCGACGAACACAGGCCCACGAACATCGTCACTGACGATGAAACACTGACGGCGTGTAGCATGGTCCGATGAATCCCGGTTCCAGTTGTGTCGATTGATGGGCACGTGAGAGGTGGCGTATACTCCATGAAGCTATGAATGCTGCGTGTCACAGGTGGCTTAGTTATGATCTGAGTTCTGTTATGATTGTCGCAATTAGGTCCCATTGTCCGGCTACAGGGATCGGTGACAGGCGTAAATTATGTGGACATTCTTTCAGAACAGCTGCATCCCTTTCTGGCACTGGAGTACTCTGATAGAGCTGCCATTTTTCAACTGACAATGCGACATGTCACTGCTCTTTGGTGCACACAGGTAGTTTGATGATCACTCCAGTGAATTCTCAGCCATGATTTAGCATTCCAAATCACCTGAGCTTAACCCAGTCGAACATATATGGAATGCTGTCGATACCGGTGTACACTCAATGAATTCAGCACCAAATACACAAGAACAATTTTGGGCAGTACTGCAAGATGCGTGTGTCAATATTCCTCTCGAATGATTCCAACATCTCGTAGAGTCCATGCCTCGCTTGTTACTGCAGATTTGGGGGCTCGCGGAGGAACAAATCGTTTTTAGTATCACTTCCAGTGCCTTTCCATGAATTTTGACCTTTCAGTGTATATGACTTGCTGTTGACTCTTCCACTCTCAGAGTGTTGCTTTTGGAGGCAGCTGTAAACGTATTCGAACGGTTATTTGAATGGAGAACTGCTATTTCGGAACTATGTAATTGAATCTTACGCCCGAAAAAGTCCTTAGCATGGCTAAGCCGGTGGTCCCGTGTCGTAGATTTACGGCACGTAAAAGATTCTCAAGTCTGATAAAGAGACCTCTGAGCAAAATTTCGGGTCTTTCACTTCCAATATAGAATGGGAGGCCAAGGATCATAGTAGTTAAAGAGCGTCCATAAATAAAACTCAGTTTAATTTGAACCTTCTTCTTCCTTCACGGTTTACGCATTTGCCTGTTCCGGTCTCATACTTGTTGAAGCCATCTTTTTCGGGGTCGTCCAACCAGTCTTCGTCCCCTAGGTTTGTAACAAAAGCCTCGTTAGGCTATTCTTTCTTCTGGCTTACGTGGAGATATTCAACCCATTTATTTCTATATTTCTCTACCTCTTCTAATAGTGCTCTTCTCTGATTGCCTCATTTCTAATACCTATGTTCCTCTCTCGTGCAGCCAATAACCGATTGTAAAAGCCTCATTGCAGCTGCTTGTATCTTACTTTTATCTCTTTTCTTAACAGTCCATGCTTCACTTCCATAATTCATCATTGGCACTGCCATAACTGTATAAAGTCTCAATTGTGTTTCTCTGATTACCTTATTCTTAAAGGTTTGTTTGGTAGTTCCACAGACTGTTTTTTGTAATTTTTTTATCCTGTTCTTGGTCATAAGTTACATCGCAACCGAGGTATTGGAAAAATGCCATATTTGAACCTATGTTTATTTTTTTGGAACGGATGCATTCTAATTATTTTCACTACTTCTACCTCAAAGTCTTCTCAAAGCCACTCGTGTGAACCGTAAGCTCTGTCGCTTGTTAGGATATCCGATATTTATAGACACCCTGTGACCGTTTTCTTGAATGGGGTATGGGTTTTATCGTGTGCAGTCACTGCATTTAGGTTACCTGGAAATCTATTATTCTGTAATTGTGCTTTGGAGTAACGGTTTTTAAAACGTTTTTCTTAAACAAAGACCCTATTGTTTTATGGCATTGTCTCCATACAAAATTCTTCCTCCTTTCTACTGAAAGTGTTAATGTTAGTCGTTTCTCATACAGAGGCACGGTAGAGTGAGAGATTATAGGTTCTTGGATTGGCGACAGAATTTTGATGGATCGTCTGTAAAATGTTCATGTGCAGCAGTAACATTTTCAGACCAGGATATTGATGATCGTTCCGACATTTATTGCAGTCGCTGCTGGTTGTCATTAACTTTTTATGACGTTCTCGGTGGTTCGATCATTCTGGATGCCATAGATTTCTTATTGCTGTCTCAGGACCTCGTACCAAATATCTTCAATGCGGAACACAAGTATTATTGCTTCCAGCCCCGAGGTAAATTTGTACTTATTCTATCATATAGTTAGGTTTACAATTTATTAAAAGAAAGGAGTAATAACTAAATATTGATTGTCTATAAATACCGAGTGCAGTATTAAAGTACTTAAATTTGTCAGCTATTGTGGGTTTTGTTTGTTTCTTTCTTTCTCTAATATACCTACAAAACAAAGCCAAGTCCACAAAGCGAAGGATTATATTGAATAATTTCTTTGAGGTTATTAATTTTGTTCTTCATAATTTGAATTGATGCAAGATTTTATATTAATAAAATGGACAAACGCAGGCACCTAAAGGCTGGTCCACATTTTTCAACATTTAACTTAAAAAATCAACAGTTAGCATTTCACAAAAGTTCGTTCAACATGTTAAATGTATGCCACTGTCTTTAATATGTAACTATTAACTGATTGACTTGGAAGTGCAAAATCTATCAACTAAAAGCAGACCCCAGTGATGCTATTTACATCTCTGCTTGGTATGTTATGAAAAAGAAGAAAGTAAAGCATTGGATGAGGCCCTCTTTGGTTAATCGGTACAGGAGTGAAAACATTTTGAATGAGCTTAAAGCTGAAGATAGATTTGGGTTCAAAAAAATTTTTGAGAGTGGATGAAAGTGACTTCAATTTGTTTTGAGCAAAGTAGAACCTATACTCTCATAAAAAGGATACGTATTTGAGAGCAGCTATTCCAAGCAAGGCTTGGAATATGTCTGCCTTTCCATAGTCGCAAAAAACTTAACCACACAACCCACAGCACAGACGAAATTCACCAAAATGACGAACTAACGAGCGAGTGAAGAAGAAACAGCTGAACACACGGACATTCCCGAACTATCACGGAGATCAACGGAGTACAAAGTAGGCCGAGAAAACAGTTTCGGGGTCAACATTGACACTGCAACATGTTAAGCCAATCGAGTTTGTTCAACTACGTTCCGAAATGACTCAAACATGCTGAATTTAATGTGTTAATATTAACATGTTATGTCAAATCTTGAGTAGTGTGGACCCGTAACATGTTATGAATGGTAACGGACGATTCTTCTTTGCAGTGGCCCCAAAAGATACTAGTGAAAAAATTAAGTGAGTTAGACCTATGCCTATTTTGCCCGACATACTAACCTGGTTCAGTACAACCTTTTCTTGTTAGCGGCCTTAGGGAAAAACAAATACTCTCCCTCCCCCTTCTAACATTCGCTATCTTATCAACTGATTCTGAAATATCTACATCAGCCAAAATAGGCTTAAGTCTAACTAGTGAATACCTAATTTTCTTCGTTTTTTCCTTTTGGGGCTACTGTACAAGCAAATACTATGTTTTTCAAACGTTATTTTAGTGCATAGAGGAGTATGTTTACTTTCTTTTTTTTTTTTACTTTTTCTATCCCTTACCTATTGTTTGTGACGGAAGTATGAGGCAGTATTTTTAACACTTAAATAATTTCAATCTAATTATATAACATATAAATTCAATAACAGCCCACCTTAAAGTAATATGTGTAAGTAACAAGATATAAAAAGTGTATATTACACTCATTGTACATGTTATATTATTGTATACATGTAATAATGTTATCTGAATGTATTACGTAATTTAATAATGTAGGAGCTGTGAGAATAATAGGTTAAAAGTTGCTAACAATAAGGTAACTTTCAGGCAATAATGAGTAAGAGAGTTTAATAATGCTACTAGTCATTATTGGAGCATCAATAATGCAAATTTTGAGACAGTTTATAAATAGCCAATCAACAACCAGAAAAAGCTTAAGTTAAATAAAAGCATTCTATTGGATTAGGAATAGCCAATCAGAGACTTGAAATACAGAAATTTACAAATTTAAGCGGAAGAAATCAAGTCAGTTTCTTGTAGACAGCGCTCATAACTGGACGCGTTGCTGCAGACAGTGAGTGTTTCTTACCGGACGCGAGATACGTCCTCGAGATATTTAATACGCATTTTGTGTGAGAGAAAAATAGTTTTTGTTAAAAAGTGCAACTAATTAATAAAAAAATCTCACAGCTCTCGCTATATCAGTGAAGTGTTATTTAAATCGTGTCAAGCATTAATAAAAGGAGTGAAGTAAAATTATAATCTGTGTAAGCCTACATTCTTCAGTCGCACCACTCCCTGCAAAGAGAAACATGTCTCTTAACAATAATACTGACGCAGCCGAGGCAAAATAAATATATAATATTTAATGGAACAGTCAAATTACAAAGTTAATATTTTTAAACATTTGGGGCGAAGGCTACCAGAAACCTTTTACCATACGTGCGGTTGCAACTACTTCAAGTTCGGCTCCCAACAGTTGAACTACAATACAAGTCCTACTTCAAAATGGGCTTTCCATACGTAGCAGCAACAAACCTTCTTCAAGTATTGTGTTCCATCCATTGTGTTTATTGAAAAGTAGTAAAAATATAAGGGTTTTAGAGCGAGAGGTCCACGAGTCTACTCGCCTGTGAACTGCATAATTCAATAACAAAAAGTCAAAAGTACAGAATCTATCAAGGATTCAACACGAAAATTTTAACGCCAAAACACTATTTACTACATTGAAATTTGTTCGCTGTTTTTGAATTTGTATTTAAATAACGGCTCTAATTATCCTGATTTTCATGTTAGGTTTGAGATATTGGAATGAGGAATAAAATTTATATTTTGAGCTTTCTCTGAATACTTTATGAAGTCCACTTAATTCGCGTTGAAATTTGCATTGTTTTGTTTACCTGTAAACCATAAGAAATAGGCAGACATTACAGAAAATACTTAGAACGCATCAAAATATACGATTTGCGTCAGATTATCTCTTTCATGGAGTTTGCAGTTTTTTAAATACTCGACGTTATACAACTCAAAAAGATGCGCCTGAATAAAAACTATCTGTCTGTCTTTATGTATCCTGGCGTTAGGCATTTTCGAAATATTCCATAATTTTTGCTTACAATTTCTCAAGCACGGCATCAAACGGGTATGTTTAAAAGTTCACGCTTCTTCTTTTCGCTTTCAATTGCAGGAACTCGTCCCAAAATTAAACATGTAAATGCTGTTTCCGTTTGTTGTATGCAAAGCACATAATGCTTAATTTTAAAATATTACCAAGTAAAAATATATAATGAATGATACAGGGTTATTTAGTATTTGTAATGTTTATTTAAGAAAACCTTTTTCGCTGTTAATCAACGATAAACGTTAAACGAACCTTATAATCAAAATGACACAAAATTATGAAAAAAAGGGCTTAAGGAGTATATAGTCTAAATTTATAAAAATAAGAACCGCAAGGGGTGTTTTACATGAAGAAAACGTCGCTATGAGAAACAGTTAAAAGGGTACATTTATTACTATATTTAAATGGCGTGCGTTCCCATATTTAAATCCTTGATCGGACATTCAAAAATGCCTAAGGTAAAAAGCTGTATTTTAAATAATGGATTTTCACATGCCAGTCCCCCTTAAGCTATATTATTTACTTTTACTACATCCAGAGAGAAGCAGTAATGAAAATGTTACTTGTTAAGTAGAACGTACACACCTAGTGACATACTGCAGAGAAAAAGAACCAGAGTAAATTTGCTAGAAATTAATATACCGTGTGTATTTCGTCAAAGATATATCATATAATCTAGAATTAAATTTGTTTCATATTTTCGGCTATGAAATGTCTTTCCGTTACGATCACGATGCTATTATAGGGCTGATAGGATCTGTAAAATATAAATAAGAGTGGTTTTGACGTGTTTTCACCCTAGATATCCACAAATCATTGATACCCTTTACCCTGGGGTTGATAATGGCATTCATTAGCATCTGTGGTAAACAAATCGGCAGTCTGTTGGTCCTCTTACGAAGCCCCTGAAAGTCGGTGACACGCACAGCCCACTTTCTTGTCAAGAGGGTATCTCTTTCTGGCTAGCAATAGCGTGTCTGAGAAAGTCACCATACAGGCATACATGCATCATATAAAGGAACAAAATAAATCTTTTTGCTTTGATGATTAATTAACATCATTTTAACTGGTCATATAGGACGGTGAATGAACGAGTTAGCTCAAATGATCCTCAAATGACCCCCTGGTTCGTAGAGATTAGAGTTAACCTACATTCGTCTTTTTAGGACGAAGGAAACCCGGAAAAAACCATATGCGGGTAACTCGGCCTAACCTAGATACGAACTCGCGACCTCTGGAATGCGAGGCAGACATGCTACTCCCACACTACAGATGTGGACTAAACATTTTTGTTAAGCATTCACCAGTTAACCATACATTTCAAAATTCCATCCAAATAGTATCAGATCAATGTTACGGTCCATTTCATTTTCTAGAATATAACCTTCCCTCCAGTGGCGGCTTGTGCACACTTTACGTGGTGGGCGCAACTTATAAAAATAATAAGTATTGCATAGATTTGACGAATATAAATTCATACACTGTACTGCAAAAATAGGCCAGGCCAGGAAAGGAAAGAAAACACTTTCAGTTTCCTCGAAAAAATTAGTAAAGAGTAATTTTATGTTCTGGTATTCAATTTTACTCCGCGTAAAATATCCACTGCACCCTACACGTTTACCAAAAATAAATAATTCACCCTCAGTTAACTTCACTATGCATTTCAGATCATGTGAATAGTTTTGGTACGTACTCTTGTTTATAGACCACACGAGGGAATTAATGTCATCAGTAAATATAAATACTTAGGATAAAGCGCGTGCTTAAACAACATTACTATACGTGTCATCACTGTGTTTTGGGGGAGGGGCTTTAAAGTGAATTAAAAAAATCTGATGTGTTACACTCACATGACTTTCTCTACTCTTGTAAAAACTATTTTTACAAACGATTATTCTCCATATGTTTCATATTAATCGAGATATCGAGATGTTAATCTTATTGCTAATTTTCTTGTAGATGCAAGGGGAATTGCTAGGCTTTAAGCGATAGTCAAATGCTTTAAGACCTGGTTGCTATGTGGAGTATTTCATTCTCTTTGCATTCCCAGGACAAAAAAATGAATAACGAATTCCCATTTGAGAAAAAGTATAAGTATTGGAAAATTTAAGGGAATAACCAGCAAATCTCGAAAATGGTTCACTCAACAACAAAAAATGCATATGACATAAATTGTGTATTTTAACGCGATCTACATTTTTTGTGTAGTAAACTTTTGTCTATCTCTTATGATTTACCAGTTATGCAAAAGTCGTTCACAATGAAGAATGCTTTTTGAGACATTCCCAGAAAATTCGAGATACACATTTCATTTGTCATGAAAATATATTAAACATATGATATTTTAATCAAAATCGTTAGATCCATTTTTGAGAAAATTAAAATTTTCGAAAAATGTTCCATGTAAAAGGTAATCTGGGGTGGGGGGATTTTCTTGAAAACCTTCGTGTCGCATCTCTGGAAGATATTGGACCTAAATACCAAGTTTGGTGTTTATCTAACTATTCGTTTCTGAGTTATGCTGTTCAGACACATACACGGACATGTTACCAAAAATGCTTTTTTTGGATTCAGGGGACCTCAAAACATATATTTCCGGTGAAATCTCGGTATCGAATTTTTGGGTGGAATACAATATTTCCCCTACTTACTATACGTAGTAGAGAAAGTAAAAATAGTAAAATGTAATATTAAAGGATACATTGAACACTAACGGTCCTCCGTCCCAGAGGCTTACTTCGGTAAGTACGAGAATGTCACTCCCGGGGTCCCTAGCCAGAGGTCCTCCAGGTTTTGGGGGTTGGGTTAGAGTAAACGTCCCTGCCCGTAAAACAGCAACGTTCTTTTCATCCTTCGGGTGTGGACAACCGTTTTCAGAAAAGTTTGACAGACGCTGATTTGAAGGGTAAATTAGAACTTCTAAGTGCAGATATTCCGGCAACAATAGCTAGAGGTGCACAGCAAAGAGAACAACCATGGTGTCAAGCTAGATGGTGACAAGCTCTGTTTGGATCTTATTCGGTGGACAACGATATGCAACTCCATGTAATTAAATGGAAGAGTTTTCGAAAGTAGAGAGGTTTGAATTTTCATTGGAAGAATATGCCAAACGAGAATACTTGGGGTATATCTTACATGTAATCGCCTGCAAAGATACAATGTGGACGAAGCGTAAACACAAAGAGAGAGAGAGAGAGAGAGAGAGAGAGAGAGAGAGAGAGAGTCAGAAAAGTCACCATAATAGAGAGAAGCAGCTGAGGCAGCAAAACTTCATGTTTGTTGTGTAGTGAGGGTATCCGGCCATCCAGCCAGGAGAACTACAGTAACGTATATAGGTGTGAAGAATTCAATTAAGGCTAGTGGTCTGGTGTCAAATATGGCGAGTCTCCGGGAAAGTGATGGAAGTGTTGATGGCAACAAATCCTTGGACTGACCGCCAAAGTTTAGTGGACTTGTCAGACCTATGCGTGTTGACTTTGGAGATTTTCCAGAAGAAGCTTCTGACTTGGATGAATTTAATAACCCAGTGTCTTCACTCATTTTTGACTGTTTGTTCTGAATTTTCTTAAATATTTTGCTACAATGTGTAATGAATTAGAATGCACAATTTTTGTTCCTTTCCTCAGTCTTGCAGTGTTAAAAGTTTGTATTGTTTTGTACCAGGATGTAAATAAATACTTAACCAGTGTGTGGCGCTGATGATCCCAGCAGTTTTGCGCCACCCAAAAGCTATTACTACCTACTAACCTTTGTATTTATAGACGTCGTCCGTTCTACGAACTTCGTCTCACATGTTTATTTTAGGTTGCTCTTAGCTCTTTTTAAAACGTAATATTATTACGTTAAACCAAAGCACTCTGCCTTGTTAAGCCTGGACACAAGGAGAATGTGCCCTAGCTTGTTCTCTTCACACGCTCGCACACCAAGCTCGTTGCATTCGCCTGAAAAGCCGTCTAAACCATACTTTCTTTTATATTCTACATACAGGTGCTGAAACATTCAGGGTGTGCGTCTAAAATTGTGTAATCCTTTCCTCCGAGTTGACAATTTATGCAGAAATTATTTAAAGGTATCTATGGTTCTTTGTTACTACTTTAAAACCAAGTTTGCCATAAATTTAACGTGGCGTGACCTGACGTTACGTACCTAAAACACTAAAGGGTCATTCACATAAAACGTTACTGCAAATGGAACGAGAACATAAATTTTGCACGTAGTTTATTTAAGGGTTCGTCCAAAAAAAAGGTACGCAAACGCGAACTTTTGGCGTAAACGGAAACATGAACCTTGAAGATAGAAAAAACTAGCTTTTTGTTTGGGGTAGATCAAAGTACTAAAGATATTTCTGACCCTTTCAGGGCAAAGAATCTAAAATGCGAATTAAAGTACTTTCGTGCTGCAATTATGGAATCTTCATCAATGTTAATTTTTACTTTCTGTACTGCTTAACTAAAGTAGATAGGGGAAGTATTGAATTCCACCAAAAAATTAAGTATCGTGATTCCACCAGCAATACAGTTCTTGTGATACATTACACAATAAAAGCATTTTTTTAGACAAAGGTCGAAAACCCAGATAAATAAGTTCCAAGTTTCATGTATGAATCAGCCGATGTTTAAGCTGAGGGTTTTTAAGAAAGTCCCCAGCCCAAACTAAGCTTTGTACGGATGTGTTTTCTTGCTTTATATTCTCAAAAACGGCTCTAATGTCTTTTTTATTAAAATACCACAAGTTTAGGAGGTTTGTATGACTAATAAAATGTAGTAGGTAAGCAGATAATTCATATCTTGAATTTTTTGTTTTGTATTATAGAAAGCCAGATTTGTATTAAGCGTCAACGTAGAGAACTCATTGAAATATGCAATTTTTATGAAATAATTTTTTACTCTATTTTTAAATATTTATTGCTTAGACACCTACAAGATATGTTACCGTATTGCTAATATCCTCGTTAACCTTTAAGATGTTTTACTCCCGCAGTAATGTATAGTATTTACCATGATAACACAAAAAAATTACTTATTTGATTCAATTTGTGCAATTTTACGAAAACATTGTGACGTTTCCGTTAACCATCGAATACTTGGCCCACAGTAAGTTAGAGATAAATTTAAGCTAGAAGAACAACCGGAATACTGTTTCATTAATACTATCAACAGTAGTAGAACTAGTGCTGATAGTTTTACGACGTTTAATTGAAGTTAATGAATGTTTTTGAAACTTCTGAAAAGATGCATGAGTTTGAAACAGGAATTAAATTGTCACAAAACAATCGGATAGATAATCACACGAAAAACTTGTTATGAACTTACCTAGTTTAGCGCCAATCATGTTTGTTAGCCCTGTAGAATGGAATCAATCTCTTTGTCACTACCTCAGCCATCAATTTTATAATTTCTCTCCGTACAGAATTCTGAAAATTGGTTCCACACCATACTTTTGTTCTTCTTTGTGTTTTCTGGCGTTAAATTACCTATAGCTGCTTTTATATTAACAATATTTTGACTTCCAAAGTGCGGCATTTTCATTTGCTATTATTGTAGTCACAGCTATGTTATCTCACTCACTGCATTCATACAAATTAAAAACAATTGCATAACCATTAAATACTATCAGCGTAGTATGCTTTGATTGGCCAATGGATTAGCATGCTGTACCTGTCATTTGCTAATAGCGTATTGAGTGATATTATCTAATGAATTTTGCCTCAACTTTTCAAATCTAATATCTTTATTATACAAATGCTTAAATTTCACTGACAATAACTTTTCTGCAGCTTCTTTAGCTTTAATTACAGTTTCAACGGGAAATTCACCGGATTCCTTAATTTTATTGTAAATGAAGGAGTTTGGTGTATTAAATTGAGGCAATGTTTTTAACACATAAATAATTTCAGTCTAATTATATAATATGTAAATTCAATAACAGCCCGCTTTGAAGCAACATGTGTATGTAATAATTTGTAAAATGTATGTTATAGTGATTGCATATGCTTATATTATTGTATCCATGCGTAATAATGTTATGTGAATGTACTACGTAATTTAATAATGTAGGAGCTGTGAGAATAATAGGTTAAAAGCTGCTAACAATGAGGTAACCTTGAGGCAATAATGAATTAGAAAGTTTAAATGTTACTTGTGATTCTTGGAAGCAATAATGTAATTTTAGTGACAGTTTATAAAAAATAGTCAATTAATAACCAGAAAAAGCTTTAGTTAAATGAAGGTATTCTATTGGAGTATGATTGGCCAATCAGAGACTTGAAATACAGAAATTTACAAGTTTAGGCGGCTGAAATCAATTCAGTTGCCTGCAAACAGTGTTCCTAACCGGACGCGAGACACGTCCTCGAGAAGTATAATACGTATTCCTGTGAGACGAAAATAGTTTACGTATTAAAAAGTGCAAGTAATTCATAAAAGAATCTCATAGCTCTCTATCAGTGAAGTGTTAATTAAATCGTGTCAAGCATTAATAAAAGGAGTGAAGTAAAATTATAATCTCTGTAAGCCTACATTCTGAATCGCACCACAATCCTGCTATGAGAAACGTGTCTGTAACAATAACACTGACGCAGCCGAGGCAAATATAAATATATAATATTTAAAGAAACAGTCAAATTACAAAGTTAATATTTTTTTAAACGTGGGGCAAAGGCCACCTGAAAGTACATTTGGGGCGAAGGCTACCGGAAACTGTTTACTATACTGCGGTTGCAACTACTATAAGTACGGCTCCCCAACAGTTGAAATATAATACAACTCCTGCAATACAAACTACTTCAAACTGACGCCCAAAGCGTGATGCAAATAACGTAAAAAAACCATCTTCTCAAATTGGCGTCCATACGTGGAGCTAAAAAAATAACTTCTGAAAATACAAGTCCCCAGATTCCATTTCATAGAGAAAATGAAACTCGCAAGTCGAATTATTCATTTACAGTTTTTTCTAAATTATTTATTTACTCAATTAAAAGTTCCTGCACCATAAATTGTTGTATGCCCCGCGGGATTACTAGTAATTATGTCCTCGGAAAGCATATAGGTAATCCTGGCGGCCAAATATTTACAAAATATTCGTTGTTAAATTTAGGTTTTCCCAGGGTCACTATAATACATCTTACACCGTTCTTTATGTTTGCCCGCATGGCATCAATAAAACATATAGGAGGACGTGAACTTATATTAGGTAGAAAATGTCATGTGAGAGTGACATAAGATTTTTAAATTTCCTGTTGCAGTCATTTGTTCTGTTGATATATTTCTGGCCAGGGGTAACGTCACGTAGTGACTCGACGACATACTGTTACTGTAACGTTTGTATCCTCACGTTAATATTGATAGTTTCTAAACGAATAGTCGGTGCTATTTAGATGGCAAATCTTTTCCTTATGGTGGTTTCTTCATGGCTCTCCTACTAAGAGTACGTGGTTGTATCCCCAGCTATGGATTGTGACGATTTTGAATCGCCCCTATCCAGGCCTTCACCTCTGACTAGCTCATGTAAGTATACCCAAAATCCAGCATGTTTCGGAGTCCACTGTAAAAGCTGTAGGTCCCCTCGATTCATCGCCACCCTCATTGCAACCCTACCATTGGAAGCAACGTACACCATCCACTGGGTGCCTTTACCTGAAAATGGGTCTAGTCATCGCTTGGTGGAACGAGGTTCCCCCGAAGGTCATTGATCGTATAGGGAGTTTTGGAAACAACATACTTTCCTTCCATTAAATTGTAGTGTCAATAAACAAAACGAGTCAGTCGACATACAGCAGAGGTCCGGCATTTATTTATTTTTCATTTATGTATTTCAATTTTGTCGTTTAGGATTATGTATAGATTCTAATTGACATGGTCGCACGTTAAAATAAAGAACATAACCAACAATATCAGTCAATACAGGTAAATGACATCACCATACGTGGAATTATACATATGGAGTTTCAAGGTAGGCATTCATAATATAAAATGAATTCTGATTCAACCACTTACAAGCAGTTCTTTTTAATATACATTTATTCCACTGAGCTAAACGAGGTGGAATATTATTGTATAGTTTAAAAGCCATAATATGATGGTTAGTGGCATTCACTGGGAGCCTCCATTACGGTTGGGTAGAGCCTCCACAAGTACCCTCTTAGTACTATTTTTAGTGCTACATTCATGAACTGCATTAACATGAGTGGTAAATGAATGTTGGTATAATCAGTGTTTTCAAAATATATAAGCCGATAATAGTCATAATTAAAATGTCATGATTCACGTAATCAAAGGCCTTACTTGGGTCATATAAGGTGGCACATTTTTTTCTTCAAAGTCATTAAGAGCACAATTTACTAAATCACACATAGCACTCGTGGTATTATAGTCACGTCCAAACGAAACGATCCACTGTCGGAACGAAATAATAATATTCACATCCAGATATTTATAAAGTTGGTTATTAACCCTTTCAAAAACTTAGCTAAAAGGAAATAGGCCTTTAAGGGTAAAGGTAAAGGTACGTATCGCGGAGGGGCCCTGGAACCGGGGCAGAGCACCGTACCCAAGCCAGTCGGTCCATTCTGCTTTCAACGTGACCCCTGAGAAGGAAGGATGAGGGGAGAGACTCGAAGGACGACCAGATCCGGATGCCGACGGGCGCAAGCATGGACGGGATCCCTAACGTTTCCAGATAGAACGCATCCTACGCCGCACGCTCCCTGCCCACAAGCCACCAACCTCCAGGGACCCCCGGAGCGGAGCCCCACGCTGAGGAGAAACCTAACTGAGCGGTACCACAGCAACGTCAGGGAAGAAACCTTTATAGAGCGCAAGCCACCGCCCAACCGAAACCCGCCGAACACCGTCGGTGGTCCTACAACCCCGAAACAACTGACAAGGAAGATGATGCATACAGGAAATGAGAGGGAGGAGAGTCGTGGTAGAAGATGAATCATCCCAGCATTCGCCTGGGGACCCGGGGAAACCACGAAAAATCCATGGGCCAGTGTGGGCGGTCCCGGGTATCGATCCTGGAACCTCCCGAATGCGGGCCACAGACTTATCCGCCTGAGTCATCCCGTTCGGTAACAGGCCTGTAATTACATGGATTACCGACATCGCGCTTTTTAAATATAGGGTCCATTTTAGCAGCCTTTAACATTTCAGGAAAACACTCTTATTTAAACACATGTTGATATTGTCAGTTAAAGGTAGGATGCAATATGGATTAATAGTGCATCATTTAACTCAATGTTTAATTAATAATTTAACTTATGCGTAATATTGTGCCGTTTTCCTTTATATTTTTCCTTTTTATTTATTTATCTATTTACGCATTTATTTGTTTATTTTAGTTTTGTAAATATCTAACAGGAAACACCAATCAAATGAATATAATTTGAAGTAGGTTATTGCTTCATGTATGGAAAGCCAATTTGAAGTAGGAGTTGTATTGTAGTTCAAATGTTGGGGAGCCGAACTTGAAGTAGTTGCAACCGCACGTATGGTACCCGGTAGCCTTCGTCCCAAATTTAAAAATATTAACTTTATAATCTGACTGTTTCTTTAAATATGATATATTTATGTTTGTCTCGACTGCGTCAGTATTATTGTTAGAGACGTGGATTTCTTTGCAAGGCGTGGTGTGGCTGAAGAATGTAGTCCTACACAGATTATAATGTTTTAATTCACTCCTTTTTATTAATTCTTGACACAATTTAAATAAGACTTCACTGATATATAGAACTGTGAGATTTTTTTATTAAATACTTGCACTTTTAAAACACAAACTATTTTCGTCTCACACTGAATACGTATTAAATTTCTGGAGGAAGCATCTGGCGTCCGGTTAGGAACACTGTCTACAACCAACGCGTCCAGTTATGAGCGCTGTATACAAGCAACTGACTTGATTTCTACTGTCTGAATTTGTAAATTTTTGTATTTCAAGTCTCTGATTGGCTATTCCTAATCCAATAGAATACTTTTATTTAATTTAAGCTTTTTTCTGATTGTTGATTGGCTATTTTATAACCCTCAAAATTTACATTATTGTTGCTCCAATAATGACTAGTAGCATTACTAAACTTTGTCACTCATTATTGCCTCAAAGTTACCTCATTGCTACCTCATTGTTAGCAGCTTTTAACCTATTATTCTCAAAGCTCCTACATTATTAAATTACGTAATACATTCACATAGCATTATTACGCATGGATACAATAATATAAGCATATGCAATGACTGTTACATACATTTTACAAATTATTACATACACATATTGCTTCAAAGCGGGCTGTTATTGAATTTACATATTATATAATTTGATTGAAATCATTTAAGTGTTAAAAATACTGCCTCAATTTTTATGCTTGCAACCGTTATAGCCACAAGGAGTACATTGATTATGTTTGTCGAAGATTAGAATATCTGCCAATCAGAATTAAGCACATACCGTTAAATTGCTTTAAATTAAGTGTATCATACTCTTAAATTCATGCTAATATGCATTACATCATGTCAGTACCCGGAAAAAAATCAAAATTTAGTTTTATGGATTACAATTCTGGAAATGTACACTATAAATGCTAAATCTACAGGGTTTGCCTTTATTTCAAATGTATTTTGCACGCTCCTTAAAATTATCACCATGAATGCCGAAATCAGTCCCCAAAGAGCTGATTTAACGAACAGTATTGCTTAAAGCCGCATAGCAACTGTTCAGCAGACTTATAAATAAACATAACAACAACTACAATTTAACACACTTGACTTTATTTGCAACTTCGTTTTGAATAAAACAAATAATTTGGATACATTAATAGTAAATTGACAAGTCTCCGCAAACTTGAAACTATTACCTGAAAATAAAAAAAGTGTCATTAGGACCTCCAACGTTTGCTAGCGCAATGACACAATTTACTGGCGAGACTTAATAACAGCTCTTTGTGGAATATCTGTTTTCATTACACTGACTTTGAAAACATAATGTTAATTTCTAGCTTTTCAGTCTGATTCTGCGTGTTTAACCTTGCCCTATACATCGAATCTGTGAAAGAATGTTAATTCCAACTTTAAAATTGTCTAGACCACGATTCTTGCCAATTGCGTTACTTGAAAGTATACTAACAAATGAAAGCGATCTTGGCGTTTGTATGAAATGAAAACCATTGTGAGACGATACTTAGCATTTATCGAGAGAGCTGGCTCACAGTAATGTGCGAGACTTGCATTTGGGAGGTCTCGGGATCGATTCCCGTCAACTGACCACTCTTACCTTGAGCTTTTCGTGGCTTTCCCTGGTCAATAGGCGAATACTGGGATGGTTTCTGCTCCATTACGACTTCATTTCCCACATTTCCCTTTCATTCCTTTTCCTTCTCATGTTGCAGGCGTGCTTCCAGGTTTTGTGGCGTGTGACGGTGCTGGACAGATGGCGCGGAAGCTTACTCCAAGGAAAGTGTATCCCATGTACTCCATAAGGCTTTCTGGTTGCTAGGATAGTTCATCACCCTCTCTGTGCAGCCCCATCGAGCTAGGGAATGTTAGGGACTTCTGCGCAACTCACTGACTCTCTGACTGCGGTCTGTAGGCTCCGTGGTTCCTCCACTTCATCCCTTCCTCCTAGGGGGTGGTAACCGCAATTGTTCGCACGTAGGTCGCAGTGCAGGAATTGTCCCTCTTCATTGTTTAACATACACATAAGATCTATTACACAGTGCCTTCGTTTTAAGTCAAGGCCGCGAATCGCGCGAATGCGTGCACACAGTTTACTGCACTGCGGGATTTTCCGTTCCGTAACTCGCGCATTACTTAATCACGAGTGTTAGTAACATATATGTAATGAGTACTAGCCTTGTTATAAGTGTTGAAAGTGATGTCCATCTGCGCGAAGACACTCTTGACTTCGTCGGATGAAATTACCATTCACACGCATAATTATTCTTGCGTAATGTTCATAATTTCTGCTTTTGTATTGTCCTTAAGTTCTCTATGGTGTGGGGATTGTTTCTATAAACTTTATTTTTTAGCGTTTGCGATCACGTTGTTCTAAATTTATTGACGAAACATCTCACAGTGCGTCTATTCCTATATCTCACAGGAAATTACTGCTGAAATTGTTTATACACCTTCTACATTATTCAGTTTTCATGTATGTATCGTACATGAAATTACGCTGTTCAAGCATGAATTAGTTGGCAGGCATTTCTGTGGACTAATAAGAGAATATCATTTCTAAGCAAATTACATAACACAGGTATTGTCGAAACAATTCACAACACGAAGACAAAGCAACGACTGAGACAGCTCATAGCTGATAAACGTACCCTTGACACGTCCTGCGTCACTTTTGCACTGTGGCGTAATACCGAGATCACTGCCGTCTCAGCCGATGCGCATATTCTGGCCTTGGCATTAAACGAAGACATTGCATTACTTTAGAGAGATTTTTCGAGAATACTCTATAACTCATACCCAAAGAGTGTTAGCGGACTTGTCCTAAATATCTAGATTCGTCTGCCAAAAACCTGCTTTGCGAACCAATTACATAAATGACTAGTAATATGCACTATGATTCCACTAACTGCCAGTTAAAATATCTGGGCTCACTTTCCGTAATTTTACTTTCTTGCTACAAAGCGAACATTTTCTCCTAAACTGTTAGCTAGAGACGTGAATTTTTCAGAGCTCATTAATTAGCCATAGAGCTATGCGTTGCTCATTAATTAGCCACAGGAGTAAAACCGTGCAAAGTTACAGTATATCTTTATATAAAAAAGATCGATTGCACTAATTAAGAAGGGCGTATTTTGAAATCCCTTTCATATAAAATATTACACAAGTATGCAGGATATCACACTAAAAAAGGCTTTCATATATCAATAGTTTAGACGGAAATAAACCTTACGTTTAAGATTGCTGGTGTAACACATTCTGTATTCCTTGTATCTAAAGCTTCTGCATTTTGTCCAAGAACCTACTTGGCAAGTAGGATTTTGTTGTGTGGTTGGGCGAGTGCTCTCCACAGGTATGAGGTTATGGCATGAAAATATTAATTTTACATTTTGTTTTATGTTATACTGTGTTAGTGTTGCAGTGATTCTAATTTTTATTGCTTTATTTTGCCATCAATATTAAATTAGTGTAGGTAACTTTAATTAATATAGCCTGCTGTTATCATTCAATATTTACTTTAACATTGATGCAAAAATGATAATTTTTGTTAAATCAATTTTAACTGTTTTTGAAAAGAAAAAAAAATACAAAAAAAGGTTAATTTTAACTCAACAGCAGGGACGATAGGTCAACTTTTGAATAGCATGTCAAATGTTTATACGCATATTACATAACGCACATTACCGTTAAAAGTAATACATTAATGAAGTCTTTCATAATTTTAAACACTAGCGCCAGCAATGGCTATCACGATGCCAAGTTGTTTTAAAAATATATATCTGATTTATTGTTTTCTTCTTCTTTCTTTCATTCTTTCTTTTTGGAGGTTATATTGAGGTTACTGCTGCTAATTTGAGGCAGCATTTTTAACACTTATAATTTCAGTCTAATTTTATAATATGTAAACTGAATAACAGCCCGCCTTGAAGCAATATGTGTATGTAATAATTTGTAAAATGTATGTAACAGTCATTGCAGATGCTTATATTATTGTATCCATGTGTAATAATGTTATGTGAATATATGACGTAATTTAATAATGTAGGTGCTGTGAGAATAATAAGTTAAAAATTGCTAACAATGAGGTAACCTTGAGTCAATAATGAGTAAGAAAGTTTAACACTACTACTTGTGATTCTTGGAGTAACAATAATGTAATTTTAGTGACAGTTTATAAAATAACCAATCAACAACCAGAAAATGCTTTAGTTAAATGATGGTATTCTATTGGACTAGGATTAGCCAATCAGAAACTGAAATATAGCAAAATTTACAAATCTAGAAGTCAGTTGCCTGCAAACAGTGTTACTAATCAGACGCGAAACACATCCTCAAGAGATTTAATACGTATTTTCGTGTGAGACGAAAAATACGTTTTACGTGTTAAAAAGTGCAAGTAATTAATAAAAAGAATCTCACAGCTCTCTATATCAGTGAAGTGTTATTTTAATCGTATCAAGTATTAATAAAAGGAGTGAAGTAAAATTATAATCTGTGTAAGCCTACATTCTTGTCACACAACAATCCTGCTAAGAGAAACGTATCTCTAAATGAATACTGACGCAGCCGAGGCAAACATAAATGTATAATATTTAAAGAAACAGTTTAAATTACAAAGTTAATATTTTTAAACTTGGGGCAAAGGCTACCTGAAAATACATTCGGAGGAAGGCTACCGGAAACCGGGTACCATACGTGCGGTTGCAAACAAACTTCAAGTTCGGCTCCCCAACAGTTGAAATATAATACAACTCCTTCAATACAAACTACTTTAAATTGACGCCCAAAGCGTGATGCAAATAACGTAACAAACTATGTACTTCAAATTGGCGTCCATACGTGGTGCAAACTCCTACAACAAAACACTTTCTTCAAATTGTCGCCCAAAACGTGGGGCTGAAACTACCTTCTTCTCAATTTACAGTTCAGTAGCACAGAAGTGACTATAATGTTTTCATTCGTAGAGTTCCTGAAAACTTTAGCAGAAATATTCTTCGGATTACTCTCCTCTATGAGGACTTACACCCCCAAGGACTTACAAGCCAATGCTTTGGGTCAGTATTCTGTCGAGGAGCAAGCAAACTCTGAATGACAGCAGAACCAGGATGAGTGATCAGACCAATGCTTGGTATTGCGGTGAAGGAGAAGGAAATCAAATGTAGTGATGAAAGGGATGATAGGAAAATTCGTGGATCAAATTATCCAACCCAGCATTCGCAACAAAGGAAAACCGCGACAAAACGTTTTGTAAGGTGGTCGGCTTGAATCCGGGACTTCCCGAATGCAAATGGCTCACGTTACCGCAGCGCCACCTTCCTCGGTAGGCAAAATACAATAATTATTGGAAATAACTCGGACTATAAGCCGGAGAGAGAAAGAAGGCACCGCGAGTCTAAAGCCAATCGCGAGTCACCTTTTCGCCATGCGAGCTTTACCAATCTAAATTATTATGATCTGCACTCACATGATGCCAAAAGGCGTAATCAGAGAGTTGCAAACTTGCGAGTGAAGTTATTTTGTTTATGCCTTTACAGAAAATTGGATGTCACAAACATAAATGGTGCGAAAGAGAACAGGTTATTTTTGGGAGTAGGGTAAGAATGTTTCCCAGTCCCATGTGTGTCAAAGGAACAAGAAGAACTATTTCTTTATGAGAAAGTTATGTTTCCTTCATTCGGCAGTTCCATAATTTTTTGCTATCTGCAGCCCAGATGTTATTTTGTTCAGTTTCGAAAATAGAGGACATATCGCCAATTGTTGCATTCCGCTTGAAGATCAGTTTATGGCCAGTCATAAATGATCTTTTTCCCCTTTGAATGTGGAGGAATTTCTTAGGATGGACCTGACCCTTCCTAAGTACTTCCACGTGTAAAAGTGTGTAGCTTGCTCACTGCATTTGCTGCAGGAATGTTGTTAATGCAATCTTGGGCCTTACAAATTCTTCTTCTCCTTCATCTTGTCTTTCTCCTTTCAAAGGTCTGTTGTAGCTCTATTCACTTGAGCTAAAGCCTATGTATTTATACTGCAAAACCGATTCGCCGTAAAATCTTTGGGTAATTGTATTGTATTTTATAACATGTTACATAACTTGTATTAAATTCATTCTAGTATTTTTTACAAGTTATATAACGGTAATGTGAAACAAATATGGGCTTATAACTCTAGTCCCTTCTGCTTCTTATTCCGCATTACATTTTCTTATGTTCGCACCATCACTTTCAGCCATGCTGTGTAACGGTATGTCCACATTGACACGTTTCATTAACATTTTGGGGGAAAAGAAAGATACATCGAAGTATGCAATAGAGAGGCCAGAATGGGTTATGCATCGGCAAGAACAGGTGAAATGAATTTAAGTGGTCTAACAGGGAAAAGAAGGGAGGGGGAGGTGTACAATATAATGGATTACATGATAATTGGCATATTCTGAAATACGATAATACCGATAAAAGAGGAGAAGAATTAAATTAAATGGAGTTTTATTTATCGACTCGCTTTAGCTACTGTGGTCCTTAGCGTCTCATTCTATATTGGGTGTGAAAGACCGGAACTTTTGCTCAGAAGTCTCTTTATCAGGCTTGAGGTTCTTTTACATGATGTAAAGCTACGACACGAGGCCACGGGCTTTACTTCCTCCGAAGGGAGACATGCTAAGGATTTTTACGCCGGGTTTGAACCCGCGACCTCGGGAACCAGCAGTTAGCACGGTCCCCTAGACCACGGAGGACGACAAAAGGAAGAGAGAATTTAATACTAGAGAAATGGAAAAATGTACTAAATAGTGGATACATTTATACGTCCCCATTATTGTATACAACAGACTGTTAAATATAAGGGGAAGGGAAATAATAAGCAACTCCATTGTACAAATAGTGTGTAAAGTTTAAAGCGGACACTAAATCATTCACTCATAATAAATACTGTTTATAAATTATGATCGTCAAGATTTTCATGCACTTAGCAACAAATCTTGATTATGAACATGTTGGTGTATTAACGTTTGTATGAAACTTGTCATTAAGATACATATATGCTTGTTAACATATTGAAATTCGAATCTACCTTGAAACTAGAGATCGCTAGAGAATTTTATCCATAATTGAATCTTATGAGAATTATCCCATTAAAAGCATAAAGATAAGGCTTTGATCCAGAATGCTTCCTCTGAATTCGCCTGAAAATTTAAACCCAGATCAAGGCTGATAGAAAGACTCAGGATCCAGTGTCAAAGGTATTATTATTTTCTCCACTTCACGCATTAGACAATAAGCCAGTTCCGGCTTCACAGCTGTGCCCAGCATTTCCTGTGTTGCCCTCGACCTCTTCTTCCTTATCACTTACCTACTGATTCTAGATTCAGCTCTTTCTTATAACAATCATTTGTTTTATTTACTCTTATGCACCCTTCACACTCCTATTGTGCGGTCCAAACTTCCTGACGTTTCGCGAGAACCAATACGGTTTAACCGCATCGTTGCCAAACTTACTCCGCTTCGGTAAAATGTTCCGCGTTTGTGGTAAATGTCATCGCAACTTTAATAAACGCTAGAACAGCACTAGCACTGAAAGAACAGAGCAACAGTATGACACCGAAGTTTAATTCACAACTGAGGTGCCTACAACCCTTCATTATTAATATTGGTTTTTGTTATTGTTCGCCAAACTGTAATTGCTTCAACATAGAGGAAGTTGCGGTCATAGGCTTCTATCTACCTGACGTTTTATGCATTTTCTTTTACCTGTTAAAGGATTGCCTCAAACAGAGCATGACGTTCGTGCCAAGGAATGTTTTAGTAATTTGCAAGATGTATCGGAGGAGTCGTTATTTTGTGAAAAATCGCATACATATTGGTTCATCAGATTGGAAAAGGTCAATTACAATATAAAAAACAAGTAAATTAATTTATGCCGGAAACGTATTTATTACTATGAAGAAGATGGTGGTTTATTACGTTATTTGCACCACGCTTTGGGCGTCAATTTGAAGTAGGTTATATTGAAGGAGTTGTATTATATTTCAACTGTTGGGGAGCCGAACTTGTAGTAGTTGCAACTGCATGTATGGTACGCGGTAGTCTTTGCCACAAAAAATGTTTTAAAATAATATATTAACTTTGTAATTAAACTGTTTCTTTAAATGTTTAATATTTATGTTTGCCTCGGCTGCGTCAGTATTATTGTTAGAGACACGTTTCTCTTAACAGGGTTGTGATGCAACAAGAATGTAGGCTTACACAGATTATAATTTTACTTCACTCCTTTTATTAATGGCTGATACGATTTATATAACACTTCACTGATATAGAGAGCTGTGAGATTCCTTTTTATTAATTAATTACACTTTTTAACACGTAAACTTATTTTTCGTCTCACGCGAATACTAAATCTCTCGAGGACGCACAAGCAACGCATCCAGTTATGAGCACTGTCTGCAGGCAAATGAATTGATTTCAACCGTCTAAACTTGTAAATTTCTGTATTTCAAGTCCTAATCCAATAGAATACCTTCATTTAACTAAACCTTTTCCTGGTTGTTGATTGGCTATTTTATAAACTGTCACTAAAATTACATTATTGTTGCTCCAATAATGACTAATAGCATTATTAAACTCTCAAACTCATTATTGCCTCAAGGTTACCTCATTGTTAGCAACGTTTAACTTATTTTCTCACAGCTCCTACATTATTAAATTACGTAATGCATTCTCATAGCATTATTGAACATGTTTACAATAATATAAGCATATGCAATGACTGTTACATACATTTTACAAATTATTACATACACATATTGCTTCAAGGCGGGCTGTTATAGAATTTACATATTATATAATTTGACTGAAATCATTTAAGTGTTAAAAATACTGCCTCAACTATTATAAGCATAACTACAACCAAAAGTCTCCGTTTAAACATCACGAAAGATAATTAGTAAGACATAAAATTCCAACCACTGGATGTAAAAATATAATCCTTTTTTGTATCCCTCAAAAGAACGTCACCTTTTATCCTAGCTGCTTATTGCTTTTCTATAATATGAAATAAGCATGTGCGCACATGATTCTGCGTTTCGAGTATTATAAGCAGCAAGCGTATGAGGAACGTTGAACCACCTCTATTCTCTAGTGCCGTATTAGTGAACAGGAAGTTTGGACTATATAAAAGGTATTTCATTTCTGCTGCTTTAATTTTAGTTATTTGCTTTTCAGTTCCTAATTTTCAGTGCCATAAAGCAGTATAGATAAGGTTACATTATATTATTATTGAACGATAATGTTTGTCCCAAAATAGTCCACATTTACGCCCATGTGCCTACAGTGGAAAGACATGAGAAAAGTTGAAACACCGGCAAAAGGTAATTTTCTTGCTCAGAGTAATATTTTAGCATGTAATTCTGGTGTGGACGGAACTATTAGCCTCATCGTGGACTCGCCGTTACTCGCAATTTTACAAAATTTACTTTAGCCGTTTGGGTAAAGTCTTGACAGAGGTTTTTGTATAGCTATCAACATAAAAGCGCTTTTCTAATTATTTATAATCACCTCTAATTTGCAGAACAAGGATAGGGCGAAATACGGGCTTCTATGAGGAAGGCTGTCGCCGGGCGCATTTGAGGAACCACCAAACAGACTGCAATACACAGGACTCTGAGCTGTTATTATGAAATTATTATCTGACGGAGACTAGAACAATATCATCAACTGGCCGGTGGTTCAGTTTTGAAAACGGTAATCACGGCGTGTAACGTTACGGAGCAGGTGGGGGGTAGCCTTCCTTCACAGTGGTGGGTTGACTGACATTATGGTGAATGAAGGTATTTCGCGCATTATAAATGGGGTGGGGGACTTATGTTCTATTCAAGGCATTCTCAAAAACAGTCAAAGCCTTCCTTGCAAGTATTTTCTTTAACGGCTTCAAATCGTAGTACGTATTCCAGTATACTGGCTTTGCAAATCCCTTTTGAGGTAGGTATCAGGAAGGGCCAAAGAACCGTGACAGGGCATCGCAAGCAGGCTAATCGGCCCTTGATGCTTCCAACGTGTCCCCTGGGAGGGAAGGATGAGGGGAGAGACCCGAAGGATGATTAGATCGTATGCCAACAGGCGCCAGCATGGATGGTGTCTCTAACGTTTCCGGATAGAGCGCTTCCGATGCTGCACTTTCCCTGCTCACAAGCCACCAACTTCCAGGGTCCCCCAGAGCGGAGTCCCACGCTGAGGAGAGACCTACTGAGCGTACCGCAGCGATGCCAGGGAAGAAACCTTTTACAAAGCGTAAGCCACCGTCCAGCCACAACGCGCCGAACACCGTCGCCTTATAAATCCCTTTAATATTTTAGCCAATTAGGAATTGCAATTAGAAAATGTTTTATAGCCTATGTCCATTTGGAAGAACAGTGCTTTTTGGTGATGAAGCAATTATCAAAAATGGGTTGCGTGGTTTCTGAGATCCCTCCCCCTCACACACACACACACCCACACCCACACGCACCATTTTCGCTCTTTGTGAGTTTGTATAGACATGTATAATCCTTTACACAAAACCTCAATTTCATTAATTCAATTATGGCCAATATCTATTGATTTTCCAGTAATGCAAGTAATTTCTTACTTTATACTCTTATCATGGTATTTCCTAAACATATGTTGGCATATTATTTGAAGTTCATCGCTGTGGCGCGGGCGTAGTGTCTCTCTCTTCAAATTTCAGTTGTGACTTGCCTGGATAAGGTTTTTATCTCAAAAGAAAAATCACACCCCTAGAACAACATTGCCTCGTCTCAAAAAGACTATTTTGAGATAATTGCATTTGAAAGCTTTGATTTGAGATATTAACAGAATACTCTGAAATGTAACGCCGCCATATCTCATGTAGGTACGAGCTTCCGGAAGGCGTTCAAGATATGGCGGTTTTCATTTTTGGTAGAAAACTGTTCCATGTACCAGGAAATGGATGTAACTCAAAACTGCCAATGTTTGAGTTGTGGCAATGTTGTTCTAGGGGTGTGAAATGTCAGGTAACAATCAGCTTCAATTGAGCATAATTCTATACATTTCGTTCATTGTCTCTGCATACCTGAGCTGTTAAAAGGAGACGTTAACATTTTTGTGCAGTCTTGATCTTCTCTTTAATTTGACATACATTTTATCATTGTGAACACAATACTTATATGGTTTTAAAATTTTTATTGTATAAATTTCTCATATTTTGGATCACTTTAAAAAATAGAGTACAATTAAATTAAAGAGAATAATGTAAGGTAACATATTTATGTATATATAACTATCAATTTAAAATAAAAAATAATAGTAATAACAATAATAATATACAGGGTGGACCATTTAAGTTGAGACTGATCAATATCTCCAAAACTGAACGTTGTAGAAAGAAATGTCTTTAATAAAAGTTGCCTGATATTATGGGGGAAAGTAAATGTCATTAGTCGTGTTTTTGAAGACTTATGATGGTCATTTTAGGGTCACTTTAATTTGTTTAAATGGGAACCTACAATTAGGGTCAATTTAAATTGAGCCTAAAATGACCATCACGAAATCCTCCAAATAAAGCACGGCTAATGGCATTTGCTTTCCCCCATAATATCAAACAACTTTTTATCCAAGACATTTCTTTCTGCAACGTTTAGTTTTGGAGATATTGTACAGTCTCAACTTAAATGGTTCAGCCTGTAAATGAAATTCAAGTACTTGTATTTATACATAAAATTTGGCTTTGTGATTTGTAAAAATGGTTTCTTAAAAAGTCAGTGATCCCCTGAGAGTGGCTAAGGCCACGTCAGTAATAGCTGATGGAGAGAGATGAAGTCTTCTTTGGTATACATTCTTCATGAACGCTGTGGCAGTTCATCTAGCTCGGACCATAAGTCCAATCACTTCCAGTTTATTAAGGTGGTATTTCTCACAGTTGGTGATGGTAGGGTTATAGATGTCCAGCTTTCTGGTATTCACTTCTTGGGGTTAAGACTCACATCTGCCATTTTGTATTCTGCAGCACTTCACAGAAATAAAATCAATTCCAATCAATTTGGAGCAGGGAGAGATGTTTGAGCTCATCTTTTAAAGGAATTTCAGCTCTACAAATTAGTACCACTGTTAAGTATGGCAGCTTCTGTGTGCTCAACCATGTGTTTTCTTTCTTTGCAAATATACTTATGCGAGTTTGTTTTCTCTATTTTTACTTTGAACAACTTTTTCTGTGAATAACACTTAATGGTATAAAAGACCGGTATTCTCATAAACTACCAAGATAGCTACATTAAATTTTAGGATGATAAAAATAGGCTCTTAATTCTGTTGTGGATATACTTAAGTGTTAATAACATGGTTGGTTACTATTTTAAAATATAATTGCTGATACGTTTTAATTAAAGTATGATATAAATAAGAAAATAATCCTAACTTCATTAATAAACACATTTATTATTTAAAAGTATATTAGTTAACGTAGAAGACATGCATCTACATACTGTAAAATTTTCAGTCTGATATCCTATGTAGTTTCTGAAGTAATCAGCCATGAATGAACAGATTTAACTTTGGCGGGATAGAGCTTTTAATCTCCTCTTCAACTTTTTAAACTTGAATAACAATTTAATTAACTTAATTTCTCTGCCACCGTTTTTATGAAATTATTGTAAAATAATCTGGAAGAGTTTTATGGTAAATCCCGTCCATTATCCTGTGCAATTGCAATTTCCTACAGCCCGGGAAATTTCTAAACACGGCTGAAAAAATCCTCTGATATTCACGCGAAAGGATTGGCGGAAGTCTCACTTCCTTAACTTCTCCTCGACAGTCTTCCAACTTCTGGAAGTGCTATATAGCCTGTAAGTTTGGTGGTGGAATAATTATCGTCGGAATGGTCCATTCTGGTTTTAGATACGTAGATGAAATTTTAAACTTTTGTGCCTTCTCTTTGGTCTTATTTATCAACATATAAGTTATATAATTTTCACGTATTACTCGGCCAAGATATGAGGGCGCCACTGTATTTGTTGACATGCCTAATGGCATCACCACTAGGGATTAGAAGGAAGTGAGGGGCAAGGCGATAGGGAAATGTACAGTTATACACTGAAAACAGTAATACATTTGTAGGCCTCAGCCTCAGTAGTAAATGCTTCTGGAGCTGCGGATGTTTTCTTTACCTGACTCTCCTTCCGATGCCCCGCCCACTTATCCGGTATTCTTAAAACTTCAGTTAATTTTGATGTATTTAAAATGACTACTTTGCATATTTTCATAGTCATTTATTTTATGGTACAATATTCTGGAGAAAGTCCAGTTATAAAAATAGAATCTTTATAATACAAAAAAATCTTGTGTTACACTCACATGACTTTCTCTACTCTTGTACAAACTATTTTTACAAACGCTTATTCTCCATATGCTTCATGTTAATCGAGATATCGAGATGTCAATCTTATTGTTAATTTTCTTGTAGATGCAAGGGGAATTGGTAGGTTATAAGCGATAGTCAAATCTTTTAAGCGCTGGTTGCTATGTGGCGCATTCCATTCTCTTTGCATGTCCAGGACATAAAAAATGAATAACGAATTTGAGAAAAAGTATAAAGTATTGGAAAATTTACAGATATACGTTTCATTTGTCATGAAAATATCTTAAACATATGATATTTTAATCAAAATTGTTAGAGCCATTTTTGAGAAAATTAAAATTTTCGAAAAATGTTCCATGTAAAGGGTAATCTGGGGTGGGGGGATTTTCTTGAAAACCTTCGTGTCGCATCTCTGGAAGATACTGAACCTAAATACCAAGTTTGGTGTTTATCCGACTGTTCGTTTCTGAGTTATGCTGTTCACAGACACACACGGAAATGTTTCCAAAAATGTTTTTTTTATTCAGGGGGTCTCAAAACATGTATTTTCGTTGAAATCTCGGTATCGAATTTTTGGGTAGAATACAATACTTCCTCTACTTACTATGCGTAGTAGAGAAAGTAAAAAGGGCAATCAGAATAATATTAAACCTTTGCAGCAACACAAGCTGCAAACCTTACTTCATAGTGTTAAATCTCTTGACTTTTCCTTCGCTATACATTTTTGAAATTCTGGTACAATGTATAAGCAGCAAAATAGTTTTAACACAAATGCTGATAATCATGACTATAATACAAGAAACAAATCTAAACTGCACATTACAGGTCATAAAAGAACCGTATATGAAAAAAGTTTGTTATAATGGCATTCAATTGTTTAATAAACTCCCCACATATTTAAACAAAGTTAAAACCCCAACAGTCTTCCTAATACGTGGTTGTTTTTATTCAGTGGAAGAATGTCTAGAAATGACTTGGTTTATAAGCTTTCTTATGGAATATATTATGTTTACAATTCCAAAATTTAGTTTACGTACCTACACATGTAATAAATTAGGATTTCTTTATTTGTGTATTACATCTAATTAGACCTGTTCTTTTTGTACTAATAATTGTATTGTTGATGAAGCCAATATTTCTGTTTTGAAATCAAACGGTGAACTTCAGTGTTTAGTTGCTCTTCCCACCTAACACACTCATATCGTGGCCAACTAGTAATACAGAAACCCTTTAAAATACGCAAAGGAACAGAGGTAAAGCTGGTAAATATGATGATTTCCCACTCCCAGGTCACGAAGTTAACATCTTTGGAAAAGAGACATTGTCTGCGACCACCGAGGAAAATAATCTTCCCGGTTGTTAATTATAAAATATCGATTGAGTGATTTCTAATGTAAGTTGGATAAAATTTTCTCTTTGTCCAAGAATTATAACTTTATTTTTTACCTATAAGTATAGCTGAGTATTACCCGGCATTGCATTGCTACATTCTATAAGTATGGGGTCGAAAATAAGGATAGGGGTGATGTTTAAGAGTAGTAAGTAGTCTGTAATTTGTACTTATACCTAAAGCGTAAGTTTTGGCCAGATTGGTCAAATAGTGACAGTCTCTATAAGGAGTTATACTTTAGAAGGTATTTCTGTCCTAAAATTTTCATCAAACCCTGTAGTTTAAGCAGATATTAGTAAAAAGATTGAAAATAATTTCTAAAACTTGCTAAGGAATAATGGAGTGAATGGGAAATTTCATAGATTGTATATTTTGTATGCATTGTGTATCACAATTATTAATTTACTGTTGTTTAAAAACACCATTTGTGTCATCAACTTTGCCTTGGGCATTCATATATTTTAAATATTAATTGGAATTGTATTTATTGCTATACTGAGAGATAAAAAAATTGAATTGCGTTGAAAATACCTTACAAAACAGCGAACGAAACAAGTTTACTTTAGAATAAAAAAATATAATGATAATACAAAATATGTAAAAAAGGGAGAATTGAAATTATAATATGTTTTTATATATAATATGATTGTAAATACGCTAGTCTTATGAATATGCTATTTATTCCATGCAGGAATTTTAAACTGCGATAGCAACCAGACAATAGCTTAAATAAACAAAATTCAACTACTGGGGTTACTAAGAAAATTTTCACGAGATGAGATGAAATGAGATAGAAGACGCTCATAGGAAAAGTGGAAGAAGTGCATTAGCTCGCTGCACGAATTATCAAATATTCTCAACGAGAAGTAACAAAGAATTTATTATTATTATTATTATTATTATTATTATTGTTATTATTATTATTATTATTATTATTATTATTATTATTATTATAATATAAAGAATGTCTACAAGTAATTAAAGCAAATATGTAAGTACATATTTGATTTAATTGTCAGTATATTGTTCGTCGTTAAAGCACTTGAGCAAAAGAATAAAACTAATTATATTTAAAAGTTCTCTTATTGTATTTATTATTGGTATAATAAATATGTTACCTTCCAAACGTAAACCTGAGATAAGATTCAATATCGCCATGACTAAAAGCTGGAAGAATTTTAAGTATATCTTAAAATATAATGTACAAAATGAAACATTCAAATACTATGCTACGCGTTATACATACTAGAATCCACAATTACTGAATAAAAATTATCCGCCAGGAAGTCAGTTCTACACAATACCCCTATATTAAATTCAAAATTACCTAATATTTACCCCTGAGGTTGGTATAGGTATATTCTTCTGCCAAATACCCATTGCTATCGACTTCGATTCGACTTCAGTTGTTGCTGTTAGATTATCAACGCAATGAATCATGTGACTGTAAATTAGTTGATGCCCAGATATTGAAAGAATGGTTGATACAAGCGATTACACAATTGAGGAACGCTTGGTGGCACCTGTGTGGGTTCATGAACTTCAAATTAACAGCAAATCAATTAAAAATGCCATGGTCGATTTCGTTGCGCGGTTTGTTAAAACAGCACCGACAGAGAAGACGTTAACGTGGGAAAAGAAAGCATTTTTAATTGACAATGTTCGCGACGCGCCGAGAAGTGAAAGATCATACACCAGACTTGGACTTTGTGCTGATATGGAACAATCTATCGAACAATCTCCGGTCAAATCCATACAGAAACGTGTTTCAGAGTTGGGATACCGGAATCAACCATGAGAAAAGACATCAAAGTGGATCTGAAAATGAGTTGTTGGCGTCCATTGAATGTCAATGAATTATTAGATGATAATTTGGAGAGACGTGTTGATGCTTGTGATCAGATGCTGCAACAATTCCAAAGAATGGCTCAGAGCTTGAGGATATGGCAGCTTATTCAGCTGTGTAGAACCATGTAAGGAGAAACATTTTAATAAATAAATGATTAATGAGTATGTACTTTTTGGGGTGTTTTAGATTCCTAAGATATAAGGAGAAACATTTAAACAAATAAATAATGGGTATAGGTACTTTTATATCACGTCAGTTTGAATTTAATATAGGGATGTACGAACTTTGTGCGCAGCCTGCACACAGCATGTCAACCCCTTAAAAAATTATACTTAAAGTTCATTGCAGAAATGTGTGCCTTGGTTAACCAAGCAGTATAGTTTTATATAAGAGGTTGAAAATAAAGTAAGGGTAGCTTATAAAAATGTTGAGTAATATAATTCAAAATAAGGATTAGGTGGTTTTTGGAAGTTGTAAGCTATAATTTTTGCCAAATCCTATTGTATAATTGTGAAATATTTTGACCATTTTGTTTAAACAGTGCAGAGTTCTAAATAAGTTGTTGAAAATGTGGTAGCGGTATTCTTTTAGAATTGTAAGGTAGCTTATAATTTTCGCTGGGTTCTATAGTATAAGCGTACAAAGATTTCATCTAGATAGGCCAAAAAATGTTAATTTGTATGTTAGCGGATGAAATTAGGGATTAAATGTAAGGGTAGCTCATCATTTTTGTCGGTTTCTAGAATCCAAATGCACCTAATTTTGTCAAAATCATAGCAAACGTACTACTTGATAAAGCTTCAGCGAAATATGAGGCAATTGTGGTGATACGAACGATATACGACTCCCCCTAAAGCATGTCACTCAACTTTAAGATATTTTAAGCTTCCCATTTACCCAATTGGGCTCCATTTCATTAAAATATGCTATATTTGCAATAAAGTGTCAAATACTCAACGTAATGGGATTGAAATTTGGTGTCATGAATATGAAAAAGAAATCTCTAACTCGCAGTTTTCAAATCTTTGGAAAACAGTATATAGCCTGTGACCATCTGGAGGAATAAGGGTTCTAACTGGTGAAATAATTATTAAAATCGGTTGAGTGGTTTTTGAGATTATCCTACACACACATTTTCTCTTTTTCTATATTAGTATAGACTATTCAAGCATTATTTTTTTAAATTGTTTCATTTGTTTAGCCCCCTTTACCCCTTTAACTTCTATGGTCCAAACGGGGATATAAAATTAAGAAACAATTCGTGTGCAGGCTCATTAACTTTGGCTTTTAATCAATTCTAACCTTAAACACACTCACATTTGCTGTGACATCAGTACTTCGAGACTCTGCGGAGGGTAGAGAAAGATTCTAATTTAAATAAAAACTCCCCCACCCAAACCGGGAATGGAACCTGAGACTTTTGAGTTTAGAAGCAAGAACGCTCACCACTCGATCACAGAGGCATTCTGTCAGGTTATTTTCCTCACAAAATCTGCTTTCTAAATCATTTTTATGCAATATAATATGAAATTCTTTCGATCGGATGTGCTGCCTATTTTGTGTCAGGGTTCGGTGCAGAAATGTTGGTCTAAACGATTCCTCCCTCACTCGCGCAACTGTCCTGAATGTGGGCAGCCCCTGCAGTTACAACAAAACCTAATTTTATTCTCTTCTCCCAAAGCTACCTGCCACTGTTAATTATATTCCTCAGTAAGGGTATGTGTTTAAACAGAAGAGGAAGGACACTACATCTGGTAATGGGTTGTTTCAGGGCTTAATCTTCATGAATAATTATTGAATACACACGACTCATTTGAACCTCTCTCTCTCTGTTCTATATTCCTGCGCCGTCACAATGAAGGTTTTTGCTTTTCCGCTCTTGGCTCGGCAGAAAGGACATAGGGTGTATGTGTAGCGTGGCCTTTGTAGAAACGGGAAGGAAATCCCCCACGATTGAGAAGCTGCTTTGAAACTTGAGGGGGTTGGTTTACTTGGTACGTTGGTCGGGTGCAGAAGGGGGAGAGAATGAGGGGTGCTGCTGGGAGCTTACATTTTAGGACAGGGGGAGGAAGTTAAGGGCTGGTCGGTTTCGTGAGGAGGGGAGAGGTGTAGCGAAAGAGACTCCAAAGTTCGGCGGAGAATTTTAATATCGAAACGGGCACGGAAATGCAAGGGGTTGGATGTTGGGAAAAGGCTTCTTGAAAGACAGTGCTGAAAAGAGACGAGAGATGAGATCCACCAAGAGTCCATAGAAATTGTTCGTCCTCCTCAGCGCCATCTACGTATTAACCTCTGCCTTTTCCTGTGCAGAGAAACTCCGTAATTTATGACATGTATGCCATCTTTGCTAACCGGAAAATAAAACTAGATATGGAACAGAAAGGCAACATACTTATCATGTGTATTCGAAAATATGCTAGTCGTTATGGCAGGAATAGAAGCCTCATAAATAGAATGCTGAGGAAAGGTTACAGGTTATGGATTACCAAACAAGAACAAATCTCTGCAATACAACAAAGCTGTAATTATCATTTGTCTGGTAATTTTCGACTTTGAATCAATAATTGACACTAAAGCAATATAATGCGCTACTTCAAAGCCCAAAATAGCATTTTTAAAATGCTTACTTTTGTATGATGCGTGTGTGTTTTATTTACTTATTTTACTATCTGCTACGTTCTCCTGCGATTTCACTACATAAATGACTACAATAACATTTGTACCAAAAGGAAATTATGAGACTTTGGAAGCGTATTCAACATTGAGGATGTTTCTACAACTATCTTTCATCAAATACAGGGTTATTCAAAAAGAAGTAACAGACTATACATATTTATTTCTAATGAACGACAATAGATGGCGACACATGCGATACATCACAAGTTCAAAGTTCAAAATTTTATTTTATGTATTCAAAAAGAGTACCGTTTGTTATGCGAGGACGACCAGTGCTTTTCCGTTTGTATACGCAACCATCTTCTACGAATTTATTTTATCAATTGTAAATTTTGTATGACAAGGCGCCTCGTTGTTGAACTTACAACGAAATGCACGCTGCAATGAAACAATGGATTCACTCTTTGCATAATGCAGCACACAAAATGACTTTTCCTGTGGCGTCGCCATTTTCTCGTAAACACAGAACCGCTAGACACTGAATGGAACTAATAGGCGGGGCTTAAAACTTTGCACTTTCCTGTATTCAGTGATGTGTTGTATATGTCTATCTATTATCGTTCATTAAAAATTAATACTTCAATTCTGTTCCTTATTTTTGAATAACCTGTATATGACCATGAAGAGGTAACGGTGGCCAATGGTTATACTGAGCTCCAGGGATGTCGTGGAAACATATCGGAATACGGTTTCCTACTGAGATTGCAGTACTTAAATAAAATTAGTAATTATAACCATGCATTAATATATTTGATGGTGCAATAACAGTAACATATAAATCTTGTACAAACAATAAATCACAATATATTATTGGTGATGTAAATTAAGTTGGCAGCGCCAGTCCAAACGTGGTGACCTAAATACGGGCGTTACTTCTATGCAGATATGCATTTTCAATTATGAAAATGTGTAGTTGTAGTAGTTCATCAATTACGATAAACTGATAAGCAATAAGATGATTCATAAATATGATATTTAGGTTGGCATGGGTCGTCCAAGAGTAAATGCCGGTGCAAAATGCATTCTTGGTAATTACTCAACAGTTAGGTCAACAAATAGCGCAAACCATAAAAGCATAAAATGAAACGATCATATAGAAGAGGAATTATTACAATTAAAAATATAACCAAACAAACATTCCAACTTGGAGCAATCATTCACACACTCATAATAAATTGAATGAATCACTCAAACTATACAACATTTCAACATCATTACGCATTCCTTAAATAAGCCCCATTAAATAAGAAAACTTGGAAATAAGAAACGCACACTCCAAAGAGTATATAACAAGAAATTTCTTTAATCACACATTCTTTCAAATTTTGAAATACTTTACCGATATATGTGCCTAGTGAGAGCACAACCCAAACTGGAATAGCAAGTAATTAAAATTATACTCTACCAAAAATGTTGACTGATGCCAAAAATTAAATAACTGTCCTGGTCTCTCTTAAACCTCATAACGGCCATGAGTCGACTGCCCACGGGAAGAGCCAAACGTGGAGGTTTCTATACAAAGTCCCCGTGTCTTAAGTAGAGAGCCGCAGGTCGTGAGGTGCCAAACAAAAGCCGAGAGTAGCAGCCAATGAGCGTTGAAGATGGTGAAGTGGCGTGACTTGCTGTGTCAAATGAAAAACCGACATTTCTTTAGCGTAAAAAAAGAAAAGAGAAGAAAAAGACAGATTAGTCAACAGACGTAAATATAGTACGGAGGGCACTCCGTTACAGATCCCCCTTCTTTAAAAAAAAATCACTTATCGTGTCTGATCAGGAGACTTACGCCACTTAAATCACAGGCGCTCAATACACCCCACTCTCCCTTTAGATTCTTTAACACTATGAGGCTGGACCTGCGCTAAATTACTTTCCACTTGAACTTTAGGCTTTTCTTCCCCAGGCAAATGTCTAGATTTGATTACAATTTCTTCTAATTGATCAAATGTTTGAATATTAGCAGAAAAATACAGGGAACGAGTCTCCGAATGCCGAGAATTAATTAAAATGTTATTAATTACCTGACTTTGAAAACCGCCAATGCGTAAAGCCAAAGCCATGAATCGAATGTTCTCAACAAAATCAAGAAATGTTTCAGCTTCACTTTATCTTCGAATAATATTTACTAACTAGCAACTGGTTAAAAGTAGGTACACCTAACTTAAGTATCTATCTCTTGGTGTAATCAAGCTGCTGAACAGTTATGTATAATAAAATTCAACACAGCTTCTGCTACCAAAGATTTAACATAAGGACAAATAAATTCCATTAACACTTGATCAGAAACGCGAAGTGCCTGAGCTTGTTTCATTAAGTTCACAACTAATAATAAAAATTTAAAAATCTCCTCACTAGTGTTAGTGTACATAAAATTAATTGTTCTTCCACACAAAGTTGGAAAGTAGAATCAGACGACTAAAACGTTCAATGCCATCGCCGGGATGTGAACCACGGATTTCCGGTTGTTCAGTGATTAGAGCAACCGGTCAGAAACCGGTTGGTGTATATAATTCTCAATTTACTTGTTATTTTCATACAAGCATTGAGCAATTATGCTGGTTAAATGAAAATTGTGTATATTTATCACTGAAATTTAACTGCGGCATAGGCGTTTCACACTCAGTCGAAATAGAGACAGAACTATGTGAGGGATTAGATTTAATTTGGCGAAGTTGTTCCAGCAATTTTTTCAATAACAGTTTAATCTCAATCTGTTTCACTTTAAGATTGTCAGGTATGACATCATTCAAGCGGGCAATCCTGGCCAAATAATAATTAACCCTGGCCATTAAACGCCTACGTTTAGACCGGGTACTCCCTATCTTAATTAATGCAGATACGTTAATATGAAGGCTCTGCACCGCTATCAATATATTGTCCAGTTCACGGATGTAATAATCCTGCCTACTTGCACCAAGGTTAGTTTGTTTTACCTCGGCGACTGCGTTCCGTAACAAATCTTGCAAAAGGGCACAGTATCCTGCGGCTTAATAACGCCCCTGCAACGAAAATGATTAAAATCGTTGGATCTTAATCTCGGAAGAGAATAGTTCAGCGGTTGAGCAGTCCTTGACTCCTGTGGAAATAAACTTATTTATACGTTGTATCTCAGGTCGTGGTCTCGGAAGACAATAAAAGATTTGCATTCGCGGAACAGATTTCACTTTTCCTTTTATTTCACTCCAAATAAAGAACACATTCACAAATTGAATTGTACTTTGCACTACTTTACTTTTACACGATGCATTAATGTACCTTTTTAAACATCTATCAAGGTTTAAAGGAGTTTCTGCATACCAATAATAACAATACTTGATCTTTCTCTGTTTAACGTCCTCTTATGTAGGACTTACACCCCCCCCCCGGACTTACAGGCGGGTGCCTGGGGTCAGAGGCCCGTCGAGGAGCAGACACTCATGGATCAGATAGAATATCTAGGATGGGTGATCGGCCGGATGCCTGGTATGTGATGAAGGAAGTAGATGAAACGAAATGATGGTGAAATGGATGGGTGATCGGCCCGATGCCTGGTATGGAATGAAGGAAGTAGATGAAACGAAATGATGGTGAAATGGATGAAAGGAAAGGTGATGATGGAGAAGTTGGTGGAATGAATGGCGGGAGAAACCGCAGAACCCGGAAAAAAACAGCCCAGACGCCGCTTTGTCCACCACAAATCCCACATGCGAGTCCCTGGGATTGAACCCGGGCCGCTTCGGTGAGAGAGTTTCATGCATTTACGTCACTTATTACTATGGCAACTTGGTTTCCTGCAATGCTGTTGACAGGTAAGACTGTCTCGTGCAAGCTTCATTTTGTGTTGCATGTTGGTCTAACAATATGCTTGGCATTATTTAACAATATTGGTCACGAGCACCTCAATCTAATTTTGATTACTATGAACCTTAGATACTTTTATTATTCCAAGTTCATTTCTGGACTACTTTTTGCTCTTATTTTTCTCGATCTCATCTGATAGCTTTCATCAATTCTTATCCGATGTCATGCTTCTTTGAGCGTTCTTTACATATAGTTCCATATAACGTATGTGGTTAGACATACATATCATTTCAAATGCCTCTTATTAGCAGACATGTTTTAGTGGACGCTTTTAATGCTCTCTTCTATATAAAACATGTGCGCTAATAACTCCATATGTTTAACATTTTTGTTAACTAGATTTCCTTTTAAATATCTTTTATAAATTGTAACTTTTTCTTTACATATTATGTTCTAGATATTTAGGTAAAAAATTTTCTTAAATAATTTCTCTTATTCTAAATTTTCTACTTATAACTTATTTACAAAATGGGTGTAAATTGTCTATTTTTCTCTATGCAGTGTTATAGTTGTCTGCATTAAGGTTTTCTGGTATACTGTTAACTACTTAATTCTCCTTAAATACTTACAACATTAATTTGCAATGTCTTCCTATGGTTCTATTTTCATTTTTAAGTTCATATGTGTGAACAGCATAACTCAGAAACAAACAGTCGGATAAACACCAAACTTGGTATTTAAGTTCGGTATCTTCCAGAGATGCGACACGAAGGTTTTCAAGAAAATCCCTCCATCCCAGATTACCCTTTACATGGAACATTTTTCGAAAATTATAATTTTCTCAGAAATGCCTCTAACGATTTTGATTAATGTATGTAATGTATAATGTATTTAAGATACTTTCATGACAAATAAAATGTATATCTTGAATTTTCAGGGAATGTCTCCAGAAGTATTCCTCATTGTAAACAACTTTGCATAACTGGTAAACCATAAGAGATAGACAAAATTTTACTACACAAAAAATGTAGATCGCGTTAAAATACATAATTTATGTCATATACATTTTTGTTGTTGAGTGAACCATTTTCGAGATATTGCTTGTTATTCCCTCAAATTTTCCAATACTTATACTTTTTCTCAAATGGGAATTCGTTATTCATTTTTTACTTTCTCTACCACGTATATTAAGTAGGGGAAGTATTATATTCCACCCAAAAATTCGATACCGAGCTTTCACCGGAAATACATGTTTTGAGACTCCTTGAATCCAAAAAAAGCATTTTTGGAAACATGTCCGTGTGTGTATCTCTGTGTGTGTGTGTGTGTGTGTGTGTGTGTGTGTGTGTGTGTCTGTGTCTGTGTCTGTGTCTGTGTCTGTGTGTCTGTCTGTGAACAGCATAACTCAGAAACGAAAAGTCGGATAAACACCAAACTTGGTATTTAGGTTCAGTATCTTCCAGAGATGCGACACGAAGGTTTTCAAGAAAATTCCCCCACTCCAGATTACCCTTTACATGGAACATTTTTCGAAAATTTTAATTTTCTCAAAAATGGCACTAACGATTTTGATTAAAATATCATATGTTTAAGATATTTTCATGACAAATAAAATGTATATCTCGAATTTTCTAGGAATGTCTCCAAAAGTATTCTTCATTGTGAACGACTTTTGCATAACTGGTAAACCATAAGAGATAGACAAAATTTTACTACACAAAAAATGTAGTTAAAATACACAATTTATGTCATATACATTTGAGTGAACCATTTTCGAGATATTGCTTGTTATTCCCTTAAATTTTTCAATAATTTTCTCAAATGGGAATTCGTTATTCATTTTTACTTTCTCTACTACGTATAGTAAGTAGGGGAAGTATTGCATTCCACCCAAAAATTCGATACCGAGATTTCACCGGAAATACATGTTTTGAGACTTCCTGAATCCAAAAAAAGCATTTTTGGAAACATGTCCGTGTGTGTGTCTGTGTGTGTGTGTGTGTGTGTGTGTGTGTCTGTGTGTGTGTGTGTCTGTGTGTGTGTGTGTGTGTGTCTGTGAACAGCATAACTCAAAAACGAACAGTCGGATAAGCACCAAACTTGGTATTTAGGTTCAGTATCTTCCAGAGATGCGACACGAAGGTTTTCAAGAAAATCCCCCCACCCCAGACTACCCTTTACATGGAAGATTTTTCGAAAATTTTAATTTTCTCAAAAATGGCTCTAACGATTTTGATTAAAATATCATATATTTATGATAATGTTATGAGAAATGCAATGTATATCTCGAATTTTCTGGGAATGTCTCCAAAAGTATTCTTCATTGTGAACGACTTTTGCATAACTGGTAAACCATAAGAGATAGACAAAATTTTACTACACAAAAAATGTAGATCGCGTTAAAATACACAACTTATGTCATATACATTTTTTTAGTTGAGTGAACCATTTTCGAGATATTGCTTGTTATTTTCTTAAATTTTGCAATACTTATACTTTTTCTCAAATGCGTTATTCATTTTTTTTTGTCCTGGACATGCAAAGAGAATGGAATGCGCCACATAGCAACCAGCGTTAAAATATTTGACTATCGCTTAAAAGCTACCATATTCCCCTTGCATCTACAAGAAAATTACCAATAAGATTGACATCTCGATATCTCGATTAACAGGAAGCATATGGAGAATAGGCGTTTGTAAAATTAGATTGTACAAGAGTAGAGAAAGTCGTGTGAGTGTAACACATCAGATTTTTTTTCTTGGATATACTAAGAGTATTAATCTGTGGCAAAGGGAATGGTGCTGCACATAGCAACCAGCTATTAAGAGATATGTATGTGCTTAAAGGCTACTGTATTTCTATATCGCCCTAGTAAGTATATATTCCCCTTACATCTACAAGAAACTTAGCAATAAGATAGAGTCTGCAAATGTTTATCTCGATTAACATGAAGTAGATGGAGAATAAGCGTTTGTAAAAATAGTGTGTACAAGAGTAGAGAAAGTCATGTGAGTGTAACACATCAAATTTTTTTATGTCCTGGACATACAAAGAGAATGGAATGCGCCACATAGCATCCAGCTCTTAAAATATTTGACTATCGCTTAAAGCCTACCAATTCCCCTTGCATCTACAAGAAAATTAGCAATATGATTAACATCTCGTTTAACAGGAAGCATATGGAGAATAAGCGTTTGTAAAAATAGTTTTACAAGAGTAGAGAAAGTCATGTGAGATAACACATCGGATTTTTTATTATTAAATACCAGGGAAAAACAGTATTGATTCAAAACATTGCTTGACAAGGAAGGAAAGGACGGGGTTTGTAGATCAAGCAGAGGGAAAAATGGGTGAAGCAATAACAAGATGCCACGATGATGGTGCGTCAATTTGGTACATGAATGTAGTTGCCACCTTTTCTCGTTACCTCCAGTATCTGCTGTGGATTCTGCCGCCAGTTCCTCAAGCTATGATTATTTTCACTCAGGGTATGCGTGGGTGCATTTTGAAGGAAAACATCCGTTTAAATTGGCTGAGGTATTTATTGTAAATAATATTTGAGTTCTCTTAGTGCGTTGCCGACTATTTGAAATTAAGAAATACACTGACTCTGAATTGTAGCACTCGAAACTAAAACAATGGAATTATTATACCTGACTTCTGCAGAGTCAATTTTACGGTTTGAAATAACTATTTCCGCAATAAAAGAAACTAGACGCGTAACTCGCCCTTAGTCAAAATGTTGACCGGCAGGTTCCCTCGCGCAGCCGCGAAATCTTAATCACATAAACGCATCGTTCATATGACATTAATGACCCTCTCTTGATAAATCTTTCAACCCAAACTTATTACGTGATACAGTGATTTAACATACGGAAATTATGTATTGCAATTATTTCTTTATTTAATTATTTATATAGGAGTTGTTTAGAGTGGTGAAATTTCAACGGAATCTTTGTTTTGCTTCCATGATGTTGAACATAAATGAGAAATTTTAGTTTAGGAGATATGTTGTTCATATGCACAGGCACACAATAAAACACACACACGCACAAACAGGTGCAATCTCCACACCGGTGCACTACAATACATCCTCTACCTACCATAGTTACTCATAAAATAGTAAAACTATATTTTTAGCTTGAATACCTAACGTGAAACAAAGCAGTTTGCTCCACTTTCACTTTACGAGCACAGCGGAAATTTAAATCAGCCGAGAATGATAAAACTCCATTGGCAGGTAAATCGCGTTCTTTATGCAAGCTGCAACATTCTGTCCATATGAATTTCGAATGCTGTCATTCACTGCGCTATGAAAGAGGTACTATTTGACGTGATTTCGCAACAGATTTCATCGCTACATGGCATTTATTTGAAGAGCCAGGTTGGCTATAACATTGCAATGTTGTCAGAAAGTATTGCAGTATTACGTGACACCGCATTTTCAGGGTCGTAAAATTGAAAACATCTACATGCGAAGTGCCGTCTCACCTCGCATCCATAATTCAGTGCAAAAACCACTGAGGAGTTTGTGGGAAATGCAACGTATGCTGGTGTTAGCATTTGGACTTGATGATAATACAGAATCCTGCAGTTGGTTTGGACTAGTTTGGCGGAGCTGTAAAATAAAATCACATCAGCGGTGGTGTAATGTTGTCAAGGCAACATGAAGTTCCAAACTGCAGTTTTGCTAATTTTGACTGTAGCATCAGGATATATTGAAAGTAAGTCCGTTGTTGAAACACAATGTCGATATCACCGCAAGTTTAATGTCCATATACATGATAGGATTCCTTCGAGGAACATAACAGTGACTTAGTTTAATATTTTTAATGCTACAGGCAATTTAAAACCTTCATTCCATGGCAGTGGGCATTTTGTTCGTATTCGAGAAAATATCCAAAGAGTGAGAATGGCTTGCAACGATGTCCTCAAGATCTGAAGTGCGACGTGCTGCGACCTAGCATTGACATTTCATCGGGCATTGCAAGAGGATCTAAAATTTCTCCTTATTAGATTCAAGTTGCTCATTAATTGAAACCACAAGGGGATTCTCGACTTAGTTAAGCAAGAGAATTTGGTATCATTCTTCAAATAAATGATAAGTTGAGTAATCTGTTTGTCAGATGAGGCCACTCAAATGATTGCATCAACAAGCGAAAATTTTTGCTTTTGAAGTTACACAAATCCTATGGCACTGCATGAACGGCAGGTAATCGTATGGTTTGTTGTTCCTACAGGTGCCAAATTGGTCCCTATTTTTTCGAAGATGAAAATTAGAGAGATATAATGTGAGCGTTGATAGGATCGACAGGTGTTACAGACACTAAGTGACGCACCAAAGAGGAACGGCATTTACCTTCAGCAAGATGGGGGCTATGGCTGTTGAGACATTTCTTTCCAGGACGCTTAATTTCTCGGTTTGGGGATATCAATTCGATCCTCAGAGCTCCTGATTTTTTGTTTTGGGAATACCTCAAAGCAAGAGCCCAATAAATCAACGAAACCACAGGTTTACTGCAAAGTATCATGCACTTCGTTGTGCTAAGATAAAGGTAGTGATAAGCGAATGCCCTATACCGTAATATAGTATTAAAGAACAGTTGAATCAAAGACAAATACACCAGAAGCAAACTTTCACGTGGTTGCATGTTTATTTTGAATCGTTTGAATTTATTGCATAATGTGAATAAAAGAAATCGGTTGTATAAGAGTCTCATTATATTGTTGGACTATCATAAAGTGAAACTTTCATTATATTCTCGCCTTTGCTTCTCTGCTGTATGCGCGCGCAATTCCTAAACCACCAAACTGGCTTCTTGTACTGTTATGCACAGCGGTATAAAGTGGAGAGGTTGCAAGGCGTGCCGTCCTTTTCTTCCTCTCCTTCCCCCCCCCCCTTTTTTCCAGCAAAGATATTTTTGGACGCTAGTTAATAATGGCGTTAGATAAATTGTTACGGTGACTCATGTACTAAGTTAATTTAGGCTTGTTTCGTTTTGATACTACATTAAATCCATATCAACTTACATGTTTTGAAGCCGTTCGTGGTGCGACATTTTTGACCGTTTGCTTCAAATGTTGATGCTGCTATCTCAAAGTTGCATCCATTTAGATAACGTTTTATGCTACCTGCTTTGTTGATGAGTTCTATGATGTCATCTCCCAGCTTGTTCTGGTTATCTGGTCCGCCAGCTGCTTCAGTGGTATAGCTATGAGTTCTTTGTCTCAGGATGTGCGTGAGTGTAGTGTGGAAGGATAACACCAGTTTACTTAGCTGATAAGTTTTAATGTTGACTAAAATGTTCTGTTTGAAAAGAGTCGCCGATGGTTGAATTAGAGAGTTAAATTATTTCTAGAATAATAATTATGCGAAGCGTCAGTTGCCGTAAATTGCAGAGGTGTTACTAAGAAAGATTCCTCGCATTAGCCGCTAAATCTTACTAATGGCACTGTGTGCGACGAAACTTAGAATGAAACTAAAACTCACAAGGACGTCACATGAGTAAATCACAGAATTGGAGTGAGTGAGTGAGTGAGTGAGTGAGTGAGTGAGTGAGTGAGTGAGTGAGTGAGTGAGTGAGTGAGTGAGTGAGTAAAATTAAGTAAGTCTGATTTAGAATGCATGCTCTTCTCTTAACTTAAGCTTTGCCTAGCCATCGCTACCTCCACGAACGTTCCTACTTATGCGATCCAATCTTAAAACTACGTATGCGTATCTGACATTGTTACAATGCGGTACCTTGCTCAAATCTCAGAATTTCATTCCCTTTCTAATTTACAGAACTCTCGCCTACGGGACTTTGCAAACATACTGAACTCACCCCTTAACTGCATTTCAGGAACTTTTATACTAATGCATTTTCTTTAACATAAATCGCTAATGACCCTTTTTTCTCCGGACATATCCCTAAACTCGGGCTTATTACATAATACATTGATTTATTCTTCTCCCACAAGGCAAGGGCCTGTCGACCTGTTCCGTCCTCAATTAAACACATCGCTCCGTTTGTTTTTCGTCTACCTACTTGGTGATATCCTCGAGGTTTATAGTTTGATAAAAGTGTTTGGTATTCGTTCCTTTTCCATACTTAATATGTGTTGGCACCAATTTATTTTCATTTTTATTTAGATTATATATATTTAACTGTTTTTGGAATTATGCATTTCTTTGTTTATCTATTGCTTTTAGGAATTTCATTTCTACCATCTCTATTCCTTTTCTGTCTGTCCAGTTTTCACTACCATATGTTGCCGTTGCACATAAATACACTGACTTAATATACGTTGATTTAATGTATAGAAATTATTTATTACGATTATTTCTCTAGCTTACTATCATTTCCTTATTCAATTAATTATATCTTCCTGTCAATAATTACGGTATCAGGTTACATAGGTTATTCTAAGGTTAAAGTTTGTTAGTTACATAGGTTGAATCTGGTGCATAAATTTCTAAATTTATATTAATAATTTTTCTCAAAAACTTAATTCAATTATTTTGAAAATTTAAAATTTTACCCACTGAATACAAACATTTGACTGTGAAATATGCTTATTTTCACCAAAGAAAAATAAATTCGATGTTGCGACAGTTTTTATGTTTATTTTAAGTTTGTTAGCTCCACGTTGTGGTAGCCAATTTGTGACGGTATAATTCATTTGTGTTTACTTGTGTTTTGCCCCACGTTGTGAAGCCAAATATGTGACGGTATTAGTGTTTGTTTGAAAGATGCTACTGTTTATTTGCCGCATGTATAAAAGACAATTTGTCGCGGTCACTTCATGTTATCATTTACTGAGCGCCTATTATTGTATTTAATATTTTTTTGTTCACTGTCCTCCGGCTAGCTATGATCTCTCGGTCAAGCAAATCTCTTAATCAGGTGTGTAAACGGAAAGAAGTTTTTATCCAAGGATAACACTGATGAAAGAATTTTGTTTTATACTTTTATTGTCGTAACATATTATGCACTTTCACATATTAATCTTGACACTCGCCAAACTGAAACTGTTATAATAACTTATTTACTGCACATTATTAATTCGCGTACTTCAACTTTTTGTGTAATTAACTTTACAACACTTGAGATTTTTTTATAACTTTGCTACGCGTACACCGTAAATCGATACACTATGCTATGTATTCACCATGACTTTTTCTGTTGAACTCAACGACGTGTAATGTACAAATGTTTCCGATGGACTGAACGAATTTGACTCAGACCTAGCCCTTTTTATACTCCTACACCCCGATATGCCTAAAGATTAAAACCGAGCTGCTATTGGTTAATAAAACGCGCCAACATTAGCGTCTATTTTTATATCCAATGAAAATTACGAAAACATATGCTCTAGGGAAAAATGTTCCAGCAAATTCTAAAATAAAACGCGCCAATATTACGTCATTTGCTCGTCTCTAATAATGATAAACGGCTCACCCCCTCGCTACATTATTGCACGCTATTATCGTCAGTTTCAGTAAGGCCGTATAAACCCACTTCTCGACAATGCTTACAATCAACAAACATCTCAAATCAATGTCACACAATAATGCATATTAGTAGGATATATAGGAGAGAGCTGGCACAGTTTTTTGCGTTTATATGGGAAAGGATAGGGAAAACGAAGGTAGATGCTAGGTTGAGAGAGTCTTCAAGGAGGAAAATGCGTTTATATGGGAGAGATAGGGAATACCAGGGCTGATGCTAGGCTAATCAGATGCTAAAGGAGGGAGGGATATGCTTTATATGAGACAGATAGGGAATACGTGGAGAGGTGCTAGGCTAGACAGAGGCTGAGTAATGTATGGTTTATATGAGCGGTATAGGAAAACGATGAGAGGTGTTAGACTAGACAAGGCTTGAAACGTAGTGCATGGTTTATATGAGAGATATAGGAAAACGAGGAAAGGTGTTAGGCTAGGCAGAAGTCGAGGAGTAGAGTAAGGTTTATATGAGAAGTATAGGAAAACGAGGAGAGGTATTAGGTTAGGAGAATTGAGCTTGTGTTTATAAGGAGAGACGAGAAAACGGAGAGAGATCCTATGCTAGGATAGACAGGTGTTAAAGTTAGGTTAGATAGGAAACCAAGGAGTGATACTCAGCTAGAGGGGGGGTAGGAGGGAATGAGCTTTTGAGAGGTAGGGGATACGGGGAGTGGTGTTAGACTAGACAGGGCTTGAAACGTAGGGCATGGTTTATATGTATGAGAAGTATAGGAACAGGAAGAGGGGTGCTAGGCTAGACAGAGGTTGAGGAGTAGAGTATAGTTTATATGAGAGGTATAGGAAAACGAGGAGAGGAGTTAGACTAGACAGAGGTCGAGGAGCAGAGTATGGTTTATGTGAGAGTCATAGGTAAACGAGAGAGGCGTTAGGCTAGACAGAGCTAGAGGAGTAGAGTATGGTTTATATGAGAGGTATAGGAACAGGAGGAGAGGTGTTAGGCTAGACAGGTAGTGTAGCAGTAGGAATATGGACTTATATACAGGAGAGATAGGGAATAGGAGGTGCTAGACTTGAAAGCGACTTTAGAAGTGAACATAGTGGAAAACTGTTTCATGTCAATGTTCTAGACATGCCCATCACGTAACCTATTCAGGGAAAAGGTGACTCGTTCAGGGGAAAAAGGTGACTGCTCAGGGAAAAAGGAGACCCACAAAGGGAAAAAGTTGACTAGCAAAGGGAAAAACGTAACCAGCAAAGGGAAAAAGGCGACCAGCAAAGGGAAAAATGTGACCAGTAAAGGGAAAAAGGCGACATGCAACGGGAAAAAGGTGACCAGTAAAGGGGAAAATGTCACCAGCAAAGGGAAAAAGGCGACCACCAAAGGGAAAAAGGTGAGCCATAAAGGGAAAAAGGTGACCTGCAACGGGAAAAGCTAACCCACTAACACTAACAGGTAAGTAATTCAGGTAGTATTGCAAGAGGCTGACTGGATCATAGCAGTGTATGATTTCACAGGTAATTCAGCTAGTATCGTATGCATTTAGGCTAATTCGTCTAGTAACACAGGATAGATTCCAGATGCTAACTGCATCAAGGCTCTGCATGATTTCACAGATAATTCAGCTAGTATCGTAGGTGTTTAGAGTAATTAAGCAAGTATCACAGGAGGCTAGATTCCAGGGTTGGGTATAGCATAGTTTCGTATTTCAGAGGGTATCGTAGGTCTTTAGGATAATTCAAGTAACATAGGTGTTTAGAGTAATTAAGCAAGCATTACAGGAGGGTAGGTTCCAGGGGTTGGTTATAACCTAGCTTCGTATTTCACAGATAGTTCAGGTAATATCGTAAGTATTTGAGGTAATCGACAGAGGTTCACAGATATTATTGATAATTTCGATCAGAGATTTATATCACAGCTATTTAAGGTAAATGCAGCTGATTCAGGTTGTATCAATGGTATTTGAGTCATTTTAATAGGTAATTCTGATAGTATCACAGGTGCTCGTACTAATTTAGAGCAGGAATTCGTATCAGAGCTAGTTAAAGTAATTTCACATGATTCGGGTAGTATCACAGGTATTTAAATCATTTTCATAGCCAATTCAGCTAGTATCGTGAGCATTTAAGCTAATTCAGCTAGTATCACAGGAGGCTAGATTCCAGAGGCTAACTGCATCATAGCTATGCATGATTTCACAGCTAATTCAGCTAGTATCGTCGGTATTTAAATCATTTTCATAGCCAATTCAGCTAGTATCGTGAGCATTTAAGCTAATTCAGCTAGTATCACAGGAGGCTAGATTCCAGAGGCTAACTGCATCATAGCTATGCATGATTTCACAGCTAATTCAGCTAGTATCGTAGGTATTTAGGCTAATTCAGCTAGTATCACAGGAGGTTAGATTCCAGGGTTGGGTATAGCATAGTTTCATATTTCAGAGGGTATCGTAGGTATTTTAGGATAATTCAAGTAACATAGTTGTTTAGAGTAATTAAGCAAGCATTACAGGAGGGTAGGTTCCAGGGGTTGGTTATAGCCTAGTTTCGTATTTTACAGATAGTTCAGGTAATATCGTAAGTATTTGGGTAATCAGCATAGTTTCACAGATGCTCGTGATAATTCCGATCAGAGATTTGTATCACAGCTATTTAAGGTAAATGCAGATGATTCAGGTTGTATCAATGGTATTTGTGTCATTTTAACAGGTAATTCAGATAGTGTCTAGGTATTTGGGCGATTCAAGCATCATAGGTGTTTAGAGTAACTCAGCTAGTATCACAGGAGGCTAGATTCAATGATCAGGGTTTCGTATCAGAGCTATTTAATGTAATTTCACTTGATTCGAGTAGTATCACAGGTATTTAAGTCATTTTAACGGACAATTCAACTAGTATCACAGGTACTCATGGTAATATAGAGAGTAATTAAATTATAAAACATTTCTCATCCAACGTTACAACAATTTATATACTTTTTTCTAAATCTTACAAACTTATTATATGTTAAACAGTTATTGTACGATGCGGAGAGGGATAAACTGCATATTGGTTCACAAATTGAAAAGCTTTACGTCAACATACCTTTATTTTAGTTCGTTATAGATGTCTCTCCCCTTTTATCTAGGCTTGAGACTAGCACTAGGATTGCTCCTAATGGCAGGGTTACCACCTTCCCTTCCATCTTCTTCTTTCTTCATCAGGCGTCAGCTATCTGCATATACAGCACACAGATACCTTCTTTTTTAAGATTGTAGACTCACTAGAAAATCTTTATCTTTAACTTACATTCTTTTAAGCACTGTTTGTAATGGCGTAATGTCCATACGCATATGTTGTTATCCCGTCCTCAGCAATAATTCTTTTATCATCAAACGGAGTCAAGGCAATTTTATTCACTTGTACTGTAGCAAGGGCATGCTTTCGTGATAGGATCAGATTCATAGGTGTTCTGATGATTTCACTGGTTTTAAGACAGTCTGTATAGCTGTCAAACGAAATGTACTGCTTAATAGCGCTACGTTTTATACCTTTAATCTTTTTTATCACTGACCCTTGAATATCTAAGGCATACATCTTAGGACGTAGTCCAACAAAGCGTAGGATGATTTTGCTATTAGCCTCATCTTTAAATTTTCCCAATACCTTCTTGTTCTGAGTAGAGTAACATATATGGTTAGCAGGGTAATCAGCTGTATCGAGATGCTCAAGAAAACGTAGCTTGTCCTGGTACACATCTTCAGTTGTTACACGATGAATGAACGAATCAGTGTCCATATACATAAGCTTCAGGTTTTCAGCTCCATAATAAGGCAACAAAACGTCGTAATGATAGTTATACATTAATGTCTTGGAGATGTCCAACACACTCATACCAATGTATATAGGCTTGTTGAATACAATCTGACGAGAGGCCATATGTACAGCAGCTAGATTATCAGCATATATCGTCCTGTCGATAAACGTAGGCTTGGCGATCAGCTTCTCTAGAGTTTTTTCATTGGTCACCAGTCGTATATCCATACGGTTACGCAGGTTCTCCATAGTTTTTCCAAACATAGCGTTGTTAAAGAGCTTGTAGAGATCCTTCTCGAAATCATTTGCAGCTTGTTGTCGTAGCCTGTTGTTAAATTCCACATAAGGTTTCAACCACTGAGACTGTCGGAATTGTAGCACACGATGGATTTTTGTTAGTCGTAGTCCATGACTAAGAGCTTGCTTCAAAGCCATGTAATGCACTACATACTTCTTTCGAGGTCCAAGATGAGGTATCAGTTTCTTTGTAGATGATTCCAATGGTTTCATACACTCTGGCAGGAAAGGTAGATCGTTGTGTAGATCGTGAAGTTCAGCAGGATACTCGATGTCGACTTCTAATATGAAGCCATGAGGATCATCTTCTTGTAGTGTTTCTAAGTTGATTTCTTCAGGTGACACCCACTGAAATCCACCAAAAGGAAGGGCGTGACACATTGCCCAGCCATATTGGTTATTAGCGTCCTCGTATGTGATAAATTGGGTTGGTCTCGACGGATCAAACTTCTCCATATAAGTGTTATTAGCCTCTGCATACCGATGGGAAACTTGGCATAAACCTCCTCTTATACCCGATTCCACCATGAGTAGTTGATCATAATCTTGTAACAGCTCAAGCTTAATTCCAGTATACAGTAACATGGCATCCCATGTAAGACCTGGAGAGGTAAAATAATGGGCAGGATCAACTTTGTGTGTTTTAAGGGTTTGCTCTCTGAACGTCTCAAAGACATCAGCTAGGAGAAGTACATCCGAAGTTAAGTAGAGATCGCTGTACTCTCCCAGGTTTCTCACATTAAACAGCTCCCATACATTTCTAGCATGATCGTAGTCAGTATCAGTAATTTCTTCTTCATTTAATCTATTGTAGAAGGAGTCCTTAGGAGGCAAGCAGGTCTCGTTCAGAACATCCCATGACGTAACAAAATCATATGGAAATACACCCTTACGGGTCATCAACTTCAATTTGTCTTCTCCAAAGTACTTTAACGTTTCAGGATACGAGGTTAGATTTTTTACCAACTTATCCAAGCTTGTACTGAGGAATCGGAAGCTATCCACAAATCGAAGCTTTATATCTCCTACATACTTGGTGAATGAGATATAGCTTTCTTCAGAGTTAGGAATTACCTCCACACGTTCACTTGTACAACCCAGCTCCTTAACAATGAAATGAGAGTCATATCCGCTAAGGTTATGCATGAGGACTGGTATATATTTAGGTGTTTTACAGGCTAAATTACATTCATTATGAAGACTTCCACGATATTCACCGCTGATGTGATCATGGTCGCGTACTTTGTAGTTCTCTTCTGTAAAGGGTTTTCCACACAAGTAGCATGCTGAAGAAGACTCAAAATACTTTTGCTGTTGATCCGTAAGTTTCAGAGGCTTAGCAGATTTGTATATATTACCAATCATTTTTGCAAGAGATGTAAGGTACAGCATAAACTTCTGAGCAGCATCAGCACCACGATACACATAGGGTTGCTTAGGAAGACCAGTTTCGAGATGTTCAAAACTGGATGTAGGCTTCACGTAAACACAGAAGCTCATTGGTGTGTGCTCTTGATAAGGGCTTGTATAGGAAGTTTCAGGATCGGGTATACACGTATGGCATGGAGTGAGAATACTCTCAAAATCCGCATAGATGACATAAGGTACTTTCAGCATCCTCTCAACATTTTTAAACTGAACAATTGATTTCTCCTTGGTAGGCATAACTACCCTCGCAACACCATGTTGAATACAGAAGGCTACATGTTCTTGCAGTTTTTCCTGTCCACTTCGTCCATATCGATCATCAAAATGTGTAAAGCAGCGCTTACAAGTATAAACCCGTCCATTATGGTTAGTTTTCTGGCGTCGAACGAGTTTCTCAAAATTCTTTATATACACGTAGTGATGTTTTCCACTGCTGTCATTCAATAGTAGCAGGTCGCGATGTTCAGGTAGTTCAATGTCAGCAACCTTTATTGGATACACTTCATGCTTCTCATCCAGCCCGAAAACGTTAATGGATATCTTGTTAAACTTCTCAAATTTAGGTATTTGAGAAAGTGGAGTAGGGTAGGAAACACAGCTGAAGTCGTACTTGTCTTGAAGTTGTTTGTATTTGTTCACACGCTGTGCATTCTTCCCTATGAATTTAGCTAATACAGAGTACATGAAACATTTCTCGTCGGTAAAGTTCTGGATGTTTATACATGCTTTCCTTGCTTCAACAGCTGACGGTAGTGGTATGTAGCTACTTCCTCGTAACGGGTTGTACTTGTTGATACGAAGTCGAACTCCTTCCACAGCAAGCAAAGCCCAGCTGCTACCCTTAAGCTGAGACTCCTCCATTTCAGTCACCAATTTCTTGAATTTCACTTCCATCGCTGACTCCAGATCAGTTTCCAGGAAAACAGCTTGATTCCGTGTTTTAAATGTTTTGTCACAGGTTTCTCCAATACTGTTAACAAATCGACACTCAGCCAGCAGATTAATTTTAACACTCTTATGAATGCTAAGCTCTTTATGCACAGCATGGATTATACGTTGTTTTGCCTCTTGCAGATACATATTTAGGTCCTTAGCTGATTCGCATCGTATAAAATACGATTTCAATCGTCCTTCGAATGAAGTTTCGTATTCTTTCATATCACAGTCCTCCATTGTTGACAGTAATTGATGTTTAGTTGGCTCCAATCTTCTTTTCTTCTGAGGGCTGCTTATTTCACATATATCTTCGTGTCGCTGTCCCTTATAACAATCTTTGAAGGTTACATTACAATGTTTACATTTGAAGAGCTTCTTGCAGCTCATCTCGTGTCTTCTCTTGTCATAACCTCGGAGGAACTTCTTCCCACATTTTCCGCATGCATATCCAGTAGCGCTTGGAATAATATCCTTATACGCTGAGTTATTCATCTTTATTCTTGATGTAATAACGTATTAATCACTGATCAATGAAATGTAGACCTCTTCACCTTGACACCACTTTAGAAAGCTGATTATTCTTGGAGAGAACACGATGTTAACACCTCAAGACTAATTAGCACAATGAAGTCCAATGCCCTAGATCACCATATTTATAGAGGGAGCACGAACCTTTTAGATCAATCATAAACTCGCTCCATAACCACCTGTATATGATCGCTCAACGTGTACTAACCCCCCAGCCATATAACCTCAAGTCTAGAAACAGGATGTTTATGACGTCACACCCAGAGACAGGATGTCTGGCAGCATCAAACACGTTTAAAATCGTCTCATAACTACCTGCTTATGCTGTCACACCAGCAAGAGAAGTATTCCCACACGCTCATTCAGACATATATTTCAAATTCAAAGCCTACCACCACCATCACCACCTATTGTACCAAGGTTAATTCAAGCTGTATTATCACAATACTTAAAAGTAAAAGCTTAAAAGGAAACCTAGAAGATTTTCCCCCTTATTTACTTAATTATTTCATGTTTTTATTCCCTTTTCAATTCTTCCTTTCCATCTTCTCACAGAAAGACCATTACATTTCACTATAATCATGAGAAAAGCAATTTTTCCAGAGTTACACAGATTCTAAGCTTCTAAATCGAACCCGGTAATACTTTTAATAAATGTATTTTAGCTCCCCAATATCAGCATCTACCATTTAATCTTTACTCGAACCTGATATGATCCATAAGCTTGAAGATATATGAAATCACCCTTCGGGATTCGATCTGAGTACTTTAAAGTAATATTTGTCACGATAACGATATTTAAGGACTAGATACTCTGTTTGCGTTTACCTTGACATGTTTATCTAAATTAAATTACGAGTTATTAAATTTTTGCAAGTAAATTTCATTGAATCGGTATTCGAACCCAGAACACCAGGAACAAGATAATTTATAATATTAGTCTGACATGTTAAACAAAGTTGTATGCAGTTACATCATCGATCTAAGTGATATATTCTAGTGTACAGAGGAAAATTAAGAAAGTCATTAAAAGATGGGGAATCGAACCAAGCACAACTGATTGGCAATTATATACAGCATTAATTACCCATCATAGAAGCTATCAATCATGCTTTAGTTCACTCCTCTACCTCACTTAGTTCCCGAGATAATAAAAATTTTAAAATTAGGATCGAACCCAGGACGTCATGTATCTAATTACACATCCACAAGATACTACCTAATAACATAAACGCAATAAAGTTTATTTGGCGTCTTTATCTTAATTGGTTTAGGAGTTATTAAATTTATAAGTAAATTGCATCGAATCAGTATTCGAACCCAGAACACCAGGAACAAAATAATTTATAATATGAGTTTGGTAAGCTTAAAGGTGTTGCATGTAGTTACAGCATCAATTTAAGTGATATTTTCTAGAGTATAGAGTAAAATTAAGCAAGTCATTAAAAAATCGGGATTCGAACTAGCGACAACTGATTAAAAATTATATACAGAATTAATTACACATTATAACAGCATTCAAACATGCTTTGGTCCATTCCTCTAGCTTTCTTAGTTTCCGAGATAATGAAGTTTTTAAAATTAAGGATCGAACCCAGGACACCAGGTACCCAAATATACATTTACAAGAAACTACCTAATGACATTAATGTAATAACGTTTATTTGGCGTCTTTATCTTAATTAGTCTCTGAGTTATTAGAAGATGAATTTGTAATCACTCGTAGGATTCGAACCCAGGCATCCCGGTCAACTTGGAACAATACCCTAATGACGCGGCGCATTCCAAAGAATTGATTAGTTTTTATCCCAATGTTGTATCTCTTTTCGTTCAGGAGATATAAGCGATTAAAGAGTAGCCTTATTATGGGCGGGGCATGCCGGCATAGATCAAAGAACCTTATCTGATGGCGGCAAATCCTTTGTTTCAGAACTCTCATAATAAGGCTACTCTTTAATCGCTTATATCTCCTGAACGAAAAGAGATACAACATTGGGATAAAAACTAATCAATTCTTTGGAATGCGCCGCGTCATTAGGGTATTGTTCCAAGTTGACCGGGATGCCTGGGTTCGAATCCTACGAGTGATTACAAATTCATCTTCTAATAACTCAGAGACTAATTAAGATAAAGACGCCAAATAAACGTTATTACATTAATGTCATTAGGTAGTTTCTTGTAAATGTATATTTGGGTACCTGGTGTCCTGGGTTCGATCCTTAATTTTAAAAACTTCATTATCTCGGAAACTAAGAAAGCTAGAGGAATGGACCAAAGCATGTTTGAATGCTGTTATAATGTGTAATTAATGCTGTATATAATTTTTAATCAGTTGTCTCTAGTTCGAATCCCGATTTTTTAATGACTTGCTTAATTTTACTCTATACTCTAGAAAATATCACTTAAATTGATGCTGTAACTACATACAACACCTTTAAGCTTACCAAACTCATATTATAAATTATTTTGTTCCTGGTGTTCTGGGTTCGAATACTGATTCGATGCAATTTACTTATAAATTTAATAACTCCTAAACCAATTAAGATAAAGACGCCAAATAAACTTTATTGCGTTTATGTTATTAGGTAGTATCTTGTGGATGTGTAATTAGATACATGACGTCCTGGGTTCGATCCTAATTTTAAAATTTTTATTATCTCGGGAACTAAGTGAGGTAGAGGAGTGAACTAAAGCATGATTGATAGCTTCTATGATGGGTAATTAATGCTGTATATAATTGCCAATCAGTTGTGCTTGGTTCGATTCCCCATCTTTTAATGACTTTCTTAATTTTCCTCTGTACACTAGAATATATCACTTAGATCGATGATGTAACTGCATACAACTTTGTTTAACATGTCAGACTAATATTATAAATTATCTTGTTCCTGGTGTTCTGGGTTCGAATACCGATTCAATGAAATTTACTTGCAAAAATTTAATAACTCGTAATTTAATTTAGATAAACATGTCAAGGTAAACGCAAACAGAGTATCTAGTCCTTAAATATCGTTATCGTGACAAATATTACTTTAAAGTACTCAGATCGAATCCCGAAGGGTGATTTCATATATCTTCAAGCTTATGGATCATATCAGGTTCGAGTAAAGATTAAATGGTAGATGCTGATATTGGGGAGCTAAAATACATTTATTAAAAGTATTACCGGGTTCGATTTAGAAGCTTAGAATCTGTGTAACTCTGGAAAAATTGCTTTTCTCATGATTATAGTGAAATGTAATGGTCTTTCTGTGAGAAGATGGAAAGGAAGAATTGAAAAGGGAATAAAAACATGAAATAATTAAGTAAATAAGGGGGAAAATCTTCTAGGTTTCCTTTTAAGCTTTTACTTTTAAGTATTGTGATAATACAGCTTGAATTAACCTTGGTACAATAGGTGGTGATGGTGGTGGTAGGCTTTGAATTTGAAATATATGTCTGAATGAGCGTGTGGGAATACTTCTCTTACTGGTGTGACAGCATAAGCAGGTAGTTATGAGACGATTTTAAACGTGTTTGATGCTGCCAGACATCCTGTCTCTGGGTGTGACGTCATAAACATCCTGTTTCTAGACTTGAGGTTATATGGCTGGGGGGTTAGTACACGTTGAGCGATCATATACAGGTGGTTATGGAGCGAGTTTATGATTGATCTAAAAGGTTCGTGCTCCCTCTATAAATATGGTGATCTAGGGCATTGGACTTCATTGTGCTAATTAGTCTTGAGGTGTTAACATCGTGTTCTCTCCAAGAATAATCAGCTTTCTAAAGTGGTGTCAAGGTGAAGAGGTCTACATTTCATTGATCAGTGATTAATACGTTATTACATCAAGAATAAAGATGAATAACTCAGCGTATAAGGATATTATTCCAAGCGCTACTGGATATGCATGCGGAAAATGTGGGAAGAAGTTCCTCCGAGGTTATGACAAGAGAAGACACGAGATGAGCTGCAAGAAGCTCTTCAAATGTAAACATTGTAATGTAACCTTCAAAGATTGTTATAAGGGACAGCGACACGAAGATATATGTGAAATAAGCAGCCCTCAGAAGAAAAGAAGATTGGAGCCAACTAAACATCAATTACTGTCAACAATGGAGGACTGTGATATGAAAGAATACGAAACTTCATTCGAAGGACGATTGAAATCGTATTTTATACGATGCGAATCAGCTAAGGACCTAAATATGTATCTGCAAGAGGCAAAACAACGTATAATCCATGCTGTGCATAAAGAGCTTAGCATTCATAAGAGTGTTAAAATTAATCTGCTGGCTGAGTGTCGATTTGTTAACAGTATTGGAGAAACCTGTGACAAAACATTTAAAACACGGAATCAAGCTGTTTTCCTGGAAACTGATCTGGAGTCAGCGATGGAAGTGAAATTCAAGAAATTGGTGACTGAAATGGAGGAGTCTCAGCTTAAGGGTAGCAGCTGGGCTTTGCTTGCTGTGGAAGGAGTGCGACTTCGTATCAACAAGTACAACCCGTTACGAGGAAGTAGCTACATACCACTACCGTCAGCTGTTGAAGCAAGGAAAGCATGTATAAACATCCAGAACTTTACCGACGAGAAATGTTTCATGTACTCTGTATTAGCTAAATTCATAGGGAAGAATGCACAGCGTGTGAACAAATACAAACAACTTCAAGACAAGTACGACTTCAGCTGTGTTTCCTACCCTACTCCACTTTCTCAAATACCTAAATTTGAGAAGTTTAACAAGATATCCATTAACGTTTTCGGGCTGGATGAGAAGCATGAAGTGTATCCAATAAAGGTTGCTGACATTGAACTACCTGAACATCGCGACCTGCTACTATTGAATGACAGCAGTGGAAAACATCACTACGTGTATATAAAGAATTTTGAGAAACTCGTTCGACGCCAGAAAACTAACCATAATGGACGGGTTTATACTTGTAAGCGCTGCTTTACACATTTTGATGATCGATATGGACGAAGTGGACAGGAAAAACTGCAAGAACATGTAGCCTTCTGTATTCAACATGGTGTTGCGAGGGTAGTTATGCCTACCAAGGAGAAATCAATTGTTCAGTTTAAAAATGTTGAGAGGATGCTGAAAGTACCTTATGTCATCTATGCGGATTTTGAGAGTATTCTCACTCCATGCCATACGTGTATACCCGATCCTGAAACTTCCTATACAAGCCCTTATCAAGAGCACACACCAATGAGCTTCTGTGTTTACGTGAAGCCTACATCCAGTTTTGAACATCTCGAAACTGGTCTTCCTAAGCAACCCTATGTGTATCGTGGTGCTGATGCTGCTCAGAAGTTTATGCTGTACCTTACATCTCTTGCAAAAATGATTGGTAATATATACAAATCTGCTAAGCCTCTGAAACTTACGGATCAACAGCAAAAGTATTTTGAGTCTTCTTCAGCATGCTACTTGTGTGGAAAACCCTTTACAGAAGAGAACTACAAAGTACGCGACCATGATCACATCAGCGGTGAATATCGTGGAAGTCTTCATAATGAATGTAATTTAGCCTGTAAAACACCTAAATATATACCAGTCCTCATGCATAACCTTAGCGGATATGACTCTCATTTCATTGTTAAGGAGCTGGGTTGTACAAGTGAACGTGTGGAGGTAATTCCTAACTCTGAAGAAAGCTATATCTTATTCACCAAGTATGTAGGAGATATAAAGCTTCGATTTGTGGATAGCTTCCGATTCCTCAGTACAAGCTTGGATAAGTTGGTAAAAAATCTAACCTCGTATCCTGAAACGTTAAAGTACTTTGGAGAAGACAAATTGAAGTTGATGACCCGTAAGGGTGTATTTCCATATGATTTTGTTACGTCATGGGATGTTCTGAACGAGACCTGCTTGCCTCCTAAGGACTCCTTCTACAATAGATTAAATGAAGAAGAAATTACTGATACTGACTACGATCATGCTAGAAATGTATGGGAGCTGTTTAATGTGAGAAACCTGGGAGAGTACAGCGATCTCTACTTAACTTCGGATGTACTTCTCCTAGCTGATGTCTTTGAGACGTTCAGAGAGCAAACCCTTAAAACACACAAAGTTGATCCTGCCCATTATTTTACCTCTCCAGGTCTTACATGGGATGCCATGTTACTGTATACTGGAATTAAGCTTGAGCTGTTACAAGATTATGATCAACTACTCATGGTGGAATCGGGTATAAGAGGAGGTTTATGCCAAGTTTCCCATCGGTATGCAGAGGCTAATAACACTTATATGGAGAAGTTTGATCCGTCGAGACCAACCCAATTTATCACATACGAGGACGCTAATAACCAATATGGCTGGGCAATGTGTCACGCCCTTCCTTTTGGTGGATTTCAGTGGGTGTCACCTGAAGAAATCAACTTAGAAACACTACAAGAAGATGATCCTCATGGCTGCATATTAGAAGTCGACATCGAGTATCCTGCTGAACTTCACGATCTACACAACGATCTACCTTTCCTGCCAGAGTGTATGAAACCATTGGAATCATCTACAAAGAAACTGATACCTCATCTTGGACTTCGAAAGAAGTATGTAGTGCATTACATGGCTTTGAAGCAAGCTCTTAGTCATGGACTACGACTAACAAAAATCCATCGTGTGCTACAATTCCGACAGTCTCAGTGGTTGAAACCTTATGTGGAATTTAACAACAGGCTACGACAACAAGCTGCAAATGATTTCGAGAAGGATCTCTACAAGCTCTTTAACAACGCTATGTTTGGAAAAACTATGGAGAACCTGCGTAACCGTATGGATATACGACTGGTGACCAATGAAAAAACTCTAGAGAAGCTGATCGCCAAGCCTACGTTTATCGACAGGACGATATATGCTGATAATCTAGCTGCTGTACATATGGCCTCTCGTCAGATTGTATTCAACAAGCCTATATACATTGGTATGAGTGTGTTGGACATCTCCAAGACATTAATGTATAACTATCATTACGACGTTTTGTTGCCTTATTATGGAGCTGAAAACCTGAAGCTTATGTATATGGACACTGATTCGTTCATTCATCGTGTAACAACTGAAGATGTGTACCAGGACAAGCTACGTTTTCTTGAGCATCTCGATACAGCTGATTACCCTGCTAACCATATATGTTACTCTACTCAGAACAAGAAGGTATTGGGAAAATTTAAAGATGAGGCTAATAGCAAAATCATCCTACGCTTTGTTGGACTACGTCCTAAGATGTATGCCTTAGATATTCAAGGGTCAGTGATAAAAAAGATTAAAGGTATAAAACGTAGCGCTATTAAGCAGTACATTTCGTTTGACAGCTATACAGACTGTCTTAAAACCAGTGAAATCATCAGAACACCTATGAATCTGATCCTATCACGAAAGCATGCCCTTGCTACAGTACAAGTGAATAAAATTGCCTTGACTCCGTTTGATGATAAAAGAATTATTGCTGAGGACGGGATAACAACATATGCGTATGGACATTACGCCATTACAAACAGTGCTTAAAAGAATGTAAGTTAAAGATAAAGATTTTCTAGTGAGTCTACAATCTTAAAAAAGAAGGTATCTGTGTGCTGTATATGCAGATAGCTGACGCCTGATGAAGAAAGAAGAAGATGGAAGGGAAGGTGGTAACCCTGCCATTAGGAGCAATCCTAGTGCTAGTCTCAAGCCTAGATAAAAGGGGAGAGACATCTATAACGAACTAAAATAAAGGTATGTTGACGTAAAGCTTTTCAATTTGTGAACCAATATGCAGTTTATCCCTCTCCGCATCGTACAATAACTGTTTAACATATAATAAGTTTGTAAGATTTAGAAAAAAGTATATAAATTGTTGTAACGTTGGATGAGAAATGTTTTATAATTTAATTACTCTCTATATTACCATGAGTACCTGTGATACTAGTTGAATTGTCCGTTAAAATGACTTAAATACCTGTGATACTACTCGAATCAAGTGAAATTACATTAAATAGCTCTGATACGAAACCCTGATCATTGAATCTAGCCTCCTGTGATACTAGCTGAGTTACTCTAAACACCTATGATGCTTGAATCGCCCAAATACCTAGACACTATCTGAATTACCTGTTAAAATGACACAAATACCATTGATACAACCTGAATCATCTGCATTTACCTTAAATAGCTGTGATACAAATCTCTGATCGGAATTATCACGAGCATCTGTGAAACTATGCTGATTACCCAAATACTTACGATATTACCTGAACTATCTGTAAAATACGAAACTAGGCTATAACCAACCCCTGGAACCTACCCTCCTGTAATGCTTGCTTAATTACTCTAAACAACTATGTTACTTGAATTATCCTAAAATACCTACGATACCCTCTGAAATATGAAACTATGCTATACCCAACCCTGGAATCTAACCTCCTGTGATACTAGCTGAATTAGCCTAAATACCTACGATACTAGCTGAATTAGCTGTGAAATCATGCATAGCTATGATGCAGTTAGCCTCTGGAATCTAGCCTCCTGTGATACTAGCTGAATTAGCTTAAATGCTCACGATACTAGCTGAATTGGCTATGAAAATGATTTAAATACCTACGATACTAGCTGAATTAGCTGTGAAATCATGCATAGCTATGATGCAGTTAGCCTCTGGAATCTAGCCTCCTGTGATACTAGCTGAATTAGCTTAAATGCTCACGATACTAGCTGAATTGGCTATGAAAATGATTTAAATACCTGTGATACTACCCGAATCATGTGAAATTACTTTAACTAGCTCTGATACGAATTCCTGCTCTAAATTAGTACGAGCACCTGTGATACTATCAGAATTACCTATTAAAATGACTCAAATACCATTGATACAACCTGAATCAGCTGCATTTACCTTAAATAGCTGTGATATAAATCTCTGATCGAAATTATCAATAATATCTGTGAACCTCTGTCGATTACCTCAAATACTTACGATATTACCTGAACTATCTGTGAAATACGAAGCTAGGTTATAACCAACCCCTGGAACCTACCCTCCTGTAATGCTTGCTTAATTACTCTAAACACCTATGTTACTTGAATTATCCTAAAGACCTACGATACCCTCTGAAATACGAAACTATGCTATACCCAACCCTGGAATCTAGCCTCCTGTGATACTTGCTTAATTACTCTAAACACCTACGATACTAGCTGAATTATCTGTGAAATCATGCAGAGCCTTGATGCAGTTAGCATCTGGAATCTATCCTGTGTTACTAGACGAATTAGCCTAAATGCATACGATACTAGCTGAATTACCTGTGAAATCATACACTGCTATGATCCAGTCAGCCTCTTGCAATACTACCTGAATTACTTACCTGTTAGTGTTAGTGGGTTAGCTTTTCCCGTTGCAGGTCACCTTTTTCCCTTTATGGCTCACCTTTTTCCCTTTGGTGGTCGCCTTTTTCCCTTTGCTGGTGACATTTTCCCCTTTACTGGTCACCTTTTTCCCGTTGCATGTCGCCTTTTTCCCTTTACTGGTCACATTTTTCCCTTTGCTGGTCGCCTTTTTCCCTTTGCTGGTTACGTTTTTCCCTTTGCTAGTCAACTTTTTCCCTTTGTGGGTCTCCTTTTTCCCTGAGCAGTCACCTTTTTCCCCTGAACGAGTCACCTTTTCCCTGAATAGGTTACGTGATGGGCATGTCTAGAACATTGACATGAAACAGTTTTCCACTATGTTCACTTCTAAAGTCGCTTTCAAGTCTAGCACCTCCTATTCCCTATCTCTCCTGTATATAAGTCCATATTCCTACTGCTACACTACCTGTCTAGCCTAACACCTCTCCTCCTGTTCCTATACCTCTCATATAAACCATACTCTACTCCTCTAGCTCTGTCTAGCCTAACGCCTCTCTCGTTTACCTATGACTCTCACATAAACCATACTCTGCTCCTCGACCTCTGTCTAGTCTAACTCCTCTCCTCGTTTTCCTATACCTCTCATATAAACTATACTCTACTCCTCAACCTCTGTCTAGCCTAGCACCCCTCTTCCTGTTCCTATACTTCTCATACATATAAACCATGCCCTACGTTTCAAGCCCTGTCTAGTCTAACACCACTCCCCGTATCCCCTACCTCTCAAAAGCTCATTCCCTCCTACCCCCCCCTCTAGCTGAGTATCACTCCTTGGTTTCCTATCTAACCTAACTTTAACACCTGTCTATCCTAGCATAGGATCTCTCTCCGTTTTCTCGTCTCTCCTTATAAACACAAGCTCAATTCTCCTAACCTAATACCTCTCCTCGTTTTCCTATACTTCTCATATAAACCTTACTCTACTCCTCGACTTCTGCCTAGCCTAACACCTTTCCTCGTTTTCCTATATCTCTCATATAAACCATGCACTACGTTTCAAGCCTTGTCTAGTCTAACACCTCTCATCGTTTTCCTATACCGCTCATATAAACCATACATTACTCAGCCTCTGTCTAGCCTAGCACCTCTCCACGTATTCCCTATCTGTCTCATATAAAGCATATCCCTCCCTCCTTTAGCATCTGATTAGCCTAGCATCAGCCCTGGTATTCCCTATCTCTCCCATATAAACGCATTTTCCTCCTTGAAGACTCTCTCAACCTAGCATCTACCTTCGTTTTCCCTATCCTTTCCCATATAAACGCAAAAAACTGTGCCAGCTCTCTCCTATATATCCTACTCATATTCACACTACAATCACTCTTGACATTTAAATAATTTGTGATACAAATTACTGCATCAATGTTTAGGAGTTTATGTGTAATTTGATTTCTGCTTTAATTTTCTCCATTTACATTTTTCTTTAAATTTGGATACCATTTTCTTAAAAACTATTTTGCTTCGGTAGCTAAAATCAAGCATATAAGTGTACGTAATATTAATGTACTGTAATAGTCTCAACATTTCAGCAAACGTTTTGGTTCTCAAAACAACATTTTTAAAAATACTTTTTATAAAATTAAAATTCATAAAAATAAATACACCATTAAGTTAAAGTTTGACCTTAAGTGGGTAAAGTGTTTCTTGGTAATTCTGTGTGACAAATTTTAAGAAGAATGAACGCAATTTTTCACATTTATCACTTTAAACAGCCTGTGCAAGCTCCCATTAAATGAAGCTTTTTAGCATTCTAGTTAAATCAGAGAGAGAGAGAGAGAGAGAGAGGTGGGGGGATCTGGTAGGCTAAAAAAAGGTTAAATGAGCTATCTATATTGTTTCTTTGTATGCAGCAGGTGAACAATATCATTCCAAAATGGGAAAATGTGCAATCATATTAAAATACTCTTGCATCCTTAAATTTTTCATTTCATGCTCAAAATTGAAAGTGTTGTTTTAAAAAAATACGGTACAGAATTTGATTTGCTTTATTAGCATTATTGTCCTATGGAGTAATCTTTATTCCCCTTTAAATATCCACGTTTGTCCTCTAATACAAGGTATGCCAACTACGGCCCGGGAACCGAACCTCGCCCGCGAGCTGCTTTTGTTTAGACCTATTGAAGAACAAATACAAGAAAGTTAATTTGGTTGATTTCTATAACTATCCCCCGAGTGACATATTACCTCATTTGTAAGACTTTGCACGAGGACTAATATCAATGTTCGCATCAGCTGTGAAAAGACGTTTTCAACAATGAAATATGTCAAATCAAAATATAGGTCAGCAATGTATGGTGAAGATTTAGAGTCCGTTTTATGATAACCAGCACAAAATTATAACCACAATGTCTGTAACACAGCACAAAAAAGTTCAGTTTCATTCTTCTCATTGAATATGAACCGATAGTAACATAGAAATAGTTCATGTCACACGTGATGTATAGCCTATGAGTTATATGTAACACGTGTTATATAGCCTATGAGTTACATTGTCATGAGACTAGGAATGAAAAGCTGATTATGTACTTAATATTTAATTAAATAGTTATTAACATGTAAGTGTAGATTTTAGTTAAATAAAATACGGAGTTTGAAAACTTATCTGATTTGTACGCCTCGTGCCTATGAGTTTATGATTCCTATATAAAGTAATATGACTTCGCCCGCGATTCATTCTTGGCGGTTAATGTGGCTTCGTTATGAAAAGTTTGGCAACCCCTGCTCTAAAAGATTAATCGGTCCTTGCATCGCGTTCTTGGTAGCTTCTGGTATAGTTGGAGGAACATGTGATGAATTGATATTTAAACTGGCGCTATTCTATCATGATCAGCTTTCACCAAATCCTGTGTTGAACATTGATTAAAATCGGGGAAACTGTATTTACTCATATGTACAATTGACACATTCACGATATACCTACATCCGCGGGTAAATATAGGTAGAATCTGATGATAAGATTTGATGACAGGGCGTGTTCAAAATTCTCACGAATGACAACGGCAGAATTCATACTAGGTCAGCAACTGAGCAGGCACTGTGTCAGAAACAGTAGACAAAAGCTCTGAAATTTAGTTTAGATGTTTGTGATTTATTACACACAGCTTCTACATGAGGAGACTGCTGAATTTGTGAAACTTTTGACGGAAGAAGTCCAAGGTAGCAAGAGAATCAAGCCATTGCTTTTGCTGATTGTTTCACAGGAACTCCTGAAGCTTATATCATTTTCCAAATGTTTCCTAGCCCCACATATTTTCTTGTCAAATTTCTTCCAATATATTTAAAGTATCAAAGAGGACATGTTCTAAATGCTCGAAGAAATAGCAATTGCATGACGGCTTTAGCCTACAGAAGTCAAATATTTACTATCAGGAAGCCTCGAGGCACAAAATTCGAACAGCAACCAAAGATTGCTGCTTGGACAAGCTGTATGGTTTAGGAACTGATTCGCTTATATCAGTGATTCCCAAACTTTTCCAGCTGGAGCTCTGCGGTTCCCATGATTCCCTACATTATTAAAAATATTTTTTCTCATAAGCGCTTAAAGTATTTTATAATGTTGAAGAAGTGAAAGGGTTTTATAATTCACAATATTGCAGTACCTGATTTTAGCTAAAGTTACAATATAAATGGTTGAAACAAGAAAATCAATTGAGTGGTTCATCCAGAGTTGCCTAAAATTCAGCATATGAAAATAAATACTATCCAAAATTGTTAAGCACGTAAAATAATAATGGCAAATCAGATAGAAATATTTTAAATTCTCTCTGCTGCGAGGATTATCAAGCTTCTCAAGTGGGATAAACAAGTCTGGCACACATAACTCTCACAGAATTATTGTAAAAAAATCAGTAATGTTGAACTTTGTGGTTTATGCAACTCTCGTAATTACCCGCTCAATTGAAAAACATAAAATAACAGGACTTCATTAAATGTTGGTATAAAGCTGCTGCTTCAATTCCAAGTATTGCCCTGAAGAGAGGTTTATCAAACATATAACTGCTTAATTAGATCAATTATTATTTTTACTCCCATTAATTTATATGAAATACTGTAACAGTTTGAATTCAAATGCCACGAACAACTCTTCTCAATCCTGGCAGCCTTTATTTTTTAATAACGTTATATTTTCAATACCAATAAGGTAAATGAAACAATAGAGAAATTCAGCATACAATACCAGGGATAAAAAGAGTTTTCGTTTTGAAGCCTTTAACACTAAGCCAATAATAGTAATAGATATAAAAACTATATAAGGAAAGCTTGAACAGACACATGAAAGAATGTATATTGAATACTCATGTGAAATACAATGTATTTAAAATAACTTTTTGTGAAGTAAGTTGTTTCTACCGATGCAATAGAAAAAGAAAGTGGAATTTCAGGGCTAGCATACTGTCTTCCACAGCAAAGAAAGTCCCAGGGGAATGAAAGGCAGAGGGGAAATTGCTGATTAGACACGGTCCGAACCCTGCCTACTTGCTTATGTTACCCTTATTTATGACACACACGACAGCTCAGTTGAATAGTTTACTCCTTGTGTAGCATGCGTTCTCTGTCACACATTCACTGTCCTTGTCGCACTTTTTCCAAACAGATAAGGTTAACACATTCCTGTCAGGGACTTTCTTTCCATTGGAGAACAGTAATTATAGTGACCTGAAAACACTTGACTATCGCTTCGGTCTCCTGTCTCCCCTGTACATAACAAAATATATAATAAAACTACTTCTACAAGTGTTTTATCTCAATTAGCATGAAGATACAAAAAATATTTTGCTACGTCCCCATGACTTTCTCTACCCTCTAACGTTTAAAAATGGGTATACAAAGTATTCTTACGAAAGTTTATTTTCCTATCTGCTTCATTTTAATCGAGATAAACCTTTCCAAAATAGCTGCATTACACATTTGTTAAAGATATAAAGGGAGTAGCAATAGTCAAATATTTATAAGTGGACCCTATACAATGGACTTAAAATTCCATACTCTTTCCATTACATCTGAAAATCGACTAGACTTCCAAAGAACGGCAAAGTATTGAACAATTCGATCCATTAATAAGGATATCTCGGAAATGGCTTATGCCACAAAAAAGTTATTTGAAATAAGTAGTGTGCTTTAAAGAGATCTACATTTTTTTGTGTCGTACGTTTTCGTCTATCGCTTAACGTTTACCAATTATACAAGATTATACAAAATTCCTTCCGAATGAAGAGGACTTCACACACTAGTCCCACAAAATTCAATATATGCATTTTATTTGTCATGTAAATATATTTAATACAGGGTTTTTAAAAAATTAAAAAAATTTCAACAATGTTCCATGTAAACGGTAGTTTGGGGTGGGGGCTTTTCTTGAAAATCTTCGTGTTGTATCTTTGGAAATTACTGCATCTAAACATCAAGTTTGTATTTATCCGAATTTTCGTTTTTGGGTTATACTGTTCATAGACGCACGCACACATGCGCGTGCGGAGCTTTTGTTAAAAACGAATTTATTTGGATTCAGGGGGCCTCGAAACATGTATTTCCAGTGAGATTCCAATATCTGATTTTTGGATGAAATGCAATACCTTCTATACCCGCTATTTACGTGGTAGAGAAAGTAATAAGCTCTTACAAGAATAGGTTGTATAAGCTGTAAAAGTAAACGAGTAAATGGGTAAGGAAAGTCATGTAAATATAACACTTCACATTTTCTTTGGTATACTTCCCCTAAGGAAAATAACCGCTCTTTGTAACTGGGGAAATACAATTCCCAATCACCTGACGTTATATCATTACTACTATGCAAAGCTTTTATTTCGCCCTTCAGCATCTTCTCACATTTAAACTGTCCCACACGCTAAAACTTAACCATCTGGGTGTTTTATTTAAAAGGGTGTTTAATTTTTTAAAAAAGAAATATTGTTTTCAAATTGTCAGAATTCTAGCTATTGTTGGAGTGCATAATGATTTTTTCCTAAAACAAATAAATTAACACACAATCTAATATGATATATTTTGATATATTTATTAACTCTAAAAAATAAAAGGTTAATGAAACTTTCTTAAACGCACCTGGTAAATCATCTTGAACAGAGCAGTTAATTAAAATAATAAAATTAATGTTTAAATAAACATAAAAGTTACAAGTACGAAATTCTGAAGAAAGAAAAAAGCAAAGAAAACAATGCTGTTATTTGTAATAACTGGTATAAAAACCAGCGAGCTGGCTTATATACTGCATGTTTCCTAAATTTTATAGATGAGTTAATGTGTTCCAAAAACTGGATGTAAATTATTTCTTCTTGTTATTATCCTTCGCATGGATCAGAAACCAAGAGTCTTTCCCAACGTTTCTTTGGCCTTCCAGGTGCCATCCGCCCTGGTAAGTTGTTTCTTGATATCCGAACGATCTTATTTGGTTCCTTCATATTTTCTCTTCATGGTTCCTCATTTGCTCATTTTTCATGTTACCTCTCCTTGTTTTATGTAGGGTTTTCCTTAGGATACTCATGTCATGTATTTCTAAGATGTGTTTCGTTTCTCTAGTATCGCCTCTAGTCTCCGAGGCATTTAGGTCAGTAATGGTCGTTTTACTACTTTGTAAATTCTACTTTTCATTTCCTTATTTAAGTATTTATTATTCTGTATTATATCATTCATGCAGCCTGTTACTATGGCTGTGGCTTGATATATAACTTCATTTTGTAGTGATTCTTAACTTGAAAGATAGGTTTCAATCTGTTTTTCTTAACGGCCAAATTTCTGATTTTAAATGCATGAGGTATGGTGTCCCCCAGGGTTCCATACTTGGACCAGTATTGTTTATTATTCACTACGTGATCAATAGTATCCGGACACCTGGCTGAAAATGATGTACAAGTTCGTGGCGCTCTCCATCGGTAATGCTGGAAGTCAATATGGTGTTGACCCACCCATAGCCTAGATGACAGCGTTCACTCTCGCAGATATACTTTCAATCAGGTGCTGGAAGGTTTCTTGGGGAATGGCGGCCCATTCTTCACGGAGTGCGGAACTGAGGAGATGTATCGATGTAGGTCGGCGAGGCCTGGCACGAAGTCGGCGTTCCAAAACATTCCAAAGGTGTTCTATAGGATTCAAGTCAGAACTCTGTGCAGGTCAGTCCATTACAGGGATGTTATTGTCGTGTAACCACTTCGCCACAGCCCGTGCAGTATAAACAGGTGCTCGATCGTGTTGAAAAATGCAATCGCCATCCCCGAATTGCTCTTCAACAGTGGGAAGCAAGAAGGTGTTTAAAATATCAATGTAGGTCTGCGCTGTGATCGTGCCACGCAAAACAACAAGGGGTGCAAGCCCCCTTCAGGAAAAACACGACCACACCATAACACCACCACCTCCGAATTTCACTTTTGGCACTACACACGCTGGCAGTTGACGTTCACCGGGCATTCGCTATACCCACACCCTGCCATCGGATCGCCACATTGTGTACCGTGATTCATCACTCCACACAACGTTTTGCCACTGTTCAATCTGTAATGTTGACGCTCCTTAAACCAAGCGAGGCGTCGTTTGGAATTTTCCTGCGTGATGTGTGGCTTATGAGGGCCGCTCGACCATGGAATCGAAGATTTCTCACCTCACGCCTAACTGTCATAGTACTTGGAGTGGATCCTGATGTAGTTTGGAATTCCTGTGTGATGGTCTGGATAGATGTCTGCCTAATACTCTTTACGACCCTCTTCAAATGTCGGCGGTCTCTGTCTGTCAACAGACGAGGTCGGCCTGTACGCCTTTGTGCTGCACATGTCCCATCACGTTTCCACTTCACTATCACATCAGAAACAGTGGACCTAGGGATGTTTAGGAGTGTGGAAATCTCGCGTACAGACTTCTGACACAAGTGACACCCAATCACCTGACCACGTTTGAAGTCCGTGAGTTCCACGGAGCGTCCCATTCTGCTGTTTCACGATGTCTAAAGACTACTGAGGTCGCGGATGAGTACCAGGCAGTAGGTGGCAGCACATGCACCTAAGATGAAAAACGTAAGTTTGTGGGGGTGTCCGGATACTTTTGATCGCATAGTGTTTATATTAATGACCTTGTTGCTTGTACTAAAGATGACTGTGTAGAAACCTATATGTTCGTAAATGATGTTGCATTGGAGTTTCACATATAAGTGAAACCGCTATGAATAGCAAACTGGACTATATTTCTTCCAGCCTACACTCTTGGTGTGCTGCCAATAAACTTAGTAAAATAAAAATAAAACTATCGATATTAAATTTGTGCTTAACAGAAATGGAAGTTCTTGTGTATCAACAAGGTTGCTTGGAATCCATCTCGAGTTGGGGCTTGGGTGGAATACACACTTTAATTACTTAACAAATAAAACAAATAGTGGTAAAATTGTGATTCGAATAATATTAAAACGCACTCTGTCAAGACCATTTCCAGTTATGGTTTATTATGGCCATATATAGTTATCTAAGATGGAATTCTCCTGTGGGGCAATCATACTTCAACATCCATGTTACTTATACTCCAAAAAAGAGCTGTGAGAATTATTTGTTGTGCTCAATCTCGAATATTTTGTAAACTAACCTTACTAAATTAGGAATACTAACTTTGCTGGCAATGTTTATTCTGGATTGTCTTTTGTATGTAAAATCCAAATTCAGTACTTTGACTCTTTGTTCTACTGCAATGATTACAACACTCGCAGTAGCTTGAACATATATCTATATGAATAAATGCAAATATTGTTATACTGAAAGAAGTTTTGCTCATATTTCCTACAAATTTTATAATGCTCTGCCATCAGGTATAATAAATTTAGCTATGCCTGCATTCAAGAGATGTGTTCGCTCAACATTACTGGCAAATCCACTATATGGCCTTAAGGATTATTATCAAATAGGGTTTGAGGCTGTCTAGCTCAAATGCCCAATGAGTAGCTATTATCTGCAGGGTAACTAGGTTTACCACGTTGGAATGAAGACTACGATTTGCGTTGATTCACAGTTTATTGACGATTCATTTTACAAACAAGAATGTTCTCGGAGCAAGGCTAACTGAGAGCTTTACGGGAATATTGGCGTAAACTTATTTTCCCGTTCACTAAATAAAAGCAAAACTCGCTTTCAATTATCACGGCGATATATAAAATACTTAAATGCTCCCGGAATATTAGTATCTTTAACTTATGCTCACATCTCGAACACGTGCTCGTGGGAGCGTCGATGAATGTATGTCTACTCGCCGAAGTCAACAAAATACTAGAGAACGAGCTTCACGTTTCTCCACAATTTATACAAATTTTTACCCACGCGCTACGGGGTTTGTAGTTAAGACACCAACCCAGCCAACAGACTCTATACAGGGCTTGTATAGGGGGTGATGACCTCGCCAAGGGTGTCCAAGAGCTTGACTTACCCCTTCCGAATTCACGGATATCTGCAGTTAGCCTCGCTCAGAATCTAAATTATATTATAAGCGATGAAATACTGCTTCAGGTTTTAATATAGTTTATATTATGATAATTCTATATGCACTCATATGGCAAAGAGGTTAATAAATACCAAATAGTTACATTAGTATTTTGTGTAATTGTCATCTTGTACGATTTGCAACAGCTGGTTAACAGCTAACTTATTTTTGTTTCAGGTAAGAACTTCTCACTGTATTCAAAGGAATTGATCTTTGATAGCATCTGATTAAAGGTTAGTCAAGTTTTTTCAGATTGTAACATTGTAAAAAGTTCATAAAATACCCAAGTTGTACTATTTGAAGGACTATTTTACTTGTAGTGAGAAGCATATTCTAAACACCCCAATACTCATGCCAGAATGCACAGCATATTCATATTGGCTATGAACTGATTATAACTTAATCCAAGTATCTCCAAGGATATGAGCATCCAAACGGAGCTCTTGACAGTTAATCTCAAACCTAAATGAAGCGGTAGATATAGTAGAGCCTCGAGAGGCGCACTCCATTCGTCAGCTAATTAACGTCTCTTGCTTCATACGTGGCGTCGAGAATTATTGGGATGGTTTTAGGTTTTGGACTGCCACGACATCCGATTAGATGGTTAATCAATTAGCCAAGAGGGCGGAACGCTTGCCGGTCCTGAGCTCTAGTCTCTAAGGCAAAGTGGATCGTTACCTCTTTGTCTGGAAATTACTGTTCTAATATAAGTAAAATCTGATGTGTTACACTCACATGACTTTCTCTACTCATGTACAAACTATTTTTACAAACGCTTATTCTCCATCTACTTCATGTTAATCCACATAAACATTTGCAGACTCTTATCTTATTGCTAATTTTCTTGTAGATGTAAGGGGAATATATATTTACAAGGGCAATATAGAAATACAGTAGTCTTTAAGCACATACATATATCTTAATAGCTGGTTGCTAGGTGCAGCACTATTCCCTTTCCCACAGATTAATACTCTTTGCATATCCAAGACAAAAAAATGAATAACGAATTCCCATTTGAGAAAATAAGTATTGAAAACTTTAAGGGAATAACAAGCTATATCTCGAAAATGGTTCACTCAACAAAAAAAATGTTTATGACATAAATTGTGTATTTTAATGCGATCTACATCTTTTGTGTAGTAAAATTTTGTCTATCTCTTATGGTTTACCAGTTTACCAAAAGTCGTTCACAATGAAGAATACTTTTGGAGACATTCCCAGAAAATTCAAGATATACATTTTATTTGTCATGAAAAATCTTAAACATATGATATTTTAATCAAAATCGTCAGAGCCATTTTTGAGAAAATTAAAATTTTCGAAAAATCTTCCATGTAAAGGGTACTCTGGGGTGGGGGGATTTTCTTGAAAACCTTCGTGTCGCATCTCTGGAAGATACTGAACCTAAATACCAAGTTTGGTGTTTATCCGACTGTTCGTTTCTGAGTTATGTTGTTCACAGACAGACACACAGACACACACACGGACATGTTTCCAAAAATACTTTTTTTTGATTCAGGGGATCTCAAAACATGTATTTCCGGTGAAATATCGGTATCGAATTTTTGGCTGGAATACAATACTTCCCCTACTTACTATACGTAGTAGAGAAAGTAATAAGAAGTGTGTCAAGCCTTTTACTACGCTTTGAAGACAATGATGAAGGGCAACATTGCGTCTTGTTTGCTTTTTGAAACATCACATGCTCACGTGAGCCATTACATCGTAAATACGATAGATGTGACAGAATAAGGAAGAAATTAATTATTGGCCAATAATTATGAGTTCAGAAGTTGATATTACTAGATTCAGCAATGGTACTCCTCTTCAAGAATAAACATATGCCATTCTACCGCCAAACTGCCCGATGACAGAAGCCACGCAGTAAATGACAGCAGTGTTTAACAAATATACTTTATAGGATCTTTCATTTGTGAAACTCCATGTAGCCCTAGGTAGAAAATACCGTGCTGTGCCATAGGGGATTACAAGAAGCATTATTAAACATTTAAAAGTCGCAAAGCAGAAGACGATTTACTTACCACTTTAAATATGAACTATAAAAAATTCAAGCAGCAATCTATGGCCTAGCACCAGTTTCAAAAGCTCAGGACAGTTTAAGTATCAAGAGAATATCTGCACTAGTAGATTGCCCATTGCTTGACTTACTCATTAACTTAAGGAAATAAACTCTTTAGCTAATATAAACCTCTCGAATGTTTCATGAAACTACGGGGGCAGTCCCAGAGGTACCCGACCTGACATATATATATATATATATATATATATATATATATATATATATATACGTCAAGTCGGGTATATATATAGCGGTTGTTGTTTCAAACAAATGACTATGGTAGAAAGTACCACCCTTATAAAGCTGAAGTTTGATGATACTACGTTGTTTGGCAGCCATTAATAGTGAACTCTCTCAGCGAATTTGTAAACATTGATAAAACTGGTCATCGTTATGTGATACAATACTTTCATTTGAAAGGTCTTAGTCCTACTAATATTAAAGCTGAGTTAGATTCTACTCTGGGGGAGTCTACTCCTTCGTTTACAACAGTAAAATATTGGGTGGCAGAGTTTAAGCGATGCCGTACGAGCTGCCAAGACGAACATCGCAGATGCTCGACCAAACGACGTGATCACACCAGAAATTGTGAAGAAAATCCACAAAATGGTATTGGATGATCGTCGACTGAAAGCGCACGGGTTAGCAAACATAGTAGATATTTCACAAAGTGCTGTACATCGCATACTAACTGAAAATTTAGACATGAGAAAGCTGTGCGCAAGATGGTGCTGCATTTACTCACAATGGAACAAAAGCAGCGTTGTGAGGATGTTTCAGTCGAGTGTTTGGAGATGTTTCACACCTGAGATGAAGGAACAGTCAAAACCGTGGATTGAAAGAGGAGAATCGGCTCCAAAGAAGACGAAGACAGTTCCATCTACAGGCAAGTTCATGACGTCAGTTTTTTGGGATGCGCGTGGGATAATTTTCAGTTATCAATGGCGAATATTATGCAAACTTATTGCAGCGTTTGAATGACGAAATCAAGCAAAAACGGCCGCATTTAGCCAAAAAGAAAACTCTGTTTCATCAAGACAGTGCAGCAGTTCACACATCTTATCGCCATGTCCAAAATCAGTGAGTTAAAGTTCGAATTGCAGTTCTCACTATAAACAGGGTATCGATGCTATTGACATCGCTGGGAAAAGTGTATCGAGCTGAAAGGAGACTATGTAGAGAAATGAAGATGTTTTTCCCAACATTTTTGTGTTTTCTTTGTTAGGTGGGGTTCTTCTGGGACGGCCCTCGTAGATCAGTTAAATCCTGAACAGCAAGCAAAGGAGTTGTAAGGCCATAATTTCCAAAGCCATGTCTTCGGGCACGGCCACAAAAGCTATAGAAATCTTTCATCAGCACCGCAACCCACAAGCTGTCACGCGAACAGCCGTAAACCAGAGCATCCCTAGAGAGGCTAAGTTGGGTGCTACCCAATGTCATGAAACAGTTTTACTAGCACAAATGGAACAGATGACCAACCATATACGAAAACAAAAAGTACTTTAGCCAATCCGATCCTTTCTTCTTCAAATTATCAACTTAAGAGCACAAAAAAAATCTGATGTGTTACACTCACATGACTTTCTCTACTCTTGTACAAACTATTTTTACAAACGCTTATTCTCCATCTACTTCATGTTAATCGAGATAAACATTTGCAGACTCTATCTTATTGCTAAGTTTCTTGTAGACGTAAGGGGAATATATATTTACAAGGACAATATAGAAATACAGTAGCCTTTAAGCACATACATATCTCTTAATAGCTGGTTGCTAGGTGCGGGCACCATTTCCTTTGCCACAGATCAATGGTCTTTGCATATCCAAGACAAAAAAATGAATAACGAATTCCCATTTGAGAAAATAAGTATTGAAAAATTTAAGAGAATAACAAGCAATATCTCGAAAATGGTTCACTCAACAAAAAAAATGTATATGACATAAATTGTGTATTTTAACGCGATCTACATTTTTTGTGTAGTAAAATTTTGTCTGTCTCTTATGGTTTACCAGCATTGCAAAAGTCGTTCACAATGAAGAATACTTTTGGAGACATTCCCAGAAAATTCGAGATATACATTTCATTTGTCATGAAAATATCTTAAACATATGATATTTTAATCAAAATCGTTGGAGCCATTTTTGAGAAAATTAAAATTTTCGAAAAGTGTTCCATGTAAAGGGTAATCTGGGGTGGGGGTATATTCTTGAAAACCTTCGTGTCGCATCTCTGGAGGATACTGAACCTAAATACCAAGTTGGTGTTTATCCGAATGTTGGTTTCGAGTTATGCTGTTCACATACAGACACACACAGACAGACAGACAGACAGACACACACGGATATGTTTCCAAAAATGCTTTTTTTAGGTTCAGGGGATCTCAAAACATGTATTTCCGGTGAAATCTTGGTATCGAATTTTTGAGTGGAATACAATACTTCCCCTACTTACTATACGTAGTAGAGAAAGTAATAAATGTTCTTGAAAACGGTAAACACAATGTTGAAACAGTGAGAAATAAAGCTATTAAATGTTAAATAAAATATGTTTTAAACTCTCTGCCGTCTAAAATTTCATCAGACATAGAAACTTTCTTTACAAAAATGACACTTGCCGTTTAAGCTCTGTAAATGCGATACCTTTTTAATTTTAATTATTGAAAATCTGTATAAGTTAACTCATACCTAAAATATGCAACTACCCATTGAAGTAAAACATTCTATACTTATTTCATAAAATGCTAGTAGTGCAAAAAGTTTAACTTCTGGGCTTCAGTACTTAATATCACTAATTAATACTACCATACTAATACAACTGTATGGAATTCTAAGATGCCCAACAAAAAAAGCTGATGTAGTATGCTCATTTGTTATTCTTACTGTTCAAATGTAGTGCTCTATAACACGCAATAGTGATACATTTGATATAAATTAGTAATTATTTGTCCCTATCTATGTTTCTGGCTATGGAAGGTTTTCGTTCGCAGTCGCTGTTATATTTAACGGTATAAGACTATGTGCTTGAAAATAGTTTGTTAAACTGCTTGTTTTTTGCGTTATATTTTCTTTCATGCTTTTAGTTTTTCAAAATCTCTGCGACATACAAGAGCCAGGAAGTAAACAGTTAGTACCTTCCAAAAGAAAAGAAGAGAAATAGTTGAAAATTCACAGGTATCTGATTTGGGCAAAATTGAAAAGAAATAAAAAAGAATTTCCTGTTCCTCCCAATCAAGCACGTATGATGGTAGTTATTTTGTCCCAAAATGCATTAATTAGATATTCCCGTTCATTATAGGTACTTCTTTGACCTATGCTTTCTCGCTTTTTATAATAAATTTAGAATGACGCGGGTTTGCATCAATTGATACGTATAATTAACTTCAAACTGAAGTCGGCACTTTACGTTTCTTTATTTCCTTTCATCGAAATTAGATATATTTACAAAATAATGCTAAAACCGACTTAACTTTTTCCTATAATTCAACCCCCTTTTTCTGGTTGTACGGCCGCATTACAGAGACTTAGATATAGATTTGCACCAAACAGGAGTCCAACATGTGTCCACAGCAGCCGGAAAACATCAGAGACTTTAGCGAGTGTGGCATTGGGGACCAAAAATTTAATATAGTCCATTAATCTAAAGGCAAGGAGAAAATCCAATGTGGACGAAGTAATTTGCGGTGTATGGTGAACAGAAAAATTAGTACCCCATAGGCTGATTCCGGAATCGCTTAAAACGAGAAGCTTTGTATGTAAAATGTTTAAAATTCATTTTCAAAAATATAATAACTAAAATAATTAAATTTTATCTTAGAATTGCATTTAACTGCATGCTAAACAACTTGTAAACATCTCTAAGAAATGCATTTAAAGGAGGTAGATTCACGGTGATTTTTTTAGTTGATTCGATCAATCATACAGCCACCATTAACTTCTGAGGTCATAATCGGCGCTTTGACTTGTAATACCGTGAATATAGAGCTATAATAACCGGACAACACCTTGGTTTGAGCAATAATTGTCTCACCTATTGCTAAGCTTGATGGCAAACGACGCGTGTGTTTATCATTTTGAGTTCTGGTAGTAACACCGGTCGAAAGTGAACCGCTAGTTAAGAATATACGTATATTGTTTGTTGATTGATAAAGTTATTATTATGGTTGAGTACGACTTACAGTAGCGTGTTTTTCTGTGTGATATGTGTGTGAAATACTTTTTTGTGAGAAAATATCGGATAAAATTCAATCGCAAGTTTCCAAACGTAGTATTTCCTAGTAGCTATTCATAATCTCGTGAATAAAGTCAAACGCATAGGTTGTTTTTGGAACAAAAGCAAATTTGACAACGCCGTATGAACAGGTTGAAACCCACCATTTTCAACACCTACTGTAATACAGGTAAAGCCAAGCGCGCGTGTGAGTGTGTGTGTGGCAGTTACGTTGCTCGTGTACATAGGATGGCAGGCGCTGTCTAGTTCATCAGTAGAAAACCCTGCACTAGGCCTCAGCCCACTAATCACAGGATAACGGAACCTATGGAATCAACATTTCCGGCTGTAGCAAAGCTGTTGCTTCCTCGCTTCCTTCCTCTGTTTGGGAGTGCTTCTTACCAATGGTTTGCAAAAACAAAAAACTGACAATCACGAATATTGGAGGATTGGTTTGGTCTTCCTTTGTTGGACCCTTGCCTAATTGACGTCTCGTGCTCTCTGTTTTGGCAGCAGTTTGAGAGAGTATTTGATTTCAATCTGCAAGCCTGAGAAAAGCTAAGCGATTTTGTTTGTAAAACGTTTTTAAAGTTCACTAATACCAAAGTGAGGCAGTATTTTAACACTTAAATGATTTCAGTCTAATTATATTATATATTATATATATATATAAAACAGCCCGCCTTAAAGCAATATGTGTATGTAACAATTATAAAAAGTGTATATTACACTCATTGTATATGTTTATATTATGGTATACACGTGTAATAATGTTATGTGAATGTATTACATAATCTAATAATGTAGGAGCTGCGAGAATAATAGGTTAAAAGTTGCTAACAATGAGGTAACCTTGAGGCAATAATGAGTAAGAAAGTTTAATACTACTGCTAGTCATTATTGGAGCAACAATAATGTAAATTTTGAGACAGTTTATAAATAGCCAATCAACAACCAGAAAAGGCTTTAGTTAAATGAAGGTATTCTATTGGAGTAGAATTAGCCAATCAGAAACTGAAATATAGCAAAATTTACAAATTCAGAAGTCAGTTGGTTGTAGACAGTGTTCCTGACCGGACGCGAAATGCGTATTCAGTGTGAGACGAAAAATAGTTTACGTGTTAAAAAGTGCAAGTAATTAATAAAAAAAACCTCACAGCTCTCTATATCATTGAAGTGTTATTTAAATCGTGTCAAGCATTACTAAAAGGAGTGCAGTAAAATTATAATCTGTGTAATCCTACATTCTTCAGTCTTACCCTGCTAAGACATTCATGTCTCTTAAAAAATATATAAATACTGACGCAGCCGAGGCAAACATAAATATATAATATTTAACGAAACAGTAAAAATTACAAAGTTAACATTTTTTAAACATTTGGTGCAAAGGCCACCTGAAAGTACATTTAGGGCGAAGGCTACCGGAAACTTTTTACCATACGTGCGGTTGCAAATACTACAAGTTCGGTTCCCCAACATAAGAACTACAGTAATACATCTTCTTTAAACTGAGTTTCCATACGTGAAGCAACAAAAAAGCTACTTCAAATTAGCAGCCAAAGCGTGGTGCAAACAACCTAAAAATATAGGCTACTTCAAATGAAATATTAATTAAATATATTTAGGAAGGATGTACGTTCAATGTGTATATTATAGTATATGTTTTTGTGAATTACTTTATTATATGTGTCTAAAATGTCATATGTATTTGCATAATCTGTACCATTGTTAAATAAGCAGAATGCTTAGAAAGCGCACAGAAAGCGCGTTCTCGGACGACGATGTATCATAATAGTATAGTGTTGCAAACTAGTGATTATCCGGCTGAACAAAGACTGTGTTATGATATTATTAATTTCAAATGTAAATTCAGAAGTATTATATTCAGAACTCGGCGCAACAGGCACAAAAAACTCAAAGGCAGGCAAACATGTAGGCACTACAATTTAAAAATAACATAATTGAATCATTTACCACTTAAAAACACACGACAGAACAGCACGGAAATATCAAATAGCCATATCCCATATATCATATTAAATTTATTAAATGCCACTATTCTATTAATGAAGTGTAAACTGTCAGAATTATTTCTTTAAATTTGCGCTCTTTATTCAGGTACATATTATGTATGTTTTTAGGCAAACCCTATTATCAGTTTTAAGTATTTTCCCTCTTGATTAAGTTTTACACTCCTACGCTGGTTTGCTGGCATAACGCATTATTTTCCTATAAAAGTAAACGTCCTGAATAGGTTGGTCGGGTGGGTTACAGGCTCAAGTGCAAACATTAACTCCAAACTTAGGAGTAGGACTAGGTATGGAGGGGGACTTAAAGACTTCGACCTACAAGATCTTTTGTGTCTAAGCTCTTGACGGGGTGTCCCTGGGAGGGAGGACAGAGAGGGTACAGAGGATAGAGGGACAGGAAATTCGGGGGATGCAATGAACCTTTTCAGCATTCGCCTAACGACCCGGGGAAACCCAGAAAATAACCATGGGTTCGCCGCGGGATTCGAACTCATGACCTCCTGAATGCGGATCATAGATGTTAACACCTGAGCCATCCTGCTCCGTAACTCTGAGGCAGTATTTTTAACACTTAAATATTTTTCAGTCAAATTATATAATATGTAAATTCAATAACAACCCGCCTTGAAGCAATATGTGGGTGTAATAATTTGTAAAATGTATGTAACAGTCATTCCATATGCTTATATTATTGTATACATGTTCAATAATGTTATATAAATGTATTACGTAATTTAATAATTTAGGATCTGTGAGAATAATAAGTTAAACGTTGCTAACAATGAGGTAACAATGAGGTAACCTTGAGGCAATAATGAGTTTGAGAGTTTAAATGTCTTGTAAGCAATAATGTGATTTTAGTGACAGTTTATAAAATAGCCATTCAACAACTGCAGGGGGTTTTAGTTAAATGAAGGTATTCTATTGGAGTAGGATTAGCCAATCAGAGACTTGAAATACAGAAATTTACAAGTTTAGACGGTTGAAATCTGTTCAGTTGCCTGCAGACAGTGATAGTAACCGGATGCAAGATGCGTCCTCGAGAGATTTAATATGTATTCGTGTGAGACCAAAAATAGTTTTACGTGGTAAAAAGTGTAATTAATTAATAAAAAAATCTCACAGCTCTCTATATCAGTGAAGTGCTATTTAATTTGTGTCAAGGATTAATAAAAAGGAGTGAATTAAAACTTAAAATCTGCGTAAGCCTACATTCTTCTCGCATCACGCCCTGCCAAGATTCCATGTCTCTAACAATAATACTGACGCAGCTGAGGCAAACATAAATATTTAATACTTAAAGGAACAGTTTAATTACAAAGTTAATATTTTTTTAAACATGGGGCAAAGGCCACCTGAAAGTACATTTGGGGCGAAGGCTACCGGAAATTGTTTACTATACGTGCGGTTGCAACTACTAAAAGTTCGGCTCCCCAACAGTGGAAATACGATACACCTCCTTAAAGGCAATGACTTCTTCAAACTGGCGTCCATACAACATTCTTCAACTCGAAACTTAATTCCTAAAGTAATTCTCATGACTTCACTTTTATACTCTATTTTGGACATAGATACGGAAATTTAGCCGTAAAATTTAACTGCAGCTACCGTTTTATATCCAAGTTAAACCGCAGTGCAATGTTGTTGATATACCTAAAGACTGAGAAAAGAATACAATCGCTAATCTCCTCCTTATATCACAACTAAATGCCATTGGTAGAGCTGCCAGTTTAAAAAAGAATTTGATGCGTTACACTCACATAACTTTTTCTAATCTTGTACAAACTATTTTTACAAACCTTATTCTCCATCTACTTCATATTAATCGAGATAAACATTTGCAGAAACTTACTGCTAATTTTCTTGTAGGTGCAAGGGGAATATGGTAGGCTTTAAGCGATAGTCAAATCTTTTAAGAGCTGGTTGCTATGTGGAGCATTCCGTTCACTTTGCATGTCTAGGACATAAAAATAGAATAACGAATTGAGAAAAAGTATAGTATTGGAAAATTCAAACAAATAACAATGAATATCTCGGAAAAGGTTCACTCCATAAAAAAACGCATGAGACATAAATTTTGTGTTTTAACTATATCTACATATTTTGTGTATAAAACTTTTGTCTATCTCTTACGGTTTACCAGTTATGCAAAAGCCATTCAGAATGGAGAGGACTTTTTGGGGCATTCCCAGAAAATTCAAGATACGCATTTTATTTGTCATAAAATACCTTAAATATATGATATTTTAACCAAAATCAAAATTTTCCAGAAATGTTCCATGTGAAGGGTAGTCTGGTTTGGGGGATTTTCTTGAAAATCTTCGTGCCGCCTCTTCTAAAGATGTGAACCTAAATACCAAGTTTGGTGTTTATAGGACTTTTCGTTTTTGAGTTATGGTGTTCACAGACACACACAGGGACCTTTTTATAAAAATGCTTCTTTTTTTTGGATTCAGGAGGCTTCAAAACATGCCTTTTCGTTGAAATCTCGATATCGAATTTTTGGATGGATTGCAATACTTCCCCTACATACTATACGTAGTGGAGAAAGTAAAAAAAGACGATAGATAATGTTTGTTTACGCAGTTTAAGCATAAATGGCTGAAATGTACGAAAAGATAGCAAAGAGGTGTGCAAACTTTTCCACGGAAGAGGTATATAAAAGTTGGCCGGAATGGACTATTTTCTTGTAGATATACAGAACATATAGGAGGCTAGGCGACAGGCAAACGTTTACAAAAGCATGATATCCCTTACGTTTACGCGCTGCATGGGTTTAACGCATTACGTGGTCCCTAGCTTTTATGTTTACACTTAATGTTCGCGCCTGTATGTTTATCTTAACAGAAAGCCAATAATCAAATACAATGGTTCTACAGCCCATACTTTCTGGTTGCGTGCTGTATTTCGAGCATGACCAAATAAGATTAGAACTGTCTACTTCATAAATGCGAATCTGTTTCAGAACTCATTCCACATCTGAAAGTGATGAGGTCTATTTAGGAGAATTCTGGATCTCCGAGGTCTTTCAATTATCCAATATCATATGCAGCTGGAACCGCAAAGTTACAAAAAGCATTAAACTGTAGTCAAACTAACACGAGTTCCAGTTTAAGTTTACTGAAGATGAATGTCATAATACGCTGTAAGACCAAAAACTTTAGCTTAAATCTAATCGAGGGTTGAAAGTCCTAGGTTGTATTTTCGCTAAAAGCGTTCGGTAAGGAGAATGAGATACTCTAAATTCGGGTAGTGTCTGGTATTCACAATACGCATCTTTAACTTTCCCTATTGAGCTATGTGGCCATTTCCCTAACCGAACAACAAATCTTTCTTATCCGAATCTGTAAATCTGGAGAACCTAAGTTTATCTAAGTTAGAGATTTATACCCTAAGTGGCCAATCGAGACGCTACTGCTGCATTTAGACTCAAGCTTTTAGTTTAATCATCACTTATTTGAGGTTATTTTGATAACAATGTCGTTCATTCACAGTAATCAGATGAAAAATATCGAACCAGCACTGGGATTTTATCCAGTGATCTCCAGCTAGCAATATCTACAAATCTGTTTCATCTAATTCTTTATTTCCAAGTGATCTGCAAAGTTCTCAACGGGATATTTATATTCTAAGAAACAACTTAGAACAAACTCTTAAGAACATTTGAGCATTACGTTTTGTAAATCTCATTGACAAAGTATAAGTGTACATGTTATAAAATTCTTATGTGTAACATGCATACGCCTTTCTCAGCCATATCCACATATATCCTTAAATTACATAATGTGGTTAATGTAAGCAGTGATTCTTCTATCCAAATTATATAATTCACGATAAATGTTTCCCCTAGGGGCGCTTCGAAATTTGCAATGCGAATATAATTACATGTAAGATATAGAAACAAATCCAATAGTTAGTAAATTACTCGTTATTAATGAAAAATCTAATTGTTATATAAAGATAATTTATAATGATTTACAAAGAGCAGTTTATAATTAAAGTATAGTGGCTACTGAACATAATCTGGAACTTTCAGCTGAAAAAACAAAAATAATGGCATTTTATGAAAAAGATCCTGTCAGAGCCATAATTGTGATTAATAACACCCCTGTTGAACACGCTATGGACTCCAATTATTTAAGAGTTTTTATTGGCAAGGATAGAACAAAAGATGTAAATAGAAAACTAAATATATTCCAACATAGATGTGAAACAATCAGAAGAAGTTTATCAAGGAACTCTACTGAAATGTTGTAAGGTTTTAGCAGTTGCTGTACTATTATATGGGTCTGAATCTTGAACTTTAAATAAAGATTCGGATAGAAGCTGCGGAAATGAAATTCTTAAGGTTCGTAGCAGGACTCTAATGGACAAACAGAGACGTGAACATATCAGAGAACAACTGGGAACATTTAAACTAACGGACAAAATAGCAGAATACAGGAAAAACGGTACAACCATGTCTGCAGAATGGAATATGATAGGATTCCCCAAAAGGCACTAAATTATAAACCAAGAGGACAACGAAGTGCGGGAAGACCTGCTAGAAGATGGATGGATAAGCTTTAGTTTGGAGTCGGAACGGATAACCAGTGGTCTAATACCTGTTTATATGATGATTAATAACGAGTGTATTCGATGGAACAAAAAACTTAAGAAAATGTAAGATATATTTCGCAAACGGTTAATGCGTTACATACCATTAATTTCTATATTTTAATGAACTCTCCATTTTTCAATAGTAATATTTGCCTCTCCTGTATGGTTTCCACTTTAATTAAATGAAAAAATGAACAGGACTTCATTAACTGTTTATGAACCATTCCAGGTAGCGTAAAACTCTGGCCCCTTGAGATGTCCGTGTCGAAATCTGTTATTTTTTTAAATTTCCCTCCTATTTCTAAATATATAGGTTATCAATCTAAAAAAGAAATTTGGGCTACAGTCACCACATTTTACTGTATGGATTTGATTCTTCACAGCAAAAATCTCAAATATGTAATATTTTAATCTAAATCTTTAGAGCCATCTTTTGGGAAACTAAAACATAACTGACGTCATGTAAACAGTTTTTGGGATGAAGTACATTCTTGAAAATATTCGTCTGGCATGCTTAAATGGGGCAGACTTAATATGAAATTTGGTATTCGTCATATTCTTTATTACAGATTTATGCTGTACACACATGCGTCTTCTGTTTTTTTGTTTTAATTCAGTGCATCTCAATTCGTGCATATCCCAGAAGTTCGATGTTGAATTTCTGGAGGAAGTACGTATAGTAGGTATTTCTTCTGCCTATTATAGGTAAATGGTAGAAAAGTAAGAAAGGGTGCTACATTTTGAGTTGATGATGGTTTCTCTCTCTCTCTCTGTCTCTTTCTTGTGGAATGAACGCATTATCTACTATGAAATTTATTTTGAATCAGTCATCCCAGTAGGAATAAACGTAAAACGCCCATAAAAGTACAGGAGATCTCCGGGCGGAGTGCCTGGGTTTGGAATGCACTTTCGGCAGACAGGAAACCTTTGGCCCAAGGAAATTGGTTTGAATTTAAATAATAATAATGATGAACGCAGAAAAATGACTGTCCATTAAATACCCCGTAGGGTGAGGGGATCCGAACCCTTCAGCTGCTGAGGTGCGGGCGCTGCGGACCCTTAGCACTCGTGGTACATCTGACGTCACTAGAAGTACGCCGGCCGAACATTCGAACCCCTCCCAGCATGGAGTTGTTTGGATTGGGTTGGACTCGACGGCGCAGTGGTTCCGAAACCCATGGAAGATGATACGGTACGCCTGGCTGGTTTTCCGCCCATGCGGGGTTGTGAGACGCCCCGATGTTCTCCGGCACCAGCCATGAGTGAGAGCTGGTAGACAGTAACTAAACCTTTTCACCATAAGCTGAAAGGAGAAGTAAGCAAAACTTAAATGTATCACTCCGTCGAGCACATGGCAGCACCACGTGGAGGATGACGGGAACTAAGTACCCGTGCGAGGAAACTGCTTCAATCAGAATGCAAATACAGTATATTGCGCAGCTTGGGGATCATTAGCTTTTAAACACTGTATGCCTTATTCCTATATTTTGCCTTACATCCTAAACTTATAACACATAATCTAAGAATAGACAAATAAAAGCTGTACCTGAAGAGTTCGGCATCTGTGGTTAAACGTACTTGAATAACTGTTCTTAACTTAGGCTTTAGAAATCATTCATTTAATGACTAATATCAGTATACCTCTTTTGCTTTAACCTTTTATGAGTCAACAAGTTAAAAAATCTGTTGTGTTAGACTCACATGACTTTCTCTACTCTTGTACAAACTATTTTTACAAACGCTTATTCTCCATCTACTTCATGTTAATCGAGACTCTTCTCTTATTGCTAATTTTCTTGTAGATGTAAGGGGAATATATATTTACAAGGGCAATATAGAAATACAGTAGCCTTTAAACATAGACATTACTCTTAATAGCTGGTTGCTATGTGCAGCACCATCCTCTTTACCACAGATTAATACTCTTTGCATATCCAAGACAAAAAAATGAATAACGAATTCCCATTTGAGAAAAGTATTGAAAAATTTAAGGGAATAACAAGCAATATCTCGAAAATGGTTCACTCAACAACAAAAAAATGTATATGACATAAATTGTGTATTTTAACGCGATATACATTTTTTGTGTAGTGACTTTTGTCTATCTCTTATGGTTTACCAGTTATGCAAAAGTCGTTCACAATGAAGAATACTTTTGGAGACATTCCCAGAAAATTCAAGATATACATTTTATTTGTCATGAAAATATCTTAAACATATGATATTTTAATCAAAATCGTTAGAGCCATTTTTGAGAAAATTAAAATTTTCGAAAAATGTTCCATGTAAAGGGTAATCTGGGGTGGGGGATTTTCTTGAAAATCTTCGTGTCTCATCTCTGGAAGATACTGAACCTAAATACCAAGTTTGGTGTTGATCCGACTGTTCGTTTCTGAGTTATGCTGTTCACAGACACACACACACACACACACACACACACACACACACACACACACAGACACACGGACATGTTTCCAAAAATGCTTATTTGGATTCAGGGGTCTCAAAACATGTATTTCCGGTGAAATCTCGGTATCGAATTTTTGGGTGGAATACAATACTTCCCCTACCTACTATACGTAGTAGAGAAAGTAAAAAACAGAAAACAAACGCGACCCAAGCTATCCGAGCAACAATTTAGCATCACTAACAAAGAAGTTCAATTATTGCTAAATAATGACCAACCGTATTCATTGACTATTAAAGGTGGGTATCTCTCACAGACTTTGTTAAAAGCATTTAACGCTTCTTTACATTTCTCGCCTTTATGTTTTCTACAATAGCAGCGAATTCTTAGCCGTAAACCGGAAACGAACTACGGCGCCTGCGCATAGCCTCTTAAACCCTCTGCTATAACAGTTTATTTAGTTATAGGTGAATCTTAACAAACACATTTAGTTTCATAAATTGAACTGTTACAATAATGAGTGTTTTAAATTTCTCTGGACGAGAATAACCACATAATGTTACGATCTGAACCGAACTGTTTTTTGTAGAGGAAGAGACGACATGCTAAGCGGGGAGGTTGTAGTTTGCCCACCAGCCAATGAGGACCCGTCTTCTCACGTGGTTTTGTTTACTTCTCCTTTCAGCTTATATTAAAAAAGGTATAGGTACTGTCGCTCCCAATGATTCTTCGATAGTCTTCCCTGATAGGGTTTTCCCTATTGGGCTGACGTGCGTAAATGGCGTATACACTTCCTCCCTGTGGCAGGAGACGCAGGGAGATATGTAGGTGTCCTGCTCAGGTCTCGGCCACGCAGGAGGGGTCGGAATATAAAATAGGAACTTGTTCCCTGGGCCTTAGAGTAATCAGCCCCTTGCTCGTTGTGGTCATGGCCATGAAATAACTTTAAAAGTGAGTCTGCATTCTGGTTGAAGTTTGAAGTTTCTGCGCGATTCTTTTTTCTCCAATCAGATGGTAGTTTCTCACGGTCACGCTGTCGCTGTGTCAACAATAGAACTTTGTCCTTAATTGTAGCAGTATTCTAACAAAATGTAAGGTTCTTAGAGCTTTTACAGTGCAGTCTGTTATTCGAAAAGTGGGAATTGTGCGAATTTTTACTTTCTCTACTACGTATAGTAAGTAGGGAAAGTACCTATTGTATTCCACCCAAAAATTCGATAGCGTGATTTCATCGGAAATATATGTTTTTTCAACCCCTGAATCAAAAAAAAAAGCATTTTTGGAAACATGTCCATGTATGTCTGTGTGTGTGTCTGTGAACAGCATAACTCAGAAACGAACAGTCGGATAAACACCAAACTTGGTACTTAGGTTCAGTATCTTCCAGACATGCGACACAAAGTTTTTCAAGAAAATCCCCCCACTCCAGATTACCCTTTACATGGAACATTTTTCGAAAATTTTAATTTTCTCAAAAATGGCCCTAACGATTTTGATTAAAATATCATATGTTTAAGATATTTTCATGACAAATAAAATGTATATCTTGAATTTTCTGGGAATGTCTCCAAAAGTATTCTTCATTGCAAACCACTTTTGCATAACTGGTAAACCATAAGAGATAGACAAAAGTTTACTACACAAAAAATGTAGATCGCGTTAAAATACACAATTTATGTCATATACATTTTTGTTGTTGAGTGAACTATTTTCGAGATATTGCTTGTTATTCCCTTAAATGTTTCAATACTTATTTTCTCAAATGGGAATTCGTTATTCATTTTTTTGTCTTGGATATGCAAAGAGTGTTAATCTGTGGCAAAGAGAATGGTGCTGCATATATCAACCAGCTATTAAGAGACATGTCTGTGCTTATATTGCCCTTGTAAATACAAAACAAGGGGAACATAGTAGGCCTTAAGCGATAGTCAAATATTTTTAGAACTGGTCGCTATGTGTAAAATGTAATTCTCTTTGCATGCGAAAAGATCGTTTCCGCAAATGTTTATCTCGATTAATATGAAATAGACGGAGAATAAGAGTTTATAAAAATAGTTTTTACAAGAGTAAAGAAAGTCATGTGAGTGTAACACATCAGATTTTTAGTATTGTGTTCAATAAGAATCCAACAGAAAGATACTTTAGTTCTTTTCGTGTGGATTGTTGACAAATTAATAGGACTGGCTGCTTAAATGAGAGGATGAACTTGCTTGCAGGTGTAAAATTTGCAGCGTTTTCATTTACGGTAAAATATGACGTTAAATGCAAAAAAGTGATAACTACACTGATGCAACACAGAGATCTGGGTGTCTTTTTTCGGTAAAAGCTACGTCCCCTAATTGTTAACAATAATTTGACATGTGCTAGGAATTAAGTAACGTGCATGTGCGTGACACTACGGCTCTAGTGTCGGGAATGTTTGGACATATGACAGATACAGAATATCAGCAGAATAGTAAAAGCGAAAATTTGTATTAAAACGAACTTCAGTGTAAGCTATCAGGAATTCTAGAAGATAGTCCTGGAAAACAAGAGACTTCTCGAATCTGCAAGCCACTCCAATAATACAAATTTTAAAAAGATTTAATTATTGCTGAAAAATAGTGGTAATAATTAGTATTAGGTTTCAACGCGGAGGGGGACTTGACACGTCACCTACATAGATCTTTTGTACCTATGCCCCCGGGAGAGAGGGATGAGCTAAGAGGAGACAAATAACGGGCGGGACCAGCCGACACGACAGGCAGAGGGCACGGTCTCTACCATTTACAGATTTAAACTCCCCGGATGGGCACTGGTGCAGCCGGTTACCCTCTCCCCCCGTGGGCATACACATCCCCTGGGGGGACAGGAGCCCGGAGACCGCTCCCATTCCGGGGGACGAAGGTTTCCACAGAGCATCCTTTTCCCTTGCCATGTACATGCCGAAAGCTTCGGCCGACGAGTACTTATAACCCTGAATGGACTAAGCGGATGAAAGGTGAAGTGAAGTGAGAATGGAGGGACAGGAAATTCTGGGGACTTGATGATCCTTCCCAGCATTCGCCTAGCAACCCGGAAACCCCCCCGAAAAAACCCACTGGAATTGGACCCACGACCTCTCGATTACGTGCCACAGACGCTACCGCTTGGTTATTGGTAATAATAGTAAGTTATCTATTTACATTTTCTCGGCGTGTGGTGAAGTACCCAGATTATATGATACTAATAATAATAGTCACATAGATCTAGAATGTCCGGGTTTGCCTTCAGGCCGAACTGGTAACCCTAACGGGAGCTGAAGTCTTTTTACGACTTTACGGCAAAGGAGACGTTTTGCGGCTTTGTAATTCATAGTGTTAAAATTTCAAAGCATAAAATTATATTGCATTATGTTGTAACTTAAAGTTACTGATTGAATATACCTCATTAGTTGGTATGCAGTGCTATGATGGGCTAGAGCTCATCTGTGTGTGCGTGTCTATCCTTCGTCACATGATCATCTTTCTTGAGTTACAAGCAAAACGCATAGATGCGGATTTAAATTTTGATTGCACCACTATAGTCCTCTAATAACCAGCAGTGATGGGCGCGAACATTCAGCAATGGACTATGTAAATTGTAAAGTCACCTCCCTCAATTAAATTTATTCGCACTTACGGTTGCGGGGTATAAGTTCCCGTATTTTGTGATAGTTTTTGCTCATATACTTTATATGAGGCGTAAAATATGGCCTTATCTGCGTATAACCTAGAGAGTGGTGTTATTTGCTTTAATACGTGGTTATTGTGATATCGAGAATAATTTCAGCATGTGTGACGGAAAGAAGCAGTAATATCAGGTGTTCAAGGATTTTTATAAAATGCAATTCCCGTTTACTTTATGTGTAATGTTTGTACATTAACTACCCCGTAGATTTTACGCATTCTAAATTCCATCTCATCGCAAAATGATTACGTTGCTGGCCGAGGGAAAGTTTTATGGCTTTCAGTTTCAGGAAGTTGGCAAGTATGCTTAAGAAGTTTAAGAATATGTACAGAAGGTTCTTCCAAATCATTTTCTTTGAGGAATTTAATTACAGGAAGAAGTGGTCACATAGCATTAGTCAGAAGTTACTTCCGTCTTTTGTTTTCTGGGATACATCATCCTGTCTGGTCTGGCAACAAACTTGTGAATTCTGGAGGCGGCCACTCACTTTCTGACCCTCTGTTGCTCTTGGAGTAAGAAGCTTACACACTTTGCCAACTTCCTCGCCAGCTTTTACGATAGTTTTAACTCTGCAACTCGATAAAACCCCTTTTCTTTTCCCTCCTTCCACATTCTCGGCACACCGCAAGACTAAGTGTTGCGATTTTCCTTCCCGAAAATGCAAGTAAGTGAACCAGAAGAGAAGTGCTTTTGTTGCGGCCATCTGAAGCAGGGATAATGCATCAAGATATACACAACCCGCCGCAAGCTTTACTCTGCTGCATAGTTGCCTGATTTTATGGTCACCCAAAGGGATAGAAGTAGAGTGCACATAAACTGGAACTTACTGAAGATCAGAATTTCCACGATGTAGCAGCATTTTCTCTCAAGGTGCATTTGCCTAACCTCTTTGTTTCTAGTTCGGGATGGTTTCGCAAGTATTGAGAAACAATATTCGTGATATTGCTTTAGTTTTCTTCAGACATTTCGAATACAGTTGTTTGCACAAAATGTTGCCAATATAGGATCGTGGCAGTTTCATTTGGAGTTGGAATGGCATACATCCCCTCCGCTTTCTTTGCTAAGTTTCTTCCCGTTCTCGACTTACACAGTACTGAGTTAAGTAAAATATGACACAGATATGAAGTCTCTTAGCTTCAGGGTGCTTCAAGACGAGACAGATCACGTTTAATCCTATTTACACCCAATCACAGCAACTTATACTTTCCATCTTGCTAACGTGACATTTTGTTTACTTTTATATTCGAAAGGACCGTGCAGAATTAAATCCTAGTTAAGTAAATGCGACAGCTTTACAAAGAAAACCTCTGAGATCTTGGAGCTGGACAAACTCTTTAACAAGTAACTATAAAATGGTACCTGTCCTATGGTAAGTAGTTTCGGTCCTTACTGTGGCTGAAGAAACAGTGATGAAAATATAATTTTTAGATAACATGGCCTATAAGTAGAACTTTTAACACAGTGCACAGGAGCTAAAAGCTTTAGGTTGTCGCACTAATGTGATAATCTTCATTGTGATCAACTTTAAATTAAATTGAGTTTTATTTATGAACGCTCTTTAACTGCTGTGGTCCTTAGCGTCCCATTCTATATTGGACGTGAAAGTCCAGCCATTTTGCTCAGAGGCCTCTTTATCAGGCTTGAGGTTCTTTTACGTGCCGTAAATCTACGATGGGACCACCGGCTTTATTTCCCTTCCGAGGTTTGAACCCGCGATCTAGAGGCTAGCATGGTAACCACTAGACCACGGAGGACGACTGTGAACAACTTTGGTTTCAAGTCTAATCACATGGCAATTACCCTCTGTATTTGCACATATTCAATAACTCGACTTGGTTTGATTAGATTTCTCATGGGGCTCGCATTATCTGTTCGCAATACAAATCGTCATACTTCAATTTATCGCAATTCGTTGTAGAGTTAACCAATGCGTTATATTGGTAGCTTTCTGCTGATCTAAAACGTTATTCTTTTATCTAATATAACTTACATAAAGACTAAATTGCGGAAATTATGAATTCAAAGAAACTGGAATGGATGAGCCAGGTGAAATTACAGAAGCAAGCGGGAAGAATAACACGAGAAGTACCTACACCAAAAAATCCAGAAAGCAATATCATTTAGCATTTAATCGCTTTATTGCTGGTGTAAGGCAAAAACATGTTGAAAAGTATTTCACTGAAAATTACTGCTAGCCATTAACAAAACACCAAAACATCTGACTCTCGCTTTTTTAACGTCATTTCTCTCGTTTCATGAACCGCGTTCTGAACGTGATCTCTGTTAGTTTCGGGAATCAATATAATATTATTGACATTTTACAAATTCGAGCGCTGTATAAAAAATTGTATATGCCACACATGTTAAAAGTGGTTTTATTTTGCTCATTCCTACTCACAAAATAAAACCCTAGGCAAAGTTATGAAACTGCCAACTGTACTATCAACCACCCAGTTGTTTTCCTTACTGCTTTAGAAACTCAGTCATTGCAGTTACTGCATTTTATTTTTACATTACAGGCTGGACAAGTTTTGAAAAAGAACAACTTTCTTACTAATGGTATTTGCACTCTTTGAGCTGTGGGGATTTTGAGCGTTGATTTTTACTTTCTCTACTACGTATAGTAAGTAGGGGAAGTATTGCATTCCACCCAAAAATTCGATACCGAGATTTCACAGGAAATACATGTTTTGAGACCCCCTGAATCCAAAAAAAAGAATTTTTGGAAACATGTCCGTGTGTGTGTGTGTGTGTGTGTGTGTGTGAACAGCATAACTCAGAAACGAACAGTCGGATAAACACCAAACTTGGTATTTAGGTTCAGTATCTTCCAGAGATGCGACACGAAGGTTTTCAAGAAAATCCCCCCACCCCAGATTACCCTTTACATAGAAGATTTTTCGAAAATTTTAATTCTCTCAAAAATGGCTCTAACGATTTTGATTAAAATATCATATGTTTAAGATATTTTAATGACAAATAAAATGTATATCTTGAATTTTCTTTGAATCTCTCCAAAAGTATTCTTCATTTGGAACGACTTTTGCATAACTGGTAAACCATAAGAGATAGACAACATTTTACTACACAAAAAAATGTGGATCGCGTTAAAATGCACAATTTATGTCATATACATTTTTTTGTTGAGTGAACCATTTTCGAGATATTGCTTGTTATTCCCTTAAATTTTTCAGTACTTATTTTCTCAAATGGGAATTCGTTATTCATTTTTTTGTCTTGGATATGCAAAGAGTATTAATCTGTGGGAAAGGGAATGGTGCTGCACCTAGCAACCAGCTATTAAGAGATATGTATGTGCTTAAAGGCTACTGCATTTCTATATTGCCGTTGTAAATATATATTCCCCTTACATCTACAAGAAACTTAGCAATAAGATAGAGTCTGCAAATGTTTATCTCGATTAACATGAAGTAGATGGAGAATAAGCGTTTGTAAAAATAGTTTGTACAAGAGTAGAGAAAGTCATGTGAGTGTAACATCAGATTTTTTTCATTGAACACATTCACTCCCGCATCGATTTTTGCACACACTACGGAGGAATGATTCTGGATAAAGAAAAATTCCCCGTCCAGCCGGGAATCGAATGTGGGACCTCTGGGTTAAGAAGCCAAACCGCTAACCACTAGACCACATAAGAATTTAACAAATGAAGTGTTTTATTCTTTATAAGATAGAGCATGTTGTTAGGAAGTGTAAAAGATGCAAATAGAAAGAATATACCGCCAATTTTACTAATGATTCCCGAAAATTATCGATCACAGATTTCAAAGGTAAGGATGAATCTTCTCATTTACATCCTCCAAAGGGGACAGTGTGAAGCAGAAAATATGAAGGCACATTCAAAGGGCATTGTTTAAAATTATGTTTGAATTTTGATAAAATAACAAAAATTTATATTTAGTTTCTTGACAACAGTTTTATAAACTCTCCAAACATGTCCACACAATTTTTACGACTATAGGGACAATCATATGGCAAAGACCAAACCCTAGAGATAACGAAATTCGATTGGCCACTCCTTCTTGTTGCTTCGTTAGTGCGCAGTAGTATTAGTCCCGGATGAGCCAATTTTTTTAACGATAATCCTGCCGCTAGGGGCGCTGGTGTCGCTAGTGTCGGTGCGTGCGACGGCGGCGGCGGTAAGTTTGAAAAGCGCCCTGAGCGGTAGGATTATCGTTATTGCAATTGGTTCATCCGGGACGAGTTGAAAGAATTGAGGATTAGGGTAAGGTGAAGGAAGAAGAGGAAGTGACGTGGAGTGTTTTGATTGGTTCGTTAATTTGGGTGGAAGATGAAGGAAGGAAGATGGAAGAGTATGGAGGTCGCGTGCTGGAGAGGAGCTGGGTGGCGAGGTGTTGTCTGTGCGGAGGTCGGGACTGAAAGAGGGAAAATATGGGGGAGCGAGGGATAAAAAGTGTAACAGAAAGTGACGTGTGAAGTTGTGATTGGTGGGAATAAGAAGTGATGTTATTGGTGGAAAGGAGCAAATGAAGGTTGTTGATTGGTAGGAATAAGAGAGATTATGATTGGTGGAAAGAAAAAGGTGTGGGAGTGGGGTATGTTGGAGGTGATGGGAAAGGTAAGTTTTGCTAGCAACAAGATTTGCAAAAGCCTGTCGTGAACTGATCAGCAATTTTTTTTGAACGTTGGATGGTAGTTTTCTTGAGTGGATAGAGAGATGGGGCGATATGAGATGCGGTGGCGAAAATGGGAACTAAACAAGGTGGTTGAGACAAGAGGTTTAAGGACGAGGAAATTTGGAGGTTAGTGGTGAACATGGCAGTCGCAAGAGGTGGGGGGTAAGGAGATGCGGTGGTGAGAATGGGAACTAAAAGAAGATGGCGGTAGCAAGAGCTTAGAAGAGTAGATTTTGAGGTTAAAATAGTGGGAACTAAAAATGGCGGAGGGTCTGCGACAAGGAGATGCGGTGGGAACTAAACAAGATGGCGGTCGCAAGAGGAGGGTAAGGAGATTTGAGGTTACAGTACCAAAACACGAAAGGATATATTCCTACGCCAAGCAGGTCCGAAAAATAATTATGCGTGTGGTACTTACCTGTTACCGGTGTGGATGCGTCACCAAAAGCGCGGCACGCGAGGCGGAAAAATAAAAGCAAACTGTTTTTGAAAATGCTTAACCAGCTTTAAGATCAACCAACATCACTACGCACTGATATACCTAGGTTTTTAAAGCGGTACAGACACCCTTTGCAGAGGCGTAATTTAACTATACCAAAACCTGGTACTGGACCATCGTGATGGTCGCTAGCGTACGTAGGAGCAGGGTTCTCATAGCCGGTCGAAGCGGTCAAAAACGTGTACGACGTAGGTGTTCACAGTAGCTGCTGTCGAGTCAACCGTCGAGGTGTGAATAAACGAGATCTGTTCTCGCCGGCAATCTGGTTCGGAGATGTGAGCAGCGGCGAGGTGTTGTCTGTGCGGAGGTCGGAACTGAAAGAGGGAAAAGATGGGGAGCGAGGGATAAAAAGTGTAACAGAAAGTGACGTGTGAAGTTGTGATTGGTGGGAATAAGAAGTGATTTTATTGGTGGAAAGGAGCAAATGAAGGTTGTTGATTGGTAAGAATAAGAGAGGTTATGATTGGTGGAAAGAAAAAGGAGTGGGGTATGTTGGAGGTGATGGGAAAGGTAAGTTTTGCTAGCAACAAGATTTGCAAAAGCCTGTCGTGAACTGATCAGCAATTTTTTTTTTGAACGTTGGATGGTAGTTTTCTTGAGTGGATAGAGAGATGGGGCGATATGAGATGCGGTGGCGAAAATGGGAACTAAACAAGGTGGTTGAGACAAGAGGTTTAAGGACGAGGAAATTTGGAGGTTAGTGGTGAACATGGCGGTCGCAAGAGGTGGGGGGTAAGGAGATGCGGTGGTGAGAATGGGAACTAAAAGAAGATGGCGGTAGCAAGAGGTTAGAAGAGTAGATTTTGAGGTTAAAATAGTGGGAACTAAAAATGGCGGAGGGTCTGCGACAAGGAGATGCGGTGGGAACTAAACAAGATGGCGGTCGCAAGAGGAGGGTAAGGAGATTTGAGGTTACAGTACCAAAACACGAAAGGATATATTCCTACGCCAAGCAGGTCCGAAAAATAATTATGCGTGTGGTACTTACCTGTTACCGGTGTGGATGCGTCACTAAAAGCGCGGCACGCGAGGCTGAAAAATAAAAGCAAACTGTTTTTGAAAATGCTTAACCAGCTTTAAGATCAACCAACATCACTACGCACTGATATACCTAGGTTTTTAAAGCGGTACAGACACCCTTTGCAGAGGCGTAATTTAACTATACCAAAACCTGGTACTGGACCATCGTGATGGTCGCTAGCGTACGTAGGAGCAGGGTTCTCATAGCCGGTCGAAGCGGTCAAAAACGTGTACGACGTAGGTGTTCACAGTAGCTGCTGTCGAGTCAACCGTCGAGGTGTGAATAAACGAGATCTGTTCTCGCCGGCAATCTGGTTCGGAGATGTGAGCAGCGGCGAGGTGTTGTCTGTGCGGAGGTCGGAACTGAAAGAGGGAAAAGATGGGGAGCGAGGGATAAAAAGTGTAACAGAAAGTGACGTGTGAAGTTGTGATTGGTGGGAATAAGAAGTGATTTTATTGGTGGATAGGAGCAAATGAAAGTTGTTGATTGGTAAGAATAAGAGAGATTATGATTGGTGGAAACAAAAAGGTGTGGGAGTGGGGTATGTTGGAGGTGATGGGAAAGGTAAGTTTTGCTACCAACAAGATTTGCAAAAGCCTCTCCAGAACTCATCAGCAATTTCAGCAGACGATGTGCGTGGCGATAGGCCCGCTGCGATGAAAGAGCTGCAAACTGCGCGATAACTTGAAAAATATTGCCCGCCGTGACGCATTGCGCGCGCGCGCGTTTACCGTAAACCGTTACAGTTGCCATACTTATATTACCCGGCTTTCTTTTTTTTCTTTTCTTTTTTTCTTTTTCTTTTTTTTACGTTTGTTTTTTAAAAAAAATAACTAGTTTTTCGGGGGTTTTCTCTGGTTGGTAGACGAATGCAAGCTCTTTCTGCTTTTTCACAGGTTTTCCCTGGTTGGTAGGCGTTTGCTGTAGTGGTTGACGAAGCCCTTTCTAATTTTCGAGGTTTTTTCAGGTTTTTCGTGGTTGTCCCTGCCCGTTAGGCAAATGGTGAAGTTTTTGCTTGTCAGCGCACGGATACTAGGCACATACTCGCACACACACACACACGTTGCAGTTGCCATACTTATATTATTCGTCTTTTCCTTTTTTCTTTTTGTTTTTTCGTTTTTTAAAAAAATAACTAGTTTTTGGAGGTTTTCTGCGGTTGGTAAACGAATGCAAGCTCTTTCTGCTTTTTCATAGGTTTTCCCTGGTTGGTAGGCGTTTTCTGTACTGGTTGACGAAGGCGTTTCTAATTTTCGAGGTTTTCTCAGGTTTTTTAGCGGTTGTCCCTGCCCGGTAGGCAAATGATGAAGTTTTACCTTGTCGGCGCACGGATACTAGGCACGTACTCGCGCGCACACACACACACAAACGTTGCAGTTGCCATACTTATATTATTCGACTTTTCCTTTTTTTTTAAAATAACTAGTTTTTTTGGGAGTTTTCTGCGGTTGGTAAACGAATGCAAACTCTTTCTGCTTTTTCATAGGTTTTCCCTGGTTGGTAGGCGTTTTCTGTAGTGGGTGACGAAGCCGTTTCTAATTTTCGAGGTTTTCTCAGGTTTTTTAGCGGGTGTCCCTGTCCGGTAGGCAGATGATAAAGTTTTTCTATAATGTCGTCGTTTCGGCTTGTGGCGCACGGATACAAGGCACGTACTCGCGCACACACACACACAGACAGACAGTCACACAGACAGGCACACACACACGGACATGTTTCCAAAAATGCCTTTTTTTTGGGATTCAGGAGGTCTCAAAACGTGTATTTCCGGTAAAATCTCGGTATCGAATTTTTGGGTGGAATGCAATACTTCCCCTACTTACTATACGTAGTAGAGAAAAGTAAAAAAAAGTGTAAGTATTGTCAAATTTAAGGAAATAACAAGCAATATCTCGAAAACGGTTCACTCAACAAAAGAAATGTATATGGCATAAGTTGTGTATTTTAACGCGATCTACATTTTTTGTGAAGTAAAATTTTGTCTATCTCTTATGGTTTCCCAGTTATGCAAAAGGCGTTCACAATGAAGAATACTTTTGGAGACATTCCCAGAAAATTTGAGATATACATTTTATTTCTCACGACATTAACTTAAACATATGATATTTTCATCAAAATCGTTATAGCCATTTTTGAGAAAATTAAAAAAAAGTGTACTATCTTGTTTTCATGGGTTTACCAGATCGGTAAGCGTTAGAATACTCTTAGAGCTTTTTTTTTCAGGTTTTCGCGGTTGTCCCTGTCCGGTAGGCAAATGATAAAGTTTTTCTATAATGTCGTCGTTTCGGCTTGTGGCGCACGCATACTAGGCACGTACTCGCGCGCACACACACACACACACACACACATAGACAGACAGACACACAGACAGGCACACACACACGGACATGTTTCCAAAAATGCTTTTTTTTTTTTTTTTTTGGGATTCAATAGGTATTGGAAAATTTAAGGAAATAACAAGCAATATCTCGAAAAACGGTTCACTGAACAAAAGAAATGTATATGGCATAAGTTGTGTATTTTAACGCGATCTACATTTTTTGTGTAGCAAAATTTTGTCTATCTCTTACGGTTTATCAGTTATGAAAAAGTCGTTCACAATGAAGAATACTTTTGGAGACATTCCCAGAAAATTCGAGATATACATTTCATTTCTGACGACATTAGCTTAAACATATGTTATTTTTCATCAAAATCGTTAGAGCCATTTTTTAATACAAAGAGAACGGGATTTCACAAGTGAAACAGTACTGTGATAACGATACCAAGAAAGTAATTATTATTCACCCACTGAAACACATAAAAAAAATCTTATGTGTAACACTCACATGACTTTCTCAACTCTTGTACAAAGTATTTTTACAAACGCTTATTCCCCATCTAGTTCATGTTAATCGAGATAAACATTTGCAAACTGTATTTTATTGCTAATTTTCTTGTATAAAAAAAAATCTGATGTGTAACACTCACATGACTTTCTCTACTGTTGTACAAAGTATTTTTACAAACGCTTATGCTGCATCTAGTTCATGTTAATCGAGATAAACATTTGCAAACTCTATTTTATTGCTATGTGCAGCACCATTCTTTTTGCCACAGATTAATACTCTTTGCATATCAAAGACAAAAAAAAATGAATAACGAATTTTCATTTGAGAAAATAAGTATTGGAAAATTTAATGAAATAACAAGCAATATCTCGAAAACGGTTCACTCAACAACAAAAAATGTATATGACATAAGTTGTGTATTTTAACGCGATCTACATTTTTTGTGTAGTAAAATTTTGTCTATCTCTTACGGTTTATCAGTTATGAAAAAGTCGTTCACAATGAAGAATACTTTTGGAGACATTCCCAGAAAATTCGAGATATACATTTCATTTCTCACGACATTATCTTAAAAACATATGATATTTTTCATCAAAATCGTTAGAGCCATTTTTTTTAATACAAAGAGAACGGGATTTCACAAGTGAAACAGTACTGTGATAACGATACCAACAAAACTAATTATTATTCACCCACTGAAACACATAAAAAAAATCTGATGTGTAACACTCACATGACTTTCTCAACTCTTGTACAAAGTATTTTTACAAACGCTTATTCCCCATCTAGTTCATGTTAATCGAGATAAACATTTGCAAACTCTATTTTATTGCTAATTTTGTTGTAGATGTAGGGAAAATATATTTACAAGGGGAATATAGAAAAACAGTAGCCTTTAAGCACATACATATCTCTTAATAGCTGGTTGCTATGTGCAGTACCATTCTTTTTGCCACAGATTAATACTCTTTGCATATCAAAGACAAAAAAAATGAATAACGAATTCCCATTTGAGAAAATAAGTATTCGAAAATTTAAGTAAATAACAAGCAATATCTCGAAAACGGTTCACTCAACAATAAAAATGTATATGACATAAGTTGTGTATTTTAACGCGATCTACATACTTTCGTACTCACCTATAACAGATAGAGGGTAGAGGTCGTACGAACGTAGCACTTTGAGAATTTATATTCAACAGTTGGTGTTACTCCTTAGAAAGGAAGTATCTGCTGATTTTTATTTAATTCTTTACATTTTACATAACACGTATGCACTGGCACAACACAAAAACACTACACACGATACTCATAGTTTTAATATTTGCACTAATAGCATCAGGAATAACTGAACTCTGCAAACAGTCATTTCCCATGTGCAGCCTTACGTACAAAGAACGTGTGTGTGCTGATCTATGTGTAAAAAGAGCCTGAGAGCGGATGTACGTCAGCGGTAAAATCTTTTAAATGCATTTTTATTGGCGATGGTAGAAATCGTGCAGTGGTGGATCGTGAAAATTCATATAAATGGATGTATCACCTCATAATAAGCCTCTATATACCAAGAATATTGAGTTTTTAAAAAGTCAGCAACTGTACCTGTGTTTCTATACGTGAACGTCAGATGGCAGCTTCGATACGTGTCCACGGAGACCTTAGTGCTAGGCAACTGTACCTCTGTTTCTATACGTGAACGGCAGATTGCAGCTTCGATACGTGTCCACGGAGACCTTAGTGCTAGGCAACTGCACCTCTGTTTCTATACGTGAACGGCAGATTGCAGCTTCGATACGTGTCCACGGAGACCTTAGCGCTAGGCAACTGCACCTCTGTTTCTATACGTGAACGGCAGATTGCAGCTTCGATACGTGTCCACGGAGACCTTAGTGCTAGGCAACTGTACCTCTGTTTCTATACGTGAACGGCAGATTGCAGCTTCGATACGTGTCCACGGAGACCTTAGTGTAGGCAACTGTACCTCTGTTTCTATACGTGAACGGCAGATTGCAGCTTCGATACGTGTCCACGGAGACCTTAGTGCTAGGCAACTGCACCTCTGTTTCTATACGTGAACGGCAGATTGCAGCTTCGATACGTATCCACGGAGTCCTTAGTGCTAGGCAACTGCACCTCTGTTTCTATACGTGAACGGCAGATTGCAGCTTCAATACGTGTCCACGGAGACCTTAGTGCTAGGCAACTGTACCTCTGTTTGTATACGTGAACGGGAGATTGCAGCTTCGATACGTGTCCACGGAGACCTTAGTGCTAGGCAACTATACCTCTGTTTCTATACGTGAACGTCAGATTGCAGCTTCGATACGTGTCCACGGAGACCTTAGTGCTAGGCAACTGCACCTCTGTTTCTATACGTGAACGGCAGATTGCAGCTTCGATACCTATCCACGGGGACCTTAGTGCTAGGGAACTGCACCTCTGTTTCTATACGTAAACGGCAGATTGCAGCTTCAATACGTGTCCACGGAGACCTTAGTGCTAGGCAACTGTACCTCTGTTTCTATACGTGAACGGCAGATTGCAGCTTCGATACGTGTTCACGGAGACCTTAGTGCTAGGCAACTGTACCTGTGTTTCTATACGTGTCCACGGAGACCTTAGTGCTAGACAACTGTACCTCTGTTTCTATACGTGAACGGCAGATTGCAGCTTGAATACGTGTCCACGGAGACCTTAGTGCTAGGCAACTGTACCTCTGTTTCTATACGTGAACGGCAGATTGCAGCTTCGATACGTGTGCACGGAGACCTTAGTGCTAGGCAACTATACCTCTGTTTCTATACGTGAACGGCAGATTGCAGGTTCGATACGTGTCCACGGAGATCTTAGTGCTAGGCAACTATACCTGTTTCTATACGTGAACGGCAGATTGCAGCTTCGATACGTGTCCACGGAGACCTTAGTGCTAGGCAACTGTACCTGTGTTTCTATACGTGAACGTCAGATGGCAGCTTCGATACGTGTCCACGGAGACCTTAGTGTTAGGCAACTGTACCTCTGTTTCTATACGTGAACGGCAGATTGCAGCTTCGATACGTGTCCACGGAGACCTTTCGCTTCAGGTGACAAAATAACACTAGGCACTTGTGTGCCGTGGTGTAAGCCGCAATGACGGCATTGGTAGTGTGGATCTCCTTGGGGCTCTCCTCGGAGTTACCTCAACACCACGTACATGACCTGGTTCGTCACGGGTACGCAGGTCTGCACTACCACTTCCTCGGCGTTGAGCAGGCCCAGGAGGCGATCGTACCGGTACACCAGCTAGCACGTGGACATGTTATCGCGCTGTGGTGTTGCGTGTGCGAGGTATGGAAACTCAAGGACGCAAAACATGCACGACCGAGGGTTAAAAAGCAGAACAAGTAGTGACGTGGAGCGTTGTGATTGGTGTAAATAAGACGATCTCTGATAGGTGGACAAATTGAAATAACGTGATGTGATAGGCGAAAATAAAATCAAAGGTGATTGGATGAAAAATGACGAGAAGGAATTAGCGGTGAATTTGTGAACTAAGATGGCGAAGATTTTTTTTTTTAAAAAAAAAGGATAATATAAGTACGGCAACTGTAACGGTTTACGGCAAACGCGCGCCGCGCAATGCGTCACGCCGGGCATCTTGCTCAATATGATTTTTGTTTTATTGCCCAGGCGTGACGCATTGCGCGGCGCGCGTTTGCCGTAAACCGTTACAGTTGCCGTACTTATATTATCCTTTTTTTTTAAAAAAAAAATCTTCGCCATCTTAGTTCACAAATTCACCGCTAATTCCTTCTCGTCATTTTTCATCCAATCACCTTTGATTTTATTTTCGCCTATCACATCACGTTATTTCAATTTGTCCACCTATCAGAGATCGTCTTATTTACACCAATCACAACGCTCCACGTCACTACTTGTTCTGCTTTTTAACCCTCGGTCGTGCATGTTTTGCGTCCTTGAGTTTCCATACCTCGCACACGCAACACCACAGCGCGATAACATGTCCACGTGCTAGCTGGTGTACCGGTACGATCGCCTCCTGGGCCTGCTCAACGCCGAGGAAGTGGTAGTGCAGACCTGCGTACCCGTGACGAACCAGGTCATGTACGTGGTGTTGAGGTAACTCCGAGGAGAGCCCCAAGGAGATCCACACTACCAATGCCGTCATTGCGGCTTACACCACGGCACACAAGTGCCTAGTGTTATTTTGTCACCTGAAGCGAAAGGTCTCCGTGGACACGTATCGAAGCTGCAATCTGCCGTTCACGTATAGAAACAGAGGTACAGTTGCCTAACACTAAGGTCTCCGTGGACACGTATCGAAGCTGCCATCTGACGTTCACGTATAGAAACACAGGTACAGTTGCCTAGCACTAAGGTCTCCGTGGACACGTATCGAAGCTGCAATCTGCCGTTCACGTATAGAAACAGGTATAGTTGCCTAGCACTAAGATCTCCGTGGACACGTATCGAACCTGCAATCTGCCGTTCACGTATAGAAACAGAGGTATAGTTGCCTAGCACTAAGGTCTCCGTGCACACGTATCGAAGCTGCAATCTGCCGTTCACGTATAGAAACAGAGGTACAGTTGCCTAGCACTAAGGTCTCCGTGGACACGTATTCAAGCTGCAATCAGCCGTTCACGTATAGAAACAGAGGTACAGTTGTCTAGCACTAAGGTCTCCGTGGACACGTATAGAAACACAGGTACAGTTGCCTAGCACTAAGGTCTCCGTGAACACGTATCGAAGCTGCAATCTGCCGTTCACGTATAGAAACAGAGGTACAGTTGCCTAGCACTAAGGTCTCCGTGGACACGTATTGAAGCTGCAATCTGCCGTTCACGTATAGAAACAGAGGTGCAGTTCCCTAGCACTAAGGTCCCCGTGGATAGGTATCGAAGCTGCAATCTGCCGTTCACGTATAGAAACAGAGGTGCAGTTGCCTAGCACTAAGGTCTCCGTGGACACGTATCGAAGCTGCAATCTGACGTTCACGTATAGAAACAGAGGTATAGTTGCCTAGCACTAAGGTCTCCGTGGACACGTATCGAAGCTGCAATCTCCCGTTCACGTATACAAACAGAGGTACAGTTGCCTAGCACTAAGGTCTCCGTGGACACGTATTGAAGCTGCAATCTGCCGTTCACGTATAGAAACAGAGGTGCAATTGCCTAGCACTAAGGTCTCCGTGGATACGTATCGAAGCTGCAATCTGCCGTTCACGTATAGAAACAGAGGTGCAGTTGCCTAGCACTAAGGTCTCCGTGGACACGTATCGAAGCTGCAATCTGCCGTTCACGTATAGAAACAGAGGTACAGTTGCCTACACTAAGGTCTCCGTGGACACGTATCGAAGCTGCAATCTGCCGTTCACGTATAGAAACAGAGGTACAGTTGCCTAGCACTAAGGTCTCCGTGGACACGTATCGAAGCTGCAATCTGCCGTTCACGTATAGAAACAGAGGTGCAGTTGCCTAGCGCTAAGGTCTCCGTGGACACGTATCGAAGCTGCAATCTGCCGTTCACGTATAGAAACAGAGGTGCAGTTGCCTAGCACTAAGGTCTCCGTGGACACGTATCGAAGCTGCAATCTGCCGTTCACGTATAGAAACAGAGGTACAGTTGCCTAGCACTAAGGTCTCCGTGGACACGTATCGAAGCTGCCATCTGACGTTCACGTATAGAAACACAGGTACAGTTGCTGACTTTTTAAAAACTCAATATTCTTGGTATATAGAGGCTTATTATGAGGTGATACATCCATTTATATGAATTTTCACGATCCACCACTGCACGATTTCTACCATCGCCAATAAAAATGCATTTAAAAGATTTTACCGCTAACGTACATCCGCTCTCAGGCTCTTTTTACACATAGATCAGCACACACACGTTCTTTGTACGTAAGGCTGCACATGGGAAATGACTGTTTGCAGAGTTCAGTTATTCCTGATGCTATTAGTGCAAATATTAAAACTATGAGTATCGTGTGTAGTGTTTTTGTGTTGTGCCAGTGCATACGTGTTATGTAAAATGTAAAGAATTAAATAAAAATCAGCAGATACTTCCTTTCTAAGGAGTAACACCAACTGTTGAATATAAATTCTCAAAGTGCTACGTTCGTACGACCTCTACCCTCTATCTGTTATAGGTGAGTACGAAAGTATGTAGATCGCGTTAAAATACACAACTTATGTCATATACATTTTTATTGTTGAGTGAACCGTTTTCGAGATATTGCTTGTTATTTACTTAAATTTTCGAATACTTATTTTCTCAAATGGGAATTCGTTATTCATTTTTTTTGTCTTTGATATGCAAAGAGTATTAATCTGTGGCAAAAAGAATGGTACTGCACATAGCAACCAGCTATTAAGAGATATGTATGTGCTTAAAGGCTACTGTTTTTCTATATTCCCCTTGTAAATATATTTTCCCTACATCTACAACAAAATTAGCAATAAAATAGAGTTTGCAAATGTTTATCTCGATTAACATGAACTAGATGGGGAATAAGCGTTTGTAAAAATACTTTGTACAAGAGTTGAGAAAGTCATGTGAGTGTTACACATCAGATTTTTTTTATGTGTTTCAGTGGGTGAATAATAATTAGTTTTGTTGGTATCGTTATCACAGTACTGTTTCACTTGTGAAATCCCGTTCTCTTTGTATTAAAAAAAAATGGCTCTAACGATTTTGATGAAAAATATCATATGTTTTTAAGATAATGTCGTGAGAAATGAAATGTATATCTCGAATTTTCTGGGAATGTCTCCAAAAGTATTCTTCATTGTGAACGACTTTTTCATAACTGATAAACCGTAAGAGATAGACAAAATTTTACTACACAAAAAATGTAGATCGCGTTAAAATACACAACTTATGTCATATACATTTTTTGTTGTTGAGTGAACCGTTTTCGAGATATTGCTTGTTATTTCATTAAATTTTCCAATACTTATTTTCTCAAATGAAAATTCGTTATTCATTTTTTTTTGTCTTTGATATGCAAAGAGTATTAATCTGTGGCAAAAAGAATGGTGCTGCACATAGCAATAAAATAGAGTTTGCAAATGTTTATCTCGATTAACATGAACTAGATGCAGCATAAGCGTTTGTAAAAATACTTTGTACAACAGTAGAGAAAGTCATGTGAGTGTTACACATCAGATTTTTTTTTATACAAGAAAATTAGCAATAAAATACAGTTTGCAAATGTTTATCTCGATTAACATGAACTAGATGGGGAATAAGCGTTTGTAAAAATACTTTGTACAAGAGTTGAGAAAGTCATGTGAGTGTTACACATAAGATTTTTTTTATGTGTTTCAGTGGGTGAATAATAATTACTTTCTTGGTATCGTTATCACAGTACTGTTTCACTTGTGAAATCCCGTTCTCTTTGTATTAAAAAATGGCTCTAACGATTTTGATGAAAAATAACATATGTTTAAGCTAATGTCGTCAGAAATGAAATGTATATCTCGAATTTTCTGGGAATGTCTCCAAAAGTATTCTTCATTGTGAACGACTTTTTCATAACTGATAAACCGTAAGAGATAGACAAAATTTTGCTACACAAAAAATGTAGATCGCGTTAAAATACACAACTTATGCCATATACATTTCTTTTGTTCAGTGAACCGTTTTTCGAGATATTGCTTGTTATTTCCTTAAATTTTCCAATACCTATTGAATCCCAAAAAAAAAAAAAAAAAAGCATTTTTGGAAACATGTCCGTGTGTGTGTGCCTGTCTGTGTGTCTGTCTGTCTATGTGTGTGTGTGTGTGTGTGTGTGTGTGTGTGTGCGCGAGTACGTGCCTAGTATGCGTGCGCCACAAGCCGAAACGACGACATTATAGAAAAACTTTATCATTTGCCTACCGGACAGGGACAACCGCGAAAACCTGAAAAAAAAGCTCTAAGAGTATTCTAACGCTTACCGATCTGGTAAACCCATGAAAACAAGATAGTACACTTTTTTTTAATTTTCTCAAAAATGGCTATAACGATTTTGATGAAAATATCATATGTTTAAGTTAATGTCGTGAGAAATAAAATGTATATCTCAAATTTTCTGGGAATGTCTCCAAAAGTATTCTTCATTGTGAACGCCTTTTGCATAACTGGGAAACCATAAGAGATAGACAAAATTTTACTTCACAAAAAATGTAGATCGCGTTAAAATACACAACTTATGCCATATACATTTCTTTTGTTGAGTGAACCGTTTTCGAGATATTGCTTGTTATTTCCTTAAATTTGACAATACTTACACTTTTTTTTACTTTTCTCTACTACGTATAGTAAGTAGGGGAAGTATTGCATTCCACCCAAAAATTCGATACCGAGATTTTACCGGAAATACACGTTTTGAGACCTCCTGAATCCCAAAAAAAAGGCATTTTTGGAAACATGTCCGTGTGTGTGTGCCTATCTGTGTGACTGTCTGTCTGTGTGTGTGTGCGCGAGTACGTGCCTTGTATCCGTGCGCCACAAGCCGAAACGACGACATTATAGAAAAACTTTATCATCTGCCTACCGGACAGGGACACCCGCTAAAAAACCTGAGAAAACCTCGAAAATTAGAAACGGCTTCGTCACCCACTACAGAAAACGCCTACCAACCAGGGAAAACCTATGAAAAAGCAGAAAGAGTTTGCATTCGTTTACCAACCGCAGAAAACTCCCAAAAAAACTAGTTATTTTAAAAAAAAAAAGGAAAAGTCGAATAATATAAGTATGGCAACTGCAACGTTTGTGTGTGTGTGTGTGTGTGCGCGCGAGTACGTGCCTAGTATCCGTGCGCCGACAAGGTAAAACTTCATCATTTGCCTACCGGGCAGGGACAACCGCTAAAAAACCTGAGAAAACCTCGAAAATTAGAAACGCCTTCGTCAACCAGTACAGAAAACGCCTACCAACCAGGGAAAACCTACGAAAAAGCAGAAAGAGCTTGCATTCGTTTACCAACCGCAGAAAACCTCCAAAAACTAGTTATTTTTTTAAAAAAAAATGAAAAAACAAAAAGAAAAAAAGGAAAAGACGAATAATATAAGTATGGCAACTGCAACGTGTGTGTGTGTGTGTGCGAGTATGTGCCTAGTATCCGTGCGCTGACAAGCAAAAACTTCATCATTTGCCTACCGGGCAGGGACAACCACGAAAAACCTGAAAAAACCTCGAAAATTAGAAAGGGCTTCGTCAACCACTACAGCAAACGCCTACCAACCAGGGAAAACCTGTGAAAAAGCAGAAAGAGCTTGCATTCGTCTACCAACCAGAGAAAACCCCCGAAAAACTAGTTATTTTTTTTTAAAAAACAAACGTAAAAAAAAGAAAAAGAAAAAAAGAAAAGAAAAAAAAGAAAGCCGGGTAATATAAGTATGGCAACTGTAACGGTTTACGGTAAACGCGCGCGCGCGCAATGCGTCACGGCGGGCAATATTTTTCAAGTTATCGCGCAGTTTGCAGCTCTTTCATCGCAGCGGGCCTATCGCCACGCACATCGTCTGCTGAAATTGCTGATGAGTTCTGGAGAGGCTTTTGCAAATCTTGTTGGTAGCAAAACTTACCTTTCCCATCACCTCCAACATACCCCACTCCCACACCTTTTTGTTTCCACCAATCATAATCTCTCTTATTCTTACCAATCAACAACTTTCATTTGCTCCTTTCCACCAATAAAATCACTTCTTATTCCCACCAATCACAACTTCACACGTCACTTTCTGTTACACTTTTTATCCCTCGCTCCCCATCTTTTCCCTCTTTCAGTTCCGACCTCCGCACAGACAACACCTCGCCGCTGCTCACATCTCCGAACCAGATTGCCGGCGAGAACAGATCTCGTTTATTCACACCTCGACGGTTGACTCGACAGCAGCTACTGTGAACACCTACGTCGTACACGTTTTTGACCGCTTCGACCGGCTATGAGAACCCTGCTCCTACGTACGCTAGCGACCATCACGATGGTCCAGTACCAGGTTTTGGTATAGTTAAATTACGCCTCTGCAAAGGGTGTCTGTACCGCTTTAAAAACCTAGGTATATCAGTGCGTAGTGATGTTGGTTGATCTTAAAGCTGGTTAAGCATTTTCAAAAACAGTTTGCTTTTATTTTTCCGCCTCGCGTGCCGCGCTTTTAGTGACGCATCCACACCGGTAACAGGTAAGTACCACACGCATAATTATTTTTCGGACCTGCTTGGCGTAGGAATATATCCTTTCGTGTTTTGGTACTGTAACCTCAAATCTCCTTACCCTCCTCTTGCGACCGCCATCTTGTTTAGTTCCCACCGCATCTCCTTGTCGCAGACCCTCCGCCATTTTTAGTTCCAACTATTTTAACCTCAAAATCTACTCTTCTAACCTCTTGCTACCGCCATCTTCTTTTAGTTCCCATTCTCACCACCGCATCTCCTTACCCCCCACATCTTGCGACCGCCATGTTCACCACTAACCTCCAAATTTCCTCGTCCTTAAACCTCTTGTCTCAACCACCTTGTTTAGTTCCCATTTTCGCCACCGCATCTCATATCGCCCCATCTCTCTATCCACTCAAGAAAACTACCATCCAACGTTCAAAAAAAAATTGCTGATCAGTTCACGACAGGCTTTTGCAAATCTTGTTGCTAGCAAAACTTACCTTTCCCATCACCTCCAACATACCCCACTCCTTTTTCTTTCCACCAATCATAACCTCTCTTATTCTTACCAATCAACAACCTTCATTTGCTCCTTTCCACCAATAAAATCACTTCTTATTCCCACCAATCACAACTTCACACGTCACTTTCTGTTACACTTTTTATCCCTCGCTCCCCATCTTTTCCCTCTTTCAGTTCCGACCTCCGCACAGACAACACCTCGCCGCTGCTCATATCTCCGAACCAGATTGCCGGCGAGAACAGATCTCGTTTATTCACACCTCGACGGTTGACTCGACAGCAGCTACTGTGAACACCTACGTCGTACACGTTTTTGACCGCTTCGACCGGCTATGAGAACCCTGCTCCTACGTACGCTAGCGACCATCACGATGGTCCAGTACCAGGTTTTGGTATAGTTAAATTACGCCTCTGCAAAGGGTGACTGTACCGCTTTAAAAACCTAGGTATATCAGTGCGTAGTGATGTTGGTTGATCTTAAAGCTGGTTAAGCATTTTCAAAAACAGTTTGCTTTTATTTTTCCGCCTCGCGTGCCGCGCTTTTGGTGACGCATCCACACCGGTAACAGGTAAGTACCACACGCATAATTATTTTTCGGACCTGCTTGGCGTAGGAATATATCCTTTCGTGTTTTGGTACTGTAACCTCAAATCTCCTTACCCTCCTCTTGCGACCGCCATCTTGTTTAGTTCCCACCGCATCTCCTTGTCGCAGACCCTCCGCCATTTTTAGTTCCCACTATTTTAACCTCAAAATCTACTCTTCTAACCTCTTGCTACCGCCATCTTCTTTTAGTTCCCATTCTCACCACCGCATCTCCTTACCCCCCACCTCTTGCGACCGCCATGTTCACCACTAACCTCCAAATTTCCTCGTCCTTAAACCTCTTGTCTCAACCACCTTGTTTAGTTCCCATTTTCGCCACCGCATCTCATATCGCCCCATCTCTCTATCCACTCAAGAAAACTACCATCCAACGTTCAAAAAAAATTGCTGATCAGTTCACGACAGGCTTTTGCAAATCTTGTTGCTAGCAAAACTTACCTTTCCCATCACCTCCAACATACCCCACTCCCACACCTTTTTCTTTCCACCAATCATAATCTCTCTTATTCCTACCAATCAACAACCTTCATTTGCTCCTTTCCACCAATAACATCACTTCTTATTCCCACCAATCACAACTTCACACGTCACTTTCTGTTACACTTTTTATCCCTCGCTCCCCCATATTTTCCCTCTTTCAGTCCCGACCTCCGCACAGACAACACCTCGCCACCCAGCTCCTCTCCAGCACGCGACCTCCATACTCTTCCATCTTCCTTCCTTCATCTTCCACCCAAATTAACGAACCAATCAAAACACTCCACGTCACTTCCTCTTCTTCCTTCACCTTACCCTAATCCTCAATTCTTTCAACTCGTCCCGGATGAACCAATTGCAATAACGATAATCCTACCGCTCAGGGCGCTTTTCAAACTTACCGCCGCCGCCGTCGCACGCACCGACACTAGCGACAACAGCGCCCCTAGCGGCAGGATTATCGTTAAAACAATTGGCTCATCCGGGACTAATACTACTGTGCGCTCTTCAAGACTTTTCTGGCACTCATCTCGTCAAATGTATGCAGGAGAATTCAAACTTTAGGGTTTCGAGAAAGCTATAGGATTACTGCTCATCTGAGACTTACAAACATCAACCTACGTGCTAGTAACTGTTGCTTTTGTGCCTACGCAAAATGTGTAACAATGTGAGAGAACGTAAGGAGGATCTACTCATTTTATTTATCTTTATCTTCTTATACACTTGAAGGTGTAGGCAATGAAACACATGACTTTCCGGTCATCTCTTTCTCGGTGTGTCCACAGTTTCCTCCCTGTCGGACTGTATCTCCATATATTTTGTTTCGATAGTCTTGAATCTGGCATTCTATCTACGTGTTCCTTCCATTGTTGCTTGAAGTAGGTGATTGCCCCACGATGAGGCACCACGTTGAAGCGAGTTAGTGGGTCTGGGTTCTGCTGTGGTGCTGGATGCTGTATCTGGTCGTCCCGTTGTTCCGTTCACTACTCGTAATTGCTTGATTTGTATTTATCGCATCAATAATTAAGTTGGTATTATTCTATGCGCCTGATGGGGAGAAGTACTTTGAGGCAGTATTTTATATCACAACACTGTGAATGCAAGAGTGATTGTAGTGTAAATTAACATTATTGAATGACAATGATTTCAGATGTTTGTTAGCCATAAGCATTGTTAGGAAATAAGTTTACACGGCCTCACTGAAACTGACAATAGGAGGGGGTAACAATGAAGCGATGGGGTGAGTTGTTTATCAATTAGAAGAGACAAACAAATGACGTCAGGGTAGCGCGCCTTTCTTTAGAAATGGAGGGAATAACTTCCCTAGAGCATATGTTTTAGTAATTATGATTGGCTTATAAAACAGACGCTAATGTTGGCGCGTTTTCGTAACCAATAACAGCTCTATTATAATGTTTAGGCATATCGGGGTGGAGGAGTATAAATTCTTGAGCCAAAAGCAAGTATCGCGCAGTTCTACAGAATCATTCACGAGGTAAACATCGCGCAGTTCTAAGAAATCCCTCTCGCGAGTTACACGTCAGGCAGTTCTAAGAAAGCATTCATGAGGTACACATTACGCAATTCTACAGAATCTCTCGCGTCGTAAAGTTAGTTACAAAATGTGAAGTAAGCGTACGACAGTAATTATATTCGGAAATATAATAGTTTCAGTCAGACGTGTATAAAGATTACAGATATGAACTATTAATTAAGTCTGACAGCAACAAAAGTGTAAAAACAAATTCTTTTATCAGCGTTATCTCTTAGTAACAACTCATTTCCCTTTACACGCCCTGCTCAAGAGCTATTTGCTCGACTGAGTAATAATAGCTAGCGGAGAACAAAGAACCCAAAATTCAAAATAGTAAAACAATAACAGGCGCTCAGCAAATAAGATAACACGAACAGATTACCGCGACAACTTCTTGGTGGTATACGAGCTCAACTCAGCGATTGTTGACCTTTGCCAGCGAACGTTACGTTAATGGAATTTTTGTGTTAGTTTAAAGGGATGTGTATCCGTTGTATTTTAAATGAGTATGAGTGTTCCTCTATCATCAGGATTTTTTTTCTAATCCTGGCTAATATGAGTATTATTCTATAATGGGAGTTCTTCTAATGATTAATGATATTGAAACTCACGGAAAAGTGATTTATTTCCTTTCAGGCAATTTAAAATTATATGGTAGAACAATATTTAGCTTTTATGATTCACTTTACTTACTCCATTTTCTTACTTTCGTTCCATAATTCTTTGTGTATCACAAATCTTTGTTGATAATTATTTTAGCACATACAATATAATATACTTCACAAAAAACAATCTCAGGATGCTTCTTGTGATAAAAATTTCTGAGTGTAAGTAAAAGAAATCTGATGTGTTACACTTACATGACTTTCTCTACTCTTGTACAAACTATTTTTACAAACGCTTATTCTCCATATGCTTCCTGTTAATCGAAATGTTAATCATATTGCTAATTTTCTTGTAGATGCAAGGGGAATTGGTAGGCTTTAAGCGATAGTCAAATATTTTAAGAGCTGGTTGCTATGTGGCGCATTCCATTCTCTTTGTAAGTCCAGGACATAAAAAAAATGAATAACGAATTCCCATTTGAGAAAAAGTGTTGGAAAATTTAAGGGAATAACAAGCAATATCTCGAAAATGGTTCACTCAACAAAAAAAAGTATATGACATAAATTGTGTATTTTAACGCGATATATATTTTTTTGTGTAGTAAACTTTTGTCTATCTCATATGGTTTACCATTTATGCAAAAGTCGTTCACATTCCCAGAAAATTCGAGATATACATTTCATTTGTCATGAAATTATCTTAAACATATGATATTTTAATCAAAATCGTGAGGGCCATTTTTGAGAAAATTAAAATTTTCGAAAAATGTTCCATGTAAAGGGTAATCTGGGATGGGGGATTTTCTTGAAAACCTTCGTGTCACATCTCTGGAAGATACTGAAACTAAATACCAAGTTTGGTGTTTATCCGACTGTTCGTTTCTGAGTTATGCTGTTCACAGATACACACACGGACATGTTTCCAAAAATGCTTTTTTTGGATTCACGGAGCCTCCAAAACATATATTTCCGGTGAAATCTCGGTATCGAATTTTTGGGTTGAATACAATACTACCCCTACTTACTGTACGTAGTAGAGAAAGTAAAAATGAATGTTGTTTCCGCTTGGTTACTAAGCGTAACGAAATAAGTTATAACATATAAACATTTGTATACCAATAACACCCACATACACAATATATATATATATATATATATATATATATATATTCCTTTAACAACTTCAATTTAAGTTTTCACTTTTACTCACATATTTCATTTTTTGTCGTGTCTAAATATTGCGCAAACAATGTTTTCTTTCCTTCCTGTTAACGTCTGTTCGCTAAGTCCTTATTAAAATTTCTTTCCTCGCGTTGTTTTACATTAAAAAAATTATAATAGATTTTTCATAACATAATCATTCTTTTCAAATATTAAGCTTTACATATATATATATATAGTATTTTCCAACAATCCCTAATTTACAATTTGTAACACAATATAATGCATAATAATGATAAACTGTTCGTCTCTTTGAAATTACAATTCTAATTAAATTTTCAACTGAGTTTAAATTCATATGTCGTTTTCATCTCATTTAAATTCTGCATCGTGCTTAAGATACTTCAGTTTGTCCTTGATATTAAAATTGTTATTTCTGAAGCCTGTTCTTGTTAATGTCCAGAGTTCACTTCCGTAGAACAGTACAGGGACAGCCATGAGTATAACATTTTAGTTTTGTCTCCTGCATACTTTGTTTATAAAATGTTTATTAATTTTTACACAGATCTTCTGTAACTTGCATAACTTATTTTCTGCATCATAATCTCCATATGAATATCCGATCCATACGGAGGGGCACACTTCGCGCCCTGCGACCCACACAGATATCACCATCCAGGAGGAAGAGATGAAGTCAAGGAACGACCGGAGGCTACAGGCCGTCAGCAGACGGCACAGAGACGCGCGGAAGCCCCTAACAGTTCTAAGCTCGAAAATCCAACTCGCTGCTATAGCTGCCTAGACAGGGCGATGAACGATCCGTCCACCAAGCAGCCCTCCAGTGCCCACGGGGAGTATTCTTCATTGGAGTAAAAATCCGCGCCATCTATCCGGCACTGTCATACACCACGAAACCTAGAAGCACAACTGAAAGATGAGAAAGAAACGGAAGGAAAGGGAAATTATGGAAAGGAAATCGTGGTAGATGAGAAACCAAAATATTCGCCTATCGACGAGGAAAAACCACCAAAATCCCAGCGTCAGAGTGAGCGGTTAATGGGAATCGAAACCGGACCTTCCGAATGCAAGCCTCACACGTTACACCTCTCGCTCGATTAATGAGAAAATTACTCGGGATTTATTATAAAACACAACTGAATGGATTTAACAGAAGACGACCTCCATTTAATTATTATTTTGAAAATAATTATTTCACAGAGTTATATGCAGTAAAGTAATTCCCCTTGCTATCCAATAATTGAAATGGGGAATTACTAGGACGCTGTGGGCCAAACAAACATCTAAAACAAATAACTGCACTGAGGGATGGCATAATAGGTTTCAGATCCTTGTGGGAAAACATTGTGCTGGCCTGTATTCCACTTTGGGGGAACTGCAGAATCATTTAGCAGACTCTTAAATAATAGTAGTGCACCTCCAAATAGACTCGCCGAAGGTAAAGCTTTACTGGTAGTGATTAAATTTACGAAATCCTGCCTCAGCGGTATGAAAATGATAATAATATATTACAATGTAAAGCTGATACGAGATGGTTTATAACAAAATCAAAGAAATGTTTGAAAATACAAGATGAAGTCGAGTATCTTTTATTTGCAAGATTCTGTTATACATCCAACAAGGTCCTGATTCCGGTGACATGTCATCCCTTAAATGCTGCATTAGAAGCATTGCTAACATGTGGATTAATCCTTATCGTGGGTCCGAGAGAAAATGTATATTTTATGCCACTTTCTATTTACACAGTAATTATTGACAGGAATATATAAATAGCTAAATAAAGAAATGGTGGTAAAATAGACCAAAAATAGCAATAAATAATTTCCGTATATTAAATCAATGTATAACGTAACAAGTTTGGGTTGAAATCTTTGTCCGGTAAGAATGAAGGTAATTGGGGGCCGTGTTAACCAAAGTCATTAGCGACAGCCGTAATAGAGAACGCATTAGCTTAAAGATTCTGGGAATTCAATTAGGTTATAAGCTCGATATGTTTGAACATACGTGTATACCAGAATTCTGGAAAAGAGAAAGGCATTTACATTCTGGGAATTTAGGTAACAAAGTTAAGAGGCACACTTAGGATTTTAAACATTAGCTGAGCGTAAAAAATAAGTTGATGTGAAGTAATGAAGTATGCGGAGCTAAAAGTAATAAAGCGTGCAATTTTAGATCAGAGAGTTACTCGACACTGGTACCGTCAGCAGTACGTACTGCTCGTGTGATATTTTAAACGCTTAGTGACGCGCTTGTGTAAGATTCCGCAGCTATTGCGAAAGGTCTCGCCAAAAGCCTTTTAGCGCCTCACGGAGGTTACGCTACTAATTTCTTTTATTGTGGAAACAGTTATTTCAAACCGTAATTTTGATACTGCAGAAATTAGCGAGTATAATATTCATTTGTTAGAATTTCTAGTGCTACGATTCATAATCATTTTTATTCTTTATCTTCAAACGTTCGGCAGTTTGCTTCAACAGCTCAAGTGTTAGATCACATTAAATTTCTCAGTCAATTTAAACTAGTGTTATGCTTTAACAATACGCTCACTCATACCCTTAGAGAAAGATATCATATCCATAACACTGGAGCAGCTGGCGCACGAGACAACAGAACGAGCTACGAGATCACGGCAGCAGAAACAATGAAGCAGGTAAAGCAAACGGCTTCAAAAGTCAAAGTTCTTGTATCGCTATTTTAGAACAGCTTTTTCGATTTTACGTCGTTATTTTGTCATTTTCTTTCCCTTTGTGTTTCTAATCATTTTCTCACATTTACATTGTGTATATAAAGAGTTTTATATTATTGAAATTTTACAACAAGATAACTTTTCATACGTCATAAATTTCACTTAGAAATGAGAATAACTTTGTACATCCTTTATTGCATTTTGGAGGAAAATCACATTACTATTTAATGGTTAGTCTACATAGAGTTGCTTGTGGGGGGAGGGGTGGCTAATGTCAGGGGAATACATATCACAACAATTATAAATTCATGTTCCAAACTAGGGATGATACAGGTTAGTTTTCTCTTTTTCGTATTAATAAGTACGTACAATCAGGTTGCTATTGTCATTTTCCTTCTCCTTGTCGTTGTGTTGTGTCATAAGCTGTGAAATCCTCTTCACTCCCTAAGCATTTTTGTATAATCTGAGAACTCAAAAGAGTTAATGCTACAGTTTTGAAAGACCTCTTCAAAACAATTTCCCCCCTTTTTTTTCCATATTCTTCAAACAAGAACATGGAACATATATATTAGTGATGGGACGATATCACTATTTCTCGATACTCGATACCGATTTTTGAACACCGGTTTTCGATACTCGACACTCATTTTATAAAAAAACTGTAAACGCGAAATATGTTCACTGAATTATAGGCATGTAATCAGTTTTGTATTGTATGCTAATTCCGAAGTTCTTTCTGTTTTAACAGTCTCCAATCGCAACAATTTTTTTCCTTGATAATGCCGCATATGTACTTTTTCATCTGGTAATAAGTAATTAACCATATAACACTCGGAAATGTAGTAAGTTTGTGGCTTAAGCCTCTCTACTACCCTCCCTCATACATTAGTATACACATGTTTAATACAAAGGTGTATTAGACACAATTAAAAGCTTGAAGAAAAAAGTCAACGAAGTATTAGATGAGATATGAACACGAGCATTCATGAAAGAATAAATACTTCCATACGCTGTATTATTTCACCTCACAAGTTCTAATTTGTTTGTGCTAGAATCACCAAGCCAGGCTGTTGCAGAAACGTGTTTTAGTGCGTTAGTTAAATCAGCTTCATTCACAACTCAGTTAACGCTGCATATTACACGAATATCTCTACTCCTTCCCCCATTGTTTTTCATGTTTTCATTGAGACACAAGAGTCTATGGAATTACATTTATCACAGTCAAAATCAAGAATTATAGTCCAACTCTTTGGGGACACGTGCGAGGCAATAACATGAAGTCTCGACTCCTTTCATTCCTTATCTAGCGTAAAACTACACCAACAACTTTCGATAACACAAAACTTAAAAATTTAAAAGAATCGAAGGTTTATCTCAAAGTATTAGATCTACTTCGATACCACCGAATATCGAGGTACGACGGTATCGAGGTCCCTCCCCATTTTGTATGTATGTATATATCATTTTTAAATTATCTCATATTCTTATACGTACTTTTTCTTGTATAGCAGTTACACCCATTTTAAATTAATTTATAACTCTTTGTGCACTAATTTAACAAATAAAATAAATAATAAATAAATCTAGCTTTTAGGTCCTTTATAGATAATTTTTCAAACCTTTTAGGCCCCTGATGATAATTATACTAATTGTAATGTTGTCTACTTAGTTGCTCATTAACAACTGGTTGAAGTATCAAGATAACCGGACAGTACCAACCTTAAAAATCTGATGTGTTACACTCACATGACTTTCTCTACTCTTGTACAAAATATTTTTACAGGCTCTTATTCTCCATCTATTTCATATTAATCGAGATAAACGTTTGCAGAAACGATCTTTTGACATGCAAAGAGATTTACATTTTACACATAGCCACCCGTTCTAAAAACATTTGACAATCGCTTAAGGCCTACTATGTTCCCCTTGTTTTGTATTTGCAAGGGCAATATAGAAATGCAGAAGCCTTTAACATATACATATCTCTTAATAGCTGGTTGCTAGGTGCAGCACCATTCTCTTTGCCACAGATTAATACTCTTTGCATATCCAAGACAAAAAAAATGAATAACGAATTCCCACTTGAGAAAATTATTGAAAAACTTAATGGAATAACAAGCAATATCTCGAAAATGTTTCACTCAACAAAAAAATGTATATGACATAAATTGTGTATTTTAACGCGATCTACATTTTTTGTGTAGTAACATTTTGCCTGTATGGTTTACCAGTTATGCAAAAGTCGTTAACAATGAAGAATACTTTTTGAGACATTCCCAGAAAATTCGAGATGTACATTTCATTTGTCATGAAAATATCTTAAACATATAATATTTTAATCAAAATCGTTAGAGCCATTTTTGAGAAAATTAATTTTTTTGAAAATTTTTCCATGTAAAGGGTAGTCTGGGGTGGGGGGATTTTCTTGAAAACCTTAGTGTCGCATCTATGGTAGATACTGAACCTAAATACCAAGTTTGGTGTTTATCCGACTGTTCGTTTCTGAGTTATGCTGTTCACAGACATACACACGGACATGTTTCCAAAAATGCTTTTTTTTTGGATTCAGGGGGTCTCAAAATATGTATTTCCGGTGAAATCTCGGTATCGAATTTTTGGGTGGAATACAATACTTCCCCTACTTACTATACGTAGTAGAGAAAGTAATACTGAGTATGAATGCCTGTTTCATGACCAACTTTATTTTCAAATAAACACGAGATCTATTGAAGTCGAGCACGAAGGACTGCCGTCTACTACTTTCGTTAGTATCAGCAAAACCTTAAAAAGCTGCGAAGAACTTTGAGTCGGAATTGAACTGTGGATATAGGATGTGCTTCTAAGGTTCCCAATAAATCGAAATCAACGTACGGTAGAGTATTTATATGCTACATACAAGGGTTTAGATGAGAAGACTGAGATGATGAAGAAGAAAATGATGCTCATTCGGCTAGTTTCATCTGATATGCTGATGTAAAAATGATGCGACACACTCACATGGCTTTCTCTACCCTGTATCGTTTATTAGCGGGCACACAGACTAATCTTACTCAAGCTTATTTTTCTGCCTACTTCATTTTAATCCAAATAAACCTTTGCAGAAATAGCTACATTACACATTTCGTTAAAGATACAAAGAGAACAGCGATAGTCAAATGTTTAAGAACTGGAGGCTATGTGCTGACCTTAAAATTCCATGCTGTTTCCATGCAATCGCCAAAAACAACTGAATGTTGAGAGGACTTTAAAAGAATGACCAGCTAATGAGCAATTCGATCCATTTATAACCGATAGCTCAGAAATAGCTTATGCCACGAAAAAGGTTATTTGACATAAATTATGCGTTTTAAAGAGATATACAACTTCTGTGTATAACGTTTTCATCTATCGCTTGACGTTTAGCAGTTATACCAAGATTATGTAAAATTTCTTCCGAATGAAGTGGACTTCATAGGCTATTCCCAGAAAATTCAATATATACATTTTATTTTTCATGTAAATATATTGAATATGTGAAGTTTTAATCAAAATCGTTACAGCGTTTTCTAGAAAATGAAAATTTTTTAATAAGTGTTCCATGTAAAGGGTAGTTTAGGGGATTTTCTTGAAAATCTTAGTTTCGCATCTTTGGAAGTTACTGAACCTAAACACCAAGTTTGTTGTTTATCAGATTTTTCGTTTTTCTGTTCACAGACACACACAAGGACGTTTTTCTAAAAAAAAATTTTTTTATTCAGAGGGCCTCAAAACATATTCCTGGTGAAATCTTGGTATCGAATTTTTTGTTCGGATGGAATGCAATGCCTTCTCTACCTACTATGTACGTGGTAGAGAAAGTAATAATCAACATAATGCGCGAATTACATGCATCACAAGAAGTTGAAACATGAGTAGTGATAGAGGAAAGATTGAAGTAGTGAACATTTAAGTACAAATATGGCTATACTGCACATCTATAATAGTAAAGCGATTAAAACGCTTATAGCTGTAATATGAGAAGCACCTAAAGGTTGACATAAAAAAAAGACGACAAAAGAGGTGGATAAGGTATGTTAGCTGCAACAAATATGTCATTGCAACGAACATAGATTACAAGTTCATGAAAAACTCACGTACGCCCAACAGAACACTACTACAGAGCGAGCCAAAAGGCTACGAACCACCTGCGCGGTGTTTTTCCTGTCCGCGTCCTCGGCGCTCGTTGCCGTCTGCCGCTATCATTTAAGGCGCGGATGAAACCATACATTTTTAAAACTACTTTTAAAGGCTTTCCCTAACAACTTTATGGAAGTGTGTTTGAGGACAGAATTATTAGTATAGATTTATGGCCCCCTCGGTCTACCGACCTAACCCTCTGTGATTTCTATCTCTGGGGTAACTTAAAACAAAGTATAGAAGACAAACCCACACTCCCTGAAACAAAATATCCGCCAGGAAATTGCCAGCATTTCTCAACGTGAACTACGGCGTGATGGATAGTTCCCTAAATAGGTGCCAAAAATGTATGGACAACGACGGTGACCAGTTTCAGCATCTCCTTTCATAAAGCCTTTAAAAGTAGTTTTAAAAATGTTGTATGATTTCATCCGCGCCTTTCTATGATAGCGGCAGACGGCAACGAGCGCCGAGGATGCGGACAGGAAAAATTACCGCGCAGCCGGTTCGTTGTTTTTGGCTCTCTCTCTCTCTCTCTCTCTCTCTCTATATATATATATATATATATATATATATATATATATACTCCGTGCAATGCCGACAATGTTTACAGATAAAACCTTTCCTCTAACACATAGCATTTAATTTTCTCGGAAGACTCCTCTATTCTCGGCCCTATTATCACGAACACAAGAGAAGGAAGTGAAATAATAAACTCTGGCAAGGATGGCTGTTACTACAGCTTCAAAAATATAGTATCTTTGGGAAAAAGATCCAAAAGTATATTGAATCAGCTAATACTAAAATTGTTTGTATTTATACGCCTGCCATCCACAGTGTATGTGTATTTTGCATATTTTGGTAGCATTTAGATTAGAACAGAAACCAAAGTATCGCCTTGTTCCCCAAACAGAGATCTAGTATTCACAAAATAATCAGAATATATTAGAATTATTTTTACTTTCTCCACTACGTATAGTAAGTAGGGGAAGTATTGTATTCCACCCAAAAATACGATACCGAGATTTCACCGGAAATATATGTTTTGAGACACCCTAAATCCAAAAAACAGCATTTTTGGAAACACGTCCGTGTGTGTGTCTGTGAACAGCATAACTCAGAAACGAACAGTCGGATAAACACCAAACTGGTATTTAGGTTCAGTATCTTCCAGAGATGCGACACGAAGGTTTTCAAGAAAATACCCCACATGGAACATTTTTCGAAAATTGTAATTTGCTCAAAAATGGCTCTAAAGATTTTGATTAAAATATCATATGTTTAAGATATTTTCATGACAAATGAAATGTATATCTCGAATTTTCTGGGAATGTCTCCAAAAGTGTTCTTCATTGTGAACGACTTTTGCATAACCATAAGAGATAAACAAACTTTTACTACACAAAAAATGGAGATCGCGTTAAAATACACAATTTATGTCATATACATTTTTTTTTTTTTTTTGTTGAGTGAACCATTTTTGAGATATAGCTTGTTATTCCCCTAAATTTTCCAATGCTTATTCTCAAATGGAAATTCGTTATTCATTTTTTTTATGTCCTGGACATGCAAAGAGAACGGAATGCGCCACATAGCAACCAGCGCTTAAAAGATTTGACTATCGCTTAAAGCCTATCATATTCCCCTTGCATCTACAACAAAATTAGCAATAAGATTAACATCTCGATCAACATGAAGCATATGGAGAATAAGCGTTTGTAAAAATAGTTTGTAAAAGAGTAGAGAAAGTCATGTGAGTGTAACACATCAGATTTTTATTGATAGTTTACCACTGTTACTGCGAAGCTATGCCAGTTTTGTCATGGTCAGTGATACGAAAAACTTATGATGGCTTTCATAGCATGGAACAAATGCAGGAACGTAACATGTAGTTAGGGGGAATACATGATTGTCCACTTTTGAAGCAGGCACTTATGCTGGTGACTGCCGTGATGGGATTCTGTAGAAGAGGGAGAAACGTGTAGCACGCCACCGTGGCATCGCCTGTGCTATAGTTGGTAGATGGATGCGCTTCCACTTCTGCGTCTGTGATTCTAATGTTGGGGTAACTTGACACATTTATGTCACTGCTGCCGAGTTTAAAGCAGCATTGCTGTCAGCCTTGTCCACGTATTTCTTTAAAAAGGAAAATATAAAATATGTAGCAACCTTTCACCACAGATAAGTGCAGAATGGTCCCTTTGGTGAAACTGTAAAGCCGATCAGTGCCCTGACTATACTGCCATTAACGTACAACTTGGATATACCTGCGCTTCGTACAACGATTTTCATTAAGGAGTTGGAATTTATTTCTTTCTCTCTTTGTTTTTCACCCTTTCCTCTACTATTTTTGTCTTTAAAGTGCTTCCTGACGACAATTATTTGCAAGACTGAACTTTACAAATGGAATGCGAGCATTCATTTAAAGACTAAATGCCGTGAAGTTTCTCAAACACTGAGAAATGCTCGGTTTGTTTTGTAATAGGAATGGGTTTATTCTAGCGTGTGTTTAATTTAAAGGTATATGTTACATTCATATAACTTCCTTACCCAACTCGTTTACTTTTATATCTCTTCTACATACTATTCTTATAAAAATCCTATTGTTTTTCTGTATCGTACAAACGTTTACAAGAACGGTTTCATTGTACCTATCGTTTGAGACAGAATGTGCCCGAAGTAATTTTATTATGTGCTAAATGTTTCAGTGTATAATTTGATATTTAAATGATATATGTGTACAATGTGAAAACCATGTAAATAGTAATATCTGTATAATGTAATATTTGTCGTGTACATAATGTTCCTGTTTAACTAAGTTTAGAATGTCTTGAAATCTGCAGTTAGGGTAGAAATATGCGGTTCGCATGTGCAGGGAAACAGGATTTTTGACTTTTAGATTAAGCAGTTCACAGTTGACTTTTAGATATGAACAGTTAAATCCACGATAACTCCGTCAAACGAAATTGTGTGCAAATGGTGACAAGTGAACAGGAATATTATGTAGTGTTAGAGTAAGGAAGTAACAATAAATAGCCATAAACCAAACATTACAGTGAGTAGTAAATTCTCCTCTGAGCTCCTAGTACCACCTCTGAGGTCGACGAGCTTATTAATAATCATGATAGGCAGAGTCCATGCAAACATCACCGCTGAGAACCAACTAGCCAGGGTAACAACGAGAAGGACAACAAGACGAAGCCATGTCGGATGGAGAAAACAGGTACAGGCATTACTTCTATCTCTACCAATACCCCGCGTTCGACTCCAACCCAAGCGGGCATCGAACCCGGGACTGCCACCAACGGCGCAGTCTTCGAAACAATTAGAGAGGACGGGTCCGACGCACGTTTTAGGCACCAAGTGGATACAGGAGAAATAAGCGGAAGTGAATTCTTTAAAAAGTAGATCCCTATGTACTCTTACTGACTTTAAATTCCATATACATTAGAACACGTGAAACAAACGAGTGGTGCCTTATCACTTAAAAAGGTCAAGAAAGTTTAATCTAAATGCAACAGAGTATCAAGGTAACAGCACATAAATGACGTTTTCATGAGATCTATAAATGTGTGTATGTATTTGTGTGGGCTATGGTTAACCAGTTATACAAAATTATACAGACTTTATTCAGAATGAACGGAAATTCTATTCACAGAAAATTCAATATATGTGTCATGTAAATATTTTAAACATATAGTATTTTTATCAAAATAGTTGTAAAAATAAAAATAATAAAAACATTTCATGCAAAGTGTAGTTTGGAGTTGGGTAATTTCCTTTAAATCCTCATGTCGCACGCTAGCAAGATGCTGGAAATAATATACCAAATTTGGTATTTATCAGACTTCTTTCTTTTTCAGTTATGATGCTCACACACACACACGCCCGCGCTCGTGGTCTTTTTTTCTAAAAGTTCTTTTTCTTACCTTTCTTACATACTTTCTTGTGTTTGGTGGGCCTCAAAACTGTTTATTTCCGGTAAAATGTTGAAAAAGTAAACATTGCTGTGGCAATGCTAACTTATTAAGTTTTAATTAAAATTGCTAATATATCTACTATATGTAAAAGAAGAATGAAAAAGATTACTAATTATTTTGCAAATCATAGTATTATTATTATTTTCATAAAGAACCAAATTAGGCTATGGTTAGGGTTAAAGTTTTAGAAGCGATCAGATAAGGGCTATTGAGTATACTAAACCTCCCGAAGGAAGAGATACAGCGAGGGAGTACAGGGGTGATCAGATCTGATGGCGGAAGGCGCAGAGCCAGGAAGGAACCTGCAACACTGAAAGATGAAAGATAATGAATTGAAACCAGAAAATTCGTATAGTAGTATATAATGCAACCCAGGTTTCACCCAGTATCTATGGAAACCACCAAAAAACTCAAGCTCAGAATGGCTGGTGCAATGAGTATCGAACACAGGACCTTCAAATGCGAACCTCAGACACTATCATCTCAGCCATCCGCTTGATAAGATACTATTTAGATTTACTATGCCCAGAGACCGCTTTCAAGAATCTTATTTCTGGTGCTTCTATTGTTTTCTTTTTCCCTCTTTCTTCCTTTTCTTTTGACTAGCAAAACAGAAGCATCAGATATGAGATTCTTGAGAGCGGTCGCTTGACAGCAATGCAATAAGGAAAGAGTTGAACATGTTTAATGTAAATAATAAAATAAAACAATATCAAGAAAAATATTCTGCTCATTTGCGACGGATGCCAGAGAAGATTCCCAAGAAGATCCTAGAATACAAACCCAAAGGAAGGAAAAGAAAAATAATACCCATAAAGAGATGGATGGACCAGTTTCTTTGTGGAGATGGAACAGGTCGGAAAACCTAATCCTTGACGATGATGATGATGATGATGATGATTTGCTGTGCCTTAAAGTTTGAAGTGTGAGGCAGTATTTTTAACACCTAAATGATTTCAGTCTAATTATATAATATATAAATTCAATAACAACCCGCCTTAAAGCAATATGTGTTGTAACAATATATAAAAAGTGTAGATTACAGTCATTGTATATGTTTATATTATTGTATACATGTGTAATAATGTTATGTGTATGTATTACGTAATTTAATAATGTAGGAGCTGTGTGAAATAGGTCAAACGTTGCTAACAATGAGGTAACCTTGAGGCAATAATGAATTTGAAAGTTTAATAATGCTACATGTGATTCTTGGAAGCAGTAACGTAATTTTGTGACAGTTTATAAAATAGCCAATCAACAACCAGAAAAAAACTTTAGTTAAATGAAGGCATTGTATTGGACTAGGATTATCTAATCAGAAACTAAAATGGAGCAAAATTTACAAATTCAGAAGTCAGTTGCTAGCAGACAGCATTTCTAACCGGACGCGAGATGCGTCCTCGAGAAATTTAATACGTATTTTGTGTGAGACAAAAATAGTTTACGTGTTAAAAAGTGCAAGTAATTAACTAAAGAATCTCACAGCTCTCTATATTAGTGATGTGTTATTTAAATCGTGTCAAGCATTAATAAATGGAATGAAGAAAAACTTAAAATCTGTGTAAGCCTACATTCTTCAGTCGCACCACTCCCTGCTAAGACATTCATGTCTCTAAAAATAAATATTGACGCATCCGAGGCAAACATAAATATATAATATTTAAAGAAACAGTCAAAATTACAAAGTTAATATTTTTACTTTCTCTACTACGTATAGTAAGTAGGGGAAGTATTGTATTCCACCCAAATTTTCGATACCGAGATTTCACCGGAAATACATGTTTTGAGACTCACTGAATCCAAAAAAAGCATTTTTGGAAACATGTCCGTGTGTGTGTCTGTCTGTGTGTCTGTCTGTCTGTGTGTCTGTGTGTCTGTGAACAGCATAACTCAAAAACGAAGAGTCGGATAAACACCAAACTTGGTATTTAGGTTCAGTATCTTTCAGAGATGCGACACGAAGGTTTTCAAGAAAATCCCCCCACCCCAGACTACCCTTTACATGGAACATTTTTCGAAAATTTTAATTTTCTCAAAAACGGCTCTAACGATTTTGATTAAAATATCATATGTTTAAGATATTGTCATGGCAAATAAAATGTATATCTCGAATTTACTGGGAATGTCTCCAAAAGTATTCTTCATTATGAACGACTTTTTCATAACTGGTAAACCATAAGAGATAGACAAAATTTTACTACACGAAAAATGTAGATCGCGTTCAAATACACAATTTATGTCATATACATTTCATTTGTTGAGTGAACCGTTTGCGAGATATTGCTTGTTATTCCCTTAAATTTTCCAATACTTATACTATTTCTCAAATTCGTTATTCATTTTTACTTTCTCTACTACGTATAGTAAGTAGGGGAAGTATTGCATTCCACCCAAAAATTCGATACCGAGATTTCACCGGAAATACATGTTTTGAGACTCACTGAATCCAAAAAAAGCATTTTTGGAAACATGTCCGTGTGTGTGTCTGTCTGTGTGTCTGTGTGTCTGTGTGTCTGTCTGTGTGTCTGTGAACAGCATAACTCAAAAACGAAGAGTCGGATAAACACCAAACTTGGTATTTAGGTTCAGTATCTTCCAGAGATGCGACACGAAGGTTTTCAAAAAAATCCCCCCACCCCAGACTACCCTTTACATGGAACATTTTTCGAAAATTTTAATTTTCTCAAAAACGGCTCTAACGATTTTGATTAAAATATCATATGTTTAAGATATTGTCATGACAAATAAAATGTATATCTCGAATTTTCTGGGAATGTCTCCAAAAGTATTCTTCGTTATGAACGACTTTTTCATAACTGGTAAACCATAAGAGATAGACAAAATTTTACTACACGAAAAATGTAGATCGCGTTAAAATACACAATTTATGTCATATACATTTCTTTTGTTGAGTGAACCGTTTGCGAGATATTGCTTGTTATTCCCTTAAATTTTCCAATACTTATACTTTTTCTCAAATTCGTTATTCATTTTTTTTATGTCCTGGACATGCAAAGAGAATGGAATGCGCCACATAGCAACCAGCGTTAAAATATTTGACTATCGCTTAAAAGCTACCATATTTCCCTTGCATCTACAAGAAAATTATCAATAAGATTGACATCTCGATATCTCCATTAACATGAAGCATATGGAGAATAAGCGTTTGTAAAAATAGTTTGTACAAGAGTAGAGAAAGTCATGTGAGTGTAACACATCAGATTTTTTTTTATGTCCTGGACTTGCAAATAGAATGGAATGCCCCACATAGCAACCAGCGTTAAAACATTTGACTATCGCTTAAAACCTACCATATTCCCCTTGCATCTACAAGAAAATTAGCAATAAGATTGACATCTCGATATCTCCATTAACATGAAGCATACGGAGAATAAGCGTTTGTAAAAATAGCTTGTACAAGAGTAGAGAAAGTCACGTGAGTGTAACACATCAGATTTTTTTAAACATTTGGGGCGAAGGCTACCGGAAACCTTTTATCATACGTGCGGTTGCAACTACTTCAAGTTCGGCTCTCCAACAATCGAAATATAATACACTTCATCAAACTGGCTTTCCATACGTAGCAGCAACAAACTTCTTCGAATTGGCTCCCAAAGCGTGGGGCAAATAACAATACAACAAACAAACCTTCTTCAAACCTTCTTTGATTGTATGTTTAACTTATCCATAGAGATGAGAGGGGTAGAGACTACCACCTTATTTTTTCGTTTTTGCTGATAACATTTCTGATAATACATTAAGTACCGATTGATGTTTCATATAAATCTTGCAGTGCCTTGGGGAATCAATGAAACGATAGCAGTTCACTGAGGTGAATATCAATGTTGCTTCCGCGCTGGTCGTTATTCCCGTTTTCAAGTCGTATTGCAGTCGATCCTGCTCATGTGCAATATCTCTTAACAGTGATGTATCGCTGTCGGTGGCAGGTATCGAATGGTGACCGTATAGTTGGCAGTGCTGCAAGCATACAGCTGGAGTACTTGAGTTGAGAGACTCTTGAGCATAACGGAGCAGAAGGGTTGAGCGCGCCTGAAACTGCCTCTCGAAACAACAGCATGCGTGCTGGATGGAGAAAACGTTTGGTAATTCACCACCTTGGCTTTCCTTGTGTTGCAGAGTTGAAACAAATTCTAGCCGTTAACGAACCTGTTGAACAAAAGGGAGAGGCAGCTTGCTTTTATTAGAAATTAAGAGTGCCTCTGATACAGAACAACACCATACTTTATTACATTTGTAAAACAAAGTGTTGGGTGCTGATTTTTATGATGTCGGATCTGTTTCGAGTCAACAGAAATTTCGGGAATAGTAAATCTTGGACTTAAAATTTATGACGAACTTATTCTCCGTCACATAAGAAATCATTATCCAGCGTATGTACTACCAACAATAGAGGAATTCAATATTTGTATTACAAAATAGTTTGGCTAACAAACTTTGCCACCTTGCATCAAACTCATTAGAGTTCCACTCAAGAGATGTTTTCGAATGGCGCAATGCCATTAGGTGTATGCTTTAAAACCTTAAACCTCGTTTTCTCAGAATTTGTTTTAGGTTTGCAGTACTATAAACTGCACTTCAAAATGTATTTATTGTTTTTGAAAGCCTTTTAAAGAATAGTACCTGTTTGCTTCTTTATTCTTTTTTGATCTAATATGTTATAATCACAAACGTTTTTCCACCCACTATGGGGTTTAAGAATAAATTTTAAAAAATCAAAGATAATGGTATTTAAAAAGAGCTATAAATTGAAGAAGGAGGAAAAGTGGTATGTGGAAGGGAAAGAGTTGCAAATAGTAAACAAGTTTGATTATATGGAAGTGAGAATAAGCAGTAATGGGAGATGGAGTGATCACAAGATAAGTGCCTTAGCTAAGGGAAGATTAGCAATGACTGTTATAAGAATATGCTTAAAGAAAATACCAGATATGCAAATTAAATGGTTGGAAAGGGTTTACAAAGCTGTAGTTGAAGCAAAAATGTTCTATGGATCAGAGATTTGGGGAAGTGACAAAGGATGGGAGATGACTGATAAAGTACATAGATCGTTCTGTAAATGTATGTTAGGTTTATGTATTTCATCACCTAATCGAGCAGCAATGTTAGAGTTGGGAAGAGTAGGTAGCAAAGGCATGATAGTAGAAAGGATACTTAAATATTGGCATAGATTGAAATCATTGGACAAGCATAATATCTTGAGGCAATGTATAATAATACAAGAAAAATCCAGTGATGGGATGAACTGGGCTCAAGGAATAAGGAGAATTTTACAGGAAAAGGAATGGGTACCTTAAGGCAGGAGAGAGAGAGGGAGAGAGAGAGAGAGAGAAAGAGGTTACTTAAAGGTTTCTGGAAAGAAGTGAGCAACAGAGTAGAAGATATAGAGAAACAAGAATTATTTCAAAGTCTGGAAGGAAAGAAAAGTTTGGAACTATATAGACAATTAAAGGTGGACTGGGGAGGGGAGAAGTATGTGGATGTAGGTAATAGGTTAGCGAGAGAAGGGTGGGACTGGTCTAGATTAAGTTTATATAGGCTAAGGGGAGATAGGATTTGGATAGGTGTCCTCCTTGTGGAGAGGCAGATAATGATTTGCATTATATAATTGAATGTGAAGAAACTAAGTTGTGGAGAGATCCGTTTTTATCTAAAGAATGGGAAAATTTTAACAAAGAAGTATTAAAAGTTAGAATATAAAATGAATAGGAGAATATATGGGGCGAGTAAGAGAAAAATGGTTTAGAAAAATAAAGCAATATGAATTTGTTATGACACACCATGCATAAATAACCACGGTGTTAAAATGCATGATGACCAAAGAAAGAAGGAATATCAACTCAAAGTAGTGTATTAAAAATTGTAAGAATTTTGTATAGCATTATGGAAATAAATATACATACTATACTATACTATAATTCACTTTCCAATCTACTCTGCAAATTATTCGTAAAAAATTCAGCTTGTTTCTTCTACTTCTTGCCAATGATGATAAGTAATAATTATTCTCCGAAATGGTTCATTACACATTTTGTTGTAACGATATAGAAGCATGCACGACAGTCAGATGTTTAAAAGGAACTGACTTGTATGCTTTGTACTTCGAATACCTTTTGCTGGGCTGATTGGTAACAAAAACAGACATGACATTTTAGAAGTGTTTAGCTTGAAATATTTGGGTACAAATAACTGGTCCGTATCATCTTACTTGATTTGAACCCAAAATTATGTTACTTCATCTTTAAATTGCTCTTTTGTTACCTTGCTTGCAACTGTCAAATGTTTATTTATTTAATTACATTTTATTGCATTTGTTTTGAAAAAGCAATTATTTTCAAACGTCGTAATGTTACTTGAAGAATCTGAACTAACGCTACTTGAATCAAATTTTAGAATTTACGGTTGCATTTAGGGATTCAGATTCTCTGCTTAAGGCCCAATATACATGATTATACTTTATTAATCATCATTATAATATAAGTATTGAAACAGCAACCCGCCGGCCGTATGATGACCGCCGGTAAAATTCATTTGGCCCTCGGAAATTTATTATAGTTGTGTTAGTATCTCTTTTATCTGTGAAACAACAAGAGTATTCCGCAACAAGCAGATTTCAGCGAATCGCATTCGCCTAGACCCACATCATGTTACCTGGGTTCGCGCACTTAGAGTGAGGCAGTATTTTTAACGCTTAAATAAATTCTGTCTAATTATATAATATGTAAATTCAATAACATCACGCCTTGAAGCAATATGTGTGTGTAATAATTTGTAAAATGTATGTAAAAGTCATTGCATATGCTTATATTATTATTTTATCCATGTGTAATAATGTTATGTGAATATATTACGTAATTTAATAATGTAGGAGCTGTGAGAATAATAAGTTAAAAGTTGCTAACAATGAGGTAACCTTGAGTCAATAATGAGTAAGAAAGTTTGACAGTACTACTTGTGATTCTTGGAGTAACAATAATGTAATTTTAGTGACAGTTTATAAAATAGCCAATCAACAACCAGAAAAAGCTGGTATGAAGGTACTCTATTGGAGTAGGATTAGCCAATCAGAAACTGAAAAGGAGAAAATTTTACAAATTTAGAGTTCAGTTGCCTGCAGATAGCGTTACTAACCAGACGCAAAAAGTGTCCTCAAGAAATATAATATGTATTCGTGTGAGATGAAAAATAAGTTTACTTGTTAAAAAGTGTAATTAATTAATAAAAAGAATCTCACAGCTCTCTATATCAGTGAAGTGTTATTTAAATCTGTGTAAGCCTACATTCTTGGTCGCATCACAACCCTGCTAAGAGAAACGTGTCTCTAACAATAATACTGACGCAGCCGAGGTAAACATAAATATTTAATACTTAAAGAAACAGTCAAATTCAAAGTTAATAGTTTTAAATTTTTTGACGAAGGCTACCGGGTACCATACGTGCGGTTGCAGCTACTTCAAGTTCGGCTCCCCAACAGTTGAAATATAATACAACCCCTTAAATACAACCTACTACAAATTGACGCCCAAAGCGTGGTGCAAACAACGTAAAGACAATACGTACTTCAAATTGGCTTTCCATACGTGGGGCTAATAAAGAAAACAACTACTTAAAGAGTAAAGCCATCAGCTGGTGGCTCACTCAGCCCATCTGACGCTCCTCTGAACAGCGCAAAATACGCTTCCGAAACTACTGAACTAAAAGTTGTAAAAGTTCAGTAATAGGATTTCAGATTTTAGACAAATTAGTAAACTCTCTACTCCTGTTGACAATTGATGTTGTTGAGCATGTAATGGAGGATTTACAGTGCAACCATGAGCTAAAATAAAGCGTTTGGTGCAGTTGGACTCTTGATTTGTATCCCAAAAACTGTCCCCTTTTGCACGCATTTATTTTTATGGTATTAAGATTATCTCTTTTTCTTCAAATAGCTACAGTGATACCAGAAAGTAAACAAATAACGGCTGGCGTCTCACTAAAGCAAGGGTGCCATTTGTGTTCACTCGATGTCCTCTCTTTTCGCCACCAACTTCGTGCCTTGCTGGTAACTGGTCTCCCCGGCGACATTGTGCTATTGAAATAAGAGATCTATGGATAATACTGAAGGACACAGATTGAATTATTATTTTAATTTATATAAATATTATGGAATATTTTTTTTATTAATTGCAATTGCAATTGCAATTGTTTTTCTAACAACTAGAGGATAGGTAAAATATTTTCCCCTGCGAGGTACTCCTGCATTATAAAACACACGTATGTGTGTGGGCTTTTCCTTTCCTTTTTATAGGAATATAATTTTATTAATATTTAAAAGGCACATTGTATTCACTTTGACTAACTCTAAACTTAGAGGATTAAGGGTGACCCTTGAAGACCCATGCATTAGAAGAGAGTGCTTGCTCGTATATGGCAGTTACCAGACTGTCAAGGACTGCATTAGTATTAAGGTGCTATAAGAAGCGTGTAATGCTATTATACTTTCTCCCAATCACACAATTAACTTTCCTTTCGTTCTTCGTTAAATACTAACATAGCTTTATACATATAGGTACAATTAGTGATGCTACTCCCAATATCTGTGAAGAAACAGTTGTTATTCAACGCACATGCCTAATCGCGCTGTGAAGTAACGAATGTTGTTACTCGTATGTTTGGAAACGTGTATTTAATAATTAATGCTCCCTCGTTTTCTATTTTGCCTCCCATTTTAACCCATTACCTACTTTTACGCTGCAACAGTATTTGGAAATGCAAACAATGTTTAATTCTGGTTTAAGCTATTGAGTGTTTTGTAGTCGTTTTGAGGATTCACTAGAGAATGAGCATGTACGATTTCATTTAATAAATCAGAATAAATATTGGTCCTCACTCGTTTAGAGAACGAAGAAAAGACATCTGGTGTTACATTCACATGAGTTTCTCTACCCATTCTTAAAAAAACTATTCTTATAATAGCTTATTCGCCCTACTGCATGTTAATCTTAATAACGTTTTACAGAAATTGCTTCATTACATGTTTCCTTTTAGATAAAAGGGGAATATGAGAGAACACAGTAAGGCTAAGCGATAGTCAAATCTTCTAAGAACGGTCGTTATGCAATGGCTTTGAAATGCCGTTCTCTTTGCAATAACACGAGAGAAAAAAAATGTAAGAGCCACTTTGCACTTAAAAAGTATAAAGTATTTGAAAATTCAAACCAATAATAAAGAATATCTCGGAAATGATTAATGTCACAAAATTATTTGCATACCTTGCTTGCTTTAATGAAATCTAAATTTATGTAATAAGATTTTGTCTGTCTCTTATGGTTTACTAATAATTATACAAGTCATTAAAAATGCAGAGGACCACAGAGGCTATTCCCAGAAAACTCAAGGTATACATTTAATTTGCCATGCAAATGTCTCAAACATATGGTATTTTAATCGAAATCGTTAACGCTATTTTTGAGAAAATAACAAATTACGAAAAATGTTCCATGTAAAGGGTAGTTTGGAGTGATTGGGGGTGTCTTGAAATCTTTGTGTCGTATCTTTAGAAAGTAATGAACTTAAATAGAAAGTTTGGCAGTTATAGGAGTTTCCGTTTTTTATTCATGTTTTTTATTTTTTTTATAATTATACCTATCATAATTGGTGGCTTTGGTAATTGATTAATTCCTTTAATGCTTTAAGGGTAAAGCGAAGGATAGAGTTATAGCTAAATGACTTGTTCTGGTGAAAATGTAGGGAAATAATCCAGGTTTAATAACACTAAATGCTTGGGGATTTTATATAACCTTTGTTTTAATAAATGCTCAGTTACGCACATATACACATGGACCTTTTTTTAAAGTGCTTTTTTGGGTTAAGAGGGTCTTAAAACACATATTTCCGGTGAAATATCGACATCGAATGTTTGGGTAGAAGTAAGTACTTCCCTACTTACTAAACGTAGCTGAGAAAGTAAAAAAGAACTGACTTTGAGTACTGACGAATACCAGCCAGCATCGAATTGGGTTCTTCCGGGAGCGCTCGGGGCAGCCAGGCTTTGTTCACAAGACTGCGTATATTCTTGTAGTAGTTGTAATGGGGAATACAACTATAATCACAAAAGTCTTCCGAAAAAATAATTCGTATACGAGATTTCAACGAGACATATGTCTCAGAGTGTTTCAACACTGAACATTGTAACCAAAACACACTTTATTGATTTATGGTTCTCAATTGGAATATGATTAAAGCTCGTTATAATGCTGCGCTTACTGCAGCACTAGTGATAAGAGTTAGCGTACTGTTCCGTGAGGTTGCAATTCAAATCTGCATGGACCTATTCAAATTTTCCCCTTTTTACTTTGAATACATGATTAAACATTGAGGCAGTATTTTATATCACAACACTGTGAATGCCAGAGTGATTGTAGTGTAAATTAACATTATTGTATGACATTGATTTCAGATGTTTGTTAATTATAAGCATTGTTAGGAAATAAGTTTACACTGCCTCACTGAAACTGACAATAGGAGCGGGTAACAATGAAACGAGGGGGTAAGTTGTTTATCAATTAGATGAGACAAACAAATACGTCAGGGTAGCGCGCTTTTCTATAGAAATGGAGGGAATATCTTCCCTAGAGCATATGAGTTCGTAATTTTGATTGGATATAGAAATAGAGGCTAATGTTGAGGCGCTTTATTAACCAATAGCAGCTCTGTTATAACCTTTAGGCATATCGGGGTGAGGGAGTAGAAATTCTAAAGGCCGAGACAAGTATCGCACAGTTCAACAGAATCATTCACGGGTTACACGTCGCGCAGTTTAACAGAATCATTCACGAAGTACACGTTACGCAATTCTACAGAATCTCTCGCGTCGTAAAGTTAGGTACAAAATGTGAAATACGCGAATTAATAGTGTGCGGCAAATAAGTGATTATAATTACATTCGAAAATATAACAGTTTCAGTCAGGCGTGTATCAAGAGTAATATATATGAAATTAATAAAGTGTGATGGCAATAAAAGTGTAAAAACAAATTCTTTTATCAGCGTTATCTTTTAGTAACAACTCCTTTCCGTTTACACACCCTGTTCAAGAGATTTGCTCGACTGAATAATAATAGCTAGCCGGAGGACAAAGAACCCAAAATTCAAAATAGTAAAACAATAACAGGTGCCAGCAAATAAGATAATACGAACGATACCGCGACAACATATAATAGGTTTTCTTCATTGTTATGTATGTGGCGTTTATATTTAGTACGTCATACCGGTAGATGGCAACCATGACATTAATGCATGGCGATAGTCAAATGTTTAAGACCTGGACACTATCCGCTGTCCTTAAAATTCCATATGTTTCCCTGCAATCGAAAGGAACAACTGAACGTTGACAGGACTACGAGAATGACCAAGAAATGAACGATTCGAACCTGTAATAACGGATATCTCAGAAATGGCTTGTGCCACGAAAAACAAACATATTTTAAGTAAATTGTATGTTTTAAAGAGATCCAAATGTTTTTGTAGTTAGTTTTCGTCTAACGCTTAAGGTTTACCAGTTATACAAGATTATTCAAAATTTCTTCCATATGCACTGGATTTTCCAGGCTCTTCCCAGAAAATTTAAGATGTGCATATTATTTGGCATGTAAATACCTTTAATGTACGGTATTTCATTCAGTAATTGGTATTTATCCGACTTTTCGTTTTTGAGTGTGCTGTTCACACCACACACAAGGACCTTTTTCTAATTTTTTTTATTAACGGGCCTCAAAACATGTGTTTGCGGTGAAATACCGATATAGAATTTTTGGGTGGAATACGATACTTCCCGTACTTGCTATATGTACTAGAGAAAAAAGTAAAAATTAAGTGTTCAACAGACAGGCCACCTTTAGTTTGACCGAGTGTAAAAGTTTTTAAGAGAAGCAGAGCTACATTTGTTATGGAACACCGTGTATCATGTTGCGAAGACTTACATTTCCGTTTGATTTTCCTCCGGAAATGCCCGCGATTGCTTTGCTTCAACTCAACTCGCATCTCTAATTAGCAAGAAGCGTTATCATTATGCCTTGCCCATGAATAAGATAAACATATTGTTTTCTCAGAACAGACACACAATGTAGCGTCTATACATTATACCGTTTCCAACAACACTTCTGTTTGTCTATTGTGTTGGCTGCTTTCTAGGAACTTTTAAATATAAATCAGAAGGCTTGAAGTAAAAGAGAATAAGACAGCTTTTGAGCATAAGCAAGTCAGCTTAAGAAGACCTTAGTAATAATTTTATTGATAATTTTAAAGCTCACATTCATAACTTCGAAACATTTGCTAATCATAGACAAAACCTTGATTGAATACACTTTTTACTTTCTCTTCTACGTACAGTAAGTAGGAGAAGTACTGTATTCCACCCAAACATTCGATACCGAGATTTCACCGGAAATATATGTTTTGAGGCCCCCTGAATCCAAAAAAAGTACTTTTGGAAACATGTCCGTGTGTGTGTCTGTGTGTAAACAGCATAACTCACAAACGAATAATCGGATAAACACCAAACTTGGTATTTAGGTTCAGTATCTTCTAGAGATGCGACACAAAGGTTTTCAAGAAAATCCCCCCACTCCATATTTCCCTTTACATGCAACATTTTTCGAAAATTTTAATTTTCTCAAAAATGGCTCTAACAATTTTGATTAAAATATCATACATTTAAGATAATTTCATAACAAATAAAATGTATATCTTGAACTTTCTGGGAATGTCTCCAAAAGTATTCTTCATTGTGAACGACTTTTGCATAACTGGAAACCATAAGAGATAGACAAAATTTTACTACACAAAAAATAGATCTCGTTAAAATACACAATTTATGTCAAATAGATTTTTTTTGTGTGAACCATTTTCGAGATATTGCTTGTTATTCCCTTAAATTTTCCAATACTTATACTTAGTCTCAAATGGGAGTTCGTTATGTCCTGGTAATGCAAAGAGAATGGAATACTCCACATAGCAACCAGCGCTTAAAATATTTGATTATCGCTTAAAGCCTACCAATTTCCCTTGCATCTACAAGAAAATTAGCAATAAGATTAACATCTCGGTATCTCGATTAACATGAAGTAGATGAAGAATAAGCGTTTGTAAAAATAGTTTGTACAAGAGTAGAGAAAGTCATGTGAGTGTAACAGATTTTTAGGAAAAGGTACATGTGTATGTCTGTGAACAACATAACTGAAAAACCAAAAGCCGAATCAACACTAACCTTGGTATTTAAGTTCAGTACCTTCCAAAGATACGACACGAAGATTTTCGAGAAAGTTCCCCCACCCCAGACTACCCTTTACATGGAGGATTTTTCGAAAGTTTTGATTTTTTAGAAAATGGTTCTAACCATTTTGATCAAAATAACACATTTTAAAGATATTTACATGACAAATAAAACGTTTATCCTTAATTTTCTGGGAATGGCCTGTGAAGTCCACTTCATTTGGAAGAAATTTTGTATAATCTTGTATAACTGGTAAACGTTAGACGACAGACGAAAGCGTACTGCACAACAATGTAGATATCTTTAAAGCACACAATTTATTTAAAATAAGGTTTTTTTGTGGTATAAACAGTTTCTGTGATATCCGTTATTAAAAGTTCGAATTGTTTATTTCTTGGTCATTCTCTTAGTCCTTTCAACATTCAGTTGTTTCTCGCGATTGCATGGAAACAATATGGAATTTCAAACCCAGCATAAAGCGCCCAGTTCTTAAACATCTGACTATCGTTATTCTCTTTGCAATTACAACGAAATGTGTAATATAGCTATATCTGTGAAGGTTTATTTGAATTAAAATGCAATAGAAGTATATTTTTACAATACCCAGTTCGATTCGGTCTTCTCTAAAATGCATACAGACGACTTAATCCCTTTTACTGCTGCGTCCATCCAATTAATTTTAAACTGAGATATTCTGAAACGCCAGCTTTTGAAAACTAACGAAACAAAGGATTCAGAGGGAAAAATGTTTAAAAGCAATTTATGAAAAGAATCGGGTCAGAGTTAAATTTGTTGTACTATGGGGAGAAATTTATGAAAAAGACATTCCAGCGGTTGGTATTTAGTTATTTAAATTCTGGTAATATTTTTCCTTTGATATTAATACTTGCCACCAAAACGTTGAAATAAAATAGGTTCCGCAATTAGCGAATGCGCGAACTTTTTCTGGGCGCTTTCAGTCAAACTAAATTGGATTGCAAAATTCATATTGTGTGTGTGTGAGTGCGCGCGCGCGCCTTTGTCGTATTAGGTTTATGAAAAAGAATAAAAATAAATACGATGCAAAATATTCCCTAAGAGATAACATCGGTTGCACACACACACACACACACACACACACACACACACACACACACCAAGTAATACACAAATTGTATGTATATGTATATATTTATTTCCATAATGCGATACAAAATACTTACAATTTTTAATACATTACTTTGAGTTGCTATTTTTTTCTTTCTTTAGTCCATCATGCATTTTAACACCGTGGTTATTTATGCATGGTGGGTCATAACAAATTCATATTGCTTTATTTACCTAAACCATTTTTCTCTTACTCTCCCCATATACTCTCCTATTTTTTTATATCCCTCTCCTTTTGTAGTTTCATTATCGTAACTTTTAATACTTCTTTGTTAACATTCTCCCATTCTTTAGGTAAAAACTGATCTCTCCGCAACTTAGTTTCTCCGTATTCAATTATATAATGCATATCATTATGTGTCTCTCCACAAAGAGGACACCTATCCAAATTCGCTACCTTCCTATCTGTCCTTAGCCTATGTGCACTTAATCTAGACCAGGCCCACCCTTCTCTCACTAACCTATTACCTACATACTTCTCCCTTTCCCATTCCACCTTTAATTGTATATATAGTTCCAGTTTTGTTTTCTTCCAGGCTTTGAAATAATTTTTGTTCTCTATATCTTCTTCTCTGTTCCTCACTTCTTTCCAGAATCTTTAACTAACCCCTCTCTCTTCTCCCATAAGTTACCCATTCCTATTTCCTGTAGAATTCTCCTTATTCCTTGAGCTCAGTTCATCCCATCACTGGATTTTTCTTGTATTATTAAACATTGCTCTAAGATATTATGCTCGTCCAATGATTTCAATCTATGCCAATATTTATCCTTTCTACTATCATGCCCTTGCTAGCTACTCTTCCCAACTCCAACATTGCTGCTACATTAGGTGATGAAATAGATAAACCTAACATACATTTACAGAACGATCTATGTACTTTATCAATCATCTCCCATCCTTTGTCACTTCCCCAAATCTCTGATCCATAGACCATTTTTGCTTCAACTACAGCCTTGTAAACCCTTTCCAACAATTTAATTTGCATATGTGGTATTTTCTTTAAGCATATTCTTATAGCAGTCATTGCTAATCTTCCCTTAGCTAAGGGATGATCTTGTGATCATTCCATCTCCCATTACTGCTTATTCTCACTCCCAAATAATCCAACTTGTTTACTATTTGCAACTCTTCCCCTTCCACATACCACTTTTCCTCCTTCAATTGATAGCTCTTTTTAAGTAGCATTATTTTTTATTTTTTAAAATTTATTCTTAAACCCCATTCCTTACAAAATGAATATATGATATGTAACAGTTTTATTAGACCTCCTACTGAAATAGAACCTACCACTAAATCATTTACAAAAAGTAATCCTGGAATTTCTCTATTATTTACTGTGGGTAAATATGTTATCATTATTCAACTCTTCTTGTAGAATCCCTGGATGAGTCAATCATACAACATATAAAGTCCTTTTTAATTTCTCTACTCGTACCAACAGTAAGTAGAGCATGTATTGTACTCCACCCAGGAATTCGATGTTGAGATTTCACCGGAAATGCATGTTTTGAGGACCTGAAATCAAAACAAGCATTTTAAAAAAGGTTAGTATGTGTTTGTGTGTTCGTGTATACGCAAAACATTTTCTGGGAATAGCCTGTGAAGTGCATAACTCATAAATGAAAGGTCGGTTAAATACGAAACTTTGTATTTAAGTTCAGGACCTTCCAAGCATGGGACACAAGGATTTTGTAGAAAATTCCCCACTCCAATTCACCCTTTACATGGAACCTTTTGGAAACTTTTATTTTTTTCAATAATGTCTCCAAGGATTTTGATTAAAATACCATATGTTTAAGCTATTTTCATGACAAATAAGATGTATATCTTGAATTTTCTGGGAAAATCCTATGAATTTCTCTGTATTCTGAATGACTTTTCTACGTAATTAGTAAATGAAGAGAGAGAGTATCAAACCTTACTACACAAGGCAGTAGATCTTGTTAAAGCACACAATTAGTCTCAAATAAAATTTTCTGTCTTGTTAACAATTTCCGAGATATTCTTTGTTATTAGTTTGAATATCCAAATATTTTATCCTTTTTTTCAATTATATACTGCTTTAATATTTTGGGTCATATCGTGGCTTTCCTTTTGAACAATTGCTCATTGGCAATAATGTTCAGTCTTTTTACTTGTGTTGATTGCTGGATTTTACTTTGAGTTGTCTGTAAATTCACACACACACACACATATCCATATTTTCTTTCATACTGCAGACTCTAGAGAGGATTGGGAATAATCCCGCTAAAGAAAAACTTCCGAAGGCATCCTAACTCGTTCCCGTAATCTTCGTGAACAAAATGTAAACAACTCAGTTCGGTCCCGTAGCCTTTCCTGTCAACAACCCAACTCAGACCCGTAATTATGTGAAACCTGTTATTTTAAAATGCCTTCCAGTTACAAGCTAGTAACGTGTGCGTATGTGGCAGATAGTTTTATGACGCGCATTAATCTAAAAATTTTAACCATAAACTTAATGTATATACACCTACAGTGACTGCGTCAAGTGTTCGTACACTTGAAAAAGTCTAGCAGCCATATTAATGGAGCGATTTCACAAAAGAAGAAACGCTATTACATGGAATTAATTGTTCTTCCACACAAGCCGTGTGTTGGACAGGATTGGAAAGGAAGAATCAGACGACTGAAAAATTCAATACCATAACCGGGATTTGAACCATTAACTTGAATGATTCCATTAACTAATCTAAGAGTGGTTGAAACTATGAAGCCCAGGACTTAAATTACTTACAACATTGTAAGTCGCCATAGGGGTATGTCCTCTCAGTACAATTGAAGATCTCCTTGTGGTTTACCGGAAAAAATGCGATTCAGCTGGGTAATTTAATGTCGTACCGGTCAGTGGTTAGAGCAACCGAACGGAGACCGGGAAATCTGTGGTTCAACTACCAGCTGTGGCATTGTATTTTTCAGTCGTCTTATTCTACTTTTCCAAACGTTATTACAGATTAGTTAGCTTTCATTTTTCAAAATCTGTCATTTGATTATAATCATAACTTTTTTAATAATATGCCGAATTCAATATTTTGTTTGTGGAGATTATGAAATTGTTACATGGGTTTAGTACAGCAAAATTTTTGTGTAACATCTGATTTTGCGTTAAAATTGGTTTTGATGAAATATGAAACTGCAATATGGTTTTGCAGTCACTGTAAGTTTGCTGAAAGTTCTAAGTCGATTAAAATGGGAATGGAAATTATGGATTATGAACTAGATTGAGATTAATTTCCTACAGGACCGAGTTAGTTTGTTTACATTCTGGAAGACGGAAGCGAGTTAGGATTCCAAAATAGAAAATGGGGCTGAGATTGGTTTCACAGAAATTCCCACCTCCAGCCGGGAATCGTAGTCGGGACCTCTGGATTTGGAGGCTAGCATGTTAACCACCAGACCACAGAGGAAGTCACTTTACACTTCTCTCAACTGCAAATCGCTATTATTGCTTTCCTATTTCTTTATTTTGTGTGTTCATGCAAAGAGAACAGAATTTCAAAGCTATCACATAGCGACCGACTTTGAAAATGTTTGACTATGGCTTTAGCTTATTGTGTTCTTCTTATACCTACAACGAAATGAATAAATGAGTAGTGAAGGAGAAGAGTGAGTAAATAAAGTCATGTGAATGTAACATTTCAGATTTCTATCAAAAGTAATGCAGACTGCTAAAACTTAGTACAATACGTTTTCAACTATTTATGCAAGAATAGAGTTTTTCTAAGCAAATATTTTCCAACTAATGAAATCCTATTTCGCATCTTCCCTTCCTGCATCTTTATTGTTCCATATTTGCTGATTTATGCCACCTTTCTTAACGTCCTCCAGGATTTTTTCTAGCCAGATTTGGTAAGGGTTTCCATATTTACTTCTGTATGGGCCCCAAATTTGGAATCTACTTCGACTAGCAGGCTTTACATGACTATAGAAATAAAAAGAACAGTTTTAAAATAGTATTGTAAGTCAGTAACGTGTATTAAAGGCACACGAGGAATTGGAGCTAACCAGTATTTTTCGCGTTTTATAGGAACATATTAAGGATTAAAGTCACAATTTCTGTATATTGTTTTAATATATTTGCTGCTATAAAGCATGCTTTAATTGCAGAATTTAGTCTCGTAATATATATTAACAAATATTCATGTTTCACTTTAAAATAATATTTAATAAAATGGTGTTTCATTTATGCACTAACAACATTTGGCTCGTTAATTTAAAGTCCACTATCATAATCTGTTGTTAACTCGATTGTTAATTGAGCTATTTTGTGTGTCTGTAACTGCATACGTCAATAGGACATTGTTAATAATTGTATAACAATATAATTAGATGTTTGTACACCGGCGAGGGCAAAGTGTTTGGAATATGTACTCTTTATACACTGTTAAATAATTTAATTTGCATGTTTAAGTTTCATTGGGGTAAATAAGTTCAAAAACTAACGTAAATGACAGGTTTATACACTAAACTACCTTTAGTCCTATATTATGTGCAGATAAATCGCTACATATCTCTGCTTTTTCCTATCATCAAAAGTATTTAATTGCTTATGCTAAACTAAAGTAGATATAGCTTTCAGAGAAGTAGCATACCCTCAACTTTCACGGATGAATTTTTGGGTGCTCAACCATAAATACACATGCGAAAAAGTGTGTTTGTTACAACGCTAATTGTCCGCTGCCCTGTTTCACTATTGGAAATATGTTATTAAGGCAGGTAATGCTGCGGTACTTTTTGTTAGGTCGCCCAATGCGGAAGGCGGAAGGGCCCCGGATAAATAAACGATAATACGAGATGAATGGTTGGTGACGTAGCAACTGATTTGTAATGACTAACTTTATACGTGCATTTCCCCCTTTAGGTAACTTTCTTTGTTTTTTGAGAACTTTTACCAAACAGTACTCTCTATGAAGTGGATCTAAAAGAAACTAAAACTAAACTCCGTTGCCGGGGCAAGGCCTACCGGCCGGCCACTGCATCCCCCATCTCTGCCCACGTCATGATTGGGGTGCAATACTGGCGGGTGAGACGTGGTAAGCGCCCCGGGTCACTCTCGGCCAGTATATGTGATCTCAATCTGGAGCCTCTATTTTTCAATGAAATAGCTCCTCAATTGGCCCCTCAGGGATCTAACGAGGCTGAGTGCCAAGTCTCACAGCGGGAGAAAATCTCCACGCCCGTACCGGAAATCTAACCCAGGTCCTCCGTTTGGTGAGCAGCTGCGCTACCACCGCGCTAAGAAGACCCATGATGTGGATCTAAAACAGTGCTAATCTCGTGATTTACTTCAATGGTTTAACAAAATGTGCTCAAATTCCTTTTTCAGCTTGATTATCAGCAGCTATAGCAGCTCCAACTCCTGTTTTGGCTTCAAAAAGTATTGAATTATCAACCTTCCTTATATCTAATGAAGCAAATCAATTGTAAATAGGTATAATTTTTATAAATAATGGTAAACAAATAAAATAAGGAGTTAAAAATTATTGAATTTAAAATTCTTCCTCCAATAATAGCAAAAAAGTTTAAACTTAATATTCCATAAATTATTATTCAATTTTCTTCTCTTAATTTAAATATTGATATTATAACGCTAGCTTTAACAAATTACTCTTCCTAAGTATTCTCTATCAATCTTGTATGCAACTATTAAAATGTCTAAGCAATTTTACAGCTTCTATTAACAAATCACAGTAAATTGAAAACATTGTGTATTAATTAATTGAAATGTTTTAAAAATCTGGTACTATTTCAAATAATCACAAAATAAACCCATTCCTTCTATGGGCAGAAGTTCACTACTGTCCGAAAGCTAAGCATAATGCAGTATTTTGTTACCAAACTATTAAAATGGCACAAAACGTGTAATGAATCACAAATGATCTAATACGCAACAGAGTAACAAATATCAGACAAGTTTGTTATACTGTAGCCTAGGGTCACATTTTAACACAATTACAAAATCTAACGATCACTTCCACAACAGTGATTGTACTGAGCGGTTAATATGGGTGTGGTTACCCCTTATGGCTACACAGGCCTACACAGGTTCTTTCTAAGGTGGTTCAAGAACTCTGCAGACTTGCCTGTTCCCATTCCTCACGAAGAGTATTGCGGAGCTCTGGAAGCGTCCATGGTGGAGGCTAGCGGGCTACAACTCGTTTCCTTAAAGTATTCCAGGCATGCTCTTTAGGGTTCATATCCAGGGACCTCGGTGGCCGGTCCCCAAGATAGTCGTTCACTATACCTTTTTCACTTTAAGCTGAAAGGAGAAGTAAACAAAACTTAAATGTATCACTCCACTGAGCACATGGCAGCACCACGTGGAGGATGACGGGAAGTAAGTACGCGTGAGAGGAAATTCGTTTCATACAAAATGCGAATACATATATTACGCAACTTGGGGATCGTTAGCTTTTAACCATTGTATGCCTTATGCCTATATTTTGCCTTACATCCTAAACTTCTAATACAGAATGCTAAGAGTAGACAAATAAAAGTTGTACCTGAAAATTTCGGCACTTGTGGTTAAAGGTACTGGATTAAACTGTTCTTAATTTCAGGCTTTAGAAATCATTTATTTAATAACTAATATCAGTATACCACCCTTGCTTTAACCTTTTATGCGTCAACAAATTAAATAACGATTAGCGCTATAGGTTAAAACACAACAGAAAACAAACGCGACCCAAGCTAACCGAGCAACAATTCTGCATGACTAACAAAGAAGTTCAATTATTGCTAAACTAAGGCCAACCATATTCATTGTCGATTAAAGGTGGTTACTTTTCACAGAATTTGTTAAAAGCATTTAACACAATTGTCTTCTTTCCATTTCCCGCGTTCATGTTTTCCACAGTGGCAGAAAATTCTCAGCCGGAAACCGGAAACGAACTACAGCGCCTGCGCATAGCCTATTAACCCCTCTGCTATAACGGTTCATTTAGTTATAGGTGAATCTGAACAGACACATTTAGTTTCATAAATTGAACTGTTACAACAATGAGTTTTTTTAATTTCTCTGCACGAGAATAACCAGAAAATGTTACGACCTGAATCGAACTGTTTTTTGTAGAGGAAGACACGACATGCTAAGCGGGAAGGGTTGTAGTTTGTCCACCAGACAATGAGATGCTGTCTTGTCACGTGGTTCTGTTTGCTTCTCCTTTCAGCTTATAGCGAAAAAGGTTTAGTTGGGTATTATGCGGACGTGCATTATCGTCCATAAAGATGAAGTGTAAACCAACTGTACCTCTGAAAAGTCGCACATGTGGTTCCATGCCTCGTCTCTGTATCTCTGGAAATTTCGAAGATGTACAGATCTGTACTCCATTGAACAGTATGCGTGCCCATATGAGTACACCACCACCAAATGGGGGCTTTTCCGCGATGTTTGTGGGTATGAAACCGGGTTCTACGTTCTCTCCAGATTCTTGTGTGACGGGAATCATTGCTCAAACTGAATCTAGACTCCACTGTAAACAACACGTTCCTCCCTTCATCCAAGGTCCAATGTTGTTAGTAGCTGACTCCACTGTAAAAGGACGAGTTAGAAACGATGTATACTCAAGTGGATAGGACACACACTGGCTGGACGTCGATGCGCTGATCCTCCGGTACACAGCTTGCCTGAGGCGGCTTCAAGCTCAGAAGACAGTTATCTTGAAGGCATCCTTCGATGTCGTCGTGCTAAGATCAAATATCGGTCCTGTTGCGGCGTTGTGACCCTGGGCGACCTTGTACAGGCATACGATAAACACCTTCTGTGTGTTGGAACCGTCGCCAAAGTCTGGAAATGACACTTTGTGACACATTCAGGTCTCCAGAGACTTCGGTCTGTGTCTGAGCTGCTTCTATACCAGGGATGCCCAACCTTACAGAGAGAGGGGAAGAAAGAAGTTTTCCTTCCCACTCATTTCGCCAAGGACTGAAACTTGATTGGTCTAGCTTGTCAGTCTTTTCAAATATAGTAGATGGGGTGAATTATGGACTTTGAATCTTAGCTCTTAAGAGTTTCACTGTTCTAGACGTCCGATTATTCTACCCTTCAAAACAGGCTCCAGTTGATGTCTTTGTGGCATTTGGGGCTGTCCTTTGCTAAAACACTACCCTCATTTCACAATGAGAGAACAATAACGAATGAGCCGCACTAGGTCTGATACTCGGTTTTGTTGACCTTTGAAGTAGGTGTTTATTCGGAGGTGAAGGTACCCCTTCCCAATTCACAGAGCACAAGGAAGGTGAGAGACAATGCGATGAAGTTTAATGGCGCTTGCTCACCGTTTTCGCTTTCATTTCTCTGTTTTACGAATTATGCTTCACTTTTGGATACGTTTTAGTATATCTGTACTCATATATTTACTCGTATATCAAATGAAAGTCCTGTGACAAAGCTTAGATGCTCCCAGCATCTCAATTACTACAAAAAAATGCAATGAAGCGTTTCTCTGGTATCCTTCATATATATGAACACTATGAACTGTTTGTGTTCGAAGAACTTAATATTAAGAACAGAATCCATTAACTGTTGATAGCCTCTAAATCTAGACAGAGATAAGAGCTTCGATTCTCGGCTGGGTAAGGCAGTTTTTCATTGTAATCATTCTCTACTAGAAGCCAGGAATGATGGATGAAAGCATGAAAGTGTATTTATGTGTGTGTGTGTGTGTGAGAGAGAGAGAGAGGGAGGGAGAGAGAGAAAGAGAGACATATTCAAATGTTCAGTGTAATAAAACTTCTTCATCGTAATCCATTGTAACTTATTCATTGAATGAAGCTCATAACCTCAGCAGTTGTTTGTTGACTCTTAACCAAAAATGTTATTTCGTACTGTGATGTAATGAGTTTTGAATTCATGATCTTACGTTGTTGTACAAAGGCCAGAAATTATTATAGTTCTCTCCTTCTCTTCCTACAACGTTTACTTTTCTCGTCGATAACTTGGAAGTAAAAAAGAACAGAAAATATTCTTTCTGCTTATGAAAATAACGACTATGAAGAACTGCCTTGAAGAGCAATATAAACTGAACGATGACATTATGGGTTCCATCACAACTCTGTTTAATGATTTGACCCCACCAAGGGCAATAAAACGCAGAAATCGTCGCTAATGTCAGTGCCAGTGAACTTTAAGAGAGTAGCGCTCACGCACTGCAATTGAGTAAAAGTGAGAAGTGAATGCAGTGCTTCGATGTAAATGTCTCTGTATACTAGGACAGTAATTTAGGAGAGCTTTTTTGTACCAATATAAAGTTAAATAACCGGCGTTAAACGAACATTCAAAACAAATTAAAACCAATAAATTTACAAATATGTAAGAATTTCGCAGCACCGTTAATGTATGGAGCATAAGGGAAAAATCTTATGTATTACATTCACATGACTTTCTCTATCCTCTATCATTTATACCTACGAAAGTTTATTTTCATCTCTACTTCATTGCAGTCGAGAAAAACCTTTCCGGAAATAGCTGCATTACACATTTCGTTATAGATAAAGGGAATAGTGATATTCAGTATTCCCTTAAAATTCCATAGTTTTTCCATGACATCCCGAGAAACAATTGAAAATCGACAGGACTTTAAAAGAATGGATGTGTTGAACAATTAAATCATTAATAACGAATATCTTGGATATGGCTGATGCCACAAAAAAGTAATTGGAAGTAAATTGACTCTTAACCAAAAATGTTATTTCGTACTGTGATGTAATGAGTTTTGAATTTTGTGTAGTACGTAGTCTATCGCTGTCAGAAAATCAAAATCTTCCAAAAATGTTCCATGTAAAGGGTAGTTGGATAGGGGGATTTTCTTGAAAATCTTCATGTCGCATCTTTGGAAGGTACTGAACTTAATATCAAGTCTACCAATCCGCGACTTTTCGTTTTGAGTTGTGCTGTTCACAGACACACACTGGGGCTGCCGAGAGGAACGCATTCTAACTCGGTTCTGTGGTCTTCGTGAGTAAATGTGAACAACCCAACTCGGTCCCGTAGCGTATACCGTCAACAACCCAACTCGGTCCCTTAGCATATACCGTCAACAACCCAACTCGGTCCCTTAGCATATACCATCAACAACCCAACTCGGTCCCATAACATATACCGTCAACAACCCAACTCGGTCCCTTAGCATATACCGTCAACAAACCAACTCGGTCCCATAGCATATACCGTCAACAACCCAACTCGGTCCCTTAGCATATACCGTCAACAACCCAACTCGGTCCCTTAGCATATACCATCAACAACCCAACTTGGTCCCATAGTATATACCGTCAACAACCCAACTCGGTCCCTTAGCATATACCGTCAACAATCCAACTCGGTCCCATAGCATATACCGTCAACAACCCAACTCGGTCCCATAGCATATACCGTCAACAACCCAACTCGGTCCCGTAACATATACCGTCAACAACCCAACTCGGTCCCATAGCATATACCGTCAACAACCCAACTCGGTCCCTTAGCATATACCGTCAACAACCCAACTCGGTCCCGTAGCATATACGGTCAACAACCCAACTCGCTCCCAGGCATATACCGTCAACAATCCAACTCGGTCCCGTAGCATACAGGTACCGTCAACAACCCAACTCGGCCCCGTAGCACATACCGTCAACAACCTAAGTCGCTCCCAGGCATATACCGTCAACAACCCAACTCGCTCCCGTAGCATATTCCGTCAACAACCCAACTCGGTCCCGTAGCACATACCGTTAACAACCCAACTCGCTCCCAGGCATATACCGTCAACAACCCAACTCGGTCCCGTAACATATACCGTCAACAACCCAACTCGCTCCCAGGCATATACCGTCAACAACCCAACTCCCTCCCATAGCATATTCCGTCAACAACTCAACTCGGTCCCGTAACATATACCGTTAACAACACAAGTCTGTCCCGTTGCATATAGAACGAAACCTTAATAATACTCTGAAAAATTGAAAAGGCTTGAGATTCTTTTACGTGCCGTAAATCTACGACACGGGTCCACCGGCTTTACTCCCCTTCCGAAGGAAGCCATGCTAAGGACTTTTACGCTCGAAAAAATCCATCGCCCTCCGCCGGGTTTGAACCCGCGATCTCGGGAACCAAAGGCTAGCATGGTAACCATTACACCACGGAGGGCGACATAATACTCTTAAGCATGGTGAAGTGTAAAGTGGTGTGGCATCGCTATTACCAAAAATCAAAGGTGACATTGAGCACAAGCAATTAGTTGTGACCGTGACATTGCTGGTAGCTCTTCACAAAAGAACAAACGTTATTACGGATTACTATTTAGGCGTTTTTCAAAATCTTTCATTTGATTGGAATTATAACTTTTTGATCAATGCATCGATTTTTCAACTATTTTGCGTTTGGAGTTTACGAGCATTTAGTAGAGCAATTTACTACTACTACAAAGTCGTGGAGTATTACATTCGATACCGATATTTGACCAGAAATACATGTTTTGAGGCGACCTGAATCCGAAAAAGCACTTTTGGAAGCATTTCCATGTGTGTTTCTGTGTCCGTGAACAGGATAACTCAAAAACCCAAAGACCAATAAATACTAAACTTTGTATTTGGGTTGAATATCTTCCAAAGATACAACAAGAAGGTTTTCAACGATATCCCCCACCCCAAACTACCCTTTAGATGGAAAAGTTTTCGAAATTTTTATTTTCTAAAAGTGCCCCTTAACGATTTTATTAAAAATATCATACATTAATGATATTTAAATGAAAAATAAAATGCATAAGTAGGTTATTAAGGAGAGAGCGAGGCCACTTTTTTGGGCATGTATGGGAAAGGATAGGGAAAACGAGGCTAGATGGGGCGGTTCAAGGAGGAAAATGGGTTTATATGGGAGAGATAGGGAATACGACGACTAATACTATGCTAGACAGGGTTGAAGGAGGGAAATACGTTTATATGGAAGAGATAGTAGAGAGCTGTTAGGCTAGACAGAGGCTGAGGAGTAGAGTATGGTTTATATGAAAGGTATAGGAAAAACGAGGAGAGGTATTACACTAGACAGAGTTGAAGGGTAGAGTATGTCTTTTATATGAGAGAGGTAGGGAACAGGAGGAGGGTGTTAGGCTAGACAGAGGTTGAGGAGTAGAGTATGGTTTATATGAGAGAAATAGGAAAACGAGGAGAGGTGTTAGACCCGACAGAGTTGAAGGGTAGAGTATGTCTTTTATATGCGAGAGGTAGGGAACAGGAGGAGAGGTGTTAGGCTAGACAGAGTTGAAGGGTAGAGCTTGTCTTTATATATGAGACAGTTAAGGAACAGGGGTAGGGGTGATAGGCTAGACAGAGGTCAAGAAGTAGAGTATGGTTTATATGAGATATAGGAAAACCAGTAGAGGTATTAGGCTAAGGAGGTTGAGTATGCGTTTATAAGGAGAGACGAGAAAACGGAGAGATCCTATGCTAGGATAGACAGCTGTTAAAGGTAGAATGTGTTTTCTATAGGTTAGATAGGAACCCAAGGAGAGATACTCAGCTAGACAGGAGCAGGCGGGAAATGCGCTTTATTAGAGGCAAGGGATACGGGGAGAGATGCTAGACTAGACAGAGGTTTAGAGTATGCGTTTATATGTATGAGGGATATAGGAACAGGAGGAGAGATATTAGGCTAAGGAGGTTGAGTAGGCGTTTATAAGGAGAGATGAGTAAACGAAGAGATCCAATGCTAGGATAGGCAGGTGGTAAAGGTAGAATGTGTTTTATATATGCTAGATAGGAACCCAAGGAGAGATAGACAGGGGGGCAGGAGGGGAATGCGCTTATGAGAGGTAGGGGATACGGGGAGTGGTGTTAGGCTAGACAGAGGTAGAGGAGTAGAGTATGGTTTATATGAGAGGTATAGGGAAACGAGGAGAGTCGGTAGGCTAGACAGATAGTGAAGCAGTAGGAATATGGACTTATGTACAGGAGATATAGGGAATAGGAGATGTTAGACCTTGAAAGCGACTTTAGGCGAGAACTTCATGGAAATATGTTTCATGTCAATGTTAGAGCGCTAATTCTAGACATGCTCATCACGTAACCTATTCAGGGAAAAGGTGACTCGCTCAGGGGAAAAAGGTGACTGCTCAGGGAAAAAGGTGACCAGCTAAGGGAAAAAGGTGACCAGCAAAGGGAAAAAGGTGACCAGCAAAGGGAAAAAGGTGACCAGCAAAGGGAAAAAGGTGACCAGTAAAGGGGAAAATGTGACCAGCAAAGAGAAAAAAGGTGACCACCAAAGGGAAAAATGTGACCACCAAAGGGAAAAACGTGACCAGCAAAGGGTAAAAGGTAACCAGTAAGGGGAAATATGTGACCAGCAAAGGGAAAAAGGTGACCAGCAAAGGGAAAAACGCGACCAGCAAAGGGAAAAAGGTACCCAGCAAAGGGAAAAATGTGACCAGCAAAGGGAAAAATGTGACCAGCAAAGTGAAAAACGTGACCAGCAAAGGGAAAAAAGGTGACCAGCAACGGGGAAAAAGGTGACCAGTAAAGGGAAAAACGTGACCAGCAAAGGGAAAAACGTGACCAGCAAAGGGAAAAACGTGACCAGCAAAGGGAAAGACGTGACCAGCAAAGGGAAAAACGTGACCAGAAAAGGGAAAAACGTGACCAGCAAAGGGAAAAAGGTGACTGCTCAGGGAAAAAGGTGACCAGCAAAGGGAAAAAGATGACCAGCTAAGGGAAAAAGGTGACCAGTAAAGGGAAAAATGTGACCAGCAAAGGGAAAAAAGGTGACCAGCAAAGGGAAAAACGTGACCAGCAAAGGGAAAAACGTGACCAGCAAAGGGAAAAAGGTAACCAGCAAAGGGAAAAATGTGACCAGCAAAGGGAAAAAGGTGACCAGAAAAGGGTAAAAGGTGACCAGAAAAGGGAAAAAGGTGACCAGCAAAGGGAAAAATGTGACCAGCAAAGGGAAAAATGTGACCAGCAAAGGGAAAAATGTGACCAGCAAAGTGAAAAACGTTACCAGCAAAGGGAAAAAGGTGAACAGCAACGGGAAAAAAGGTGACCAGTAAAGGGAAAAACGTAACCAGCAAAGGGAAAAAGGTGACCAGCAAAGGGAAAAACGTGACCAGCAAAGGAAAAAACGTGACCAGCAAAGGGAAAAACGTGACCAGCAAAGGGAAAAAGGTGACCAGCAAAGGGAAAAATGTGACCAGCAAAGGGAAAAAGGTGACCAGCAAAGGGAAAAAGGTGACCAGCAAAGGGAAAAAAGGTGACCAACAAAGGGAAAAACGTGACCAGCAAAGGGAAAAATGTGACCAGCAAAGGGAAAAATGTGACCAGCAAAGGGAAAAACGTGACCAGCAAAGGGAAAAAGGTGACCAGCAAAGGGAAAAACGTGACCAGCAAAGGGAAAAAGGTGACCAGCAAAGGGAAAAGGGCAGGGAAAAGGCGGCCCTCTCACGGGAAAAGCTAACCCACTCACACTAACAGGTAAGTAATTCAGCTAGTATCACAGGGTAGGACAGGTTCCGGGAAGCGGATATAGCATAGTTCCGCATGATGTTACAGGTAATTCAGAGAGTATCGTAGGTATTTAGGATAATTCAAGTTACATAGGTGTTTAAAGTCACTCAGCTAGTATCACAGGTACTCATGGTAATATAGAGAGTAATTAGATCATAAACATTTCTTATCCAACGTTACAACAATTTATATACTTTTTTCTAAATCTTACAAACTTATCGTACGATGCGCAGAGGGATAAACTGCATATTGGTTCACAAATTGAAAAGCTTTACGTCAACATACCTTTATTTTAGTTCGTTGTAGATGTCTCTCCCCTTTTATCTAGGCTTGAGACTAGCACTAGGATTGCTCCTAATGGTAGGGTTACCACCTTCCCTTCCATCTTCTTCTTTCTTCATCAGGCGTCTGCTAGTTGCATATACAGCACACGGATAAACTTCATTTTTAAGATTGTAGACTCACGAGAAAATCTTCATCTTCGACTTACATTCTCTTAAGCACTGTTTGTAATAGCGTAATGCCCATACGCATAGGTAGTTATTCCATCCTCAGCAATAATTCTTTTATCATCAAAGGGATTCAATGTAATTTTATTCACTTGTACTGTGGTAACAGCATGCTTTCGCGATAGGATTAGATTCATAGGTGTTCTGATGATTTCACAGGTTTTAAGACAGTCTGTATAGCTGTCAAACGAAATGTACTGCTTAATAGCGCTACGTTTTATACCTTTAATCTTTTTTATCATTGACCCTTGAATATCTAAGGCATACATCTTAGGACGTAGTCCAACAAAGCGTAGGATGATTTTGCTATTAGCCTCATCTTTAAATTTTCCCAATACCTTCTTGTTCTGAGTAGAGTGGCATATATGATTGACAGGGTAATCAGCTGTATCCAGATGTTCAAGAAAACGTAGCTTGTCCTGGTACACATCTTCAGTTGTAACACGATGAATGAACGAATCAGCGTCCATATACATAAGCTTCAGGTTTTCAGCTCCATAATAAGGCAACAACACGTCGTAATGATAGTTAACATTAATGTCTTGGAGATGTCCAACACACTCATACCAATGTATATAGGCTTGTTGAACACAATCTGACGAGATGCCATATGTACAGCAGCTAGATTAGCAGCATATATCGTCCTGTCGATAAACGTAGGCTTGGCGATCAGCTTCTCTAGAGTTTTTTCATTGGTCACCAGTCGTATATCCACACGGCTACGCAGGTTCTCCATAGTTTTTCCAAACAAGGCGTTGTTAAAGAGCTTGTAGAGATCCTTCTCGAAATCATTTGCAGCTTGTTGTTGTAGCCTGTTGTTAAATTCCACATAAGGTTTCAACCACCGAGACTGTCGGAATTGTAGCACACGATGGATTTTTGTTAGTCGTAGTCCATGACTAAGAGCCTGCTTCAAAGCCATGTAATGCACTACATACTTCTTTCGAGGTCCAAGATGGGGTATGTTTCTTTGTAGATGCTTCCAATGGCTTCATACACTCAGGCAGGAAAGGTAGACCGTTGTGTAGATCGTGAAGTTCTGCAGGATATTCGATATCAACTTCTAATATGTACCCATGAGGATCATCTTCTTGTAGTGTTTCTAAGTTGATTTCTTCAGGCGACACCCACTGAAATCCGCCAAAAGGAAGGGCGTGACACATTGCCCACCCATATTGGTTATTGGCGTCCTCGTATGTGATAAATTGGGATGGTCTCGACGGATCAAACTTCTCCATATACCTGTTATTATCCTCAGCATACCGATGGGAAACTTGGCATAAACCTCCTCTTATACCTGATTCCACCATGAGTAGTTGATCATAATCTTGTAACAGCTCCAGCTTAATTTCAGTATACAGTAACATAGCATCCCATGTAAGTCCTGGAGAGGTAAAATAATGGGCAGGATCAACTTTGTGTGTTTTGAGGGTTTGCTCTCTGAACGTCTCAAAGACATCAGCTTGGAGTAGTACATCTGAGGATAAGTAGAGATCGCTGTACTCTCCCAGGTTTCTCACATTAAACAGCTCCCATACATTTCTAGCATGATCGTAGTCAGTATCAGTAATTTCTTCTTCATTTAATCTATTGTAGAAGGAGTCCTTAGGAGGCAAGCAGGTCTCGTTCAGGACATCCCATGACGTAACAAAATCATATGGAAATTAACCCTTACGGGTCATCAACTTCAATTTGTCTTCTCCAAAGTACTTTAGTGTTTCAGGATATGAGGTTAGATTTTTTACCAATTTATCCAAGCTTGTACTGAGGAATCGGAAGCTGTCCACAAATCGAAGCTTTATATCTCCTACTTACTTGGTGAATGAGATAAGGCTTTCTTCAGAGTTAAGAATTACCTCCACACGTTCACTTGTACAACCCAGCTCCTTAACAATGAAATGAGAGTCATATCCGCTAAGGTTATGCATGAAGACTGGTATATATTTAGGTGTTTTACAGGCTAAATTACATTCAGTATGAAGACTTCCACGATATTCACCGCTGATGTGATCATGGTCGCGTACTTTATAGTTCTCTTCTGTAAAGGGTTTTCCACACAAGTAGCATGTCGTAGAAGACTCAAAATCCTTTTGCTCTTGATCCGTAAGTTTCAGAGGCTTAGCAGATTTGTATATGTCATCAATCATTTTTGCAAGAGATGTCAGGTACAGCATAAACTTCTGAGCAGCATCAGCACCACGATACACATAGGGTTGCTAAGGAAGACCAGTTTCGAGGTGTTCAACTCTGGATGTAGGCTTCACGTAAACACAGAAGCTCATTGGTGTGTGCTCTTGATAAGGGGTTGTATAGGAAGTTTCAGGATTGGGTGTACATGTATGGCATGGAGTGAGAATACTCTCAAAATCCGCATAAATGACATAAGGTACTTTCAGCATCCTCTCAATATTTTTAGACTGTACAATTGCTTTCTCCTTGGTAGGCATAACTACCCTTGCAACACCATGTTGATTACAGATAGTCACATGTTCTTGTAGTTTTTCCTGTCCACTTCGTCCATTTCGATCATCAAAATGTGTAAAGCAGCGCTTACAAGTATAAACCCGTCCATTATGGTTAGTTTTCTGACGTCGAACGAGTTTCCCAAAATTCTTTATATATACGTAGTGATGTTTTCCACAACTGTCACTCAATAGTAGCAGGTCACGATGTTCAGTAGTTCAATATCAGCAACCTTTATTGGATACACCTCATGCTTCTCATCTAGACCGAAAACGTTAATAGATATCTTTTAAGCTTCTCAAATTTAGGTATTTGAGAAAGTGGAGTAGGATAGGAAACACAGCTGAAGTCGTACTTATCTTGAAGTTGCTTGTATTTGCTGACGCGTTGAGGCTTGGTGCTGACGAATTTGGCCAGTATAACTCACATGAAACATTTCTCGTCGATAAAGTTCTGAATGCTTATACACGCTTCTTTAGCTCCGACAGATGACGGTAGTGGTATGTAGCTACTTCCTCGTAACGGGTTGTACTTGTGGATACGAAGTCGAACTCCTTCCACAGCAAGTGGGGCCTAGCTGCTACCCTTAAGCTGAGACTCCTCCATTTCAGTCACCAATTTCTTGAATTTCACTTCCATCGTTGAGTTCAGATCAGTTTCTAGGAAAACAGCTTGATTCCGTGTTTTAAATGTTTTGTCACAGGTTTCTCCAATACTGTTAACAAATCGACACTCAACCAGCAGATTAATTTTAACACTCTTGTGAATACCAAGCTCTTTATGCACAGCCTGGATTATGCGTTGTTTTGCTTCATGCAGATACATATTCAGGTCCTTAGGTGATTCACATCGTATAAAATACGATTTCAATCGTCCTTCGAATGAAGATTCGTATTCTTTCATATCACAGTCCTCCATTGTTGACAGTAACTGATGTTTAGTTGGCTCCAATCTTCTTTTCTTCTGAGACTGCTTATTTCACATATATCTTCGTGTCGCTGGCCCTTATAACCATCACTGAAGGTCAAGCTACAATGTTTACATTTGAAGAGCTTCTTACAAGTCATCTCGTGTCTTCCCTTGTGATAACCTCGGAGGAACTTCTTCCCACATTTTCCGCAAGCGTATCCAGTAGCGCTTGGAATAATATCCTTATACGTCGTGTTATTCATCTTTATTCTTGATGTAATAACGTATTAATCCTTCAAAGGAAATGTAGACCTCTTCACCTTGATATCACTTAGAAAGCTGATTATTCTTGGAGAGAACACAATGTTAACACCTGAAGACTAATTAGCATAATGAAGTCCAATGTCCTAGATCACCCTATTTATAGAGGGAGCACGAACCTTTTAGATCAATCATAAACTCGCTCCATAACTACATGTATATGTTTGCTCCACGCGTATTAACCTCACGCCCAGAGTCAGGATGTTTATGACGTCAACCCAGAGACAGGATGTCTGGCAGTATCAAACACGTTTAAACTCGTCTAGTAACTACCTGTATATGTTGTCACACCAACAAGAGAAGTATTCCCACACGCTCATTCAGTCAGATGTTCCATTCAAAGCCTGCCAGTACCCAATACACCACAGCTAGCACAATCTCAAAGGCTTAAAAGGTAACGTAGAAGATTTTCCCCCTTATTTACTTAAATGTATGTATATATTACATTATTTCAACGTTTTCATTCCCTTTTCAATTCTTCCTTTCCATCTTCTTTCAGAAAAACCATTACATTTCACTACAATCACGAGCAAAGCAATTTTTCCAGAGTTACAGAAATTCTAAGCTTCTAGAATCGAACTCGGTAATACTTTTAATAAATGTGTTTTTAGTAATTTAGCTTCCCCGCATCAGCATCTACCATTTAATCTTTACTCGAACCTGATAGGATTCATAGGCTTGAAGATATATAAATCACCCTTCGGGATTCGATCTGAGTACTTTAAAGTAGTTATTGTCATGAAAACGATATTTAGGGGCCAGGTACTCTGTTTACTTTATACTTAACGTTTCTATCTAAATTAAATTACGAGTTATTAAATTTGTAAGTAAATTTCATTGAATCGGTACTCGAACCCAGAACACCAGGAACGAAATTATTTATAATATGAGTTTGCTATGTTAAACAAAGCTGTATGCAGTTACAGCATCAAACTAAGTGATATATTCTAGTGTACAGAGGAAAATTAAGGAAGTCATTAAAAGATGGGGAATCGAAACAAGCACAACTGATTGACAATTATATATAGCATTAATTACCTACTATAAGAGCTATCAAACATGCTTTGGTTCATCCCTCTATCTCTCTTAGTTTCCGAGATAATGAATATTTAAAATTAAGAATCGAACTCAGGACACCAAATCCCCAAATATAGATTCACAAGAAACTACCTATTGATATAAATGTAATAAAGTTTATTTAGTGTCTTTAGCTTAATTAGTTTAAAAGTTATTAAATTTATAATTAAATTACATTTTATCGGTATTCGAACCCAGAGCACCAGAAACAAAATTATTTACAATATTAGTTTGACATGTTTAAACGAGCTGTATGCAGTTACAGCATCAATCTAAGTGATATATTCTAGAGTATAGAGAAAAATTAAAGGAAATCATTTAAAAATCGGGATTCGAACTAGGGACAACTGATTGAAAAATATATACAGTATTAATTACGCATTATAACAGCTATCAATAATGCTTTGGTCTACCCCTCTACCTCTCTTAGTTTCCGAGATAATGGAGATCTAAAACTTAAGGATCGAACACAGCACACCAGGTACTCAAATATAGATCCGCAAGAAACTACCTTATAATGTAAATGTAACAAAGTTTATTTTACGTCTTTATCTTAATTGGTCTCTGAGTTATTAGAAGATGAATTTGTAATCACTCCTAGGATTCGAACCCAGGCATCCCGGTCAACTCGGATTAATATCTCAAGCACGCGGAGCATTCCAAAGAATTGATTACTTTTTATCCCATTGTTCTATCTCTTTTCATTCAGGAGATATAAGCGATTAATCAGTAGGGTACACTTGCGGGTTCTGTATCACTTAATATGCATGGAATGCAATTAATATGCTAATTACCCCACCCCCACTAATTAGGCCCCACCCGCAAATGTCCCCTACTTTTTCCCTTTGCTGGTAACATTTTTCCCTTTGCTGGTCACCTTTTTCCCTTTGCTGGTCACGTTTTTCCCTTTGCTGGTCACGTTTTTCCCTTTGCTGGTCACCTTTTTCCCTTTGCTGGTCACGTTTTTCCCTTTGCTGGTCACGTTTTTCCCTTTACTGGTCACCTTTTTTCCCGTTGCTGATCACCTTTTTTCCCTTTGCTGGTCACGTTTTTCACTTTGCTGGTCACATTTTTCCCTTTGCTGGTCACATTTTTCCCTTTGCTGGTCACATTTTTCCCTTTGCTGGTCACCTTTTTCCCTTTGCTGGTCGCGTTTTTCCCTTTGCTGGTCATCTTTTTCCCTTTGCTGGTCACCTTTTTCCCTTTGCTGGTCACATTTTTCCCTTTGCTGGTTACCTTTTTCCCTTTGCTGGTTACCTTTTTCCCTTTGCTGGTCACGTTTTTCCCTTTGCTGGTCACATTTTTCCCTCTGGTCACCTTTTTTCCCTTTGCTGGTCACATTTTTCCCTTTACTGGTCACCTTTTTCCCTTTCCTGGTCACCTTTTTCCCTTAGCTGGTCACCTTTTTCCCTGAGCAGTCACCTTTTTCCCCTGAGCGAGTCACCTTTTCCCTGAATAGGTTACGTGATGAGCATGTTCTAGAATTAGCGCTCTAACATTGACATGAAACATATTTCCATGAAGTTCTCGCCTAAAGTCGCTTTCAAGGTCTAACATCTCCTATTCCCTATATCTCCTGTACATAAGTCCATATTCCTACTGCTTCACTATCTGTCTAGCCTACCGACTCTCCTCGTTTCCCTATACCTCTCATATAAACCATACTCTACTCCTCTACCTCTGTCTAGCCTAACACCACTCCCCGTATCCCCTACCTCTCATAAGCGCATTCCCCTCCTGCCCCCCTGTCTATCTCTCCTTGGGTTCCTATCTAGCATATATAAAACACATTCTACCTTTACCACCTGCCTATCCTAGCATTGGATCTCTTCGTTTACTCATCTCTCCTTATAAACGCCTACTCAACCTCCTTAGCCTAATATCTCTCCTCCTGTTCCTATATCCCTCATACATATGAACGCATACTCTAAACCTCTGTCTAGTCTAGCATCTCTCCCCGTATCCCTTGCCTCTCATAAAGCGCATTTCCCGCCTGCTCCTGTCTAGCTGAGTATCTCTCCTTGGGTTCCTATCTAACCTATAGAAAACACATTCTACCTTTAACAGCTGTCTATCCTAGCATAGGATCTCTCCGTTTTCTCGTCTCTCCTTATAAACGCATACTCAACCTCCTTAGCCTAATACCTCTACTGGTTTTCCTATATCTCATATAAACCATACTCTACTTCTTGACCTCTGTCTAGCCTATCACCCCTACCCCTGTTCCTTAACTGTCTCATATATAAAGACAAGCTCTACCCTTCAACTCTGTCTAGCCTAACACCTCTCCTCCTGTTCTCTACCTCTCTCATACAAAAGATATACTCTACCCTTCAACTCTGTCGGGTCTAACACCTCTCCTCGTTTTCCTATTTGTCTCATATAAACCATACTCTACTCCTCAACCTCTGTCTAGCCTAACACCCCTCCTCCTGTTCCCTACCTCTCTCATATAAAAGACATACTCTACCCTTCAACTCTGTCTAGTGTAATACCTCTCCTCGTTTTTCCTATACCTTTCATATAAACCATACTCTACTCCTCAGCCTCTGTCTAGCCGAACAGCTCTCTACTATCTCTTCCATATAAACGTATTTCCCTCCTTCAACCCTGTCTAGCATAGTATTGGTCGTCGTATTCCCTATCTCTCCCATATAATCCCATTTTCCTCCTTGAACCGCCCCATCTAGCCTCGTTTTCCCTATCCTTTCCCATACATGCCCAAAAAAGTTGTCTCGCTCTCTCCTTAATAACCTACTTGCATATCTCAGATTTTCTGGAAATAGCCTTTAAAGTCCCCTTCATTCGTAAGGAATTTTCTATAATCTTGTATAACTGGTAAACGTTAAGCGATAGACGAAAAATATACTTATTTATCTCCTTAAAACACAATTCATTTCAAATAACTTTTTTTGTCGGAAATAAGCCATTTCCGATATATCCGTTATTAATGGTTCTAATTTTCATTACTTGATCATTGCTTAAAGTCCTTTCAACATTCTCGCGACTGCAGAGAAACAGTATGGTTTTAAATCAGCGTACAGCGTCCAGTTCTTCAAAATTTGACAATCGCTGTTCCCTTTGTATCTATAACGAAATGTGTAGTGTAGCTGTTTCTGAAACGGTTTATTTGGATTAAAATGCAGCAGATAGAAAAATAAGCTTTAGAAAGAATAGTCTGTATACCGACTAGTAAACGATAGAGGGTAGAGAAATTCGTGTGAATGTAACGCATAAGAATTTGTTTTAATGCTTGATTTTTACTTTTTTCCACTGCGTACCTAGTAGGTAGAGAAGCTATTGCGTTCCACCCAAAAATTTAGTACCGATATTTTACCGGAAAGACATTTTTGAGGCCCCTGAATACAAAAGAAAAGGATTTTTATGAAAAAGTTCCGTGTGTGTGCGTGTGTGTGTGTGAACAGCAAACTCAAAAACGAAAAGTCGGATGAACAACAAACTAAATACACTTAGCAACTAGATTAACATTTCCTACTCAAAACTACCTTACATGGAAAAACTTAAAAAAAATTTGATTTTCTAAAAGTTGATCCTAACGATTTTCAGTAAAATACAATATGTTAAAGGTATTTATATGACAAATAAAGTGATTTTGTATTACTGGTAAACGTTAAGCGAGAGACGAAACGTACTACACAAGAAATGTAGATTTCTTTAAAACACACAATTTATTTCAAATAACTTTTTTTGTGGCATCAGCCATTTCCGAGATATCCGTTATTAATACTTAGCCATTTTTTTGAAGTCCTGTCAATATTCAGTCGTTTCTCGCGATGCCATTGAAATAGCATGGAAGTTTAAGGCCAACATATAGCGTAAAGGTCTTAAAGATTTGGCTATTTCTATTCCCTTTGTATCTATAACGAAATGTGTGGCGCTGCTATTTCTGGAAAGGTATACCTCGATTAAAACGAAGTAGATATGAAAATAAAGCTTTGTAAGAATAATTTACCCACAAATGAACGATAGAAGGTGGAGAAAATCATGTGAATGTTACACATCAGACATTTTTTATTACATTTTACTCTTAAATACAGTCACATTCACTTCCACACTCGCATTTTCAGACTCATTGATGAATACGGAATGATTCTGGTTAAAGAAAAAATTCCCGTCCCAGGCAGGAGTTGAACCCAGGGTATCTTGGTTAAGGTGTGGAGGCGGAACGGTGTTCCTTACATGCAAGTAGGATATATAGGAGAGATCTGGGCCACTTTTTTGCGTTTATATGGGAAAGGATAGGGAAAACGAGGGTAGATGCGACGGTTCAAGGAGGAAAATGCGTTTATATGGGCGAGATAGGCAATACCAGGGCTGATGCTAGGCTAGACAGTGGTAAAAGGAGGGAGGGCTATGCTTTATACGAGAGAGATAGGGAATACAAGGAAAGATGTTATGCTAAACAGGACTTGAAGGGTAGAATATGAGCGATTTAGCGAACCGAGGAGAGGTATTAGGCTAGGAGTTTTGAATGATAGAGTAGGCGTTTATATGCGAGAGATAGGGAATACGGGGGTCGATGCTAGGCTAGACGGGTTGAAGGAAGGAATGCATCTTATATATGAGAGAGGTAGGGGAATATGAGGAGAAGTGCTAGGCTAGTCAGGAAGGTCTGAATGACAGAGTATGCGTTTATATGGGAAAAGATAGGGAAAACGGAGAGATCCTATGCTAGAATAGACAGATGTTGAAGGTAGAATGTGTTTTATATATGTTAGATAGGAAACCAAGGAGATACTCAGCTAGACAGGGGGCAGTAGGGGGAATGCGCTTTATGAGAGTCATAGGTAAACGAGAGAGACGTTAGGCTAGACAGAGCTAGAGGAGTAGAGTATGGTTTATATGAGAGGTATAGGAACAGGAGGAGAGGTGTTAGGCTAGACAGATACTAAAGGAGTAGCAATATGGGTTTATATACAGGAGAGATAGGGAATAGGAGGTGCTAGACTTGAAAGCGACTTTAAGCGAGAACTTCATGAAAATATGTTTCATGTCAATGTTCTAGACATGCCCATCACGTAACCTATTCAGGGAAAAAGGTGGCCCACAAAGGGAAAAAGTTGACTAGCAAAGGGAAAAACGTGACCAGCAAAGGGAAAAAGGTGACCAGTAAAGGGAAAAATGTAACCAGCAAAGGGAAAAAGGTGACCAGTAAAGCGAAAAAGGTGACCAGCAAAGGGAAAAATGTGACCAGCAAAGGGAAAAAGGTGAGCCATAAAGGGAAAAAGGTGACCTGCAACGGGAAAAGCTAACCCACTAACACTAACAGGCAAGTAATTCAGCTAGTATTGCAAGAGGCTGACTGGATCATAGCAGTGTATGATTTCACAGGTAATTCAGCTAGTATCGTATGTATTTAGGCTAATTCGTCTAGTAACACAGGATAGATTCCAGATGCTAACTGCATCATGGCTCTGCATGATTTCACAGGTAATTCAGCTAGTATCGTAGGTATTTAGGCTAATTCAGCTAGTATCACAAGAGGATAGATTCTAGGGTTGGGTATAGCTTAGTGTCGTATTTCACAGGTAATTCAGAGAGTATCGTAGGTATTTAGGTTAATTCAAGTATCACAGACGTTTAGAGTAATTCAGCTAGCATTACAGGAGGGTAGGTTCCAGGGGTTGGTTATAACATAGCTTCGTATTTCACAGATAGTTCAGGTAATATCGTAAGTATTTGAGGTAATCGACATAGCTTCACAGATATTATTGATAATTTCGATCAGAGATTTGTATCACAGCTATTTAAGGTAAATGTAGGTGATTCAGGTTGTATCAATGGTATTTGAGTCATTTTAACAGGTAATTCATCTAGTATCATTGGTATTTAAGGCAAACCAGATAGTATCAGAGGTGCTCGTGCTAATTTAGAGCAGGAATTCGTATCAGAGCTAGTTAAGGTAATTTCACATGATTCGGGTAGTATCACAAGTATTTAAGTCATTTTCACAGGCAATTCAGCTAGTATCGTGAGCATTTAAGCTAATTCAGCTAGTATCACAGGAGGCTAGATTCCAGAGGCTAACTGCATCATAGCTATGCATGATTTCACAGCTAATTCAGCTAGTATCGTAGGTATTTAGGCTAATTCAGCTAGTATCACAGGAGGCTAGATTCCAGGTTTGGGTATAGCATAGTTTCATATTTCACAGGTAATTCAGAGGGTATCGTAGGTATTTAGGATAATTCAAGTAACATAGGTGCTTAGAGTAATTAAGCAAGCATTACAGGAGGGTAGGTTCCAGGGGTTGGTTATAACGTAGTTTCGTATTTTACAGATAGTTCAGGTAATATCGTAAGTATTTAGGTAATCAGCATAGTTTCACAGATGCTCGTAATAATTTCGATCAGAGATTTGTATCACAGCTATTTAAGGTAAATGCAGGTATTCAGGTTGTATCAATGGTATTTGTGTCATTTTAACAGGTAATTCAGATAGTGTCTAGGTATTTGGACGATTCAAGCATCATAGGTGTTTAGAGTAACTCAGCTAGTATCACAGGAGGCTAGATTCAATGATCAGGGTTTCGTATCAGAGCTAGTTAAGGTAATTTCACATGATTCGGGTAGTATCACAGGTATTTAAGTCATTTTAACGGGCAATTCAACTAGTATCACAGGTACTCATGGTAATATAGAGAGTAATTAAATTATAAAACATTTCTCATCCAACGTTACAGCACTTTATATACTTTTTTCTAAATCTTACAAACTTATTATATGTTAAACAGTTATTGTACGATGCGGAGAGGGATAAACTGCATATTGGTTCACAAATTGAAAAGCTTTACGTCAACATACCTTTATTTTAGTTCGTTGTAGATGTCTCTCCCCTTTTATCTAGGCTTGAGACTAGCACTAGGATTGCTCCTAATGGCAGGGTTACCACCTTCCCTTCCATCTTCTTCTTTCTTCATCAGGCGTCAGCTATCTGCATATACAGCACACAGATAACCTTCTTTTTAAGATTGTAGACTCACTAGAAAATCTTTATCTTTAACTTACATTCTTTTAAGCACTGTTTGTAATGGCGTAATGTCCATACGCATATGTCGTTATCCCGTCCTCAGCAATAATTCTTTTATCATGAAACGGAGTCAATGCAATTTTATTCACTTGCACTGTAGCAAGAGCATGCTTTCGTGATAGGATCAGATTCATACGTGTTCTGATGATTTCACTGGCTTTAAGACAGTCTGTATAGCTGTCAAACGAAATGTACTGCTTAATAGCGCTACGTTTTATACCTTTAATCTTTTTTATCATTGACCCTTGAATATCTAAGGCATACATCTTAGGACGTAGTCCAACAAAGCGTAGGATGATTTTGCTATTAGCCTCATCTTTAAATTTTCCCAATACCTTCTTGTTCTGAGTAGAGTAACATATATGGTTGGCAGGGTAATCAGCTGTATCGAGATGCTCAAGAAAACGTAGCTTGTCCTGGTACACATCTTCAGTTGTTACACGATGAATGAACGAATCAGTGTCCATATACATAAGCTTCAGGTTTTCAGCTCCATAATAAGGCAACAAAACGTCGTAATGATAGTTATACATTAATGTCTTGGAGATGTCCAACACACTCATACCAATGTATATAGGCTTGTTGAATACAATCTGACGAGAGGCCATATGTACAGCAGCTAGATTATCAGCATATATCGTCCTGTCGATAAACGTAGGCTTGGCGATCAGCTTCTCTAGAGTTTTTTCATTGGTCACCAGTCGTATATCCATACGGTTACCAGGTTCTCCATAGTTTTTCCAAACATAGCGTTATTAAAGAGTTTGTAGAGATCCTTCTCGAAATCATTTGCAGCTTGTTGTCGTAGCCTGTTGTTAAATTTCACATAAGGTTTCAACCACTGAGACTGTAGGAATTGTAGCACACGATGGATTTTTGTTAGTCGTAGTCCATGACTAAGAGCTTGCTTCAAAGCCATGTAATGCACTACATACTTCTTTCGAGGTCCAAGATGAGGTATCAGTTTCTTTGTAGACGATTCCAATGGTTTCATACACTCTGGCAGGAAAGGCAGATCGTTGTGTACATCGTGAAGTTCAGCAGGATACTCGATGTCGACTTCTAATATGTACCCATGAGGATCATCTTCTTGGAGTGTTTCTAAGTTGATTTCTTCAGGTGACACCCACTGAAATCCACCAAAAGGAAGGGCGTGACACATTGCCCATCCATATTGGTTATTAGCGTCCTCGTATGTGATAAATTGGGTTGGTCTCGACGGATCAAACTTATCCATATAAGTGTTATTAGCCTCAGCATACCGATGGGAAACTTGGCATAAACCTCCTCTTATACCTGATTCCACCATGAGTAGTTGATCATAATCTTGTAACAGCTCCAGCTTAATTCCAGTATACAGTAACATGGCGTCCCATGTAAGTCCTGGAGAGGTAAAATAATGGGCAGGATCAACTTTATGTGTTTTGAGGGTTTGCTCTCTCAACGTCTCAAAGACATCAGCTAGGAGAAGTACATCCGAAGTTAAGTAGAGATCGCTGTACTCTCCCAGGTTTTTCACATTAAACAGCTCCCATACATTTCTAGCATGTTCGTAGTCAGTATCAGTAATTTCTTCTTCATTTAATCTATTGTAGAAGGAGTCCTTAGGAGGCAAGCAGGTCTCGTTCAGGACATCCCATGACGTAACAAAATCATATGGAAATACACCCTTACGGGTCATCAACTTCAATTTGTCTTCTCCAAAGTACTTTAGCGTTTCAGGATACGAGGTTAGATTTTTTACCAACTTATCTAAGCTTGTACTGAGGAATCGGAAGCTATCCACAAATCGAAGCTTTATATCTCCTACATACTTGGTGAATGAGATATAGCTTTCTTCAGAGTTAGGAATTACCTCCACATGTTCACTTGTGCAACCCAGCTACTTAACAATGAAATGAGAGTCATATCCGCTAAGGTTATGCATGAAAACTGGTATATATTTAGGTGTTTTACAGGCTAAATTACATTCATTATGAAGGCTTCCACGATATTCACCGCTGATGTGATCATGGTCGCGTACTTTGTAGTTTTCTCCTGTAAAGCCTTTTCCACACAAGTAGCATGCCGTAGAAGACTCAAAATCCTTTTGCTGTTGATCCGTAAGTTTCATAGGCTTAGCAGATTTGTATATGTCATCAATCGTTTTTGCAAGAGATGTCAGGTACAGCATAAACTTCTGAGCAGCATCAGCACCACGATACACATAGGGTTGCTTAGGAAGACCAGTTTCGAGATGTTCAACACTGGATGTAGGCTTCACGTAAACACAGAACCTCATTGGTGTGTGCTCTTGATAAGGGGTTGTATAGGAAGTTTCAGGATTGGGTGTACATGTATGGCATGGAGTGAGAATACTCTCAAAATCCGCATAAATGACATAAGGTACTTTCAGCATCCTCTCAATATCTCGAAACTGGTCTTCCTAAGCAACCCTATGTGTATCGTGGTGCTGATGCTCTCCTATATATCCTACTCATGCATTTTTCCCTTAGAGAGGAAGCAGATGTAGTGTGACCTCAGCCTATTAATCTAGTTGCTAAGTGTATTTAGTTTGTTCTAAGACAGGGTAATTGACTATAGTTAATATACTATAGGGTAGATACACCTCGTGCACTACGTGAGAACTATTGTGACTATCAGTCCCCAGAGGAAGGGACGAAGTGAAGGAACCACAGGGGTTACAGGCCTCAGACAGACAGGTCATAGGGACGCGCGGAAGTCCGCAACATTTTCTAGCTCTAAGACTCGTCCTACTACTGGGCTGCCCAGAGAGGACTATGAACGACCCATCGAACCAGGCAAATCTCTACTGTCCAGGGGGAATCTCCTTTCCTTGTTGCAAGCATCCGCGCCATCTATCCGGCACCGCTTCACGCTTCGAAACCTAAAAGCACATTTGAAACATGATAATGAAACGGAATGAAGTGATATAAAAAATAAACAATTCTGAATTAATCACCATCTTCTATTTATAAAACAAAGTGGAATTAAAAACACAAAAGCTTCTTTTTTTTCCTCTTTCATGAGAAATAACATGTGAAATTATACCGAACCCTGGTTAAATGGAATCATGATAGAAGAGAAACCACTCTAGCATTCGCCTACGGGTCAGGGAAAACCACGAAAGCCCCATCGTCAGAGTGGGGGTCAATGGGAATCGAACCCGAGACCTCGAATGCGAACCTCACGCTATTACTTCTGATATAAATCTGTCAGAAAACTCAACTTCTGAATCAATATTCCACGGTTTAAGGGGGGTTAAAGTAAAATAACGAGACAGAATAAGACGAAAATAAGAAATGAACAGATTTGTACTTAGCTATGAATACCAAAAGAACCGAGGGTGCATGTGTATGAAATAAAACTGACCAATTTGCCTTTAATATGAAGCAAAAGCATAGCTATGCATGCATAATATTTAAATAAGCTATAATCTGCAGAATGACCTATTTGAGAAGAGCGAAAGCATGCATTAAATAGTATTAACGGAATAAAACTTAAAATATGGAGGAATACCAGGTCTTTACTTCAAATTATAAAGTAAAAGGCAATAGTCATTTAAACCACATTGACCGGAATGGGAGAAACAATGCATTAGATATTTGTATGAATTAGAGCATGCAAACTAAGAGATAAATGCGATGAATAAATTGGATTATATCTGAAGCTGGAAAAGTGGAAATGCTACTCTATATATAGCAAAAAATAATAAATAAAAATAATTCTGACAAACATAATTAGAGGTTTTGTGGAATATTCGTTAATATGGAACATTTCTATGAAGATCAACGTCAAATATGTGGAACTAACGCAGGGGTATTTATTTGTAAAGAATGTAGTTTATTTGAAATGCACAGCAAGAATTAATTATCCAGCTCCTGCATCTAGATATTCACATTGCCGGAAGGTATTATATGACTCGTACAAATCAAATGACTTTGTGCAATGTTTCATACCGTATCTCTAGGTGCTCTATTTCGCTCTAGTGAACGGAAAACTGCCCTAGAGCGCTGCCTGCAAGAGCTATTAAAACAGATGAATGCATCCGGAAGACAAGAGGCGGTTTGCTACAAATGGCGATGTGGGGGAGCAGCGCTGCAACAATCAGGCGGACAGTGACATAAGCTAGGTCTCAAGAAACAAATGCCACACGCTGCTCGTCTTCCCCAACAAAACATTTTCCGTAGCAAGCATCCGTGACGAGCATTGCAACGAATTCTCTGACACGTGTTCTCTGTGAATGGGAGAGAAAACAGAAGGAGCAAGAAGAAAGGGCGTAGCCAAGAGGCGTTTCCGTGAAAATGATGTTATTTGAACTAATTATAGAAGGCAGCCGCGACTTTTCACGCCTTTGTCTTGCATCAAAGGGCTTATGTAACGAGCCCGCAAACGACGGCGAGAAGAGATGGAAATTAAATAATACTTCTCTTGGAAGAAAGGGCGACCTCGCGAGTCTCAAGGAAATGCATTTGGTGGGTTTCTGGAAGTCTAATGGTGAAAAGTGACTACCATTAGCAAATCGTTTTACATAAAAATTAGGACGTTGTGACATGTCTCTTTCAGTTCAGTACCCTATAGGATTAAAGGAACCCTGTAAAGGGCATTTAGTTGTTTTACAACGGAACGAAGCCACTCATGTGTGTTCCACAGTTGGCCACCTGCAAAGCTTACTATCTACCTGTGGAAATGGGTCTTTCCTGCATAACTCTTGGTGAGCTTTACCCCTTCTGGTGTTCCGGGCTGTACGTTACAGATGGTTGTAAACATTATACACATAATTATAATTATGAATCTGCTCGGCACATTGCTGTGCAGCGTGGGAGGTATATAGTGTCATCCGATAAACCAGGGATAGATCTCGATGATAACATTGAAAAAGGTATATGAATATAGAAATGTTTGGTAACATGCTGTTTCCCTTGCAGGTGAGTGGGATTTTCGCACTTGATGGGTATGATCAAGCCTGCCGCAGAGTGAATGCGCGCCATGCCTACAATGGCGCTGCGAATTCGTTACTGCATTACAGGAAAGATATTATTTGCTAATGGCGTTAAGTTCCCAGGAGCTTCTTTCGCATATTTTCTGCGAAATGTATAGTGTTTAATGAAAGCAGTAAAAACCTGAATATACTTTTAATTCGAACCAAACAAAAACAGGTATTTATTTGAATTCCCTTCGTAGAGCACGATAGATTTACAGCGTTTATGTTGGTCAGGTTTACTTTACAAATATGGAAGATTTAAGATGCAGATTTAAAGTAAAACTGTTCTAATTTGAAATAATTAACATCCACATTACCGCTATGCGTATGAAACATTCTTCACAACGTCTCAGAGGAGTGTTGTGAAGTCTGGGGAATTTTGAAATGGCTTTGCTGTATCTGTTGTTGCTGAGTGTATCATTAAAATATTCATAGACGTTTTTCATACACTAAAATGGTGAACCTCATTCTGGAAAACAACATTAATCTCATCCTGTTGTTGCTATTAAACCACACTCATGATTGGACTCTGAATATAATTTTGTTTATTCTCACAGGCTGCTAAGCAAATTTTTTTTTTTGTATTTTCTGTATTAATAACGGCGAAGAAAACTTTCATCCTTCTGTATTTACAAATTATAGAAAAATAAATAATACTTATCGCATTTATCGTGCTTTTATTTTAATACCTTGTATTAGGTATCATGTGCAAACATGTCTTACGTTGGTTGACATTTTTAAACATTGCTTTTTCCCACCTTCCATCTTAAATTTTCGATGATGCCTGTTACGGACTCAGAAACAGAACACAGCGGCTGATAAAGCATATATATTTCCATAGTTCAAACATAGAGCAACTTCCAGAACAAATGACTGTCATAGAGCACTTCAGTTTTCGATCCCATTTATATACCATTTATTCACTTTACATGTTCAATCCGATGTGCTCTCTCATCTTTGACTTTCCAAATGAAATTCTTACTTCCAGTTTTATTTCCATTTGTATGTATATTAGGGTGGTGCTTTTTAAGTTTTGAAATGTTATTTTCCGACGCACCATTGTTGTTCTATTATGTTAAAAAAAGTTTGTGAAAATTGTGATCGATAACACACTATGGAGTGGCAATTAATACTAGACGAATCTCTACAATTTGGTAACTGAAGAAAGTGAACTGAAAGGATCCAAGTTTCCTTCAGAAAAACTAGTGTTGGATGTCTTTCTACCACATGAAACCCCGAGAAAAAGAAATTCGTAAGAGTTGTAGGGCCGTCGTGAAGGAAACTTCCAAAAAGATTCGTATTTCCATTTTTCATGAATAGCACTCTATATAAAACTGGAGAAGCGTCACGAAAAGTTGACTATGCTGGAAAAAAGTTATTTTAGGAAAACAGCTGTGCATCAAAGCAATGAAACATTGACTACTTATTTTCAGAAACCCTGCAGATGATTAAGTTCCCAGTAAATAAGGATTTTCTTCTTGCACAGTCATCCTTGCCATGGTTGCTTTGGGAAAGTCGATAAAGTGTTCACATTAGAAGTAACGAGAGTAGAGCAACAGAAACGAAAAAAGAGTTCTATAAGAAGTATGAGAAAAACATATGACTTAGGCTGGAAATTCTGCTCCAATAATTTCCTCCAGTGACGAGTACAATGGAAGTAACAGTGATGATTCGGATAAGGAGAAACCAAAAGCAAGCACTGAACAAGAATGGCCACGGTTCGATTCCTGGCTAGGGGGTCGGAATTTTTCTGTAGCCAAGATTATTCCATATCCTTCCCAGAGTATTGAACTATGAATGAGAGTTTGAATGTGTGTGATCTAATGGTTAAAACCCAAAAAGTGCAAGAAATCCAATGACAAGAGAATACGAATTAGTACCATTGTCAATAGGCAATAAGTTCCAAAGGAAAGGCCGCCGAAAAGACCAATGTAGTTAAAGGCAGGATATAATTGGAACTAAAAAAGATAATGTCTATGGCTACACGTTCCACTTCTATTCCTTCCAGCAGTATCAGACCATCTGTCGCTATGGCTTTCGATGGAGTAAAGTTACGTGGTAGGAAAACCACATATGTTTGTGCAACTGCTGAGTCTTAGCCACAAAACAGGTGATCTTAATATTAACAGGTCTTCTTTTCGGAGATGTCGGCAAACGCCATGTGCAGAATTTAGGTGAATTTAATGGAAGACTTTCAGGTAAACTTATGCCGCGTTGCTCATTGGGATGATTAAAAATTCTTCCACACATGATGGGAATGAAAAGGTAAATCGACTATTGCTGATTGTGTTTCTGATGAAGTGTCGGCAGCGAGTGGCGCGTGCCCGCGACCCAGGTGCCGCTAGCAGCATTTCCGCTTAATCTGATGACCCTATGAATGTTTTTTTTCCAGTTTCCAAATTTCTGAACCGCATAGTAAAGTTGGTAGCGCCATTATTTTATAAAACCACTTTTGTATCTCTTTCTTAAAATGGTTTTTGTTTTCTCAGTATTATTTGTGGACATATTTACGCAAAATGGTTAGAGCAACAATTGCATTTGACCCAAAATTCCTCTTCTACCTCTTCCTGTCCCCATTATTTCATTTCAGCCTTTCACCTTCATATGTTTCAGAGTGAAGACTAGGCGACAGCGATTGGTGCGTAGCAACGGAACGTGGAGTTTACTCTGTGTAAAGGTTTTCTCCCTGACGAATGGCGTCCCTCGTTCTCGCTAACCCGGGTTGATGACGACGCAGGCAGGCAGGCTCGCGCCGGCGTCAGGATTGGCATCACTTTCGAATCGTTAGAGACGAATCGTCCGGATCTGATCGCTCGTCGAGTCTGCCCTTCATCCCTTAGGAGTCACGTAAGACACAAGGCCTACTGAGATGTCCTACGTGTGCAGAGTTCCAGTGACTAGGGGCCCCCTCCGTCTGTCTATCCTATCCCACTCTAATGATAATTGCTCTTTCACTCTGACCATGACTAAAGTTGAGAGTTGAATCAGATTTGAAATGTTAAATACCAAGGTCGTATCCGAACCACGGATCTTTGTTGAGATTGCACCGTTCACATAAAGGCTACAGTTAGAGTTTATGAAGCTCTCTAGGCGTATTTTAAATCACACTAAAAAGGTACCACGGTGTTGGGAAATCAAACATGACCCGGTGCTTGCAGGTCAGAAGCGTTCTTGCATGCTCTCGATGACTTCAGTGTGTAGGTTAGAATTTGGAGTATAAAATCCACCAAAAAAGAAAAGTCACAGGCTATATGCACGCAGATGCCATGAGCAATTACTGCGGAACTATATAACTTCAGAATGAATAAGGGCAAGAGTTACTGCCTGCATAAGAATGAATACAAACAGAAAATGAGATTCAAATGTGTTTCCATTATAAAGAAAGATTACAACCAGGTAGAAGCAAAAATATTTTAAACATGATCTTGGATATCATTAGAAGTGGCAGTATGCTCGCTTTGTAGTTTTTAATGGCACTTTCCTAAGGTTGTGAAAAGACAAGTTTTTCATTCCAAAAGTTGCAAGTCCAAACAGTTTCTTGTTTAATTCTAACTTAAACAAAAACATATCAATTTATATAATGAGGAGGAAGTTTGAAACTAAGTTTAATTGCAGTTTAGATTCCAATGGCTCACACCCAGCTTCTCCCAGCTTCTCATTAAAAATACTTGAATGTTTAATGTTTATTACATCCATTCTCAACAGAAAAGTACATTTTGACGTCCCCTGCAAGCAAAACTCAAAAGTATTTTTAGAAAAAGGTGTGTGTATGTGTGTGTGTGAAATGTCGGATAAATACCACTACAGTTGGTACAGATTTAGATACTCCGACAATTTTAAAGTAACAACTATAATGATTACTGTGCCAACTGCAGTTAAGTTTTTAAATTGACTTACCGTGATCCTTAAGTTCAGTATGCCCCGAGGATATCCCACAAAAAATGATCCTTTATATGGAAAAATGTTCATTTTTTAAAAGGCCTAATCATTTTTATTACAATGTTATCGCAACCAATGTATTGCTTTCTTTGGGTCATTTAAAAGGCTGTAAAAGGCTGAGCTGTAAATAAAGAATAAATTAATAGAGTTACTTCGAAAAACCACGGTTATTATATCCTTCCAGGTATCCCATCCTGCAAACGAGAGAAAATAAAAAATCTAAATATGGTTATTGATGAAACCCATACTGGAGCCGAGTCGCGTTTAAAAGTAAAAGTTAGTTCGTTTGACATCATCTATCACATTTCAAAATTTATTACAAACTTAACCAAGTACCCAAATATATAGGTGTCCACGAAATCGCACAGAAACTCCTCAGGGTCCTCTTCCACGGACAATTGGCAAAAGTTTATTGCATTATGTTCTAAGAGTAATAGTTCGCAAGTTATAGCTGTAAAGGATTAATCAATCAAAAAGTGCGATATCATATCACAGTTGCTGTGCACCTGCTGCTGATAACACCCACGGGGACTGGTGCGGCTGCCTGTCTAAAGATCAACTTGTTGCAGCGCAGGAAAATCGGGTCCTGCAACGGGAGGGGTGGAAAAGCGGCAATTGACCTTCACCCAGGTAGCCGGATCAGCCTGCATGGGCGTTATCAGTAGTTGGCGGCAAGTGTGAGACACTTTAAAATTAAATTGAGTTTTATTTATGGACGCTCTTCTTAACAACACATTCTAAATTGGGTGTGAAAGACCGGAAATTTTCCTCAGAGGCTCTTTATCAGGCTTGAGGTTATTTTACGTGCCGACACGTAACAATCTACGTGCCAATCTACAACACGGGACCACCGGCTTTACTTTCCCTCCAAAAAAAAACCATGCTAAGGATATTTATACTCGAAAAAAATCCATCGCCCTCCCCGGGTTTGAATCCGCGGCCTCAGGAACTAGAGGCTAACATGGTACCCCTAGACATGTGAGGCACTTTGATGTATTGTGCTTATATTGGTTAAATGTTTACAGCTATAACTTCAGAACTACGAGAGGCACTATTTATGTTTTGAGCCTTGGCAACGCCGAATGTTGTAGGTGGCATCGAACGTTTCCAATGGAAAGTTTGATATTTTTGACCATAATCTACTTTAAACGTTTTGTCAATAGAGCGTTATCTGTTTTGTTTATACTAACTTGAAAATTGTGTGTCTACAAAAACATGGAATTAACTCGTGAAAATGTTCGTGCAATGATTTATCACAACTTTCGACGTGGATTATCAAGACAAGAGTGCATCGATCAACTAACTTCCACATTTGATGACGAAGCTACATCCTTTGTCACTGTGAAACGCTGGTATAACGAATTTAATCGTGGCCGCCGTTCGCTCAGTGATGAAGTTCGTGAAGGTCATCCAAAATCAGTTGCTGTGCCAAAAAACACTGATGCTGTGCAAAACCTAATAATGAAAGATCGTCATGCGACATATTGTGAGATTGAGGCACCCCTAGGCATTAGTTCCACCAGCATATATAAAATATTGCATGATTATTTAGCGTGAAAACGGTTTGCTCTCGTTGGATCCTTCATAATTTGACGCAATGTCAAAAAGATGCTCGTGTCGATTGGTGTACAAAAATGCTCAAGAAATGCAATGTCGTACCTCAAAAGACGTATATAAGATTATAATAGGTGACGAATCATGGATCTATGCGTATGAGCCGGAACGTAAACAGCAGTCGACTGTATGGGTGTTTCAAGATGAAGCAAATCCAACAAAGTTGTTGGCACTCGAAGCACTTCGAAGCAAATGGTGGCCTGCTTTTTCAGCAAAACTGGCCGTATGACAACAGTGCCTTTAGAGGAACGTAAAACGGTCAATGCCGAATGGTCACAACCATTTGTTTGCCGGAAGTCATCGGTGAAGTAAGGAAAACCAACAAGAACCGTAGGATCATTTTTCATAAAGACAATGCGAGCGCACACACATCTCGTCTAACAACAGAGTATTTGAAGGCTCAAAAAATCGAATTAATGGGTCATCCGCCATACAGTCCTGATTTGGCACCCAGTGACTTCTTTTTGTTCCCGAACATCAAGAATAAATTGCGTGGACGATTTTCGTTGGCAGAAGAAGCCGTTGATGCCTTCAAAAACCATATTTTGGACATGTATCAAGAAGACTGGAATAAATGCTTTGACAAATGGTTCAAACGGATGCAAAAGTGTATTGATCATACAGGAGACTATTTTGAAAAACAATAAAGCAGTTTTCAATCAGAAATTATTTTGTTTTAATTATTAGGCTCAAAATATAAATTCTGCCCGTCATATGACGTTTAGTACGTAAGTTCCATAGTCTTTGGTTTTCAATTTGTTCGCAAAATCAGATCCTAGAGAGTTAGTTTGCGAATTCGTGGTTACCTTATATACACTATGTTCATTTTTACTCTTCTACCAGGTTCTTACATAGAAGGTGGAGAAGCTAATGCATTCCATCCAATTATTCGATATCGAGATTTTACCGGAAATACGTTTTGTGGCCTCTTGAATTTAAAACGAAGCATTTTAGAAAAATGTACCTATGTATGTGTGTCTGTGCATGTGTGCGCGCGTGTGAATAGCATAACTCAAAAACGAAATGCTGGACAAATACCAAACTTTGTATTTAAGTTCAGCAATTCTAAACGGAAGGAAAGTAAAGACGGTGCCTGTGTCGAACATTTACGGCACGTAAAAGAACCTCAAGCCTGATTAAGAGGCCTTTGAACAAAATGTTCCAAAGATACGACATGAAGATTTTCAAGAAAATCCCCCACCCGTACTACCCTATACATGGAACATTTTTCGAATTTTTTATTTGTTGAAAAATGACTCTAACGCTTTTTAATTAAAATGCCATATATTAAACTTATTTACATGAAGGATAAAACATATGTCTTAAATTTTCTGGGAATAGCTTGTTAGGCTCTCTTGCATTCATAAGGAAATTTATATAATCTTGCATAAGTAGTAAACGTTAAGCAATAGACGAAAACGTGTTACACAAAATATATAGATCTCTTTGTCGCATCCGCCATTTCCGAGATATCCTTATTAATTGCTCGAATTGTTCAATACCTAAGTGTTTTTCAAGACTTTTAAAGTCCTATCAAGTTTCAGCTGTTTCTCATGATGTTAGGGAAACAGTATGGAATTTGTTGTTATTTTGCTTTATTTATAGTCGCTTTGACTACTAGGTATATCGCGACTTATATATTAATAATAGATTGCATACTTTACAATGATTAGAGCAATACAATAATTGTAATACATTGTTACAAACTTAATTTACATTATTAAGTCTTGAACAGAACTAGAACAGTATAACCTATTACCAATTATACATTTTTATTTGATGCGTTATACTTAAATCTTGTTAAATAGTTTGATGTCTTTCAAGCAGAAAATAATGTTTTTGAAATAAGTAGAGTTGTTTAAAGCTAAAAATATTTTTTCAGGGATGTTATGTCTTCTTCTCTCTATGGTATAACTTCTGCATTTAGTGATGAGGTGTTCGATGGTGATACGGCAATTGAAGGTCTCGCAGTGAGGAGCATTTTCTTTGGCGAGTAAGAAGGAATCGGTTAGGTGTGAATGGTCTATTCGTAAACGTAATATAATCAGTTGATCTTTTCTTTTTAGAGTCTGCAATGTGCAGGGTTTTGTGGGGCCTTTCCTAACGATGTGGAGTTTGCTTGATGTTTTAATGGTTCAGTCTTGCATCCATTTGACAGTTAGTCTGCTAAAATAATAACTTCGAGCATCTTTGTAGGGCACTGGCAATTCTTCCACTGCTGGTAGCAAAGTTGCTTTTTTGGCTTCCCTATTTGCTTCCTCGTTTCCTGATATTCCACAGTGGGACGGAATCCAGAAGAATATAACTTCTTGATTATTTGTAGTAATTTGGTTGTAAAGACTTGGATATGTTGGATTTTAAGTCTGAAGAGTGCTTAGTGAATCAGTTAGAATTCCACTGTGTTTATGCTGTGATGAGGTAATGTAAATCAAAGCTTGTTTGACTGCATGGAGCTCAGAGGAGAAAACAGAGAATAAGTCTGGAAGTTTGTACTTAAGTTTAGCTTCCGGAGTAATTATAGCACAGCCATTACCCTGATCAGTTTTGGAGCCATCTGTATATATATATATATATATATATATATGTTTGTGTTTAGAATGTGTGTTACGGATATCCTGGTAAACTTGTTTATATATGAAACAATAAGTATGTTATTTCTGGTGAGTTTTCATATCCGTATTAATTCTAAGAATAATTAACCTCCAGGGTGGAAAATCATGATGGCCTCTAGTCATTATGGGAGGTATTTTAATATTAAGTTCATGTATGATAGTTTCAAATCTAAGATGAAAAGGTAATGGTTGATTTGTATTCTTTGACATACCCGTTTTGCTCTTCCCAAGGAAGGTGTATCGATGGGCTTCCGAGTTGGGCCTAGCAGCAGTCTTTATAGCGTATTTTAGGCATTGTGCTATTCTGCGTACTTCTAATGGCGGCTCTTGAGCTTCCATTTGTAAACTAGAAATAGGACTGGTATGGTGTACTCCTAACGAAATCCTTAGAGCTGATGTTTGAATGGAATTGAGCTTCTTGAGTACCGTTTTCCTGGCAGAGTCAAAAACTATGGATCCGTAATCAAGTTTAGTAAAGCGCTGAGTTCTAAAAATATTGATTTTCGTAAGAATAATTTGTATACCAACTAATTGGCGATAAAGGGTACAGAGAGTCATGAAAATATAACACATTAGATTTTTATCCGCGCAAGAAATTATGTAAATGATGCTACTGACAATGATACGAGTTTAATGCTGTCCCTCTAGCGGCAGGAGTTCATAGTTGAATGAATGCTATTCTTTACCAGATAGAAGCCTGGTTGTAGTTAGCAGCGCAACACTTTCAGAGGGCTGTGGTTTGCTTTGTTTTCCGCAGAGTATACACACTTAGAGACTCTCTAGTTTCCCGCAAACCATCACCGCTCTTTCTAGAAAGAGGGCGCTGTGAGTGCTTTCTTTTCCGCAAACCATCACGGCTGTTTCAAGGGAGAGGGTGGTGTGGTTTTAAGGTTTAAGGTAGGCTCACCAGTCATTCTTTCTCTATCAGTGCATGAATTAGATTAAGCGAAATTATTATCCACACGTCTGAAATAATTTCACATATAATTGATTTTCATTCGTTTATTCATTTTAGTGTTCATAACTAGACAAGTCTGGATTGGAAAGAGATGAATGGACTGCTACAAGGAATTTTAATTTATTGTTATTTTAAATTATGTTTTAATTTATGTTTTGCAACGTAAGCAAGAGGGTACAAAGGAAAATAAAGCAATATTTCCATCACAGTATGAACAGAAACTAAGGTTAAACTACTTTTTAAGGCATCAAATAAATTATATAACATTTCTATATTTGAAACGGTGGTGCTACTAGTAGACAAATTGTTAACGCAAAATAATAGTGTACCTATTAAACTAGTTTTTAAGTGAGGCAGTATTTTTAACACTTGAATAATTTCAATTGAATTATATAATATGTAAATTCAATAACAGCCCGCCTTGAAGCAATATGTATGTAATAATTTTTAAAATGTATGTAACAGTCATTGCATATGCTTATATTATTGTAAACATGTTCAATAATGTTATGTGAATGCATTACGTAATTTAATAATGTAAGAGCTGTGAGATTAATAAGTTTAAAGTTGCTAACAATGAGGTAACCTTGAGACAATAATAAGTTTGAGAGTTTGAATGCTACTAATCATTATTAGGGCAACAATAATGTAAATTTTGTTAGTTTAAAAATAGCCAATTAAGAGTCAGAAAAAGCTTTAGTTGAATGCAGGTATTCTATTGGACTGGGATTAGCCAATCAGAGACCTGAAATACAGAAGTTTAAAAGTTTATACGGTTGAAATATGTTCAGTCGCCTGCAGACCTTAATAGTAACCGGATGCAAAATGCGTTCTTTAGAGAAATATAATACGTATTCGTCTGAAACGAAAAATAAGTATACGCGTTAAAAATTGCATTAAATTAAAGAATCTCACAGCTCTTGATATCAGTGTAGTGCTATTTAATTTGTGTCAAGGATTAATAAAAAAGAGTGAATTTAAACTTAAAATCTGTGTAAGCCTGCATTCTTGTCGCACCGCGCCCTGACTAAGAGAAACGTGTCTCTAAAACAATACTGACGCAGCCAAGGCAAACATAAACATAAATAATATCTATAGAAGCAGTTTAATAACAAAGTTAATATTTTTTTAAGCTTGGAGTGTAACAACAAAAATACATCTTCAAATCGGCTTTTCATACGTAGCAGCATATTACGTAACAATCTTCTTCAAATTGGCTTCCCAAGCGTGGAGTTAAATAAATAAATTACGTAAAGAATAACACTACTACTTCAAAGTGACGCCCAAAGCGTGGTGCAAACTCTAACAACAGTAATACTTTTCTCATCAAATAAGTTACATAACATCTACTTTTTAAGCCATCAAATAAGTTATAAAACATTTCTATGTTTGAAACGGTGATGGTACTCTAAGACAAATTGTTAACGCAAAATAATAGTATACCTATTAAACTACTTTTGAAGGCATCAAATAAGTTATATGATAACATTTCTATGTTTGAAACGGTGATGCTACTAAAAGACAAATTGTTAACGCAAAATAATAGTATACCTATTAAACTACTTTTTAAGGCATCAAATAAGTTATATGATAACATTTCTATGCTGATGCTACTAGAACACAAATTGTTAACGCAAAATAATAGTATACCTATAATATAATTATGTAGCATAGGTACATAATGATGCAGGACGCAAAGCACCTGATTTTATGACAAGGGAAAGCTAGTATCACACTATCTTGAGGAGTAGTATAATGCTTTGTAAAGATATTCAGTTAAGCATTCCAGGGAGAATAACGGTTCCTAGTAAATCTACGCATCTACAGTGACTTTAGTTACCGAAACTGAGTAGCTAGTCACATTCTCTCTCCGTTACTTTTGCAACCGTTATGATAAAGCAATATAGTAACTGATGCATTACTTTTTGGCCTTGCCTAATAAAGATTGAACTGTACGAAACAATAAAGTGTTTAAATCAGCCAAGTGAATTTAAAATTTATGAACCCACAATAGCTATTTTCAAGCTATGTGTAGAAAGAGGCAGACGTAAATTTGCAGTTAATTTAGGCAAATAATTTCTTTTAGATGTTGCTTTAATTTCATTTAAAGGATTATTGCAAACTGTTTCAAATTATTTGCACAATTCTTTTAATGTTATTAATGGTAAATTTCCTTAACACGATTCTTCTTAACAACCTCGATTTTGCTATGTTCTGCAGTAAAAGTCTTTTTTTTTTGTGATTTGTACGAGGCGTATTCCAAAACTAAGGTCCGTTTGGCCATAATAACAACATTGCTCGTGAGACAATGCTTTTTTGACAGTGATATGTGCCTACATATATACCTTACCTTTTACATAATAGCCGTTCACATCCATACACTTGCTGTAACGCTGCACCAGCTTCTTTAACCCCTCGGCATAGAAGTCTGCCACCTAGGACTTGAAGCAATTGGTAACGCTCGTCTTGAGTTCATCGTCGGTATGAAACAGTTGTCCACCTAGCCACCGTTTCAAATGCAAGAAGAGGAAACAGTCGCTTGGTGCCAGGTCCGTACTGTATGGAGGGTGGTCAAAGAGTTCCCACAAAACTCTTGAATCTTCTCTTTGGTTTTGCAGCGGCGTGCGTTGTCGTGTAGGTGGATGATGCCAGAGGATAGTTTCCACGTCGATTTTGGATCGCACGTCTCAGTTTGGTAAGCGTTGTACAGTACACATCAGCTGTAATTGTTGACCCACGGTCCATGAAATCAATCAAAAGGACGCCATTTCATCCCAAAACACCGTAGCCATCGTTTTGCTATTCGTGAACCGCAACGGCGCCACTGCATTGACTGTTGTTTTGATTGTGTTTGTCACTGTTCCATGTCACGTCACCCGTAATAATGTGGGAAAACAAACCATCTCCGTCTTGTCTATAGCTCTCCAAAAACTGCCGTGCACTACGCATTTGTTGCTCTTTGTGCTGACCGTGAACAGTTTTGGCACCCACCTCGCACAAAGTTTCCGATATCCAAGCTGTTCAGTGACAATCTTGTAAAGTGAGGTTCGAGCAATGTTTGGGAATTCATCAGCCAGACCACTAATCGTCAAACGCCGATCACTTCGAAGTTTTTGGTTCACTCGCACAACGATGTCGTCGGTCCGAATACTGGATCTACCACTCCGCTGTTCATCGTGCACATTTGTGCGGCCATTTCGAAATGCTCGACACCTGTTTGTCGCTCGTTATGTCCGGTCCATACACGAGGCATAACTCACGATGGATGTCCGCAGCTGACGATCCTTTTGCCAGCAAAAATCTAATCACACCGCGCACTTCACAACTGGCGGATCCACGATTGTCGCGGCCATTGCGATCTGCTCTCACTCACTGGCAGATGCCTACTGCGTCACACCAACACTGCGGTAGGTTCCTAAGGAGTAGGTAGACAGCTCTGCAGGCGTGAAATGTCATCCGTTAAATATTGTTCATCGGACTTAAGTTTTGGAATACGCCTCGTACATTAATGTAAATATTATAATTTTTTTCTAGCGCCTACTTATAGTAAATAGAGGAAGTATTGCATTCCCCTTGCAATACAGTAATGTTCCAAAGTCATCTGAATCCAAAGAAATCATTTTAGAAAAAGATGCTTGTGTGTGTGAGAGAGAGAGAGAGAGGTAGAGAGAGAGACAGAACAGCACAACTCAAAAGTGACAAGTCGGACAAGCATCAAATTTGGTATTTAAGTTCAGCATATTCAAGGGATGCAACGCAAAGATTTACAAGAAAATCCTCCATCCCAAACTACTCTTTATATGGAACATTTTTAGTTAGCTTTTATTTTGTCAAAAAGCCTCTAATGATTTTGATTAAAATACCGTGTGTTTTAGACATTTACTTTAGTAACATGAATGCGATATTAAACATTTTTAGAATGCCATGTTTTTAAAAACAAATTAAATTTATTTATATTTGACAGCTACTTTCTAATGTTTTGCGAGTTGATTGCCGTGTAGATAGTTTGATTTGCTCTAATAGTTTGTGAATTATCATCAATCTAAGAGATGTTGTGTTCACCCAAAAATGAATTTGACTAGAGAACATTTGTAGGCTAAGATTTTTTACGACTTTAAATCGTCATTAACGCCTAAAAATGTGCAGATCGGCTTAGAAATGCATTTGTCAAGAAGCGCCATCTAAGGCAACAATTTATAATTGGTACAGAGAATTCAGAAGAGATTGATTTTTTTCTTAATGATGAATTTTGTGAAGGACGCCCAAGAACTCCTGTAACTGATGAAAATATGGCCGCTGTTCGAACAATGCTTGAAGAAGATCCACGGACATCTTATGAATTTATTCGGGTGACATTGCGCATTGGTATGAGTCAAATCCAAAACGCTGTTTACATCAACAGTTAGACGTGAGATAACTTTGTTCTCGATGAATTCCGATCAAAAACAACGCCTTGGTTGGTGAAGAAGAACTCTGGAATAATTCCAAGGCTGCACTTCAAATTTGGTTTGGAATATCATCGTTACTGACGAGGAACCTTGGGTTTATTGTTATAATCCTGAAAAGAAAAGTCAATCGGATCCATGCGTCTTTCGAACACAACCTAAGCCTTCCAGTGCTGGTAAGAAGATGGTTGCTAGTTTTTTTTTCCCGAAAACAGGCCTCATTGCTGCTATAGCATTAGAAGATATTCGTACCGTTACTACCGATTGGTACATAAATGTCTGTTTAGCGCAAATTTTTGAAAAAGTTAGTGAAAAACGCCCAAAAGGAAAAATAATGTTACATCATAACAATATATCCTTGCATAAGCAAAACTAACACTGAGTGTCAGGATGCCCTAAATGTCAGCACCATGGACCCTCCAGCATACATGGACCTAGCACCTTGTGATTTATTTTTGTTTGCAAAAACTAAAGATAAAATGCCTGGAATCACTTTTTCGCCATCGGATGAAGCAGTGGAACAGCATAAAAACCTGGTTTCTGAAGTGTCTCAGGAAATCATGCTTTAAGGACTGGTTTCATGGAGTGCAAAAATATATTGATGTTAAAGGGGAATGTTTTGGAAAACAATAAAATCATTATTTTTGTAAACGAATCCTTGTTTGATTTTCTAAAAATTTTCAGTGTTGCCCTCGTAAAATGTACATCTTGAATTTTTTGGGAGTGACCCTTGAAGTCCTTCATTCGGAATGAATTTTGTACAATTTTGTTTGTCTGATAAACCAAATATTTAGACAAAAGCTTAGTACACAAAGCAGACATCTATAAAATGCATGTTATTTAAAATCATTAGCCATTTTAAAGATATTAATTGTTATGGTTTGAATTTTGAAAAGCTTTGTTATTTTGGAAATGATCACCATTCAGATGTTTCTCACGATGTCGTAGAAAACTGGAAAGGTATGGAATTCTATTATAATATGGATTCGACTATCGCTTCGGTCTTCTGTATTCCATTTGTAGCTACAACGAATTTTATAATGCAGGCATTTCTAAAACTTTTATATCTGCTAACATGAAATACCCAGAAAAATACATTTTTGTAGGAATAGTTTGCAGAAGAGATTTAAAAATAAGTTTTGGTCACTAGAAAAAGTTATTTGAATGTAATAAATCAGACTTTTTGTTATTCCCCTTGTAGCTGTTTATTATTTTAGTGTTTTGTTCAAATTTTAGAGGTATATTTTAATAATTATAGTACAAGTTTTAAGTGCAAGCCTTCTACACTTGTTTATTATCTTAGCATGTAATGAGTTAGAGAGCTAGGTGGTGCCACGGTAAGGTGTGCGACTCGCATTTGGGAGGTGCTGTGTTCGCGACCGTCCACGTTGACTTTCTTTTTTCGTGGTTTACTCTTGTCGTCAGGCGAATGCTGGAGCAGTTTCTTTAATACCACGAATGTTTCCGGTCCCCCATTCCTCATCCTTTCATTTCACATCACCTTTCGGGGTACCAGGCTTGACTGCGTAGTTTGATGTGTGGCGTGCGATGGAATATGCGCTCTGTGACTGTTTCTTTCTCCTCTAGTACGGACCCAGGTCAGCTCGAACTTGTTCTTCTGGAGGAACACTGGGGGTGCCTGCAGGAGTGTTTCCATCTGTGAACTTTAGGGACCCCGCAATATCCGCACTTCACTGCTTGGTCCGAGCAACAACGCTTCGGATCTTTCATCTCGTTCCTTCCTCCCTGAGGTTGCATACGGCACAACAGGTCTCTGGCCGCAGTGCTTAAATGACACGAATCTTTAACATAGAAAAATAAAATATACTTGGTTTGAAAGGTAGAATCAGACGACTGAAATATTCAATGACATAGATGGGATATGAACCACGGATCTCCCGGTCTCCGTCTGGTTGCTCTAACCACTGAGCTATCATGCCGGTAAGCCACTAAATTCCCCAACTGATTCGCATTTTTTCCGGTAAACCGTAAGGAGATCTCAAATTGTATTGAGCTGACATACCCCAATGGCGACCTACAATGTTGTAAGTACTTTAAGTCCCGGTTTCAACCACTATTAGGTCAATTAATGGAATTAATTGTTCTTCCACACAAGCCATGTGTCGGACAGGGCTGTAAAGGTAGAATCGGACGACTGAAAAATTCAATGCCATCGCCGGGATTTAAACCACGGATCTCCCAGTCTCCGTCCGGATTACGAAAAGCATATTATGCTTTAAAATGTTAGAGCAGTTTGAAACATGCTCTTAAAAGCAAGTATTTCTACTAAAAGAGTAAATGCAGATATATTCTATGCAAGTTTACATGCCGATTGGAGACTTTGGGTGCCCTCAGCACATTAGTACATGTTTATTCGTAAGGCACTATTAGGGTACACTCACCCTGGAGAGTTCCTCCAGAAATTTGTAATGAAATAATTGCTCTTTAATTGCTTGCAGCGCATACATATTGTTTATAAATACGAAATGTGAATGTGTAGGTTCAAAGAAAAGGTGAAATAGTATTTGTAATTTTGCTTTATTATCCGTGGATGAAACAGTCTCCCAAGCTTCATGATGTGTTACTCCGAATGGTAGGTCTCTGCATTGCTACGCTTCAGAAAAGACAATGAGCTGGTGTCAACAAACTTCAAGTCAGTTGTTTTCACATAGGAAATTGCTTGGCCATAATGTAGTTGTCAGTACCTCCTTTACTTCCCGTGAGCGTTATCTTTTGAAGTGCTATTAACATTAGTCGCGTTTGAAGATAACCGGAAAAGCTTTCGTACCTCGAACTGCTTTCGTGATACTAAAATCGTGTACTGTTGGACGAGAAGAAGGCGAGCGGGGCCTGAGGGGCGAGTGGGGTTCTGTAACTGTTTATCTGCTCACGTACTGTCGATTGTTTACTACGTTTACTACGGAATGTGTTTATGTGTGCAAATGAACCACCCATGCTGCCAGATCTGATACTAGTAGAACAGCAACCGCCGTAATAGGTGCTGGACTTCTAGCCATGGGTGAGTATTTGACAACACCGTGTAGTAGTTTATAACCTCCTTGACATGCTTATCATATCCACACGGTGAGCGTAAATATGATACGGACGCAGGAAAGTGTTGATGTTAACACATTCCTCTCGCTTGCCTTCTGCACGTGGTCTATCAGTATATAATATGTGTGAGTGTGAGTGTGTGTGTGTGTGTGTGTGTGTGTGTGTGTGTGTGTGTGTGTGTGTGTGTGTGTGTGTGTGTGCACTTTAAGGTTCCTGAGTGAAGTAGAAATGCTCTTTGTCATACTTCCTTTAGCTTGTTTGAAACAAGCTATAGTCTTTTAAGAGCAGAACAATGAACTGAACAGAGAAATCGAAACTAGTTCGGCCTAGGATTGCCTATGCTATCTGGTAGTTACCATGTTAGTGTCTAAATCCAGAATTAAAGCCTTTATTTTTAGCTATTCTGTTCATAAACGCCCCGCACGCGCGCCCGCGGACACACACACACATACCGTTTTGAAAATTAAATTACATTAGATATAAATATGGTGAACTAATTGGGCAAACTATTGAGAAATGGATAAGAATGATAAGTGGAAGGTAGACGATGAGGCAATTGTGGAAGAGCAATAGGCTAGATAAGAATAAATAAGAATATAATAAGGGGTTAAAAATCATAATGGTGACCATTAATAACCTGGGATTGCGTGTATTGATACCAATAAGTGTAGGCAAGCATCTTTAGAGAAGAGTTGCTAAATACATAAGTAAGATTAGTATAGTTTAGTCATATTTTGCAATAGATTGTATACCACAGCAAGTAAATGTATCTAATGAAGCAATGAGGAAATTATCTATCTATCTACTCTAATTTAATCTATCTAATAGATCCATCTTATCTATCTAATCTATTATTTCTATCTATTCTATGTATCTAATCTATCTATATATCTAAACTATCTAATCTATATATTCTATATATTTTATTCTAAATATCTATTCCATGCTATCTATTCTATTATCTATCCATCCGTTCCATTCATCCATCCATCTCGCCTCGCCTGGTCTGCCTCTCTGGTTGTCTCTGTCTCCCTCTGTCTCTCTCTCTCTCTGTCTGTCTCTGTCTCTCTTTCTCTCTGTCTGTCTCTGTCTCTCTCTCTCTTTCTCTCTGTCTGTGTGCTTGCCTGTTTATTTGTCTATCTGTGTCTATCTACATAAAAGGGGACGGCGTGTAGGAAGAAGGAAGAAAGCCATGTAGGTATGCACTACATTTTGGCTTCATCTGCCAATAGTATCTTATGAACTGAATTTTAGTTCTAGCTTAACAAATCCTATCCGTAATACAGAATTCTTACTGTTGAGATGCGGCACACATCGTAATATAAAGTGCCTTTATTTGCCTTACGCTTGTGATATGTTCCTAAACAACTATTAAGGAAGGTCAACTATCCAAACTTCAGACGTTACTCTAACACATTTTCCGTTTCTGCATTGATCACAAAGAGATCATTGGAGAACCTTCTGCTAGATAATTTAAAGCGATAAATTCCAGCTGCGTCTCAACTTTGCAACAAAGTTGTAAGCATAACCGATCTGAGAAAGGCATCGTAGTTGAACTTTTTAGCCGCGCTCTGACCTAGTTTCTCGTCGATGCAAAGTGCAACCGCTGTTATCTATTGGAACTCCAAACATAAAGTATAACGCAGGAAAGGGTTGTGTCGAGAATGGCTGGCCACGCTCGCAGCAGTGTTGTCATCTTGCCTATCGCCATTGCCTGGTTTGGCACTTATTTTCCATTCTCAACTATTGAATTAGTGTACTATTTCGGAATTCACATATGAGCATTCTCTAACTGAATTCTTTAGGAGTCATATTTTATGCTTTAGTATATCTTCAGTAGCCATGCTGATCAATTAATTATTAAATAAATAAAAAAGTGCATGACAAGTACAACTCTTTAACCCGGACATAGCATATCATGAAAATTACGATTCTGCGGAAACTTTAATTGCAAATTGTGCGAAACCTGTTGGTTCTACAAAAACATTTTAGAAGAAATTTCGATTTAATTTCTTTTGAACTGTCCATAGACGTAAGTGTGCTTTTATAATAAAACACATCACATAATGATTAATGTTATACAGAGAAATTTTAAGGCGTATCTTAAGCTTAAGGGGGTGGGGAAACTTATTGTGTTTCATTCAGTATAACGTGTGGAATGATCAGATGTGTGTATGTAGAACTGGGCCTGCTTTACTTACCTAAAAATTGTTATGACATATGTTACACAGATTGTCCGATTATTAGCTAGTTTCGACTGCCGCGCCGGCGTTGGGCAAATCTCTGGTGTGGGAACTCAGATGCGCTACTAGTAGAGGCATGATGAAACTAAAGGCTATGTTATCTTCCGGCAAATCAAATTTGATGTAGCTATCTTCGTATTTCTTAATGTAATACTTTTGTCAGAGACTTTTGAGACACTGGAAAAGGGAAAGTAGAAAACATGTTGCTTGCGCCCCAGTTCTGTTACCTTTGGGATAGCCGTCGATGCTTCCTTATCCCCCCCTTTCATTGCATCAGAATGCTCTGACCAAAGTATAGACCTTTTCTCCAACTGCTGAGATCGATGGCTCTGTTTCCTGTTTAAACAGTTTAGGAGACGAACTTGTGAAATTTGGAAATTCGTGTTTCTTAAACAATATGTTTGATGTTTATCAGATATTTAAGATTCGCTCTTTAGCAATCTGCAGATCAGCTCCTTCAGTAGTTCCTGCAAAAAAGTCTTATTTTTTTAATTTAAGGAAATTTGCGTTGCAGTTTTAATATTCCACAAATTGCAACTAGATTTATATTTTGTTTCCAAACAGATGCCTTACAAACTTATCACATAATTTGCAATGAAACATGAATCACTTTAGAAAACAAATGCAATATACATACGTTTTGCTACTTACGTCTTTTAATTAATAACAATATTTTCTAAAGGCATGCAGTTGGTCATTTTACTTTCCTGAAAATTTCCAGCGATAAATTTTATTTATTATCATCTTTAGTCTCCTTAGTGAAATCTCCAAAGTCTTCCAAAAAGATTTATTTCATTGATAATCGGAACCTATTGAAGAAATTGATGAAGAAAACTACGAAGGCTTTCTAGAAAGTAACCTCCATTTTGGAATAAATATGAAACCGGTATACATACAAAAATTTTATTATTTACATCTGAAAACGACAACTTTTCTCTATTTTTCTACATAGTCTCCAAATATATTCAAGTACTTTTCATACCTTTTCACAGTCTTTAAAATATCCTCTGCATAAACTTCTGCCGCTTGTGAATTAAGCCAACCTGTCACGGCGTTTTGAAGCTCTTCGTCATTGCCAAAGCGCTGAGCTGCAAGCCACTTTGTCATGTACGGGAACAGATGGAAGCCTCTAGATGCCAAGTCCGGGCTGTGCGGGGGATGGTCAAAACCGTCCCATTTGAACTTGGCCAAAAGTTCATTGGTGTTGTGTGCTCTGTGAGGGCGAGCGTTATCATACAAAAACACACCAGATGTCAGAAGACGATGACGCTTGTTTTGGATTGCCTTTGCACACTTCACAGGTACTTGACAATTGGAGAGATTTGTTATTTCGGCACTCATATTGTTAGGTTATAACTAGCAAATACGCGACAGTACGATGCTCCACCTTGCACAGCTAGAAGCGAACTGAGCCACTGCACACGCTTATATCGAAATGGCAGCGCTACCCCCACTACTTCCCGTGCTATGCATGAACGGAGGTTACTTTCTGGACAGCCCTCGTAGTTTTAATGGTACAGTTGTGATTTTGGACTTCAAAATGATACCCCCATGTTGCCTACCACTTTAATGGTTTTAGTGTCCGCAGCATTATATACAGTGCGATTTAAATAACCTGAGACTCCTGACATTTCACTCTAAGCGGAGAAGTGAGAGAGCAGCGTTGCCACGTTGTATTACAGCATGTGTCAGCTATTAGCAGCGCGCCAAACAGCAAATAGCTCGCTGGGACATAATACTAGTGAGCAGTAGTAAACCACGCCAACATGGCAGTTTGTTGTCCCTCAAACTTCAGCTTGTGTGAAAAGGGAAAGGAGGGTGGTGGTACCTTACTGACTAGAACAACAGCGGAGGGGACGTTGCCATGGAAACTACCCCTCCAAGAAGTGTCAGAAGTCTCACGTTATTTAAATTCTACGGTAGCCATCCCTCTTAAAAGCACTAAAATGCATTACGGCACAAAACTGCATTTTTGAGAACTGTTTACAACCTTCACAATGTGGCCTCTTAATCTTCTTGCTTAGTTAGCGGTTCTTGTCCAGGAAGTGCTCTGATACTGTTGATTTGCGAATGAGCAGTGTTCCTAAAATGTTTTGAAATGCGGGTTTCAAGATTTCTTTTTGTCTTTCAGATGTGAAGTTGTCTTATCCCTACACTGGATCCAATACAGCCTAGCAATCCCAAGCAAGCACTTGAATAGCCGATCAATAAACCTAATAAATAAGTAGATGTAATTTTACTTCGCTGCCACCATCCACTATGATCGATCTTTTACATACTTATTTTACAAATACTTATTTTTCTGTCTAGTTTGTGCTAATCGAAATAAACGTTCACAAAAATAGTTACATTGTGCATTTCGTTGTAGTTACAAGGAGGATGCATGAACCTTAAGCAATAGTCAAATCTTTGAAAAAGTGGATTGCTATATGCTCACTTTGAAGTAATACTCTTTGCAAGACATTACGAGAAAAACAGCAGCAACTTTAGCATTAAAAAATGCCTTAGAAAACTCAACTGCATAATAAGATATATCTCGGAAATGGTCAATGCCACAAAATATTATTTGACAAGGTTGTGTGTTTTAACGAGATATGCAGTTTTCATATTGTAAGTTTTCCTATTTGTCTTAAGGTTTGCCATTTGTGTACAGTTATATAAAATTTAATCAGAATGAAGCGACTTCACAGAAAATTCCACAGAATTCAAGCTATACATTTTATTAGTCACACATACACCACAGACATGAGGTATTTTAATCAAACTCGGAGAAAATAAAAAGTAAGGAAATATTTGCCATATAAAGTTTAGTTAGGCGTGGGGAGATTTTCTCAGAAATATTTAAACATCTGAAAGATGTTATGCTGAAATCCAAATTTGGCATTTATTCAACTTTTCATTTTTGAATTATTTTGTTCACACACACACACACACACACACACACACACACACACACACACACACACACATTACATACACTTACTCGCGGACCTTTTTCTCAAGTTATTATTATTATTAATATTATTATTCCAAGGTGCCCAAAAATGCGTTTCACTGTCGAATATTTGGGTGGAATACCTAATCTTCTCTGCCCACTGTAGATAAGGTGGTGGGGGAAATAGAAATAAAAGCCAACGTTAAAACCTGTAGTTAAACTAGTAATAACAGCATAAATTATTCTAGTTAAGGTCCTGATATGACCATGTGAGTTACAGGAGACCTACACAAATGAAACAACAACAACAACATAGAAGTGGTGTTTCTTTTTCCCCTAGTTGCTCTTTGTACGAGGATAGGTCAACAAGTATCCGCACATTATTTTTAATTTTTTGTAGGTTTGCTGTATCGGTTTGTGCGCGCGCACGTCAACATGTTGTTCCTTTGTCTCTGCTTGTGGAATGTTTGACCGTTATCACTCCAGTGAGTGTTGCATTGTTGTATAATGAGCATGGCTGCACCCCTCACCGTTTGCAGCAAAGAAGAACAGCATGTGGTTATCCGGGTTTCTTTCTTTCTTTTTTTTTCTGAAGGTGTACCAGGAGCCAAAATTCATCGAAGACCTTTCGCATAATATGGGGGCAATGTTTATCCCGGCGAAACGTGTACGAATGGATTGAAATGTCCAAAAGTGTTCTGACAACTGTGAAGGATGAGGAAAAAGCAAGATCCACTGGTGACGCCAAAAATGAGCAAGTCCGTATCCTGATTCAGAAAACGGAAGATTGACTGTCGATGAAGTGGCAAACTATATATTTTTGGTCCACTTAAAAATGCCTAAAGGAGCCGTAGGTACACCACAGACCAAAAAGTGAAGGAAGCAGTGCAAGCTTTTCTCAACCGAAAACTTTTTTTCTGAGGGCATCAGAAAGCTTGTGCAACGATGGACAATGTGTATTGAAAAGCAAGGGGACTGCGTTAAAAATAAGCTAATTGTAAGTTTCTATTGTTATAATAAATTTAGAAAACGATACTTATTGACTTACACTCGTGAATAATTTTTCTAAAATCCCTACATTGGAATTGAGAAAACTTGTGAAGTTCAGGCTTGTATTATAGCGGTAGAGGTATAGAAGTAGGTTATACAACGGAGGGAGACAACGTCGCCCTCTATGGTGTAGTGGTTACCATGCTAGCTTCTAGTTCCAGAGGTCGCGGTTTCAAACCCGGCGGAAGGCGATGGATTTTTTCGGTCGTAAAAATCCTTAGCATGGCTTCCTTCAGAAGGGAAGTAAAGCTGGTGGTCTATGTCGTAGATTTACGGCACGTAAAAGAACCTCAAGCTTGATAAAGGTGCCCTTGAGCAAAATTTCTGGTCTTTCACGCCCAACTACGAACCGCCTGCGCGGTGTTTTCCCTGTCCTAGGCGCTCGCTGTCGTCTGCCTTTATCATAGAAAGGCGCGGATGAAACGATATAACATTTTTAAAACTACTTTTAAAGGCTTTACTTCCCGACTTTATGAAAGGAGATGCTGAAACTGGCCACCGTCGTTGTCGATACATTTTTGGCACCTCTTTAAGAAATTATCCATCGCTCGCCGTAGTTCTCGTGGAGAAATGCAGGCAATTTCTTGGCGGATATTTTGTTTTAATTCTTCCAGGGTGTGTGGGTTTGTCTTGTATACTTTGTTTTAAGTTACCCCAGAGATATAAATCGCACGGGGTTAGGTCGGGGGACCGAGGGGGCAACAAATCTGTACTAATGATTCTATCCTCAAACACACTTTCAATTTTTCTCATCGAAATATTGGCCGTAAAAGCTGTTGCAGAGTCTTGTTGAAAAAAGGCAAAATCACGCTCCTGGCTGCTAATTCTCTAAAACAAAAGGGGGGGGGCAAATTGTATTCACATATGTATGGCCTTCAACTGTTGACTCGAAAAAAATTGGCGAATGATGGATAGTTTCCTAAAGAGGTGCCAAAAATGTATGGACGGTGTCCAGTTTCAGCATCTCCTTTCATAATGTTGGTAAGCAAAGCATTTAAAAGTAGTTTTTAAAATGTTGTATGGTTTCAACCGTGCCTTTCTATGATAGCGGCAGACGGCAACGAGCGCCGAGGACGCGGACCGGAAAAACACCGCGCAGGCGGTTCGTAGTTTTTTGGCTCTCCCTGTAGAATGGGAGGCTAAGGACCACAAGAGTTAAAGAGCGTCCATAAAAAAAACTCCATTTATTTATTTATTTCATTTCGCGCCGGAGGGAGATAGGCCACAGGGACGCCCGGAAGTGCCTTAAATTTCTAGGCTCGATGAGCCGTCCTACTGCTGGAACTGCCTAGAGAGGGCAATGAACAACCGTCGACCAAGCAGCCCTCTCGTGTCCACGCATCCGGTACCGCCATAAGGCACGGAACCCCGAAGCATACCTAAAAATGAGAAGGAAACGAAATGAGAGAGAAATGAAGGAAAATAAATCGTGTTCGTTTAGAAACCACCCCAGTATTAACCTACCAACCAGGGAAAACCACGAAAATCAGATCAGGCGGTCCGGGACCTCCCGAAAGCGAGCTTCACACATTGCCGCGGAGCCATCTCATACGGTTATTAGTGCTGTAGCCGGAATGTTGTGTTTAAATCTAAATGCTTCAATCGATTTCTGAGATCCGGAAACATACAACATAACCTCCCCAAGAAAGTATTAGTCTGCACTTTAAAAATTCTAGCAGCCAAACTAATGAAGGCAAAAATCTAATTCTTTATGGACATAAAGATCAAATGGTAATACAGTTTACGTGTTTGGTAGTTTTTCAGATCGCTGATTTTATCGTTTTATAAATATTTCAAAAATATACCAAAATTACAACTTTTTTGTACATGGTGTTTTCGAAACTATCTTTCATGCTTTTGGTAGATCATTTTTTTTGCACACATTCACACACTTTCATCGTCATGTGGCTTAAACTGGTGGTGAAATAAATTCGTGAAGTCTTAAAAAGTGAGCCGAAAATGAGGAATTAAGGCAAAAACGTTGAAAATTCTCAACATTGACATTTTATTCCTCCGTCAAATACAATTCTACTTTCACCGCAAAATCAAGTAATAACCAAAATTATTTTTCAAAAATTTATAAAATTGATAAAATGAACGGTCTGAAAAAACGTCAAAACACGTAAATTGGACTACCATTTGATCTTTATGTCCAAAAAAATTAGATTTTTCACTTCATTAATTTGGCTACTAGAACTTTTAAAAGTGCAGACGAGTACTTTTTTGAGGGGGTGTATATAACTCAAAATATGAAATAAACGCCCCTAATTTGTGCATGGAATAGTTTCATACCTTCCATGATGTGTTCTTCTAAAAATATTTATGTGTACAGAGACAAAGAATGAATTGCTAGCTTTGTAGTATATTATGCGTTGAAAGTCGGCTAATTGCCGTATTTCACAAAGTGCACATTTGTTTCTGTTGTGCTGCCTCCGCCCGCAAAAGGCGTAATTGTGGATGTGTGTTTATTGCTGCAAGTGCCTTGCTTATACCTTTCTTTCTCCAAAGGCTTCTTCACAGTTTTTGTATAATAGCTTCTTCTGTTTCCGGCTCGCTTTGTTCTAATTTTCAACACAATGTCTTTATTTCCACTCCTTTAGCGAGTGATAAACGCTTTGTTTGCAGAGGGTTTAAGAAGAGCAAGTTTACTTATTTATAGTAGCTTTGCACCGATATAAGTCATTTCAGGGGACGGGGGTTCGATTAAGAAATGCCGTAAGCGCCGTGATATACTACGGAAAATGTTCTCCAAGCTTTTAAGGTTGTAACTCCATTTAAAACACTTTCCCATTATCCACGAGTGTAAGCGTAAATGTTTTATGAGTGCTACAAGGCATAAAAGTTGCAAAGGGGGTGTGTTAGAGGCTGTAGCAGTGGTTCTGCATCGACGATGTTATGGCATTCCATTTTAAAAGGCGTAGCGAACATAAAGGTAAATAAGAACATGCAATTACCCTATAATAGTGCTACTTCAGCGGCATAATAGTCCTGTGTATCTGTTTTTAAATCACATTACAGTCTACACATCCATAGAAAAAAAACAGAAAAGAAACAAAAGCGCTTTCATAAAACCAAATGGAGTTGAAACGTCGTATTACTTCACTTCACTTCTATTATTGCGCCTGTTATGGTTACACTCTTTTTCTAATTTACAAGCAGAAGTGCAACGCGAAAGTGCGCCTTTTTCACTGTTATAACTGAAGATCTGCAGGAAATAGGGTACAGAGCTTTTAAGTGAGTGAAATACAAAAAGCCTCATCACATAACTTCCTCTACCCACCATAATTGACGTTCATAGCTATACTACATCTGATTCATTTAAAAAAACAAAGAAAGAAAAAGAAATAAAAAATAGAACTTCTTTTTCTGTCTAACACCTGTTAAATGCGTTAAATATTAACCGAAATACTGGGTCTTTGGTATGAAATCGGATCACTCGCACAGTGTTGCGCGTTAGAGACAATGCCGGCTGACTTCCCCAATTCCCACACCCCGCACTCACGACAAGTTTTCTGTCCTTTAGTTACCACGTAGCCATTAGCGTAGTAGTCCACTTTCATTTGTGAACATGAGAAAGCAGTTATGTTTAAAACAACGTACGAGTATATTTCTATGCAAATGTTATTTTAAGTACGAATCGGCTCGTGAAGAATTCGCGCTGAAGTTGCCTGCGCAATTGCCTCCTTCCAGAATTTCAATTCACAATCTTGTGAATAAATTTGAAAACTGGTACAATGCAAAACAAGAAACACGTGCAAGACGTACAGTGTTAATAGAAGAAATATTAGACAAAAAGGCAAAAATCTTGAACTTTTAGTCACGAAAATCACTATGGAAGTTAACATAACAAGTTAGGGTTTCAGTGAATTCTGCACATACAACATTTGCTATGAAAGAAGAGTTAATTTTGTTATAATTTTGTAGTAATTATTGTTCCTTCACACAAGCTGTATGTAGGGCAAGGCTGGAAAACTAGAATCAGGCTGGAAAATTCAATGCCATAGCTGGGATTTGAACCACGCATCTTCCGGTTTCCGTCCGAGTGCTCTAATCAATTGAGCTACCGTGACAACTTGCCGGTACGACATTAAATTCCCCAACTGACCCATTTTTCTCGGTAAACTACAAGGAGATTTCAAATTCATTTTGAGATGACATACCCAAAACCCCGGGTTCATAGTTTAGCGAACTATTAGGCCCATCAATGGTAATTAATAGCTCTTTCACAAAAGCCGTGAGCAAGACAAGTGGGAAAGATAGAATTAGACTGAAAAAGTACTGACTTAAAGTACTCACGACATTGTAAGTCGTCACTGGGGTATCGATCTCAAAATTAATTTCAGACTTCCTTGTGTTTACCGGAAAAATGAGTCAGTTGGGGGAATTTAATGTTCGTACCGGCTTGTTGTCATGCTAGCTCAGTTGTTTAAACTTAAAGCAACCGGAAGGAAACCGGAAGATATGTGGTTTAAATTTTTCAGTCTGATTCCACCTTTCCAACATCGACCGAAATACTTTCAATACATATTTCGTTGTAGTTGCACATGAGCATACAGGAGTATAGAACTAGAGCCAAGCGTTCAAAAAGAGGTCTGCATAATGGCCTTGATATTGCATCCCCTAATGAGCTCAAAAGATATGATTTACAGTATAAAAACTCAAGCTAACATCAGAGGATATCTCTGAAATTGTTAATGCCTCAAGTTTTGCTCGGAATAAATTGTATATTTTAACGAGATCTTGTCTTCTCCTTTTCCTAATTGTGCAAAATTATACAAAATTCGTTCAAATTCAAGGGAAGTACGCAGAAAATTCTTGAAGAACTTGAAACAATTTCATAAAAATAATGGAGTTTTTTCCACAGAAAGGGTATTTTACGGTGGGAAATTTTGGTGTTAATTCGACTTTCCGTTTTTGAGTGTTAACTGTTACAGACATATGCACGGACCTCTTTCTGCTTTTTGTATGTAGGTTCAGAGGACCTCAAACGTCCATTTGCGGTGAAATTTATTATTGCATTTTTGGATAGAATAAAATAAATTGTTCCTCTACTCGTAGATAAGTGGTAGAGAAAATAAAAAACATCCCACATCCCAGTTTGTTTAAATAATGCTGCAAATGCAAACTCAAAGATAGGCACTCGTCTTCGTCTACCTTTTAAGAAGACCCCATGACATGTTCCGACTTGAGAGAACTATATCTGCCAAGAGATCTACCATTATTCCTTTATTCTTGTCTACCTTTTCCTAAATGTTAAGAAATTTATAACCTGCTGTGCTTTGTGCTCCAGCTAGGCCTATTTTGTCTTTCAGCGTTTTATCTTAAGAGGAATAGACCGAGCGTGATTTTGCAACCAAAGACTTTTGTTGTATATTTATAACGGGACTTGCTTAATTGATTTGTCTATCATACCAAATTTGGGCATTATAACTCTTATTTTATGAAAACTTCTAAAGCTTTCTAATATAATCTTAAAATTACTTAAAATGCTTTTTTGATTGGAGTTGTTTATTCTTCTGAAGTGGTATTTCATGCGCAGGTGATGCAAATACAATTAAAAATTTTGATATATCTAAATCTACAAATCTCTTAACTCTTAAAGAGTTTAATTTCGCCAAAGCACTTGCCTTACTTGTTAAGCTAACATCGAGAACATCACGTAATATGTATGTTGTTCGATCCCCCTAATGAGAAGTAGACATACATAACATTCCAAAAGTGTGTATCCTGAAATCTTGAAAAATTCAAAACAAATTACACGAACTATCTTGTAAATGGCTAGAGCCACAAAATTGTATTTAGTCAAAGTATGAATTCTACACGGTGGCCGACCTTCCTGACCCATGGGATTTTTCGGGGTTTTCCCGGGTCGCCAGGCGAATGATGGGAAGGATTCTCACATCCCCCGAATTTCCTATGCCTTAATTTCATCTCCATTCTCACTTCACTTCATCTTTCGTCTGTTGGTCTCTTTCAGGGTTGGAAGTGTCTGCGATGGTGTTTCGGTGAAGCGTGGCTGGGGAAAAGGATGCTCTTTGCGACTGTCTCCGTTCCTCGGCTTTCGGCTGGCTGCCGCGGGTATCCGAACACCCTTGAGGGGCGTTGGACCCTCTGTGCGGGGTGGGGTCTGCCTGTCCGTCTGCCGAGGAGTCTCTATTTGGAAACTTAGAGACCGTGCCATTCCTGTGCCGTCAATCCTGGTTCCGGCCGCCCGGTGTCTCCTCTCGCCTCATCCTTCCTCCCGGGGACGCCCCCTTGTGAGGCGTAGGTACTATATCCCCTATGTGGATCAGTGGCAAGTCCCCTCCGTAGCCAATCCAATCCAGTATGTATGTTTGCCACATCCATTGTACAATATATACGAGTATGCTTTGATCTTTAAAAATGTTTCCTTACTTAGTTTGTGACTGCTGGTATTTTATAGAACAGAGGCACGACAAGAACATAGGAATCCCTATTAAATGCCCTGATGTTTAAAGGCATCACTGTGTAAATGATAGTGCCGGTGTTATAAGCATGGACTTGACTATAGTCGTGCTTACTTTAGTGCGGTTTTATAAGGGAATAGTATTTAACAAAGCGATGCCAAGAGTTGAAGAGCTATTAACACATTCTGAAAGTTTATAAAGGATATCATAAAACGTTTACAAGTAATAAAAATGTGCCTTAAAGAAAACGAAGTAAAAGGAAAACAATGTTAATGAAACTTAGGATAGGCATTTATTTTAGCCCTTCTGAATTCCTCCTTCTGCCCTTCAGTGATATTTTCAGCAATTTTCTGGTTCTTATCCTTTGCTTTTGTCATTTCTGCTTCTTCTTGTCACTCTGAATGCACTATAGAGGGCATTTTGAGGTTGAGGAAAAGAGGATGTACTTAACATTTAACTGCCACAGCTAGGATATTAAAAATGGCAACTTTGGTTTAAAAATGTTCATAGGATAAATTTCATGAGACTTTGAAAATACAAAACTGTGCATTTTTAGTTATTTAAGTGAACTAGATCTTAAATGTGGGCATAACGTAAAATTTAAGGTGCAGTGGTGTTATGGGGGATGTTAATTATTAATAATACTTAAAATCGAAAACTTTTGGAAGGTTCTCCGTATAGCTTCTACCCTTAATTTTATTTTGATATTGTGCAGCTTTTTAATTTTCGGATAAATGCTGCTTAAATGTTTTATATAGATAATTTCAACTAGTTACGTGCAATGTGTCATCTAAACGTTTTAGGAGACTCCCCGTATAAACTGTCTTTAATTTTTTTTATCAATTTCAACCAAATTTTAAATATGAAGATCACTGGTTTCCAATATGAAGATCAGTGTGGGATTGATAGCTCTCTAAGGGAGCCTGAGAGATTTTCGGCATAGACAACATATCAAAAGAAAGAAAGTCTTGTAATCTGATGCATGTGACAATGATCTAATTGAGAAGATACTACGAACAAGGATAGTCCAGAAAGTGACGACCGTTTGGGTATTCCCGCTGCACAGATCGCGTCTAAGTCGAATAGTTTCCTCGACATCTTTTTCCAGTGTTGTGTGAGTAGATACCAGTCGAAACAAATTGTTATTCTGCATTCTGTGACTGTTCAAGGTGAACTATGTGAAATAAAGTCCCGCCGACTGTGAGGTGAGAGGTATTCCATTTTCGAATGCTCGGAAGTTGAAACCTACAGAAATGTGCCGTCAACTAAAGCAAGTGCATGGTGAAACAGTAATGCATGAAAGAAATATGAGAAAATGGCAAAAAGTGTTCAGCAAAAGACGAACAAGTATGCATGACGAAACTCGACTCAGACACCTGTCACTCATCATGAATGATTTAAGCATCAAGTGAACAACAAAATATGCAACAGACGCGTAACCCAAGACGAATTACAGATTTCTTTCCCAAACTTTGTCGTTCTTTGCAGGACTTCGACTACAACGCAGGAATTCTAAAGTTCGTGGACAGACATGATAAATACTAATAACGGAGGTTAATACGTGGATAAATAAAGTAAGCTTCAGTTTTGTAAGTGGCATGCCTATTTACTTTCTCTACTACGTATAATAAGTAGGAGAAATATTGCATTCCACCCAAAAATTCGATGTCGAAATTTTACCGGTAATATACGTTTACAGACCCTTTTTAGAAGCAGGTCCACGTGTGTGCCTGTGAAAAGAATAACTCAAAAATAAAAAGTTGGATAAGTACCAAACTTAGGATTTAAGTTCAGTATCTTCCAAGGATGCAACACGAAGATTTCTAAGAAAATCTCCCCCGCCCCAACTACCCTTTATATGGAACATTTTTCGAACATTTTGATTTTCTAAAAAATGGCTCTAACGATTTTGATTAAAATAACATATATTAATGATGTTTGTATGACAAATAAAATTTATATCTTGAATTTTCTGGGAATAGCGTTTGAAGTCCTCGTCATTCGGAAGGAATTTTGTATAATCTCGTATAACTGGTGAACGTTAAGCGATAGACCTACTATACAAAAAATGAAGATCTCTTTAAAATACACAATTTTTTTCAAATAGGTATTTTGTGGTATAAGCCATTTCCGTTATTAATCGTTAGAATTGTTTATTTCTTGATCATTCTTTTAAGTCCTTTCAACATTCAGTTGTTTCTCGCAATTGCATGGAAACAGTATGGAATTTAAGGCTAGCATACAGCTTCCGGTTCTTTAACATCTAATTATTGCTGTTCTCTTTGTATCTATAACGAAATGTGTAAGCAAAGGCTTATTTGGATTAAAACGCAGTAGATATGAAAACAAACTTTAGTAAGAATAATTTGTATCTCACTAATAAGCGATAGAGGGTAGAGAAATTCATGTGAATGTATCGCTTTAGATTTTTTAATACAATATTTTATTTGAATGTATTAAGCAAAACGGGCGTTACTTCCTGGATTAACCTCGTACCAATAATAAAGTAAATCAGTATATTTCGTTGACAATAACGATCATACAGGTTTTCGGACAGTGTCAGTTTATAAATCCCTTTAAATTTGGACAATATTAATTGTAATTATAGTTATTCATGAAATGTATAGGTGGCTGTTCAACATACTCATGTCCTGAAACTTTTTCTTGTTTAGTTTTTATACCTGCTGGTATTTATAGAACAGAGACATCCAATAACATAGAGTCCCTATTAATTGTCATAATGTTGTAGACCATATGGAAATGATACTACTGTTATAACCAATGGCTTCACTATAGTCTTGCTTGGCTTAGTGATTTTTATAATAAAAAACTATTTTGACTTTCTCTACTAAGTATAGTAAGCAGGGGAAGTATTGCATTCCACCCAAAAATTCGATATCGAGACCACCGGAAATACATGTTTTGAGATGTCCTGAATCCAAATAAAGCACTTTTGGAAACATGTCCGTTTGTGTGTGTGTGAGTGTCTGTCTGTGTGTCTGTTTGTGTGTCTGTCTGTGATAGCATAACTCAAAAACGAAAAGTCGGATAAATACCAAACTTGGTATCTGAGTTTAGTATCTTCCAAGAATGCGACACAAAGACTTTTAAGAAAATCCCCCCATCCCAGACTATCCTTTACATGGAACATTTTTCGAAAATTTTGATTTTCTCAATAATGGGTTTAACGATTTTGATTAAAATATAATATGTTTAAGATGTTTTCATGGCAAATGAAATATGTATCTTGAATTTTTTAGGAATGTCCCAAAACTCCTCTTCATTCTGAATGACTTTCGCATAACTGGTAAACCTTAAGAGGTAAACAAAATGTTACTGCACAAAATATGCAGATCTCGTTAAAACATGCAGTTTATGTCATATATCTACTTTTTTTTATTTTAGGGAACCAAATGTTCCTTATACTTTTATCAAATGGGAATTCGTTATTCCTTTTTTATGTCCTGGACATGCAAAGAGAATGGAATGCTCCACATAGCAACCAGGTCATAAAAGATTTGACTATCGCTTAGCCTACCATATTCCCTTTGCACTTACAAGAAAATTAGTAATAATATAGTTTCTGCAAATGTTTATCTCGTTACAAATAATTTGTACAAGGGTAGAGAAAGTTGTATGAATGCAATACATGAGTTTCTTTTAAGAAAGTTCTACCAAGAATGAGATTTGTTTATGAAAAGTTTCTGTACGGATCTAAAGCAGCTGCTTAAAGTATGCAGTTCGTTGATGAATCTATGGCTGTTTGTGAACGCTGAAGTTTAAAATTTTGTTTCATTTATTAAAATTCGCTGTTGTACCACTCAAGTTTTGAAACCTTGTAAGTTGCTTAGGTTTTTCTCATTTTTAAGCATATCTGAAAGAAAGAAAGAAAGAAAGAAAGAAAGAAAGAAGGAGAAAAAAAGCATTTGTACGTGTATCTGAGGAGGCATGGAAAATGCACAGCTTACAAAGGGGCGCGTTTAAGATCTCCTGGCATAGATGAATGTTCCTGAAGTCCTACTCCGTATGTGAGGCAGACTACCTAAAAAATCTTACATTTTCTGGAGGTTTTCCACGTAAGCTATCCTTAAGTTTGTTCGGAGTTAAAGCAAATTCTTAACGTATCGTGAAAAGCATTCTTCAAACTCCTACACATACTAACTCCATACATGCAGCGTCGCGCCTGGATTTAATATTCCAGTATAGAATCAAGGTGTATAAATCGTAGATCAACAAGCCCTTGATAGTTCCATATAAAATTCTCCCTACGCACATTAAGAGAAAATTTGTTCTCATTCCCAATACCGCCATCCCACGTTCACATTCGGAGTTAATACATCCTTGAAGGAAGTCGGACCATTATAACAGAGCAGCCGAACATAAAATACAAGGATGCGGTCGCCAACGGTGGATGAAAAATGACCCCTGCCATGCTTTATGTTAATCGCCGCAACACGTCCAAGAGCCATTACTCACTTGGCCTCATTTCCATAAACGAGTATCTACTAGATCATTGAGTCTTCAGCATTCACTCGCCTCCTCTTTAAATAACTGGGTTAACTTTTAAACTCTTTGTTGAGATCTTCCACATGTGCCCATTTTGGCACCAGAAGCTATAGTATTCATGTTTTAGCTCCTATTTTGGAAATAAGGTTATTAAGCATGCTCCGAGTCGTTTATCTATCCTTGATAAATCTTACTTGCATATTACAATAGTGGATGTTGCTTTATTTGGTGCAGTATCGCTCAACACCACAAATACACGAAGTTTCAGTACTTAAAGTAACTAAACATCAATTAAATATATATCTTAGCTTTCACGGCCATTGTCTACAACTTTGTGTTCTAAATTTCCGAAATTTACAAACACCCCAATAACTTTAATAAAGACGAAGGATTTAAACTTAACTAAACCTGGATTCTAATACTTTCTCAACTCCTTAACCTCCATGCAGCAAACAATGACATAATCCTTTGACTTCGCTCACCGGGACAAGGGTATATATACCGGCTCTATTTTAGCATGTTATCAGTTCAGGGAGAGAAGTGACGATGACGAGATCTCTGAAGATTTACCTTACAGACAAGGACGAAACGTCAGGCCAAATTATTTTAACCTGCAGACCACGACAAAAAGCCCGAAATGTTAGAATACAAAACTATAAACGTCGATTTTTACACGCGCCTTAATGGCCAGTCATCACTGGTTTCAGCATCGAGTAATACAGTGTTTTTCCTTCACTGGCATTGGTTTCCACAAGCGCAGAATAGCTGCAATTGCAGTATTTTTACAACGTTATGAGCTTTGGTTTTTCTGGTAAAATGCGTCAGCGACACTGGCACCTCCAATTTCATATGGAGAATCATACGTGTCAGAGAGAAAAACAACAGTTAGCTGTAATAGTAGCAGCGAGTTATTAGTGTGCTAAATGAAAAATCTCTGAAGATTTCCCTCACAAACAGGGACGAAACGTCAGGCCAAATTATTCTAACCTGCAGTCCACGACAAAACAGCCCGGAAATTTTAGAATACACAACTATAAACATCGATTGTTGCGCAGTTGCATTAACCTTAATGGCCACACATCCCTAGTTTCATCATCTAATAATACTGTGTTTTCCTTCACATTGAGCCCGGTCGACGCATCTCGAACTCCCGCGAAACAGTAATAATCCCCGCAACCGCCTCACGTTCTCATAGTTACAATTACAATATTACAGTGATAATAAGAGATGTTTGGAAATGTTCTCCTTCTCATTCCACACATTTTTGGTACTTTCTCAGGAAATTTTCATTCACACTCGGGAGTTCAGTGTCCGAAATTGAGTGAATTTCTCGCATTAGCATCACGCATACTCACATTCACGCTCACCTTTTTCAAAAAAAAAAGTCTTTTTTAAATTTAGGGACCTTCAAAAAACACATTTCCATTGAAATCTCGACATCGAATTTTTGAGTTGAATTCAATACTTCCTCTACCTATAGGTACATGGTAGAGAAAGTAAAAACGCGCGCGTATGTGTGTAAGCCCGTGCTTGCGTGCAACGAGGGATACAATTTTGCTGAATAAAACAAAAGATTTCTTCTTTTAATATATTTTAAAAGTTCTTAATATTTTGTTGTTTCTTCCTAAAGTTTACTGAAGATTAGCATACATGTTTAATCAATTATTCTATTTTAATTTTGTAGTTTGCCCAAGAAAGGAATACAATTTTAATAGACACCTTCAATTTTAATAGACAGAAAGATAACAGACAATTGAATAGCAGAAATATAACTTTTAGTCTAATGAAACAAATTGGTAATATTACATTATTTGGATACCGAGCGAGATGACTACGCGGTAACGTATGAGGCTCCTATTCTATTCCCGTCGACGCCCTTGAAATGTTCGTGGTTTTCCCTGGTCAGTAGGCGACTGCTGGGGTGGTTTCTCATCCACCACGATTTCCTTTCCATCATGTCCATTTCATTCCGTTTCCTTCTCATCTTTAAGGTGTGCTCCTAGGTTTCGGGACTTATGGCGATGCCAGATAGATGACACGGATGCTTGCTCAAAGGAAAGAGCACTCGCTGTGGACGCTAGAGGGCTTCTTGTTCGAGGAGGCTTCATCATCCTCTCTAGACAGCTCCTACAGTGGGAGGATCTTCAAGCCTGGAACTGTTAAGGACTTCCGCGCGTCTCTCTGGTCTGTCTGCCTGCAGGCTACACCCTCCCGTAGTTCCTTCACTTCGTCCCTTCCTCCTAGGGGTGTGGTAGCCACAGCAACTCTATGTAGGTTGTATTGCGCAAGGTCTCCCTCTCCAGTGGACGTAAAACCTATACCTATTCACAGGGTTACTCAAAAAGAAGTAACAGATTTTACATACTTATTTCTAATGAACGGCAATAGATAGCGACACATACTACACATCATTGAATAGAGGAAAGTTCAAAGTGTTAAACCCCACCTATTAGTTCTATACAATGCCTACAGCGGCGCTATGTTTGTTTACGAGAAAATGGTCACGCCACAGGAAAAGTAGTTTTGTATGCTGTACTATGCAAAGAGTGAATCCATTGTTTCATTGCAGCGTGCATTTCGTTTAAGTTCAACAACGAGGGGCCTCATCATAAACAATTTACAATTGATTCAATAAATTCGTAGAAGATGATTGAGTATGCAAACGGAAAAGCACTGGCCGTCCTCGCATAACAAATGGTGCTCATTTTGAACACTAAACTAAAACTTTTAACTTTTCTCTATTCAGTGATGTCTCTCACGTGTCGCCATCTGTCGTCCTCCGTGGACTAGTGGTACCGTGCTAGCCTCCGGTTCCCAAGGTCCGGGGTTCAAACCCGGCGGAGGGCGATGTGCTTTTTCGGGCGTAAAAATGGCTTGGCTTAGCATGGCTTCCTTCGGAAGGGAAGTAAAGCCGGGGTCCCGTGTCGTAGATTTACGGCGCGGAAAAGAACCTCAAGCCTGATAAAGAGGCCGCTGAGCAAAATTACCGGTCTTTCACGCCCAATATAGAATGGGACGAAAAGGACCACAGTAGTTAAAGAGCGTCCATAAATAAAACTCAATTTAATTTTGTCGCCATCTATTGTCGTTCATTAGAAATACATATGTAAAGTCCGTTCCGTCTTTTTGAATAATCCTGTATTATTTGGGTGCTCTATACTGTTTCTTAAATTTGGAGTATTGACTTGGAATTACATTCTTTTATGAGCAACTTAAACTTACTGTGATATTTCTGAATCATGTACATTCTTTAGGGTCAGGATAAACCTAGGGAATAAATTCAGCATAATCCACTATTGTTTCTGAAAGCTAATAACAACTCCCAATTTAGTAGCCTTTGATCGACAGTAAATGTTATAAACGATGTAGGTTAACTTGTCACACTCATAAAGTTACTTGTGACGTTCCAGATAACGTATGATACAGATATATGACACAATTTCCATAATTCAAGCAAAGCATAGCGATAAATAGGGATGTCGTGTATATGATTATTCTGTTACAAACACTCATGTTTGCTAATTAGTGAAAAACGAGAAACTATATCGCTGAGGATACTGGTTTACAAAGAGGATGCATAACAAAAGCAAATGATGTTATGGGATGTAAATCATAAAGAATAAATACACCCATTCCGAGCAACTGATACGTAATATCTATTATAAGGAAAGGGTTAGGAAAGATTGGAATAAAGAAATAAGAGAGGAAAATATGATACATTCTGGAAATTCTAGCAGCTCAAAATAACGTAAATCTCAGGGAGCTATAAATCAACTTAAAGTTGCTTAAAGAAATAAGCGAAAGATAAACGAGTGAAAACTGTCAAAATGCTACAGGCTCTATAGAAACTAATCTCGGCTCCGAAGGTTAGCGGAGGAGTAATAAATTCATTAGCAACTTTACATATAAATACCAGGTGGCTCACAAAAGTTGTCCTTAGTTGAAGTTAGTTTATACCGTATAGCGCGGATGCCAAAAGGGTTGCGTAAGCAGAACTACAAAGGGGACTGACTCCATACCGACGAGACACCTTTAAATGAAAGACCAATGCCTGAAAACGAACACTTTAACTGCTATCACTGGTCCCAGAGCTCATTTGGTAGAGACACTGCCTGCTATATGCGGTGTTCCGGGTTCGATTCCCGGCTGGGCTCCAGGAAGTTGTCTTTAAACAAAAATATTTCACGGTATGCCCAGAGTCTGGTGTTTGAATGTGAGAGCACCTATACGTGTTGTGGGGAGATGTTATCGGTTATTTAATAAGCAATTGGCTCACTAACAGGAATTCAATAAAGACAATTTTACAAGAAATAGGATGGGGAACTTATGGGAGGAGAGAGAGAGAGGGGTTAGTTAAAGGTTTCTGGAAAGAAGTGATGAACAGAGTAGAAGATATAGAAAAACAAGAATTATTTCAAAATCTGGAAGGAAAGAAATGTTTGGAACTATATAGACAACTAAAGGTGGACTGGGGAAGGGAGAAGTATGTGGATGTAGGTAATAGGTTAGTGAGAGAAGGGTGGGCCTGGTGCACATAGACTAAGGGCAGATAGGAAGGGAGCGAATTTGTATAGGTGTCCTCTTTGTGGAGAAGCAGATAATGATTTGCATTATATAATTGAATGTGAAGAAACTAAGTTGTGGGGAGATCAGTTTTTACCTAAAGAATGGGAGAATGTTAACAAAGAAGCATTAAAAAGTTAGGATAATGAAAATACAAAGGAGAGGGATATAAAAAGAATAGGAGAATATATGGGGAGAGTAAGGGAAAAAGTTTAGAAAAATAAAGCAATATGAATTTGTTATGACCCACCATGCATAAATAACGACGGTGTTAAAATGTATGATGGACCAAAGAAAGAAAACAGAATAGCAACTCAAAGTAATGTATTAAAAATTGTAAGCTTTTTGTGTAGCGTTATGAAAATAAACACAGTTCATACATACAACAGGAATTCAGGATTGCCGCTTGACACAAACCAGAGCATTCGTGTTAAGTCATTTAGTCCCATGACAGTTATCCACAATCAGTACAACTATATGGCACCATTTGGTGCAACGTTAACAAGATTAAACAAAATCCTATTTGTATAATATTTATGTACCTTTAAAGGTGCGTTATTATTCACTTGTTTTCTATTAGTGTACTATTCATAATAAGCAAGTGTAAAAACTTGCCCGCCTTGGTGGACAAATTGATGTAAGGTCCGCTCAGGCCCACGCTCTACCTGGAATGATCCATTATTATTTATATAATTATTTTTGCACGTCCAAAAACAAAACAAAAAAAAAGTGCGCGCTGAAGACAGATACTGCGTCTGAAAATGTTCATAATACAGCATTCAAACCTCAGCTGTATTTTGGTGCGTCTCTGCACAGAACATAATAATATCCCGTGAGTTCCCTATTAGTGAACGTTACCTTTTTGTTTGAATGACCTGGCACGAACTGCATGCAGGCGACTACGTGACACTTATCAGTGCGAAACTACCACGTAAACACCTGCAGACTGCAGAACTATCTCAGTGACCTTTCGTATTGTACCTTTGAACAGCAGCGACGCGGCAACTTCTTTTGCACCTATCTATGCGGGAAACATAAAACTTCAAAGGACGGCCTGTTTGGGCAACCTTGTAAATGTCATTTACACGCAGTAAACAGTTTTTGTGCTCTAAAGTTCACAATGAAATTGAGACTAACTGAAGATTTACTGAGCGAGATAGCTCAGGCGGCAGTGTCTATGGCCCGCATTCAGGAGGCCCCAGGTTCAATCCCCGGCGACCACCCACTCTAACTTTGGTGTTTTTGTGGTTTTCCCTTGTCGTAATGCGAATACTGGGGTTGTTTTTCTAATACCACGAGGTTTTCTGTTTCCTCATTCCCCATCATTTCATTTCCTAACAAATTTCGGGATGCGGGGCTTAGCTGGATAGTTTGGTGGTGTATGGTGCGCGATGGATATGCTCTATTCGTCAGGAGGGTCTGGGGGGTACCTGTGTATTTCCATCCGTGAACATTAGGCACCCCGCAATATCCGCACCTGCCATTATTTGGTTCGGGCAACCTTCGGATCTTTCATCTCATCCCCTTCTCCCGGAGGTTGCATATGGCATAGGCCTCTGGCCGCAGTGCTTAAATCCTCCTCTGTCCCTTGCGAAAGAAATAAAACAAAAACTGAAGGTTTGTTAATTCCTTTTCTACCCGCCACCTAGCGTCATGAAAGTATTGCATTCGACCAAAAACTTTGCTATCGATATACCTCCGGAAATACGTAGTATGAGAGACCTTCTGAAGGAGGGAAGGAAGAAAGGAAGGAAGGAAGATAGTAGAAAAGTTAGATGTGCATGTTTGTTTCGATGCAAGTGAATGTGTCTGCCCGTCCATCTGTCTGTGAACAGCATAACTCAACAAGAAATGTAATTTATATCGTATCAGCGTTCGCAAAATTTGTTGTCTTGCTGATATTTAGTGAACATTTTGGAAAGCGGGCATGAAAATCGTAGAGGCTCTCAAAATAAAACACTCATAATTTTCTACTGATTTCAAACAAATTTGAAATATATCGATAAGTGATCTTTCAACTCATCTTTATAACAAAGACTGCAGAATAAAATCGATACATATTAACTGCACTTCAACGTAAATCGCTTGCTTTTTTGCAATTTAACATAATCTAACTATAAGTAATCACTTAATTCTTAAACATGACATACCAATGCTACACAAGAAGAAAAAAAGTACAGCTGCATAATAAGTCTGATAATAAAATTGTTCTTCCACTGGCCGTGTGTGTGCCCTAAGATGGAAAGTTGAATCCAATGATGAGACCGGAACCTTTGGGCCTCTACCCTGCACGTAACAATATTATGGTCCCTTTATATGCACAAATGTCCGCGCACGGAGTGTTTATACAGAAAAATCGGAGAATATTCGACATTTGTGAATGAATCCTCCGTCGGAAAGATAGGTCTTGGTGCACCTGTGCTCTGCTTGTACATACATACATAGTTTGGCCAAGCTTGAATTAACGCACACCAACCGGTACATGCCTTTACGGAAAGAGAACATTAACCACGCTGCCGGCAGTGCAGCAGCCCTCTGCGGTGACGGCGCGGTGCAAAGTCTGTCCTTTTCCACTCAAAGCAAGCTACAGATACAATACGAATAGTGAATATGCTCTGGATTTACCGATTTATTGAGCTGATGTAAATTAGTATTGTATATTATTCTATATATAAATACACAATATTATGTTGCACAGTTTACAACAAAATAGTTTCCCACTCCAAATGGCACTAAATAATATTAAATTATCAAGTTACGTTGATAAATCAAACGAAGTACGGTCATTTAATTCTAATTTCTTTTCAAGCAACGCCGCTTACATTGCACATAAATGCTTTATCATCTTCATTATCATCATCTATTCATGGGTTAGGAGTTTCCTCCTTTTCCGGACTCAAGTCCATCTCTCCATTGGTCTTTAATGCTTTGTTTCCAAGTGGTTGATAATTATCAGGCAAATGCATTTCTAAGCATCAAAGCCAGGACGGAAGGAAATAAGATTGAAGTATTACTAGAGTATAGGGAGGGACACGCCTGTACCGTTTTCCCCCATTACTTCGTTGTGGGTATCTTACCTGCGTCGTTGTATGTGTAGCCTTCAGGACTCGAAATCGCCGATGTCAGTCAGGAAGCACTTTTAGCATCTCAGGGTCAACTGTCGGCAAATCGGCCTGAAATTCCCTACTGTTATTGTCAGGGTAGGATTGCGGGAGTGGTGACATCAGGATATTGTCTTGAAAGAAACACTGTTTTCACTTTTCTCACTCTTTACGCCAGAAATCCTGCAAGATTCATTTATATTCCCTAACACGTATGATTCTTTTAGCACTGTTTCCCCCATTATCTCTTGGAACACTAAAGTTGGCTCCGGCTAGTTATTTAAAATCTCGGTGCTCTATCACCGTTCTTTAAATTCGTGCGAACTTGAAGTAGTCACTTGGCTAACATTAACTCGTTTATGAGCTTGGGTATAATTATATCGAAGAATACCGTTAGCACATTATATATATTTGACCTTCATCACTTTATAATTGCATAACTGCGCGGCACTTAGCAAATTTCGGAACTTAGCGTCTTTTCTGACCCGGATTGCTACATGTTACCTTAACGAAAAATCATGACAAACTGTCTTAAATCCACGCTCGCGTTCACATATATCAGTCACTGCTCGCCTCCAAATTTTGTACATGTCACTGTGTCTTCCTATCTTTTCATTGGCTCTAATACTTATCTTCGACGTTTATTGGTTCCCTAGTTGAACATTTGAAGCCTGTCAGAAAAGTCCGTTGCCTCATAGCGTCTGTTTACTCCTAAAACTTGCCTCATCCCCACGAAGTACAAAAGAAGCTTTCGAATTTTATGGCCCAACGCTCGGAAAAACATAATGCAAAGTCTGAAACGAAGCTACTCTTATTTTGCCTAAATCTTGCGGTTTCTCCTTAGACAATTACGCTTTTATTTATTTGACAACAGTATTGAAACTTAAAATATATTTACAGCTTCAGAAGGGCTTTCGATTGATGCAGTTTTGAATCAGATTGCTTTAAAATTATCGAAAATGATCAAATTGCATGTTAATTAATTATTAATAATTCCTAAATTATAATTATTACAGAGTTCCTTTTTGTATATGTGTAATCAGACGGAAATATCGCTACACGCCCCATCCCTCGAACAGTCTTTTGGCGTTTGCGGACAGCACTCGGACCGGTTTTTACCTGTCTGTCAGTGATCCTTGGCCTCTGGTTTTTGCATTCTTTGTAGTGATAAAGGTTAGTATGTAGATAACTTGAGGCCAACTGCTTAAGGATTCCTATGCCTGGTAATTGCATACGTTTTGGGCAGCAGGTTTTTTCCATCCTCTATAAGTGAGCTCTCCATTTGTTCCTGTAAAGTATTTATGACTGTATTTTAAAAATGACGATGACGACGGTAAAGCCCTTAAATTTTATTCGTGAAATAGGTCCAGCAAATGATGCTCTTGATTTCTAAATCCACTAGATAAATTCGCGAATCACTTCGTGACTCGGGAATTTATCGATGATTTGTAAATCACTGGTGGTATTACTTATGATAATCTGTTTGCAACTAATGTTATTAGCTAAAAAAGCAAAGTTGTCAACAGAGGTGATGTTTTATGCTGCCAAGGAAATTTCATTCAGCAGTATGTTTTTACTACTAAATGCGTTTGGTTCAAGGTCGACGTTTTTAAAGCGAATATTCTGCCACAGCTCCGCGGGCAGTTTATTGTTATTGGTTACAGTTTCTATTTTAGAGCTTCGAGGCTTCCGAAGCATCTTTGCTGCTTTCCCCCATGTGCATTTAACGTGTACGAATCCTATTTCAAAGGCCAGTATGTTTCTAACAGTTTTCGATTTGCAAGTGATATTGTGTTTCAGCGATTCAGATATAACCTGGGCACAGCTGGTGTTATTGTCGTCTATACATTGTAAACCCAATGCCGTTAGCAGTAGTCAGGCATTGCAGTTTGCACACGGGAACATTGGTGCTTACCTGTTTGTCAAGCTGTATTGGGGTGGGTGTGAATACGACTTTGTTCTGTCAAACACAACTTAGGCATTACACGTCTGCTTGTCACTGTTGGACATGGATTTAATTTCCGGTAGGGACAATCATTTCGAGAACCAACGACAGTTAGCTTCGGAGTTACCAGTAAAAGGTTCTAACTTCGGTGCATAGTAGCTTGTATTCATTCAGTAAATTCAAGAGGAGTTGCATAGCTTACAGTTAAGTGCTTATCGCTGTACACGTGCAAATTCAATGATGACCTTACTGCAGTGATGACACATTTTCGCTTGAATTTCTTTTTTTATTTATTTATTTTTATTTTCTCTAACACGTACACAGTAGGTAGAGAAGGTAATTGCATTCCATCCAAAAACTTGACACGAGATTTCACCGGAAATACGTGTTTTGAGGTCCCCAAATAAAACATAAATACATTTTACTTCTCTATTACGTATAGTAAGTAGTGGAAGTATTGTATTATATCAAAAATTTTATATCGAGATTTCCACGGAAATACATGTTTTGAGGCCCCTGAATAAAAAGCATGTTTAGAAAAAGTTTCACCACGTGTGTATGTGTGTGTGTCTATCTGTGTCTGTGGACAGCATAACTCAAAAATGATAAGTACTATCAACACCAAACTTGGTAAATACATTCAGTAGCTTTCAAAGATGTGACACGAAGATTTTAAACAAAATCCCTCCACCCCAGACTACCCTTTACATAGAATATTTTTCGACAATTTGATTTTAAAAAAAATGGCTCTAACGATTTTGATTAAAGCACCATATATTAAAGATATTTACACCAGAAATAAAATACATAATTAGAATTTTCTGGGAATAGCCTGTGAAGTCCACTTCATTTGGAGGAAATTTTTATTATCTTGTATAACTGGTAAACGTTAAGCGACGACGAAAACGTACTACAAAAAAATGTAGATATTTTGTGGCATGAACCATTTCTAAGATATCCATTATTAAAGGTTCGAATTCTTCTTTTCTTGGTCATTCTTTTAAATTCCTGTCACCTATTTATCGCGATTGCATGGAAACAGTTTGAACTAAGGCCAGAGTATAAGGTACAGTTCTAAAATATTTTACTATCGCTGTTCTGTTTGTATCTATAACGAAATGTGTAATGTAGCTATTTCTGCAAAGGTTTACTTGGATTTAAAATGTAGTAGATAGGAAAATAAGCTTTAGTAAGTATAGTTTGTGTACCTACTAATAAACGATACAGGGTAGAGAAAGTCATGTGAATGTATCACATCAATTTTTTTAAGTTTAACGTCGTTTAGGTAGATCATTCGGACGTAATGAACGAAATGGTAGAAATGATGCTCTAATGTGTTCGAGGTCCTAGAAGACACATGTCTTCTCAGGATAAGGGAAAACCCCGAAAAGAACCTTATCCAGGTAACTCGCTCTTACCTAGATTGAACTCGGGACCTCTTGAATGTGAGGCAAACTCGCTACCATGCACCATAGAGGTGGGCGCTTGAAGTGTTGTAATAACGCGACTTGTTATAAAAAAAACAGAAACAAATTCTATACGTATTGAAAAACAAAAAATGTTGCATTAATGGTACGGTACAATACAGAGTGAGTCAAAAAAATACGAACCGGCTGCGCGGTGTTTCTTCTGTCCGTGCCCACAGCGCTCGTTGCCGTCTGCCACTATCATAGAAAGGCGCGGATGAAACCATACATCTTTAAAACGGCTTAAAGCTTTACTTACCAACTTTATGAAAGGAGATGCTGAAACTGGCCACCGCTGTTGTCTATACATTTTTGGAACTCTTTAGGAAACTATCCATCACTTGCGGTAGTTCACGTTGAGAAATGCTGCAATTTCCTGGCGGATATTGTTTTAATTCTTCCAGCGTGTGTGGGTTTCTCTTATACACGTTGTTTTAAGTTACCCCAGAGATAGAAATCGCCGGGGGTTAGGTCGGGGGACCCAGGAGGCCACAAATATGTAATAATAATTCTGTCCTCAAACACACTTTGAATTTTTCTCATCGAAATATTGGCCGTATAAGCTGTTGCAGAGTCTTGTTGAAAAAAGGCAAAATCACGCACCCTGGTTGTTAATTCTCTAAAAAAAGGGGGGGCAAAATTGTATTCACTGTACGAGCTTCAACTGTTGACTCAAAAAAAATTGGCGAGTGATGGATAGTTTCCTAAAGAGGTGCCAAAAACGTATGGACAACGACGGTGGCCAGTTTCAGCATCTCCTTTCATAAAGTTGGTAAGTAAAGCCTTTAAAAGTAGTTTTAAAAATATTGTATGGTTTCATCCGCGCCTTTCGATGTTAGCGGCAGACGGCAGCGAGCGCCGAGGACGCGGACAGGAAAAACACCGCGCAGGCGGTTCGTAGTTTTTTGGCTCTACCTGTATCGTGTTTACGTATATAACTTAAACCCTTACGTTTACAACAGGACTAGAAAATTGGTAGCATTAACAGTTTTAATGTTCTCCTTGGATTATAATAGTTGTGAAACTCTTTATCATGCAATGAACTTGCAGTGTATTGTAGGGTAAGCTTAATTTAAGTCTCCGTCGTGAGCGAAGGCAGTTGCGCAGTAGCAAAAAGTCTGTGGCGTCTTAGTCACGTTGTGTAATGTTTCCTAGCCAATCAGCACTAATCTGTTTCAGAGTGTGTTTGTGTGAACTTGCTTGCTATTTAACAGCGAACTTTGATTATTCTGGACCACAAAATCGACTTCACTGTGCGGATATGAAGGAGAATACAACGACGAAAGCTAAGGCAACACACGTACTTTTGTATTACATTAACGTTTAGCATCAATTATTAATGTGATGCCACAATTCGTTCCAAATCGCCATTTACTTGCAACCGCTCTTCTTCCTCTTCCACGGGACTGTCTGCGCGGTAGCTGTCATACACCGACTTCGTTCGTGACAGAGACTTTAACGATACTGTGAAGATTGTTTGAAAAAGAAGTAGGTACCAGCAGTAAAAGGAGAGGCAGCTTTCCATTGTTATTTTTGTAACTCGGTGTTGCAAACTGAACGGGAATACGTATACAAGCATAGAGAGTGGAATCGAGATGTTATAGGTAGTTATCTCTTGCGTGTAAGTTTTTATTTTTATTTATTTATTTTTTGTAATCAAACTGTAAAGCCTACATGCAATCCATAACCGATCCTCCTTGTTGAATCAAGCAGAAACCGTAATATCCGTATTGTGAACCCCGTACCAGCTTCTGCGTACACAATTTAAATACTCCCGTTTACTGCTTTGGCAATAACGTAATTATTTACCAATAATGTCTATGTTTAGATATATAGTTCTTTAACTACGGGAATAAAGTTAAATAATTGTAGTTTAGGTACTTTATTTCATGCCGACGACATTGTTTTAATTCAAGAAAAGAAATAGAAGGTGTTATATAAGACTAAATAAGACATGTGAGAAATTTCACAAAATTCCTCCCACTCTTGACTATCTCTTACAGGGAATGTTTTTCGTTATTTATTTTATGAAAATATTATGTTTGGGATATTGATATAAAGAACAAAATTTATATTTTGAGTTGTCTATAAATAACATGTGAGGTCTTTTTCTAGTTTAATGTTGTATACTTCTGTATACTGGGAAACAGCAAGAGGTAAAGAAAAACTTACTAAAAAAACATTGAGATCTTCATCTCGTTAAACTGTACAGTCTATATCATAAAGTTTATAGCATACGTTGTTTAAATTTTCTAGTATCTTAAAAATCTATTTTTTTAAGTCTAAGTCATTAAGACCAGCATAATATAGTGACCTGCATTTTACACATGTTACTGTCGTTCTGGCCTCCATACTCTCCTGTGTTGCTAAAACAAAATCTGTATTTTGCCCCTTTTTCAATTTGCATAGCCCCGTTAACTTCTTTGGTCATATAGGTCTCGCCAGGGATATTGGCATATGACCTTCAGGGCTAGCCCAGTCAGCCAGCCCTCTGATGTTTCAATACCTCCCTTGCAAGTAGCACGTGATTCCTTCTGTCCAGTTGTGGTCCAGTTCCTTCCACCGTATACAACTCCCGTCTCAACTTGCACCATTATTCGAGCTGCAGTCCCGTATGTGTCATACATCTATGCGGTAAATGACTCGCATTAGCTCTCCATTAAAATTTTCACATGCCAAAATCCGTGGCGCGACCTATACCAGGGACCTTGGCGAGAAGCAACCGATGCTGTTATTGCTCACTGAACATTGGTTTTATGGATTTTAGCTATTAAACCACTCACATTCACTACCACTTCCATACTTCCAGATTCTGTAGAGGATAGGAAATGATTCAGGTTAAAGAAAAATTTCCCCAGCCAGGAATCGAACCCGGCTACTCTGGATTGAGAAGCCAGAGCGCTGATCGCCACTGGACCACAGAGACAGCCAAATGAGACCAAGGTTTTTGTTGTTTAAAAGGAGGCAGGCACAAAAGAAACATTTTATGAATACTGGTTAGAATAGTTATGAAAATAAACTATATTGGGGTGTTTCCATAGTTATGGAAATTATGTAAGAGGAAGTCAAATAACTGTAACACATCGACCTTTTAATGACGACTATTTTTAAAACATGTATCTCTGGGCCGAATGCAATATCTCCTCTTAGGCGTGAAGAAAGCAAACATGGAGTTATATTAGAAATGGTTGTCGTTCGCTGCAATGATGAACTCAAGCATATTGCAGTCTGTATGAAAGACGGCAAGAAACAGGAAGGAAACACTAGGGAAGACATAAGTGACGACACAGTCCCTCGAGGCAAAGTCAGAATGGGGCACTTCTCCCTCTTCAGCTTACTTGCAAGGGGAATGTCGACCTTGCTGAGGGGTGATTCGCTTGGATTACAATGATTGTTTCTCTTCAGGTTCTTTGTTTCTGTTTTTCTTTCCTTACGAATGTCCTCAGACAACCGCAGAGTACTTCCTACAGCGTACACCTCTTTCCCACATCGATATAATCAAGAGAAGACGGTGTGCGTTTCATTCTCTCGGCTGTGCACATTGGTTGTCCAAAATAGCTGTCCAAGTTTTCAAGAAGTTTCATCTAGCTTTTGTTTTAATGTTCTTGTAAAATATAATGTTATGATGTAGCGTGTATGTGTGTGCATTGTTACGTGGATACATCGTTGCTGTGTAGCATGGCATTGTTGTGTATACTCTTTTTGATTGGGAGCTTGAATTTCGTCCGGCGTGGCATTTCTTCCCCCACCTCCTAGTCAGTAGCGTGGCGTCAGTCTTGTGTGTCTCTTCAGGGCGAGTGGTTCTTGTATGTAGAATGCGTCTTTCCGTGTGAGTGTGGAGCATCTCCCTGCAATGTTTGTCCTTTAATCTGTTGTGAACAATGTAGCGGCAGCATGTCAATTATTTAATAAACCACAGGTCATGTGTTAAATGTGAATTTAAGTGTATTATGTTATGAATATCCCACGTCTGCTTTAAATCTGTGCAGCTAGGTTCCTGGTCTTCTCGCTGCCTCATAGTCTACATCCCCCAGTGTTTATGCCGGGGTAACTAAATTTAATATTTTAGCTGCAAAACCTTTTGGCCTCACCCCGGTGTATAACAATATGTATGCATGTTTTTGTTTACATCAACTGAACATGCTGCAAAAATGACCCTATGTGAAAGAGCTCGAGCAACAGATGAAATATTGCGGTGATGTGCTTTAATCAATAAGGGCAAGTGAGCTATATGAATGAATACCTACAAACGTATCCTCGCTCTTTTCCAGGTAAGTTGCTGTACAGATCTGTGGCACTGCTATGCACTGAGGTAATGATGGTGGTGGTGCAGCTTTATGCTTTGATCAGCAGCGACATTGTACAAACACAGCGTTCTTTCTCTCGGCCAAGGCTGACATTATGCAGATGTGTGTCATTGAGGAGATGCTGGTGGTGATTTCCTTTCCTTCGCTGAAGCCCTCATTAGTCTTTAGATGGGAAAATGAGTGAATTAAATCAGTCAAGTAGGTTGAGAAAACCGGGATAGACGCGGTTGATACTTTGAGTGAGGGAGCAAATGCAGGTAACCATTTCACATAGAAACGGTAAGCACCACGTATTTCTAGGAAAAATAGAAATTGTTGAAATATGCGCAGTCAATATGATTAAGGATAAATGTCACTTGGATTATTTGCTGCTTTATTGAAGCTGATAGTTGTACCTTATGTAGTAGGGCTTTTTCCTTAAGCTCTGATAATTCTGTGTTATAATTATTAGAGACAGGTAAAATATAAAGAATAATTTGTCAAAACGTGAAATTTATTTGTTAAAACATGAAGAAAAAACTATTTGAAGTATATATTTTAAACTCAAAACATCTTATACTTTAATGGTTTGGAGCAATCCATTACTTTAAAAAAAATAGCTTTTATAGATTTGTGCCTATATTTAATGATAGAATATCAAATTAAATACAACAAACATATGAGGTTTATAGATTTTAATCATCATAAGCCCTTAAACTTATAAAAATAAGAAAGCGAGATTGCTGGTTGAATTGTATTAGCTTAATACTAAATACAATACGCTTAAAAGCATCGGTTCGCGAAAATAAAAGCTTATCAAGAATAGACGGTGCTTAATTTCGCACGTGACGTCACATAAGTAGGGGAAATGCTACATGTTTACCATGCTAGTCTCTAGTTTCCTAGGTCGCGGGTTCAAACCCGGCGGAGGGCGATAGAGTTTTTCGGGCGTAAAAATCCTTAGCACGCTTTCTTCGGAAGAGAATTAAAGCCGGTGGTCTCGTGTCGTAGATTTACGGCATGAAAAAGAACCTCAAGCCTCATAAAGAGACCTCGGAGCAAAATTTTCGGTCTTTCACGCCCAATATGGAATGGGGCGCTAAGGACCAAAGCAGTCAAAAGAAAGAAAAGAAAAGAAAAAGCAAAGAAATGCTATGTTTTCTCTATTGACTTATTGGAAAGGCGGTGCAGGTTTTTCCAGGCGCGTTCCGTGGAAAGTGTTCCCTGGTTTGGGGGTTTAAATGTGTTTCACAGAAATCTGGGCAAATAGAATCTGTGGAAAACCCGGTTCGTTGTCAACGGAAAATGCTTTTAAAACAAACAGTTGCAAATCTTACAGAATATGAAAAATATTAACGCTTTCATAAATTATGAAGATTTCGTCAAAATATTATGAAATACGACATTTTTTCACGTACATTAAATTCTACGCACTACAAAACATTAGCAGCAAGCATAGTTTAGAATATGAAATTCCATATTTTACCTGTTTCTACTGATACTTCATAACAACCCACACTACGTTGTCAAGAAAATGTATGAGGTATTTACGAGGGAGACACCTCCCTCTGCGACCAACTAGATCTGTTGTAGCTACTCCCCCGGGAGGCAGGGATGAAGTGAAGGAGCCGCAGGAGGCCACAGGTCCGCAGGCAGACGGAATGACAGAGACATACGGAAATCCCTATCATTTCCAGTTCGAAACACCCGCACTCGGCTAGTAGATGCGGAGTCCCCTTGCAGGCAGGCCAACGCTCCATGTCGTTGGGATGGGGCGACAAATGTTTTCAAAGCGCAGCGACGATGCACTCTGGTACCATCAGACGTACTACGGAACCTGGAGACTCTGCCTGAAAGATGAAAGAGAGAAAGATGAAGTGACAGGAAATGAGGGAAAGGAGAAATCGTGGTAGACTACACCACCCCAGCATTCGCCTAGCGACTAGAGGAAAATCACGAAAAACCCCATAGCCAGAGTGTGCAGCCACCGGGAATCGAACCCGGGGCTTCCCGAATGCGGGCCACAGACGTTGACGCCTGAGCCATCTCGCTCAGTAAGAAGATGTATGCTCTTCTCTGTTTCTATGCCGATTTGAAAAACTAGAAATAGATAAATAAAATCCCATGTGTATTTGATTTTCTTATCATTTTCTTATAAATCCTCTTCAACTTGACAACTTTCCACCTATTCCTTTGCAGAATCCATAGGGCAATCATAACCTGTTTCGAAGTGGCCTTGTTGTTCTATTTCTTTAGGCAGTGACAGAATTTTGGACAACCGCGTTACAACTTCATTAATGTCCCAGGGCGGGACCAACGGATCAGTTACTCCTTGGTGACTTCCCCTACAAGAAATGTGGTGTTATAAAAACGCGTCGAGGACACAAATGAAGAAGTTGTCGTTCCAACTGTACACTTCATATCAGCTGGTGGCAACAGCTGTTCTCAGCGACTGTCATAAACTAAGAAAGGTTCTCCAGCTATATTGACGTCCTTCCAACAGTGGAAGATAAATGTGAATTTGTGAAAAGGAGAGCAAGATGGCGGAAAGAAAACCAGAGTTTTATTTTCTTTAGGGGGAGGCAAAGAACCAGGGAAAATTAATTAAAGCGTTTTCTTATTACATTTTCTATAGTCTGCAGAATGCTGTCCAGACATCTCCGGGTAGCACTGAAATACAATACAAAATTGCTGAGTTGTGTGGCCTGAAATTGCTTTGTGTGTATAAGTTAGCAAATGTGTATATCGCAAAATATAATCGAAATGGAACTACAACAATAGAAAATAAATTATTTAATCTGAAATATAACTAAGTAAGCGTTTAAACTAGATATATTTGTTGAACTGCTATTTAAAATGATACAATGAACACAGCAATTGAGTATTTAGAGCCTAATATGCACCAAGATCAAAGATAATGCACGTACGGATATCTCTTCATGGTAGCTCAAAAGTTAAAGGCATCGGTAACAGAGCGAGTTGGCTCTGCCATAAAGTGTGAGGCTCGCATTTGGGAGGTCCCAGGTTCGATTCCCGTCGACAGCCAACTGACGTTGAGTTTTTCGTGGTTTTACTGGTCGGTAGGCGAATACTGGGGTGGTTTCTCATTTATTGCGATTTTCTTTCTTTCATTTTCGTTTCATTCCGTTCCCTTTTCATACTTCAGATGCGCTTCTAGGTTTTGTGGCGTACGGTGGTGCCGGACAGATGGGGCAGATACAGTAGTGGATCGAGGAACTTCCGCGGGTCTCTGCGGTCTGTGGTTCCTTCACTTAATCCTTTCCTCCTGAGTGTGGTAGTCTCAATAGATCTCTGTAGTTGGCAGTGCACGATGTGTCCCCCTACTTTGTATATCATATACCCTATAAGGGCATCGGTACGAAGAGCTGAAGATTCGTGGCTCGAGTCCCGGCCTCAGCATGGAATGTCTAAACTCTGATTAAACTTTCCATCTTAGTGCCTACACACAGCTAATGTGGAAGAACCATTATCAAAGTCAAAAGAGTAACTGTCAGAAAACGAATCCGAATTAAGAAGTATCGGAAGCATTCGCTGCAGTGCACAATTTCATGGCGGGCGGCGTTTATTATCAAGACATGCAATAAAACAAAAAAATGTATACGAGGGCGACACTCAACATTTTTAGAAAATCAAGCAAGGACTTAAATTATTTTGCTGCTTTTCAAAATATTCCCCTTAAACATCAATATATATGTTTGCATTCGATGCAACCAGTCCTTAAAGCAATGATGCCACTCTTCCTGAGGCACTTCATAAACCAGGTTTTTATAAAGTTCCACTGCTTGGTTTGTTGACGAAAAAGTGATTCCACGCATTTTATCTTTAATTTTTGGGAACAAAAAGAAATCACAAGGTGCTAGATCTGGACTGTCTTCTGGGGGGTCCATGGTGCTGATCTTCAGACATCTAGAATGAGGCAGTATTTTTAACACTTAAATAATTTCAGTCAAATTATATAATATAAATTCAATAACATAATATTGGATTAGGAATAGCAATCAAAGACTTGAAATACAGAAATTTACAAATTTAGGCGGTAGAAATCAAGTCAGTTGCTTGTAGACAGCGCTCATAACTGGACGCGTTGGTTGTAGACAGTGTTCCTAACCGGATGCGAGATGTGTCCTCGAGAAATTTAATAAGTATTTTGTGTGAGACAAAAATAGTTTACGTGTTAAAAAGTGCAAGTAATTAATAAAAACATCTCACAGCTCTCTCTATATCAGTGAAGTGATATTTAAATAGTGTCAACCATTAATAAAGGAGTGAAGTAAAATTATAATCTGTGTAAGCCTACATTCTTCAGTCACACCACACTCTGTTAAGACATTCATGTCTCTAAAAATAAATACTGACGCAGCCGAGGCAAACATAAATATATATATTTAAAGAAACAGTCAAATTACAAAGTGAATACTTTTTAAATTTGAGGCGAAGGCTGCCGGAAACTTTTTACCATATGTTTGGTTGCAACTACTTCAGGTTCGGCTCCCCAACAGTCGAAATACAATACAACTCCTACTTCAAATTGGCTTTCCATACGTAGCAGCAACTAACCTTCTTCAAATTGGCTCCCAAAACGTGGAGCAAAATAACAATACAACAAAACACCTTCTTCAAGATACTCATTTGTTAGTTTTGCTGTATGCGACGATATTTTTTTCCTTTTGGGCGTTTTTCACAAACTTTTTCAATATTTGCGGTAAACACCCATTTGTGAACCAATCAACAGTAATGGTGCGTCTAACTTCTAATGCTATAGTAGCAATATGGCTCGTTTTAGAAAAAAGATAGCAACCGTCTTCTTACCAGCTCTGCGAACTCATGAACTTTTGTAGGCTTAGGTTCTGTTCGAAACACCCATTAAGCCGATTGACTTTTTTTCAAGATCATAACAATAAATCCAAGATTCGTCACCAACAACGATACTCCAAAAAAAATTTGAAGTGCCGCCTTGGAAATTATCCAGTTTTTCTGCATCAACTAGCATCACTGGCACACTGCAACTGACACTGCATCAACAACGTTGTTTTTGATCGGGAGTCAGTTTATGTGAAATTCATCGACAACAAAGTCTTCTCATATCTAACTGTTTATGTAAAATGTTTTTGATTTTCTCATACCAATACCGAATATGTTCGCCCAATAAATTCGTAAGATGTCCGTTGGTCTTCTTCAAGCATTGTTCGAAGAGCGGCAATATTTTCATCAATAACAGCAGTTCTTGGGCGTTCTTCTTGAAATTCATCACTAAGAAAAAAATCTGATGTGTTATACTCACATGAATTTCTCTACTCTTGTATAAACTATTTTTACAAACGCTTATTCTCCATCTACTTCATGTTAATCGAGATAAACATTTGCAGACTCTATCTTATTGCTAATTTTCTTGTAGATGTAAGGGGAATATATATTTATAAGGACAATATAGAAATACAGTAGCCTTTAAGCATATACATATCTCTTAATAGCTGGTTGCTAGGTGCAGCACTATTCCCTATGCCACAGATTAATACTCCTTGCATATCAAATACAAAAAACATGAATAACGAATTCCCATTTAAGAAAATAAGTATTGAAAAATTTAACGGAATAACAAGCAATATCTCGAAAATGGTTCACTCAACAAATAAAATGTATATGGCATGAATTGTGTATTTTAACGCGATCTACATTTTTTGTGTAGTAAAATTTTCTCTATCTCTTATGGTTTACCGGTTATGCAAAAGTCGTTCACAATGAAGAACAATTTTGGAGACATTCCCAGAAAATTCAAGATATACGTTTTGTTTTTTATGAAAATATCTTAAACATATGATATTTTAATCAAAATCGTTAGAGCCGTTTTTGAGAAAATTAAAATTTTCGAAAAATCTTCGATGTAAAGGGTATCCTGGGGTGGGGGGATTTTGTTGAAAACCTTCGTGTCGCATCCCTGGAAGATATTGAACCTAAATACCAAGTTTGGTGTTTATCCGACAGTTCGTTTCTGAGTTATGCTGTTCACAGACAGACAGACAGACAGACACACACACACAGACGGACAGACACACACACACACAGACGGACAGACACACTGACACACACACGGACATGTTTCCAAAAATGCTTTTTTTGGATTCAGGGGGTCTCAAAACACATATTTCCGGTGAAATCTCGGTATCGAATTTTTGGGTGGAATACAATACTTCCCCTACTTACTATACGTAGTAGAGAAAGTAAAAAACGATCCCTTTTGAATTTGCTGTACCTATTATAAATTATCTTAAATGGGGTTTTTTCTCCAAATGCATTTTTAAGCCCATCTTCACATTGTTTAGGCATTAATGACGATTTCAAATCGTAAAAAATCATAGCCCGGAAAAGTTCTCTAGTGAAATTCTTTTTCAGATGAACATAAAATCTTTAAATTATGATAATTAACAAACTGTTAGAGAAAATCGAACAAACACACCGCAATCAACTCGCTAAGCATTAGAAAGAAGTTGTCATATATAAACAAATTTCATTTCTTTTTAGAAACATTCTAAAAAATTTCAGTATCGCCCCGTATCACTCTGCTCTTGGGTTTGCGGCCGTCACCTCCTTCGTCTGTTGCTGTTAGGCTTACCTTGATGCTTCTCCCGTTGATTCCAGAAGTTCGCCGTGTGTTGGTTCTCTTCAATTTTATCCTCAGCTAGCTGCAGTAGTTTTCTTTAACCTATATAGGAGCATGGACTTATCCTCGGTAAAGGAAGCGTAGATCTCGGGTGGTGATATAGGAAGACATAGACGTGCTTTGTTTATGAAAAGATGACACTGCCGTTTCTTTTTATTCAATTAACACTCGTAGTATACAACACTGGTATTGCCGCCGTAAAATACTGTCCACCGCTGTTAAACTACGGCGCGGATATGACACGAAGTTTAAATATGCTTATTATCTCTTTACGAGTAGCGGATCTTAGGTGTGTTTCGAAAACTGTCTTGATTCCCTTTTTGGCGCGATATCTCACACATCCTGCAGCATCTCTCCCTGACCACACATGACAAAAACTGTCGAACAAACTGCAATGCTAAAACTTCCTGACAAACTGTCTTGCTAAAACTGCCTTGACAAAACTGTCCCGAATTTGCTCCAAACAGATCCATTTATAGTCTCAGGCTTCTGGGGCTGCTTCCTTTCCTATTGGTCCATTTTTAGCGCCACTCGACGCGTCTAACTATTTCGAATAAACTTCCAGGGATCTCATTGGTCCAAGTTTAACATAAATCGCGGCTTTTCCTACATTTACCGTTAGGCTATCTGTCTCGCTCACTTGGTCACGGCGAATTATCAAATAAAGGGACAAAGGCGTTACACCCTCGCTGTAGGAATAATGGCACAGCGACCGAAGAGAGGTCATAAACCTAGGTTTTCTGCCTTCGAAAGCACTATTCCTGTAGCTAAAACATTTCGTCGTGGACAGTATTTTAACATAGCGCTTAAATTATTTACATTAAACCATTTATAACTCTACTAATATTAGTAACCTAGATAGATACATAACGTTAAATCACCCTTCTTAAAATATACAAGCAGTATGAGAAAAAGATATTTACATAGTACGATTTAACATCAATAAAAGTTAATTAATAAATTATCTAGAATTACAGTTCTCGGGCCCGGCCTAGAGTTGCCGTTTCAGGTTCTGGTGGATGAGCGGTTATGCGCACATGTCTCGTAATTAGAAATATGTTTTGCATTATATTTGAATTACAAAACATTCATTTATGTTTGTAATTTATTTTTTCGTTTCATATTTATCTTGAAAACAAGGAAGAGTGTTTTAGTTTTTAAGTGCAGGCGGAAATGTCTTGGAATTAAATTGGAAATTATATTACCATGTCAGTTATAAACATTGAGTTTATATGCAAATAGTAAAAAGTAAAAAAAAACTGTAGTCACTGACGCGTAGGGTTTGAACTTTGATGATGATAGAGTGAAACTAAAAGCTAGTGGGTAAAAATATCACTGTGAATTGACCGCGAAGACGAGAAGAAGTTGACAAATTTGCTTCGAGATTCTGCTCATTTCTTTTTTAAGATCGTACAAGGTTAAACGAAAAGACTATCTAAATATTTAATTTTTGAAATGATAAATATAACTTTAAAATGGACAAAGATGTTAAGACGTTTTACAAGATTATGTGTTGACTAACGCTAATTTCACAGAAAGATCAGCTTTAAAACACACATGGAAATTGAAGCCCCGTTGTAGTTATTAATCCTAAGGGATGGAAATTTTCATATGTGAACGCTACTAAATAAATTTACAGATTTAAGTGATAGAATAAAACATGTTAGAGAGACCATGCTCGCCTGCCGTTGCACTGCGCTCTTATTCTCACATAAATTAATTTAACAAGGAATGGTATTTATAAAACAATTACAATCTGCGATTAAAGGCAGATATGTCTGTCTGTATGTGAACAAATCAAAATTACCCAAATAAAAGATGCACACGGTTCTGTGTCGGGACTATCCGCTATTTTCAAGGCATTGCATACACCATTGTAGCCACATGGCGAATAAGAAGTAATTTTGTACAATACAGTTTAAAGATTGTTCCATTTATGCCCCCTGTTTAACTACAATGGTCTTATCGGCGGCCTTTTCTTTTAAACATATTATTGCCTATAAGGCAATGGTGTTAACCCGTATTCCCTTGTCGTTGGATTTCTGATAAACTTTGATTTTTATACCGTAGATCACACACACATTCACACTCCCAGACTCTGGGAGGGTAGGGAATAATCTTGGGTAGAGAAAAATTCCAACCCCAGCCGGAAAGTGAACCCGGGACCCCACACACAACCGGCAGGTGCTCTACCGCCGGGGCTACGAGGCCAGTTTGAACAATATTCATTACGATCAATAAAGTTTCAGCATGTCACAAGTACGTACCATCATATTTTAAATTACAAAACAATGAGATAGCAAGGTACTGAAATTAATATTTATATTAATATTATGTTTTATAAACCTCTCTTGTGCATTATGAATATATTTCCATATTTTATAATTTTAGCAAACTGTGATGTTTATTTATAATAGTTACCCATTAAGGATACAAGAGTTAAAAGTAGGATTTTTTTTCGCGAGTAATAACGTTTGCGAAACGAGGTGTAGCCGAGTGTTAGCAATTCTACAAGAAAAATAAAATGACTTTTAATATGTGTGGCAAACACTGTTTTTAATAGCCCTGACATTTGTAAAATAGCATTAAAGAAATACTATATTGATTTTATGCTTATATGCAACTAAGAGAAACGGCGCCTAGAGCGAGATCAACAAACGTATGCAGCGAAAATGTAGATATTATTTTGATTCGCTAGCATTGCTTACCTTACACCGGTCATTGAAGCGATTATATCCTATATTATACAGTTTTCGGTAGCAATTCCAGTATTACGCTTTCGGCAGCTGCCAGAATCTGGTCCTGCTCTTGAAATTCAGTTCCATTCATATTAGTACCTGCCGCCATTTTATCGATTATTCAGTTCATAGAGAAGAATAACTATTCAGATCAAAGAAACTGCAAGGCTGCCAACACAAGGAATAGGTTAACTGGACAACGCATTGCGATAAATTTAAGTATGACGATTTGAATTGTGAACAGATAATGCGACCGTCTTGAGAAATTAATCATGTAAAACGACAATGAAATGTCGGCCATCTTAAATCTAACCAAGTCCATTTATTAAACATGTGCAAATACAAGGGTTAATTGCGATATGACTTGACTTGAAACCAAAATTGGTAACAATGGGCTGGAAAAAACACTTTTAGCGCACTAGTGCGATAAAGTACAACTTTTAATTCGTGTATCTTGTGTTAAAAGTTCTAGTTTTAGTTCCAGCGTCTAAAAAGTATTTTAAACTACAAAAGGCAAAACAAATGACACCTGCGTTCAGTAAACGGAAGCCACAGCTACACTGAATTAATGTACCGCTGTGTTCATTTCACGTCCCGGTAAGCTCGCTTATAATTTTTAGCACTCTCTTTGGGCTGTATGGATTCTCTCTTTACTGCCATGTGAGTATAGAATTCCTTAACGCATTTATGGCTTATGTGGCTCTAAATGTGGCATTTTCGAAATAGTTCAATTTTCATATGCCTATATCTTTTGGATGAATCGGCATAGCAACACATTATATTGTTTTGATATACCTCTATGAGGTGTTTACAAGGACACCTCTTTCATTTTGCTAGCTAGGAATGTATGTTCTATTAGTTTTTCGAGCGCGCGTAACTCCAAATGAGAAGCGGTATTACTTTGCTGGTGAAGTAATTCTGGGTTCAAATGGTGTGGTTAGCTATTTTATTGTTTTTGTATCATTGATACCATTTTCCCTTATATGATTTTAAACGTTCGTGTTATTAAATTTTTCGTGGCCACCCCTTTCTGAAACTCATGAAAGCACCCTAGGTTGAAAAATAATACATATTCTGTGTCAAAAACTCCAAAGTTTTGAAACTAATTACATTAAAGGTACTTAACTGTCTGTGGTTGCAATTGTTTGCATGTATGCATTTTCTACCATATAAGTATCATGTGTTTTGCTTCCCCCTCCCTTCTCTTTTCTTCAGAGAAAATCTCTTTCCTAAAAAAAACTATGTTGGTAAGTTACATCATCAATATGTAACTTTATTTAGTTGCTCACATATAGAAAAAATCTGATGTGATACATTCACATAACTTTCTCTATCCTCTATCGCTTATTAGTGGGTATACAAACTATTCTTACTAAAGCTTATTTTTCTGTCTACTTCATTTTAATGCAAATAAAACTGCATTACACATTTCGTTATAGATACAAAGTGAACAGCAATAGTCAAATGTTTAGGAGCAGGACGTTATACGCTGGACTTAAAGTTCTATACTGTTTCCATGCAATCGCGAGAAACAATTGAATGTTGAAATAACTTTAAAGAACTACCAAGTAATGAGCAATTGGAATCATTAATAACGGATATCTCGGAAATGGCTGATACCACAAAGAAAGGTACTTGAAATAAATTGAGTACTTTAAAGAGATCTATATTTCTTGTATAGTAAGTTTTCTTCTATCGCTTAGCGTTTACTAGTTATACAAGATTATTCAAAATTCTTTACGAATGAAGAGGATTCCAAAGGCTATTCCCAGAAAATTTAAGGTATAAATTCTATTTGCCATGTAAATATCATTGATGTACGGTATTTTAATAATAATTGTTAACCATATTTTAGAAAATAAAAAATATAGAAAAATGTTCCATCTAAAGAGAAGTTTGGGCTGAGAGGATTTTCTTGAAAATTTCGTGTCGCATCTTTGGAAGATAATGAACCTAAATACCAAGTTTGTGTTGATCCGATTTTTCGTTTTTTGAGTTATGCTGTTCACAGACACACACACACACACACACACACACACACACACACCGTACATAGTAGAGAGAGTAAAGGTAAGGTACGTATCACGGAGGGGCCTTCCGAAACGGGGCAGAGCACCGCACGCAGGCCAGTCGGCCCATTGTGCATCCATCGTGACCACTGGGAGGGAGGGATGAAGGGGAGAGATCCGAAGGGCAACCAGATTCCGACGGGCGCAAGCATGGACGGGACCCCTAACATTTCCAGATACAACGCATCCGCCGCTACATGGTCTCTGTCCACAATCCACCAACCTCCAGGGTCCACCGGAGCGGAGCCCACCTTGAGGAGATCCCTAACTGAGCGATACCGCGGAAGAAACCTATAAAAGCGCATGCCACCGCCCAGCCGCAACACGCCGAACACCGTCGCCTGGTCCTACAACCTTGAAACAGATGACAAGGAAGGTCATGGGTACAGGAAATGAGAGGAAGGAGAGTCGTGGTAGAAGATGAACCACGAAAAGCCCATGGGCCAGAGTGAGCGGTCACCGGGTATCGATCCCATAACCTCCCGAATGCGGCCCACAGACGAAACCGCATGAGTCACCCCGCTCTGTTAGTAGAAAAAGTAATACTTGTTCCCATAATGACAGCAAGCATGGTTTAGAATATGAAGTTTCATATTTTGCATCTCTCTTGACTGTATGAAAGTCTGACACGGAATAAAATTATGAACTGCACTGTACTTGAGTTTATTGTCATGTCCGATGAGCCGATTGTTCAACCGTGAACCACAAGTAGTTGATGCCTGCTGTAGCGTGCCTATTGTATCTCGGCCGGCAAATCCCTCCTGTGCACATACGATTCACTCCCTTAGCGCGCAATCGTTATGAAACGCGACGTCGAGTCCAATTTGCTAATTGGTTGTGTTTTGGGTGAACGGGATAGCAAGCACGTGGGTCGCTAACGACTCTCATTCGGACACATTTAGGTCTCCAAATTACATCAGCAGCGTACGTTAGAAACAGCAAATTGGTCACTCATTAGCTAATGTTATTACCCCATAGTTATAACGGTATCACATGTCCTTGGAACTTACTCAATGATTACGACATTTCCTGTGTTAACAGTACGTTGTTCGTTTTACTCAGAATATGCAACATGTGCGATAATGTTGCAGGACTTCCTTAGAGAGATATACAGGGTGAATAAAAAGTATGGAGTGTTGCTTATACATTTATGATGCTAATATTTCTTAAAAACGTTAAATTATGAAATTTCCTCTTCCACCTACACCGGGAAGGAATTGAGAAGGGCAAGAATGAGGAAACGAAACCAAGATTGGCCGTGGTAGGATTTCCCTAACTTAAAGAGGTGAAGCACAGCTATATAAATTTACAAATAACATGTATTTCAACAGCTAATCATACATTATGCTAACATTAAGAAAATAATGGTAAATGTTTAAATTTACACATAAAAATAAATCGAATATAACTTATAATTTTACACTGCGCAATTTGAAAGTTAATTAGTACTGTTCCCAACTAAACTTTAGAAACTCGTTTCCGCTCTAAAGAGTAACAAAAAGCGCGGAGGAGACACGAAGGGTGACCAGATGCCGACGCGCGCAAGCATGAACGGGGTCCCTAACGCTTCCAGTTAAAATGCATCCGCCTCCGCACGGAGCACCGGAACCCCATCCTGAGGAAGCGCACCTTGGTCTTGGCCTCGCGGAAGCGTACCGAATATTCTCACTCCCCCCTCTCTCTCCCTCTTTCTCTACCGTTAATAAACTTCTAGCACTCTTTAAAATACAGTAGGGCAGCGATGTACAGATGCTGGGAACTAGCAGCGAGCGGTTAGATGGTAGCCAGCACACTACATGGACGAAGTGTTTGATGTCATAGTCTACAGTGCTTTAGTGTACTGTATGACTGTAGATTGCATTGGTTACTCTATACAAAACGTAATTGATGTATATAATGTACAATTTGTCTTTTTCTAGGGTTTTTCTTATTTTTTGATTCTATTATTTGGATTAAAGCATAATTTGTGTATACGGCTACCTTTTATTAGGGAACGTTATAAAATTAAAAAGTAATTAATGTATTTTCTTTTATAGATTAAACTGGTAGAATTATTATATCAATTATTTATGATAGTGGCAGAACATAATGAGAAACAAGTTTAAAGGGTCACTTTCCGTGATCAAATGGGTTATTGACACTCCGAAGTTATCGCTAGCGTACTGGCAGTGACTGGTCTTGGGCTGCTCTAGCGAGCCAAGTATACATAAGTGCATTGTCTTCTTTTTGTGCGTAGTTTGGAGAATGTATATCCTATGTATAAAGTAAGGATCGAAAAACATATCCTTCTCACTTGTAACTCGTACTTTTGCATCCCTGAACCTTTTTTTCAATTAGATGCATTCGATGCAATTCATGGTTATAATAATTTTTCTTTATTATTTTGTTTATTTTACTTTCGAGAAGGATTGTGCTTGATTCACAACGGAATTCCGGTACAAGAGGGGGTAAATATTCTCCAACAGGCTTGGATAGTGTTCGTTGGAGTGCTTTTTCAAAATTCGTTATGAAAATAATAGTAGCTAAAAAGAAATAACACGCCAGCTACCTTACACAGAACTAAAAGTGTTGTTCAAAATATAAACATAAGTAAGAGAAGCCGTAGAAGGCAGATATGTCTTTTGATACAAGTCCCATATACTGTAAACCACTGTTTAATCTGCTAACTTCATGACTCATTACCTCATAAAGCATTAAGGTGTTAGAATAAACGTTTTACAAGCTGTAGATGAATGCCTTATAAGCTCACTGATCTACTTTTATTCAATAAGTTACTTATTAAGGAAGATAGGATTTTTTCGCCTTTAGTTGTTTCTCGAGATTGCATGGAAAGAATATGGAATATTACCTAAGGCCAGCGTATAGCTCCAGTTCTTAAATATTTGACTATCGCTATTCCCTTTGTATATATTACGAAATGTGCAATGTAGGTTTTTCCACAAAGGTTTGGATTAAAATGAACTAGATAGAAAAATTAGCTTTAGTAAGAATAGTTTGTATACTCACTAATAAACGATAGAAAAGTCATGTGAATGTAACTCATCAGATTTTTAGTAATGTATTCCTTTAATGATTGAAACTAATATCTACCCTGTTTTCTCTAATTTTAAGCAAAAGTGACGTAAATGTCATCAGATCGAAATGTAATACTTTGTAACACGACCTATCGGTCCACCTATAGGGAAAATAATTTAATCATGCCAGTATTGACAGCTGGCGCTTGTTATTCTGTTTTGAACAGCGTTTTGTACTTAGTGTGAAGTGACAGGAGAAACTAAAATTATTCCATTACTATGAATAAAAGAGTACCAGAAACCCAATATCACCGTGGTAGTAGAAGTCTCTCAGTAAACGTATATTAGAAGGGTCACAATTTTACAATAAAACCAAACTACGTTTTACATTTCTCTGCTCGTGCCAATTTGTAAATTTTAATCACTTTAATCAACGTGTTCGCAGTAATTTTAAAATAAAAACTAACGAAAACTGCTGAATTTAAGTTCTATCTGGAACAGGGAAAGCTAAAGTGAAGCTTCCCCTGCAGTCCTTTAAAGAGACTTAAAAGGGTAAAGGGGGACCACTGGAAAAGACAGAAGTTAATCCATAAAATATAATTTTATAGGAATCTCGTGTGTAATTTACACTAAGGCAGCCGTTATTCTAAACTATTAACCATCTGTAAACAAAATACAAAGATGATATCACTTCTTTATGAGCAAAAATACCTCAGTCAAGTGTTACCGCAGCTGTAGTAGGGAATAAGGAAAATTGGTTGTAAACGAACGAAATGGGAAAGCTGCACTGTTGCCATGACAACCAAACTCAAGCTTGGACTGTGTGTGTTGTGTACTCCCACAATCTACCTGTTTCGAGGCTACGGTGAAGCTAAAATACTGTATCTTTTGGAGTAAGGAGACCCCTGTGGAGGCTATTTGGTGGTCACGACACTTATGAAATATTTTGTAAACTTGCAAACATCCCTTCCCATGGATAATGGAACGTTTTCCCTCTCAAATCATTTTCCAAACTCCAAGTTTTCTGACTGGGACCTTCAGTGTGTGTGTTCAGTTCATGTGCGGAAACAATCTGTAGTTTTTATTGTCATTGTGTGTATGACCTTGGAAGTTGACTAGTATCAATTGAAGCATCAACAATAAGTTTATGTCTTAAAAACATTTAAACCATTGGGGATTTGCAATGAATCCGCAAAATTATATACTGTGTTGCGTGTTACAAATATCTTTTTCGCGGCGGACTGAGGACGATGAAAGAGGCGTGATATTTACGGAAAGACATAAGCCAATTTAGTAAATAAGCACATAAAGTTGAACGAAACGGTGCGATGTATTACATCAGACATTTTAAAAGCTCGCGGTATAGTGAGTACGCCAACCGAAAGTTAGGAGAGCCACCTTAACATACAAGAAATAGGTAATGTGTATGTATTGTTTTGTGTGAAAAGAGCCTCACCTATCGTTTAGCCACCAGCCGCCACTGGGATAGGGTATTGACTCTGCTGGAGCAGGATTTTAGCACTGTAGTAAAGCCTACTCTCTCTTCTTCCTAAACTGTATTCACTCTTAGGTTGATCCGCGGCAAAACAAACCCACGTGGTCAGCGCACCGTGGTGCAACTCGGTAGCAATGCGCCCAGGAAAGCAGTCCCATGCTAATCTCTGAATTTTAGAATGAATTTATCCTTAAATAGTATAATATCCTATACAGATACCTAAGATTTTATTTAACGCTGATTTATACCGTAAAACAGAGCTACAAGTCCCATGACGCAATTAGTATGAGTCATCTGACATCTGGGTAGGCGCAGAATATTGTTTACAGCCAGAAACCAGCAGTTGTGTTGAGTATCGTGGCGGACGGTGAATTTGCTCTTGTGTTTTCATCGAATTACGTAAAGCATTAGCATTGACTAGTGGTGAAAAAAGAATAGTGTTGAATGTTTATTATAAGTTGTGTGAGAAATGTTCAACACTTTCCGCGAAAGAAATGGTGAAATTAACTTCTGAGTTCACCGGTGTTTCGAGTACAAGTATAAACAGTGTGACAGTATTTCTAGTGCGAATGGCGGAAGGATACATTATAGCGGTGCACTGATCACCTGGGGTTTGTTTTGACGCGGATCAACCTAAGAGTGAATATAGAGTAAGTGAGGAGGTGATGGACTGAGGGAGCACGTAGGCTGCAAGATTTGATGGCAGCAGGCAGGAGTCCCCAAAGTTTTCAGATTGTGCATTCCAACAGATCATCCCTTCGAAACCACCGACTTCCACAAAGGCAGGTACAGGTCAGATGTATGATGTCAGGGTGGAAACAATTCCTCCCACTCCTCCAAGCACATCCGCTGAACTTCATCGACCAGCCTGGCCTTATGAACCTGAGAATGAGTGGCGAAATGAAATGTAAGAGAATGAGGCACAAGAAAACACGTGGTACGTAAAAATCCATCCCAGCTTTCGCCTAGCAACCAAAGAAACCTTTCATTCAGGGTGTTCAGTCACCGGGTTTGAAACTGGGTCCTCCCGAACGTGGGAGGTGAAAACTTTCTTTTGAGGCAGTATTTTTAACACTTAAATGATTTCAGTCAATTTATATAACATATAATTCAACAACAGCCCGCCTTAAAGCAATATTATGTAATAATACATAAAAAGTGTATATTACAACCATTGTATATGTTTGTATTATTGTATACATGTGTAATAATGTTATGTGAATGTATTACGTAATTTAATAATGTAGGAGCTGTGAGAATAATAGGTTAAAAGTTGTTAACAATGAGGTAACCTTGAGGGAATAATGAATTTTAAAGTTTAACAATACTACTAGTCGGTATTGGAGCAAAAATAATGTAAATTTTGAGACAGTTTATAATATAGCCAATCAACAACCAGAAAAAAAGCCTAAGTTAAATAAGATTATTCTATTGGACTAGGATTAGCCAAAAAGAGAATTGAAATACAGAAACTTACAAATTTAGGCGGTAGAAATGAAGTCAGTTGATTGTAGACAGCGATCTTAACTGGACGCGTTGGTCGTAGACAGTGTTCCTAACCGGACACGAGATGTGTCCTCGAAAAATTGAATACGTATTTTGTGTGAGAAAATAGTTTACGTGTTTAAAAAGTGCAAGTATTTAATAAAAGAATCTTGCAGATCTCTATATCAGTGAAGTGTCATTAAAATCGTGTCAAGAATTAATAAAAAGGAGTGAATTACATAAATATATAATATTTAAAGAAACAGTAAAATTACAAAGTTAATATTTTTTTAAACATTTGGAACGAGGGCTACCGGGTATAACTCGCGCAAAACTTCTGGAATCGTGACCTTGATTGCCACCCCAGCTGCCGAGCCTAGGAATGGTTTATGTTTAGCTTAATCAACGAAAGCGATATAAATACCTTTGCTTACTCACAGTGCGTAACACATACAGTCTGCATAGAAAGTGTCTACATTTGGTTGTATTTTTAAAGAGAGCAGCAGTATCTAAATAGTACTTATTTTATACTTGTTATATTTATAACCATGGTTCCTATGTTTTCAAAGTTAAGTGGTAAGGTGTTACATAGTCAAAGTAGGGAAATAATTGCAAATGTCATCGACTTCATGAAGCAAGAAGCAGAGATGAAGGAAGAAATTATATCCGAGTTCCACAAAAGCCTTATGAGAGTGAAAGAAAGAGTAGTCAAAGCAACTGGTGTTTCACCGAGTTCCGTTTCCAGAGTTCTCAAAGATAAGAGAAAAAAAAACATATGGATGAAAGAGTACCATTTGACACACCTGGGAAGAAACATAAGGTCCCTAAACGTATTACAGAAATAGACGATTTCGAATGCGTCATTCGGCGCACGATTCACAATTCCTATGTGGAAGAAAAAACTGTGCTAACAATAAGCAGATTGCTCATCCAGCTGAAAGACAGCAGAAACTTTCAAGGTGGTGCTACAAATCTCAGAAAAATTATTAAAGATTTAGGGTTCAAATGGAAGAAACCGAAATCAAATAGAAGAGTTCTAACAGAAAAGCAAAATAAATAAAATAAAATAATAATAATAAAATACAAAAAATAAAAATAAAAAGTAAATGTTGCCATGGTAGCTTAGTCGGTTAGAACAACGGCACGGAAAGCCTAAGATCCGTGGTTCAAATCCCGGCTATGGCATTGAATTTTTCAGTCTGATTCTACCTTTCCAAATGACTATAATTTTATATGTACTTATATCAGTGTGTACTTATATCAGCATCAATTTTCAAGGTGGTGCTACAAATTTCAGATAAATACTATAGTGTATGAAGATGAGTCATACATACACAGCAGTCATATAGCATCTAAAAGTTGGAGTGACGATAGCGAATTAGGTTTGCAGGCACCTGTTGCCGAAGGGCAAATACTTGTTATCGTTCATGCTGTTGGAAAGATCGGCTTCGTTCCAAATGCCCTTCTTTTACAAGTCGCAACAAACCACAGGAGATTTTCATCAAGAAATGAATACAGAAAATTACATGAAGTGAATCAACGCCATGTTGATACCTAATATGCCTGCTGGGTCTGTTCTGGTCATCGACAATGGTTCACAATGCGTCAACACTCAAATTGACAAACCACCTACCTAAAATTCCTTGAAAGAAGAAATGAGAGCTTGATTACTTAGACATAATATAGCTTTAGATGAAAGCATGAGTAAAACAAAGCTGTATAACTTAATTAAAGCCAACAAACAGCTTCAGAAGTCATACATACTTGACCAGATAGTAATACAACATCGCCATAATGTACTTAGACTGCCATCGTATCGCCCAGATCTAAACCCAATCGAATTAATCTGGGCTGATATAAAAAAATGGGTGGCATGCAGAAATATCACTTTTAAATTAAAATATGTGGAGCAGTTATAAGGCCAGCAATTTGCTGAAATTGGAAGGCCAGAATGGGAAAATGTATGTCGACATGTTGAATAAATTAAGAATCATTATTTCGAAGAATACGGAATTGCAGAAAATCAAATACAAAGAATTCTCATCCAGGATAACGGTGCAGAAAGTAGTGACAGCAGTGATGACGGCAATAATGTGAGTGATTCCGCAGAAGAGGAAGGGTTGTTAGGTGTGGAAGAATTGGAGGCAGTGATTGATAGTGTTTTTTATATTAAGCGCTCTTTACAGCGTAGATTTTAATATACGGTATATAACTAAGTTTATCAGCGCAACGCAGTGCATAACGGTGTGCGGATATTTGACAATGACTGTCCCACGCACTCCTGCAATATGCAGACGACCGGTCACCTCCTGATCTGGTAAGTAACTCGCTTCCTAGCTGTCATTAAGATTTTCACGTGTCTAGAACTGTTGCGCCAATTATACCATACGTGCGGTTGCAACCACTTCAAGTTCGGCTCCCCAACAGTTGAACTACAATACAACTTCTACTTCAAACTAATTTTCCATATGTAGCAGCAACAAACCTTCTTCAAATAGCCTCCCAAAACTTGGGGCAAATAACAAAACGAAGCAACTACCTTCTTCATTTACATGCAGATTAATGTTATTTTCAAATCTATAATTACCAAAATGAAATCACTTCTATAATAATACAAAGCGAGTTATTGTAGCAACATGAAAAAGCTTATTGTATAAAGTGAATATTTGTTTAAACGTAATGTATACTGTTTTTCTTTACAAGTTTTAGCTCAAGCCTGCGCTACTTGTTATCGCCTACCGCGTCCAATCGGTCAACAAGTAGCACCAATATTTTTAATTGTGTGTAGCCCGCCAGACTTCGAATTTTTCAGAAGCTCTTTATTGGTCGCAGCCAAGGGTAGGTTCGAAATAATATTGTTCCTAGAAGTGCCTTGTTGAACGATAAGATGGCAGCTATATTAGTAGAGATTGTTACGTTGTTGAGTCGAGCCGAGTCGAATTCGCGATATGCGAGTGTATTAGATATTGCAGCACAGAAGATAAATAAAGAAACAACACTTTGCACCTATGAACTGTTATTGTAATAATTGATAAGACACATGGCTAAACTCTACAGGCATACAAAACCTAACCTTAAAATAAAATAATGATGGACTTGGCAGTAAACGATGATTGGGACATACCTGTGAAAGTTGATTGGTGCGGATAAATATTAATAATTTGTAGGAAATTTCCTTGTAGAAGCCCAAATGTATGCCTCTAATTTCAAAGCCTGCCTTAAAAATAGAATTTGAAACTACTCTAAATGAAACACAAATGCACAAAATGTCAGCAGGATGCGTTGGTGTATGTTTTGATAATGTTAACACTGTTCCGCAAACTTCGTGACCGTTGTCGTATATATTATCTTAAACCACAAACCAAGAATTCGTAACTAAAACCCAACGTTTTGGTAGTTGAAAATGTTAATAATGTTTAAAACCCCTTTTATGAGTTAAGATACTGTTAAAAATTATCCAGCTTAATTAGGAAGCTCTTTAAATCATATTTAAACACGTTTCTGTATATATTACGATGAATACGAAATTTAGAAAGTGTTACCTGTATTTCGTGAAACATTTGGCATGTTCCTTGCAAGAATTTACAGTCGGGTCCTTCAATTAATATGTTAAGTAATATTATTTCGTGACGAGAAGGCAAAAGCTAATATGTACATTTTGGTACTTCCCCTTAATTTTTCAAATATGGATTACGAATACCTTAAACGCTTTCCTGTTTCTATTCATATATTTATTTTCATATGAAAAATATACCACCTTCTGAGAGTTTATAAGATATGGTCTTGAAAAGTTGTAAAATATGCAAATTAGGTTGTGTCTTCTCACCATAAAATAATTTTAGCGTATTATTTTTTTCCCCTCCTCTAAAATTTAAATATTTGGATCAGGTGCCCTTTGAGTAAATGATCTCGGCTGAGGGAATTCCAACTTGGAATTCTGTTGCATCTCGAGTGATTCAAGCATGCTTCATCGAGTTTCAGAGGAGGCATCAGTCTGCATGCAGGAAGGAGGAGAGAGGGATACAGCTACCGTTAATGAAGTTCACGTCCGGCATCAAGTAAACATGTACCTAAACGATAAACTCATGGTAGGTCAAGAGCTGCTTCATAATGATTATAATTATATTAATGCTGTACCAGAGATGAAGCGTGCGTTACCGAAACTCTGAGGAGCTGCAGTGGACCATAGCTCAGAGACTTGCAGTTTGGGAGTAACATTAAAAGAGCTAGCCAGGAAGTAGTTCCACATGCTGCGTTTTTGCGATTATGGAGTGGCTATGTTTGAGGTAGTCGGTTGCGCAGTGGCTTCCAGTAGCGTAGAGTAGTGTAGGTAACAGCAAATTTTGGGCAGACATTTTCTATCAACACATATACCTATGGCTAGTTGTACTGCTGCTGACGAATATCATCAATTAATACGCCATATTTTCATTGTTTCAAGGTTTGCTCGAGAGGTTTCAGACAAATAATTAATGTTCCTGCTTCTTCATAACATAATGGACAATTACGAGGGTCGTCCAATAAGTAAGTTTCCCTATTTTATAAAAAACATTATACACGATTGATCGTGTTGAATTGATTTTATTTGTATTGTACAATCCTTCAGTTACTTTTCTGCATAGTCAACATGTTTTTCCAAACATTTTTGAGGACGTGACACAAGATTTTCCAAGCCATTGTTGTATCAGGTCGTGTCCTGTGCGTGCAACCAGCTGTTCACTGATTTGACTTCATCATCGGTGTGCTTACCTTTGAGTTAGAGGCACATCTGAAAATCATTTGGGGCAAGCTCCGGTGAATATGGAGGATACGAGAAAACTTCCCAGTTGAATCTTCTGAGCTCCGCCTGGGTCAAGATTCAGGTTGGAAGTTTTCTCGTATCCTCCGTATTCACCGGAGCTTGCCCCATGTAGTTTTCACATGTTCCTCCAATTCAAAGGTAAGCACTTTTAACACCGATAATGAAGTCAAGTCAGTGAACAGCTGGTTGCGAGCATAGGACCCGAACTGATACAACACTGGCTTGGAAGAACTTGTGTCACGTCTGCAAAAATCCTTGGAAAAGCATGTTAATTATGTGAAAAAAGTAACAGGATTGTACAATATAAATACAATTTATTCAACATGATCAATTGTATGCAATGTTTTTTTCTAAAATAGGGAACTTACTTATTGGACGCCCGTCATACATTATATTTGACCTTCCCTTCCGGTGTGCTCCATAGTTTTAGCGTCAAAGTATTACTGACTCACCGCTGCAGTGGGACTACAGCCTCTAAGACATCTGTACTTTGGTAGGAGTAGGAAGGGCCCCGCAACCGGGGCAGAGCACCGCGCATAGGCCAGTGTGACCCTTTGTCCTTTTAACGTGACTCCTGAGGGAGAGAGATGAAGGGGAAGCCGAAGGGCCATACGATCCAGGCGACGACGTGCGCAAGCATGGACGGGATCCTAACGATTCCAGATCCAACTCATCCGACGCCGGTCAGCTATGTCTATAAGCCCGAGCCCCCTCCAGAATGCCGCTCTCAGAGGGCGGGTTCGTCAGCAGTCCAACCGACGTCACGAAGAAACCCAAACGCCATCGCCTGGTGCTTCAACTCTGAAACAGGTGATAGGAAATCATGGTGACAAGAAACGATAGAAAAGGAATCACCCCATCATTCGCCTACCGATCCGGGGAACCCACTAAAAAACCCATGGTCAGAGTAGCCGGTCCAACGAGAATCGAACACGGGAGCTCCCGAATGTGAGTCTCACTTGTTTTCTTGTAACTTTTCCTTCTTTATAAGAAAGATATGGGTTTTAAATATGCTATATTTTATTTGAAGGTTAATTTTGCTAATAAGTGTTTTATTAAAACAAGAGCTGTCGAATGACAAGTATTTGCGGTAGTATAACCCTTTAGAGTCAAAGTTACTCCAACAAACACACATTCAGAAGAAAGATAACATTGTTTCAGTGGGCGATGTATTATGTCATTATTGTGCGGACCAGTCAAAGGTTGGGACGAACTTGAGGAAGAGAGCATGCGCAGTAGCAATCTCTTTATCCCTTTCAGTAGGATTGCTGAAGGTAGACTTATGAAAAGGTATCTACCCAAGAGATGCTAGTAACAGTTCCAGAAAGAAAGTGAAGTGCAACCACATATTACCTTTAATCTATCGTTTGCTTTATCAGAAACAAATTAGACACAAAAGGAAATGCTTATCCGAAAGAGTCATCTTTGTGCAAGGCAGCAAAATATATGTTTATCAATATATAATAATTATGTATAGGTTACTTGGGTACAATAAAAGCGAAACCCTGTTTCATATAACCTTGCCCCGCAGATTTGTATTCTTCCGCTGCGTTTCATTTTCCTTTTCCTTGAGAAGTTACCGTTATTTAATCACAGGGCTTTCTCGACCCGTTTTTATTTCCTACGCCCCTTCTACAAATTATTTATACAAATGGTTGCTTTTCCATCGACTACCCCTTAGTCATGATAAATATTCACCATCTATGATTTCAATGCGCATGTTGTAGGCAACAAAGTTTAAGAATATCTTAAAAAGGCTTTTTAATTTCTCTACTACGTATAATAAGTGGGGGAAGTATTGTCTTCCACCCAAAAATTCAATACCGAGATTTCACCGGAAATACATGTTTTGAGCTGCCTGAATCCAAATAAAGCATTTTTGGAAACATTTCCTTGTGTGTGTGTGTGTGTGTGTGTGTGTGTGTGTGTGTGTCTGTCTGTCTGTCTGTCTGTCTGTCTGTCTATCTATGAATAGCATAACTCAAAAACGAAAAGTTGGATAAATACCAAACTTGGTATTTGAGTTTAGTATATTCCAAGGATTCGACACGAAAATTTTTAAGAAAACCTCCCCACCCCAGACTACCCTTAACGCGGAACATTTTTCGAAAATTTTTATTTTCTCAAGAATGGCTTTTGATTAAAATATCATATATTTAACACATTTTCATGACAAATGAAATGTATATCTTCAATATTCTGGGAATGTCCCCAAAAGTTCTCTTCATTCTGAATGACTTTCGCAAAACTGGTAAACCGTAAGAGATAGACAAAATTTTACTACACAAAAAATGTAGATGGCGTTAAAATACACAATTTATGTCATACAATTTTTTTTGTTGGGTGAACCATTTTCGAGATATTGCTTGTTATTCCCTTAAATTTTCCAGTACTTATACTTTTTCTCAAACTCGTTATTATTTTTTTTGTCCTGGTAATGCAAAGAGAATGGAATACTCCACATAGCAACCACCTCTTAAAATATTTGACTATCGCTTAAAGGCTAGCAATTCCCCTTGCATCTACAAGAAAATTAGCAATAAGATTAACATCTCGATTGACATGAAGCATATGGAGAATAAGCGTTTATAAAAATAGTTTTATAAGAGTACAGAAACTCATGTGAGTGCAACACATCAGAATGTTGTTATTCTCATATTATGCTGGCGTTTAACAATAAAATACACGTATTTGTAGCTATTTTATATCATAAATATATTAATATATTTCAGGATTATTGTACTGCTTTTTAAGCACAAAAAGCAAAATCAATGTAACTGCAATCAAATATATCCCTGTAATCATTCACGCATGCCACCACACTGCTTATTTTGCGTGGGCCCTTCCCATCCTTTACTACAGGCACATTTGACTGTAGTCGCTGGGATTCGAACTCACGACGTCCGCTTTGAATGGATGGTCAGTCCATTTCGTCTTGCTTTTCATTCCTAATAAAAAGTCGATTTAAAAACTGATACTTAACAGTCACACGGTATTTTCCATTTTTCAGCTTTTATGTCACTTCTACAAATTATGCATTATCCAAATTATTTGTTTTTCCATCGACTCCTCTTAGTGATGATAAATATTAAACCTATGATTTCAATGCGCATGTAGTAGGTATAAACACAATGGAGGCTGAAACAACAATTAACTGTTTAGCACATACCTACCGGTTTTAATATCATGTGTGATTGCATGAGCTCGCAAGAAACAAAAGAAGGCTGCTTAAGGCCTTTATATGTCCTGCTTATTGGAAAATTCAAATGACTAAATCTGTCGGAATAGTCCAAGAACAACTGTTATTTGACATAAATTTTGTATTTTACGTTTTAGTCTTTGTGGTTTTGTTAGTTTATAAAATGAATTTAGAATGAAGGGAGTTTTATCATCCACATACATCTACATACATTAAATATGCATGCATTTTCTCGTCAAGCCAAATTTTAAATTTTATGATATTTTAATTGAAAATATGTGTAGCCATTTTAATATAAACAGTAACGAAAACTGCGAATATAAAGGTTTGTTTGTGATAGGGAAAGTTAATCTTCCCCTGGCAGCCTTAAAAGACACTGACTTAAACGCTGCTACACAGGAAGATGAAGTCCATAAAATATAATTTCCCAGGAATTGCTTTTTAAGTTTAGAAACTAGGGCAGCCATTCCTCTAAGCTATTACTTACTTTTAAAGTGCTTTCTCTCTGGAGCGAGAACCAATTTCGGCAGTCATTTTTAAGAAGGTACAAGATGACAGTATTTTCTCATTTTTGTCAGAATTGTTAATTTAGCTTCCTCTTATCCTTTCAAGGAACACCTATTTAGTTTGAGATGGAATTTACGTCCGGGATTCACCGGCAGCTGGCTTAGGTGCTGTTTCTCAGAAAGAAACGAATTGGGACAAAGTGACATTTAGGCCGTTTTCGAGAGCTGAAGTTTTGAATTGTAGGCCTTGTACTCGGCACATGCAGTCACTCAGCAAAGCTTCTCCTTTTCTTACTTTCCTTATATGCGCCGAGCACAAAACCGACCCCTCAAAACTTCAACGCTGGAAAACGGCCCATAAGCATTATTATGGGGCAAAACCGTTTCAATGGAGTGTTCCTCGTTAGTTTTAAAATATGAATTTTGGTATTCATTAGACTTTTCATTTGAATAACGCCGTTCACAGAGGCTCAAGCACATATACGCGCTCTAACGAACCTTTTAATAGGACATTTGTGATTCAGGGGCATCAAAATGTGTACATTCCGGTGAATCCCGATAGTCAATTTTTTGATAAATTATGTTTCCTCTATATTCGAAAAGCGGTAGTGGAAGTGAAAAAACTCCAGTACACGTGAAAAATGCTTTCTAGGCATTTCGTTGGTTTAATATAGAAGTAGGATATATAGGAGAGATCGAGCGCAGTTTTTTGCGTTTATATGGGAAAGGATAGGGAAAACGAGGCTAGATGCGACGGTTCAAGGAGGAAAATGCGTTTATATGGGCGAGATAGGGAATACGAGGACTGACGCTAGGCTAGACAGTGGTAGGAGGGGAGTGCGCTTTATATGAGAAAGATAGGGAATACGAGGGGAGGTGCTAGGCTAGACAGAGGCTGAGTAGAGTATAGTTTATATGAGAGGTATAGGAAAACGAGGGGAGGTGTTAGACTAGACAGAGGCTTGAAACGTAGTGCATGGTTTATATGAGTGGTATAGGAAAACGAGGAGAGGAGTTAGACTAGACAGAAGTCGAGGAGCAGAGTATGGTTTATGTGAGAGATATAGGAAAACGAGGAAAGGTGTTAGGCTAGACAGAAGTCGAGGAGTAGAGTATGGTTTATATGAGAGGTATAGGAGCAGGAGAAGAGGTGTTAGGCTAGACAGGTAGTGTAGCAGTAGGAATATGGACTTATATACAGGAGAGATAGGGAATACCAGGGCTGATGCTAGGCTAGTCAGATGCTAAAGGAGGGAGGGATATGCTTTATACGAGAGAGATAGGGAATACAAGGAAAGATGCTATACTAAACAGGACTTGAAGGGTAGAATATGAGCGATTAGCGAACCGAGGAGAGGTGCTAGTATAGGAGTTTTTAATGATGGAGTAGGCGTTTATATGCGAGAGATAGGGAATACGAGGGTCGATGCTAGGCTAGACGGTGGTAGGAGGGGGAGTGCGCTTTATATGAGAAAGATAGGGAATACGAGGGGAGGTGCTAGTCTAGACATTGTTTGAGGATTAGAGTATACGTTTATATGGGAGGTATAGGAAAACGAGGGGAGGTGTTAGGCTAGACAGATGCTGAGTAATGTATGGTTTATATGAGTGGTATAGGAAAACGAGGAGAGGAGTTAGACTAGACAGAGGTCGAGGAGCAGAGTATGGTTTATGTGAGAGTCATGGGTAAACGAGAGAGGCGTTAGGCTAGACAGAGCTAGAGGAATAGAGTATGGTTTATATGAGAGGTATAGGAACAGGAGAAGAGGTGTTAGGCTAGACAGGTAGTGTAGCAGTAGGAATATGGACTTATATACAGGAGAGATAGGGAATAGGAGGGCTAGACTTGAAAGCGACTTTAGACGTGAACTTAGTGGAAAACTGTTTCATGTCAATGTTAGAACGCTAATTCTAGACATGCCCATCACGTAACCTATTCAGGGAAAAGGTGACTCGTTCAGGGGGAAAAGGTGACTGCTCAGGGAAAAAGGAGGCCCACAAAGGGAAAAAGTTGACTAGCAAAGGGAAAAACGTGACCAGCAAAGGGAAAAATGTCACCAGCAAAGGGAAAAAAGGCGACCACCAAAGGGAAAAAGGTGACCTGCAACGGGAAAAGCTAACCCACTAACACTAACAGGTAAGTAATTCAGGTAGTATCACAGGAGGCTAGATTCCAGGGTTGGGTATAGCATAGTTTCATATTTCAAGGTAATTCAGAGGGTATCGTAGGTATTTAGGATAATTCAAGTAACATAGGTGTTTAGAGTAATTAAGCAAGCATTACAGGAGGGTAGGTTCCAGGGGTTGGTTATAACCTAGCTTCGTATTTCACAGATAGTTCAGGTAATATCGTAAGTATTTGAGGTAATCGACAGAGCTTCACAGATATTATTGATAATTTCGATCAGAGATTTGTATCACAGCTATTTAAGGTAAATGCAGATGATTCAGGTTGTATCAATGGTATTTGAGTCATTTTAACAGGTAATTCAGATAGCATCACAGGTGCTCGTGCTAATTTAGAGCAGGAATTCGTATCAGAGCTAGTTAAGGTAATTTCACATGATTCGGGTAGTATCACAGGTATTTAAATCATTTTCATAGCCAATTCAGCTAGTATCGTGAGCATTTAAGCTAATTCAGCTAGTATCACAGGAGGCTAGATTCCAGAGGCTAACTGCATCATAGCTATGCATGATTTCACAGCTAATTCAGCTAGTATCGTAGGTATTTAGGCTAATTCAGGTAGTATCACAGGAGGCTAGATTCCAGGGTTGGGTATAGCATAGTTTCATATTTCAAGGTAATTCAGAGGGTATCGTAGGTATTTAGGATAATTCAAGTAACATAGATGCTTAGAGTAATTAAGCAAGCATTACAGGAGGGTAGGTTTCAGGGGTTGGTTATAGCCTAGTTTCGTATTTTACAGATAGTTCAGGTAATATCATAAGTATTTGGATAATCAGCATAGTTTCACAGACGCTCGTAATAATTTCGATCAGAGATTTTGTATCACGGCTATTTAAGGTAAATGCAGCTGATTCAGGTTGTATCAATGGTATTTGAGTCATTTTAATAGGCAATTCTGATAGTATCACAGGTGCTCGTACTAATTTAGAGCAGGAATTCGTATCTGAGCTATTTAATGTAATTTCACACGATTCGGGTAGTATCACAGGTATTTAAGTCATTTTAACAGGCAATTCAACTAGTATCACAGGTACTCATGGTAATATAGAGAGTAATTCGATTATAAAACTTTTCTCATCCAACGTTACAACAATTTATATACTTTTTTCTAAATCTTACAAACTTATTATATGTTAAACACTTATTGTACGATGCGGAGAGGGATAAACTGCATATTGGTTCACAAACTGAAAAGCTTTACGTCAACATACCTTTATTTTAGTTCGTTATAGATGTCTCTCCCCTTTTATCTAGGCTTGAGACTAGCACTAGGATTGCTCCTAATGGCAGGGTTACCACCTTCCCTTCCATCTTCTTCTTTCTTCATCAGGCGTCAGCTATCTGCATATACGGCACACAGATACCTTCTTTTTTAAGATTGTAGACTCACTAGAAAATCTTTATCTTTAACTTACATTCTTTTAAGCACTGTTTGTAATGGCGTAATGTCCATACGCATATGTTGTTATCCCGTCCTCAGCAATAATTCTTTTATCATCAAACGGAGTCAATGCAATTTTATTCACTTGTACTGTAGCAAGGGCATGCTTTCGTGATAGGATCAGATTCATAGGTGTTCTGATGATTTCACTGGTTTTAAGACAGTCTGTATAGCTGTCAAACGAAATGTACTGCTTAATAGCGCTACGTTTTATACCTTTAATCTTTTTTATCATTGACCCTTGAATATCTAAGGCATACATCTTAGGACGTAGTCCAACAAAGCGTAGGATGATTTTGCTGTTAGCCTCATCTTTAAATTTTCCCAATACCTTCTTGTTCTGAGTAGAGTAACATATATGGTTGGCAGGGTAATCAGCTGTATCGAGATGTTCAAGAAAACGTAGCTTGTCCTGGTACACATCTTCAGTTCTTACACGATGAATGAACGAATCAGTGTCCATATACATAAGCTTCAGGTTTTCAGCTCCATAATAAGGCAACAAAACGTCGTAATGATAGTTATACATTAATGTCTTGGAGATGTCCAACACACTCATACCAATGTATATAGGCTTGTTGAATACAATCTGACGAGAGGCCATATGTACAGCAGCTAGATTATCAGCATATATCGTCCTGTCGATAAACGTAGGCTTGGCGATCAGCTTCTCTAGAGTTTTTTCATTGGTCACCAGTCGTATATCCATACGATTACGCAGGTTCTCCATAGTTTTTCCAAACATAGCGTTGTTAAAGAGTTTGTAGAGATCCTTCTCGAAATCATTTGCAGCTTGTTGTCGTAGCCTGTTGTTAAATTCCACATAAGGTTTCAACCACTGAGACTGTCGGAATTGTAGCACACGATGGATTTTTGTTAGTCGTAGTCGATGACTAAGAGCTTGCTTCAAAGCCATGTAATGCACTACATACTTCTTTCGAGGTCCAAGATGAGGTATCAGTTTCTTTGTAGATGATTCCAATGGTTTCATACACTCTGGCAGGAAAGGTAGATCGTTGTGTAGATCGTGAAGTTCTGCAGGATACTCGATGTCGACTTCTAATATGTACCCATGAGGATCATCTTCTTGTAGTGTTTCTAAGTTGATTTCTTCAGGTGACACCCACTGAAATCCACCAAAAGGAAGGGCGTGACACATTGCCCACCCATATTGGTTATTTGCGTCCTCGTATGTGATAAATTGGGTTGGTCTCGTCGGATCAAACTTCTCCATATAAGTGTTATTAGCCTCAGCATACCGATGAGAAACTTGGCATAAACCTCCTCTTATACCTGATTCCACCATGAGTAGTTGATCATAATCTTGTAACAGTTCCAGCTTAATTCCAGTATACAGCAACATGGCGTCCCATGTAAGACCTGGAGAGGTAAAATAATGGGCAGGATCAACTTTGTGTGTTTTAAGGGTTTGCTCTCTGAACGTCTCAAAGACGTCAGCTAGAAGAAGTACATCCGAAGTTAAGTAGAGATCGCTGTACTCTCCCAGGTTTCTCACATTAAACAGCTCCCATACATTTCTAGCATGATCGTAGTCAGCATCAGTAATTTCTTCTTCATTTAATCTATTGTAGAAGGAGTCCTTAGGAGGCAAGCAGGTCTCGTTCAGGGCATCCCATGACGTAACAAAATCATATGGAAATACACCCTTACGGGTCATCAACTTCAATTTGTCTTCTCCAAAGTACTTTAGCGTTTCAGGATACGAGGTTAGATTTTTTACCAACTTATCCAAGCTTGTACTGAGGAATCGGAAGCTATCCACAAATCGAAGCTTTATATCTCCTACATACTTGGTGAATGAGATATAGCTTTCTTCAGAGTTAGGAATTACCTCCACACGTTCACTTGTACAACCCAGCTCCTTAACAATGAAATGAGAGTCATATCCGCTAAGGTTATGCATGAAGACTGGTATATATTTAGGTGTTTTACAGGCTAAATTACATTCATTATGAAGACTTCCACGATATTCACCGCTGATGTGATCATGGTCGCGTACTTTATAATTCTCTTCTGTAAAGGGTTTTCTACACAAGTAGCATGTCGTAGAAGACTCGAAATCCTTTTGCTGTTGATCCGTAAGTTTCAGAGGCTTAGCAGATTTGTATATATTACCAATCATTTTTGCAAGAGATGTAAGGTACAGCATAAACGTCTGAGCAGCATCAGCACCACGATACACATAGGGATGCTTAGGAAGATCAGTTTCGAGATGTTCAACACTGGATGTAGGTTTCACGTAAACACAGAAGCTCATTGGTGTGTGCTCTTGATAAGGTGTTGTATAGGAAGTTTCAGGATTGGGTGTACACGTATGGCATGGAGTGAGAATACTCTCAAAATCCGCATAGATGACATAAGGTACTTTCAGCATCCTCTCAACATTTTTAAACTGTACAATTGATTTCTCCTTGGTAGGCATAACTACCCTTGCAACACCATGTTGAATACAGACGGCTGCATGTTCTTGTAGTTTTTCCAGTCCACTTCGTCCATATCGATCATCAAAATGTGTAAAGCAGCGCTTACAAGTATAAACCCGTCCATTATGGTTAGTTTTCTGGCGTCGAACGAGTTTCTCAAAATTCCTTATATACACGTAGTGATGTTTTCCACTGCTATCATTCAATAGTAGCAGGTCGCGATGTTCAGGTAGTTCAATATCAGCAACCTTTATCGGATACACTTCATGCTTCTCATCCAACCCGAAAACGTTAATAGACATATTGTTAAACTTCTCAAATTTAGGTATTTGAGAAAGTGGAGTAGGGTAGGAAACACAGCTGAAGTCGTACTTGTCTTGAAGTTGTTTGTATTTGCTCACACGTTGCGCATCCTTCCCTATGAATTTAGCTAATATAGAGTACATGAAACATTTATCGTCGGTAAAGTTCTGAATGTTTATACACGCTTCTTTAGCTCCGACAGATGACGGTAGTGGTATGTAGCTACTTCCTCGTAACGGGTTGTACTTGTTGATACGAAGTCGAACTCCTTCCACAGCAAGCAAAGCCCAGCTGCTACCCTTAAGCTGAGACTCCTCCATTTCAGTCACCAATTTCTTGAATTTCACTTCCATCGTTGACTCCAGATCAGTTTCCAGGAAAACAGCTTGATTCCGTGTTTTAAATGTTTTGTCACAGGTTTCTCCAATACTGTTAACAAATCGACACTCAGCCAGCAGATTAATTTTAACACTCTTATGAATGCTAAGCTCTTTATGCACAGCCCGGATTATACGTTGTTTTGCCTCTTGCAGATACATATTTAGGTCCTTAGCTGATTCGCATCGTATAAAATACGATTTCAATCGTCCTTCGAATGAAGTTTCGTATTCTTTCATATCACAGTCCTCCATTGTTGACAGTAACTGATGTTTAGTTGGCTCCAATCTTCTTTTCTTCTGAGGGCTGCTTATTTCACATATATCTTCGTGTCGCTGTCCCTTATAACAATCTTTGAAGGTTACATTACAATGTTTACATTTGAAGAGCTTCTTGCAGCTCATCTCGTGTCTTCTCTTGTCATAACCTCGGAGGAACTTCTTCCCACATTTTCCGCATGCATATCCAGTAGCGCTTGGAATAATATCCTTATACGCTGAGTTATTCATCTTTATTCTTGATGTAATAACCTATTAATCACTGATCAATGAAATGTAGACCTCTTCACCTTGACACCACTTTAGAAAGCTGATTATTCTTGGAGAGAACACGATGTTAACACCTCAAGACTAATTAGCACAATGAAGTCCAATGTCCTAGATCACCATATTTATAGAGGGAGCACGAACCTTTTAGATCAATCATAAACTCGCTCCATAACCACCTGTATATGATCGCTCAACGTGTACTAACCCCCCAGCCATATAACCTCAAGTCTAGAGACAGGATGTTTATGACGTCACACCCAGAGACAGGATGTCTGGCAGCATCAAACACGTTTAAACTCGTCTCATAACTACCTGCTTATGCATCGAACCCAGGACGTCAGGTATCTAATTACACATTTACAAGATACTACCTAATAACATAAACACAATAAAGTTTATTTGGCGTCTTTATCTTAATTAGTCTCCGAGTTATTAGAAGATGAATTTGCATTCACTCCTAGGCGGTTCGGGCCCACAGAGAGATGCCGACATCTGATAAAGTTCTTTGATCTATGCCGGCAAGCTCCGCCCATTTTATTTCTACTGTTTAATCGCTTATATCTCCTGAATGACAAGAGATAGAACATTGGGATAAAAACTAATCAATTCTTTGGAATGCGCCGCGTCATTAGGACCTTGTTCCAAGTTGACCGGGATGCCTGGGTTCGAATCCTAGGAGTGAATGCAAATTTATCTTCTAATAACTCGGAGACTAATTAAGATAAAGACGCCAAATAAACTTTATTACATTAATGTCATTAGGTAGTTTCTTGTGGATGTATATTTTGGTACCTTGTGTCCTGGGTTCGATCCTTAATTTTAAAAACTTTATTATCTCGGAAACTAAGAAAGCTAGAGGAATGGACCAAAGCATGTTTGATAGCTGTTATAATGTGTAATTAATACTGTATATAATTTTTAATCGGTTGTCTCTAGTTCGAATCCCGATTTTTTAATGACTTCCTTAATTTTACTCTATACTCTAGAAAATATCAGTTAGATTGATGCTGTAACTACATACAGCACCTTTAAGCATACCAAACTCATATTATAAATTATTTTGTTCTTGGTGTTCTGGGTTCGAATACTGATTCGATGGAATTTACTTATAAATTTAATAACTCCTAAACCAATTAAGATAAAGACGCCAAATAAACTTTATTGTGTTTATGTTATTAGGTAGTATCTTGTAAATGTGTAATTAGATACCTGACGTCCTGGGTTCGATCCTTAATTTTTAAATTTTCATTATCTCGGGAACTAAGTGAGGTAGAGGAGTGCAGCAAAGCATGATTGATAGGTTCTGTACTGGGTGATGAATGCTGTATATAATTGTCAATCAGTTGTGCTTGGTTCGATTCCCGATTTTTTAATGACTTTCTTAATTTTCCTCTGTACACTAGAATATATCACTTAGATCGATGATGTAACTGCATACAACTTTGTTTAACATGTCAGACTAATATTATAAATTATCTTGTTCCTGGTGTTCTGGGTTCGAATACCGATTCAATGAAATTTACTTGCAAAAATTTAATAACTCGTAATTTAATTTAGATAAACATGTCAAGGTAAACGCAAACAGAGTATCTAGTCCTTAAATATCGTTATCGTGACAAATATTACTTTAAAGTACTCAGATCGAATCCCGAAGGGTGATTTCATATATCTTCAAGCTTATGGATCATATCGTTCGAGTAAAGATTAAATGGTAGATGCTGATATTGGGGAGCTAAAATACATTTATTAAAAGTATTACCGGGTTCGATTTAGAAGCTTAGAATCTGTGTAACTCTGGAAAAATTGCTTTTCTCATGATTGTAGTGAAATGTAATGGTCTTTCTGTGAGAAGATGGAAAGGAAGAATTGAAAAGGGAATAAAAACATGAAATAATTAAGTAAATAAGGGGAAAAATCTTCTAGGTTTCCTTTTAAGCTTTTACTTTTAAGTATTGTGATAATGCAGCTTGAATTAACCTTGGTACAATAGGTGGTGATGGTGGTGGTGGGCTTGAATTTGAAATATATGTCTGAATGAGCGTGTGGGAATACTTCTCTTGCTGGTGTGACAGCATAAGCAGGTAGTTATGAGACGAGTTTAAACGTGTTTGATGCTGCCAGACATCCTGTCTCTGGGTGTGACGTCATAAACATCCTGTCTCTAGACTTGAGGTTATATGGCTGGGGGGTTAGTACACGTTGAGCGATCATATACAGGTGGTTATGGAGCGAGTTTATGATTGATCTAAAAGGTTCGTGCTCCCTCTATAAATATGGTGATCTAGGACATTGGACTTCATTGTGCTAATTAGTCTTGAGGTGTTAACATCGTGTTCTCTCCAAGAATAATCAGCTTTCTAAAGTTGTGTCAAAGTGAAGAGGTCTACATTTCATTGATCAGTGATTAATAGGTTATTACATCAAGAATAAAGATGAATAACTCAGCGTATAAGGATATTATTCCAAGCGCTACTGGATATGCATGCGGAAAATGTGGGAAGAAGTTCCTCCGAGGTTATGACAAGAGAAGACACGAGATGAGCTGCAAGAAGCTCTTCAAATGTAAACATTGTAATGTAACCTTCAAAGATTGTTATAAGGGACAGCGACACGAAGATAAGCAGCCCTCAGAAGAAAAGAAGATTGGAGCCAACTAAACATCAGTTACTGTCAACAATGGAGGACTGTGATATGAAAGAATACGAAACTTCATTCGAAGGACGATTGAAATCGTATTTTATACGATGCGAATCAGCTAAGGGCCTAAATATGTATCTGCAAGAGGCAAAACAACGTATAATCCGGGCTGTGCATAAAGAGCTTAGCATTCATAAGAGTGTTAAAATTAATCTGCTGGCTGAGTGTCGATTTGTTAACAGTATTGGAGAAACCTGTGACAAAACATTTAAAACACGGAATCAAGCTGTTTTCCTGGAAACTGATCTGGAGTCAGCGATGGAAGTGAAATTCAAGAAATTGGTGACTGAAATGGAGGAGTCTCAGCTTAAGGGTAGCAGCTGGGCTTTGCTTGCTGTGGAAGGAGTTCGACTTCGTATCAACAAGTACAACCCGTTACGAGGAAGTAGCTACATACCACTACCGTCATCTGTCGGAGCTAAAGAAGCGTGTATAAACATTCAGAACTTTACCGACGATAAATGTTTCATGTACTCTATATTAGCTAAATTCATAGGGAAGGATGCGCAACGTGTGAGCAAATACAAACAACTTCAAGACAAGTACGACTTCAGCTGTGTTTCCTACCCTACTCCACTTTCTCAAATACCTAAATTTGAGAAGTTTAACAATATGTCTATTAACGTTTTCGGGTTGGATGAGAAGCATGAAGTGTATCCGATAAAGGTTGCTGATATTGAACTACCTGAACATCGCGACCTGCTACTATTGAATGATAGCAGTGGAAAACATCACTACGTGTATATAAGGAATTTTGAGAAACTCGTTCGACGCCAGAAAACTAACCATAATGGACGGGTTTATACTTGTAAGCGCTGCTTTACACATTTTGATGATCGATATGGACGAAGTGGACTGGAAAAACTACAAGAACATGCAGCCGTCTGTATTCAACATGGTGTTGCAAGGGTAGTTATGCCTACCAAGGAGAAATCAATTGTACAGTTTAAAAATGTTGAGAGGATGCTGAAAGTACCTTATGTCATCTATGCGGATTTTGAGAGTATTCTCACTCCATGCCATACGTGTACACCCAATCCTGAAACTTCCTATACAACACCTTATCAAGAGCACACACCAATGAGCTTCTGTGTTTACGTGAAACCTACATCCAGTGTTGAACATCTCGAAACTGATCTTCCTAAGCATCCCTATGTGTATCGTGGTGCTGATGCTGCTCAGACGTTTATGCTGTACCTTACATCTCTTGCAAAAATGATTGGTAATATATACAAATCTGCTAAGCCTCTGAAACTTACGGATCAACAGCAAAAGGATTTCGAGTCTTCTACGACATGCTACTTGTGTAGAAAACCCTTTACAGAAGAGAATTATAAAGTACGCGACCATGATCACATCAGCGGTGAATATCGTGGAAGTCTTCATAATGAATGTAATTTAGCCTGTAAAACACCTAAATATATACCAGTCTTCATGCATAACCTTAGCGGATATGACTCTCATTTCATTGTTAAGGAGCTGGGTTGTACAAGTGAACGTGTGGAGGTAATTCCTAACTCTGAAGAAAGCTATATCTCATTCACCAAGTATGTAGGAGATATAAAGCTTCGATTTGTGGATAGCTTCCGATTCCTCAGTACAAGCTTGGATAAGTTGGTAAAAAATCTAACCTCGTATCCTGAAACGCTAAAGTACTTTGGAGAAGACAAATTGAAGTTGATGACCCGTAAGGGTGTATTTCCATATGATTTTGTTACGTCATGGGATGCCCTGAACGAGACCTGCTTGCCTCCTAAGGACTCCTTCTACAATAGATTAAATGAAGAAGAAATTACTGATGCTGACTACGATCATGCTAGAAATGTATGGGAGCTGTTTAATGTGAGAAACCTGGGAGAGTACAGCGATCTCTACTTAACTTCGGATGTACTTCTTCTAGCTGACGTCTTTGAGACGTTCAGAGAGCAAACCCTTAAAACACACAAAGTTGATCCTGCCCATTATTTTACCTCTCCAGGTCTTACATGGGACGCCATGTTGCTGTATACTGGAATTAAGCTGGAACTGTTACAAGATTATGATCAACTACTCATGGTGGAATCAGGTATAAGAGGAGGTTTATGCCAAGTTTCTCATCGGTATGCTGAGGCTAATAACACTTATATGGAGAAGTTTGATCCGACGAGACCAACCCAATTTATCACATACGAGGACGCAAATAACCAATATGGGTGGGCAATGTGTCACGCCCTTCCTTTTGGTGGATTTCAGTGGGTGTCACCTGAAGAAATCAACTTAGAAACACTACAAGAAGATGATCCTCATGGGTACATATTAGAAGTCGACATCGAGTATCCTGCAGAACTTCACGATCTACACAACGATCTACCTTTCCTGCCAGAGTGTATGAAACCATTGGAATCATCTACAAAGAAACTGATACCTCATCTTGGACCTCGAAAGAAGTATGTAGTGCATTACATGGCTTTGAAGCAAGCTCTTAGTCATCGACTACGACTAACAAAAATCCATCGTGTGCTACAATTCCGACAGTCTCAGTGGTTGAAACCTTATGTGGAATTTAACAACAGGCTACGACAACAAGCTGCAAATGATTTCGAGAAGGATCTCTACAAACTCTTTAACAACGCTATGTTTGGAAAAACTATGGAGAACCTGCGTAATCGTATGGATATACGACTGGTGACCAATGAAAAAACTCTAGAGAAGCTGATCGCCAAGCCTACGTTTATCGACAGGACGATATATGCTGATAATCTAGCTGCTGTACATATGGCCTCTCGTCAGATTGTATTCAACAAGCCTATATACATTGGTATGAGTGTGTTGGACATCTCCAAGACATTAATGTATAACTATCATTACGACGTTTTGTTGCCTTATTATGGAGCTGAAAACCTGAAGCTTATGTATATGGACACTGATTCGTTCATTCATCGTGTAAGAACTGAAGATGTGTACCAGGACAAGCTACGTTTTCTTGAACATCTCGATACAGCTGATTACCCTGCCAACCATATATGTTACTCTACTCAGAACAAGAAGGTATTGGGAAAATTTAAAGATGAGGCTAACAGCAAAATCATCCTACGCTTTGTTGGACTACGTCCTAAGATGTATGCCTTAGATATTCAAGGGTCAATGATAAAAAAGATTAAAGGTATAAAACGTAGCGCTATTAAGCAGTACATTTCGTTTGACAGCTATACAGACTGTCTTAAAACCAGTGAAATCATCAGAACACCTATGAATCTGATCCTATCACGAAAGCATGCCCTTGCTACAGTACAAGTGAATAAAATTGCATTGACTCCGTTTGATGATAAAAGAATTATTGCTGAGGACGGGATAACAACATATGCGTATGGACATTACGCCATTACAAACAGTGCTTAAAAGAATGTAAGTTAAAGATAAAGATTTTCTAGTGAGTCTACAATCTTAAAAAAGAAGGTATCTGTGTGCCGTATATGCAGATAGCTGACGCCTGATGAAGAAAGAAGAAGATGGAAGGGAAGGTGGTAACCCTGCCATTAGGAGCAATCCTAGTGCTAGTCTCAAGCCTAGATAAAAGGGGAGAGACATCTATAACGAACTAAAATAAAGGTATGTTGACGTAAAGCTTTTCAGTTTGTGAACCAATATGCAGTTTATCCCTCTCCGCATCGTACAATAAGTGTTTAACATATAATAAGTTTGTAAGATTTAGAAAAAAGTATATAAATTGTTGTAACGTTGGATGAGAAAAGTTTTATAATCGAATTACTCTCTATATTACCATGAGTACCTGTGATACTAGTTGAATTGCCTGTTAAAATGACTTAAATACCTGTGATACTACCCGAATCGTGTGAAATTACATTAAATAGCTCAGATACGAATTCCTGCTCTAAATTAGTACGAGCACCTGTGATACTATCAGAATTGCCTATTAAAATGACTCAAATACCATTGATACAACCTGAATCAGCTGCCTTTACCTTAAATAGCCGTGATACAAAATCTCTGATCGAAATTATTACGAGCGTCTGTGAAACTATGCTGATTATCCAAATACTTATGATATTACCTGAACTATCTGTAAAATACGAAACTAGGCTATAACCAACCCCTGAAACCTACCCTCCTGTAATGCTTGCTTAATTACTCTAAGCATCTATGTTACTTGAATTATCCTAAATACCTACGATACCCTCTGAATTACCTTGAAATATGAAACTATGCTATACCCAACCCTGGAATCTAGCCTCCTGTGATACTACCTGAATTAGCCTAAATACCTACGATACTAGCTGAATTAGCTGTGAAATCATGCATAGCTATGATGCAGTTAGCCTCTGGAATCTAGCCTCCTGTGATACTAGCTGAATTAGCTTAAATGCTCACGATACTAGCTGAATTGGCTATGAAAATGATTTAAATACCTGTGATACTACCCGAATCATGTGAAATTACCTTAACTAGCTCTGATACGAATTCCTGCTCTAAATTAGCACGAGCACCTGTGATGCTATCTGAATTACCTGTTAAAATGACTCAAATACCATTGATACAACCTGAATCATCTGCATTTACCTTAAATAGCTGTGATACAAATCTCTGATCGAAATTATCAATAATATCTGTGAAGCTCTGTCGATTACCTCAAATACTTACGATATTACCTGAACTATCTGTGAAATACGAAGCTAGGTTATAACCAACCCCTGGAACCTACCCTCCTGTAATGCTTGCTTAATTACTCTAAACACCTATGTTACTTGAATTATCCTAAATACCTACGATACCCTCTGAATTACCTTGAAATATGAAACTATGCTATACCCAACCCTGGAATCTAGCCTCCTGTGATACTACCTGAATTACTTACCTGTTAGTGTTAGTGGGTTAGCTTTTCCCGTTGCAGGTCACCTTTTTCCCTTTGGTGGTCGCCTTTTTTCCCTTTGCTGGTGACATTTTTCCCTTTGCTGGTCATGTTTTTCCCTTTGCTAGTCAACTTTTTCCCTTTGTGGGCCTCCTTTTTCCCTGAGCAGTCACCTTTTTCCCCTGCACGAGTCACCTTTTCCCTGAATAGGTTACGTGATGGGCATGTCTAGAATTAGCGTTCTAACATTGACATGAAACAGTTTTCCACTAAGTTCACGTCTAAAGTCGCTTTCAAGTCTAGCCCTCCTATTCCCTATCTCTCCTGTATATAAGTCCATATTCCTACTGCTACACTACCTGTCTAGCCTAACACCTCTTCTCCTGTTCCTATACCTCTCATATAAACCATACTCTATTCCTCTAGCTCTGTCTAGCCTAACGCCTCTCTCGTTTACCCATGACTCTCACATAAACCATACTCTGCTCCTCGACCTCTGTCTAGTCTAACTCCTCTCCTCGTTTTCCTATACCACTCATATAAACCATACATTACTCAGCATCTGTCTAGCCTAACACCTCCCCTCGTTTTCCTATACCTCCCATATAAACGTATACTCTAATCCTCAAACAATGTCTAGACTAGCACCTCCCCTCGTATTCCCTATCTTTCTCATATAAAGCGCACTCCCCCTCCTACCACCGTCTAGCCTAGCATCGACCCTCGTATTCCCTATCTCTCGCATATAAACGCCTACTCCATCATTAAAAACTCCTATACTAGCACCTCTCCTCGGTTCGCTAATCGCTCATATTCTACCCTTCAAGTCCTGTTTAGTATAGCATCTTTCCTTGTATTCCCTATCTCTCTCGTATAAAGCATATCCCTCCCTCCTTTAGCATCTGACTAGCCTAGCATCAGCCCTGGTATTCCCTATCTCTCCTGTATATAAGTCCATATTCCTACTGCTACACTACCTGTCTAGCCTAACACCTCTTCTCCTGCTCCTATACCTCTCATATAAACCATACTCTACTCCTCGACTTCTGTCTAGCCTAACACCTTTCCTCGTTTTCCTATATCTCTCACATAAACCATACTCTGCTCCTCGACCTCTGTCTAGTCTAACTCCTCTCCTCGTTTTCCTATACCACTCATATAAACCATGCACTACGTTTCAAGCCTCTGTCTAGTCTAACACCTCCCCTCGTTTTCCTATACCTCTCATATAAACTATACTCTACTCAGCCTCTGTCTAGCCTAACACCTCCCCTCGTATTCCCTATCTTTCTCATATAAAGCGCACTCCCCTCCTACCACTGTCTAGCCTAGCGTCAGTCCTCGTATTCCCTATCTCGCCCATATAAACGCATTTTCCTCCTTGAACCGTCGCATCTAGCCTCGTTTTCCCTATCCTTTCCCATATAAACGCAAAAAACTGCGCTCGATCTCTCCTATATATCCTACTTATAGAGATACCGAAAAGTCCCAGTAATTTTACTTGTCGTAACACCACCTAGCGAGACGCAATCAGGCTGCCAAGCGTAAGGACTCCAAATGTAATTGCGAGGCACTTTTCTCTACGCCTGCAGTAGTAATTGTTAATTCTTGTTTCTTTTCTTAAGAAAATGACACATAATAGAACAAAAAGCTACGTTTTTTAAATGTAAAATATATGCGAATCAGTTCTTGCCCAATGACAGTCATGTACTACAAGCCCAATATCTTCCATTGACTTCTTCTCGCTTTCCTCTTCGTTCTTCGTATATACATCGTTTATCTTAATATTGTCTGTCATGCAGTAACTGCCGTGGATGTTTTTTCCATTCACCATTTAAGTTTTCTGCAGAATTTCATTAACACCTTAATACTGTGGCGTACTAATAACTTGGGGGTTACATTATTGTTCTACATTGTCATTACCAGACACATTGTTGTTTACTTCACTCTTGGCTGGTAGGTTTGCTAGCCACGAGTAGTGGGGGATAGCGTCACTCTCAGGATTCCGTGAGCAACGGACCGCGTGTGTAAGCCGGGCTTTGGATCGGTGGTCATCTCCTCCCACCTTACATTTTTAATAATGTAGGGACCCCAAACGGTTGGGAAATAAATTTATGAATGTTGTGTAAATTTGTGTTATGAATTTTGTATATTAAAAATCCACGCCTTCCTCTTAACCTCCACACCACGTTTCGGTCCGCAGCCAAGTAATATACACCCCCGCAATGTGCGTGCTAGCTACTCAAAATTAATTTAATTTTCATGTGAACTTTTAGGCTATCTACCCAGCATGTAACAATACTGAACCAAGTTTTACCAGTAAGAACAAACTTAACTTCACATTATGAGCTTAGTATTGGAAGTTTGGCCACGCCTAGCATCAGGGTTAATAAATCTCATAGATGATTGGTTCAACTAGATGATGATAACCCAAAATCTTTATTTACTTATTTGGTCGGTTGTTTTTTCTCTTAGAATTTTGTTATTTTAGGCCAATGTGAATGATTCATTCCTCATGTTTGGTTGCACTATGGATACATAGTGTTTTTAACCCTCTATACATTTCATTTCTAGACTTGTGTTCTTAATTCGGGAGTCTACCCTTAGTGTTCTTTTTCATTTTCTTGCCTACACAGACTTCTAGAATTCAGGATTTCCTCCTTTTGCCTTGTTTACCATGTAGCTAGTAGATAGAGGTAGTATTGAATTCCACACAACAATTTGATGTCGAGATTTCAATGGAAATATGTGTTTTGAACCCCCCTGAATCCAGAAAAAGAATTTTTAGCAAAAGCTTCGCGCGCTCGAATAACATAACTCAAAATCGGAAAGTCGGATGAATACCAAACTCGGTATTTAAGTTCAGCATTTTCCAAAGATGCGACACGAAGACTTTCAAGAAAAGCCCCTACCCCAAACCTTTACATGAAACGTTTCTCGAACATTTTGATTTTTTCAAAAATGACAACGATTTTGATTAAAATATCATATGTTTAAGTTATTTTCATGAGAAATAAAATGTGTGTCTAATTTTTTGGGAATAGGCTCTGAAGTCTGCTTCATTGTAAGGGAATTTTGCATAATTTTATACAACTTGCAAACCATTAGAGATAGATAAAAGGGCACTGTATAAAAATGTAGATCTCTTTAGAAAGCCCAAATTACTTGAAATAACTCTTTTGTGCCGTTAACCATTTCCGAGATATCCGTTGTTATTGGTTTGAATGTTTCAATACTTGTCATTTATAGAAATGTATTGAATCGACCTCTTGACAATGGAGTTTTTCAACAGCCGTCGCTATTCAAATGTTTCTCGCGTGTCATGGTAGGTATATGGTATGTTAAGGCCAACATATAGTGTCCCGAGTTTAAATGTCATGACTATCGATTCGATTCCTACAAAGAAATGGGTAATGACACTATTTCTGCAAAGGTTATCTTGATTAGCATAAAGTAGATGGATAAATAACCTTTCGTAAGAATAGTTTGTAGAACCTATAAAAGATAAGTTATAGCGGTTAGAGACAGTCATGTAAATGTAAACTTCAGAATTTTCTTATTCGAAATGTGCAGCAGTTGTCATTCGGGTTTCAAAGTGCATAGGCTTCCTTAAAGAAATCAGATTGCACGATTCGAATTTACGACGGACATTAAAGAGATTTTTTCTCCTACGGCTCTAAAATAACTGCTTAACCTTCTCAGAAAGGGAAAAAGAAGGAAGAATGAAGAAGGCTGTGCGCGCATTAGTGAACCCAGCCAAATAAAACTGGCTACCTGATACTGTGTCATTCAGCCGCAGTATTCTACAACGAATCAGCGGTATATAGAGTGTTACAGAATTTGTCGCAGTTCTCAGATGACTTGTGTTATCTTATTTGTTGGGCGCTTATTGTTTAATTATTTTTTATATCTGGGTTCTTTGTCCTCCGGCTAGCTATTATAACTCAATCGAGCACGTGTCTCTAAGCAGGGCGTGTAAACGGAAAGGAGTTGTTGCTAAAGATAACACTGATAAAAAAATTCTGAATCTAGACTTTTATTGCCATCACGCTTAATTAATAATTGACAAATTTAATCTTTATACGCGCCTGACTGAAACTGTGATATTTCTGAATGTAACTACAGTCGTTTTAGTTGCCGCGCACCAATTATTTCGCGTACTTTACATTTTTGTAACTAACTCCGCGACGTGCAGCTCGTGAGAGATTCTTCAGAACTGTGCGACAAGGTAACTTGAGTATAGGGAAGGTAGGCCACTCCGGCCATTTCGCTCTCATTGGCTGCGCGCCTGTGACGTCCTCTGGAAGGTTGAGCACGCGCGCTCTTTGGATAGTAATTGAAAGAGAACGGTTTAAACCCGTTTTAACACGTACAATTTAAGGCACGGATTGTTATACCCATTGTGTAAATGGTTAAGCAGTAATTAAGGAAGTGTAACATAATGCAATGGCATATGTTATGAAAGATACTTTAACTGAAAATGCATAGGAAACTTTTCTCAACTCATTCTACTATTTACAGACCAATTTTATCAACACCACCATCGAAACTATTACTAAAATAAAAAGTAACAAATTATTATTTGTTTAATCTTAAAATTAGATTTAAATTTAGAAGTGACTGGCCATGCTGCTGTTGTAGAAGAAATAGGTGTCACCCACTGCTGACATTTCCTTGTATTTCTTTTTTCCACGGTTGCAGCTTTTAATTTTGTATTCAAATGCCGTATCCTAATAAATGTGCAGGTCCTGACGTATATATATATAAACAATTCTTTTGTCGAAATCAGGGAATTTAGAGCAAATTATGTCGCTAAGTGTTTTCATCACTCTTAACACATTTGAAATATGAAAGCCATGGAATCATATCATCGGGAGACAGACACGGCACTGCACACCACGTAAACTTTTCCGTAGAGGTAAGCCAAGTAATTCATTTTTAAGTCCCATTCATAGTCCTCAGGCCGAAAATATACTGAGCAGACTCGAGCATTATCAGTGTTGAATTTATCATTCCGTTTACAGCGAGACACCCACATGCGCCTTACTTTATTATTTTAGGAAATCTATGATACATAATTCCAGCGATTTTTGTTCCTATATTAGAACATTACGCAACAGCACAGTTAACTTTTTTTTAACATTCATTTTGAACACGAATGCACACCACACTTGTATTTCCAAATCCATCCACAACTAGAACTAACTTCTAAGTAATCGGAAAGAGCATTCTTATTTAGTGAGCAACTATGCTTACCAAACAACGTTTGCAGCTGTGGGGTACAATATTGTTGCTCATGATTGGTCAGTACAACGCATTACAGAAAAATATTATTTAAAGAGTTGTTCTGCGATTCCACGAAATAATTATATAGGCGTTATTTAAGAATGGGGAATATGATGTTTTAGAAATTAGTGCGTGAACACATGCAATCAAATGCACCTAATAGGGTAATTTGGCAAACTTTATGATGCCTGTTCACGCTGTTTCAAATGCACAAGAACTCGGACACAACGTCTCCAAAACTTTCAAGAAGTTCAACAGAAAGATAACAGAAGGCGAAATCTAATAATTTTCGCTTTGCCTTACGGTAATATACCGCCTTAAATACCAAATCATTTGGAAACTCAGGTATAACGTGGACAAAAGGCTGATGACACTTTTGCATGCCTATGCAAGTGCTCTTTTAAAATCCGAAATAAGAGAAACCTTTTCTTTGCCATTTTAAGGGAAAAAACACTCGGTCCATGCTGAGGAATATCACTGCAATGATATAACATTGTGATGGTATTCAACTAGAAAGTGTAATCTGCGATAAAATTACATTATTTTACAACCTCAAATAAGGAGTTTCTATAGCTTACTTTTACCTCTGTGGTCATCTCTGAAAACGCGTAACATATATAACTAAAATTATTTATAGCTGTTTAAAGTGTGAAAATATGCACAATATATACTGTAATTATAAAACTCGGATTTTCTACATTCACATGACTTTTTTGCACACTCTTCTACAAAATATTCATAAAGAAGTTTATTCTTCTATCTAACTTGTTAAAGAGAGATGAACTGTAATTACATATTTAGTTGTATGCGTAAGAAGGATTTAGAAAGCTAAACCTATAGTCAAATTATAAAGCGTGTCGTTATGTGATGGCTTTGAAATTCCATGCTCTTTGCATGACCACGAGGGAAAAAAACCGAATAGCGACTTACCACTTAAAAAAAGTTTAAGTATTTGAACATTCAGACAAATAACACAGAATACCTTGTACATGGTTAACGCCATAACATTATTTATTTGGTATAAAGTGTGTGCTTTAACGAGATCTATTTCTTTTTAAAGTAATTTTTTAATCTTTTAACCTTTACCAAGCCATTCAAATGAAGTTTTCACAGGTTAATTACAGGAAATTCGAAACATATATTTTATTTGTCATGCAAATGTTTTAAACATATGCACTTTAATCAAAATGGTATTAGTCATTTTTGAGAACAGAGAAGTAATGGATAATTTCCCATGTAAAGAGTAGTTCGTGATACGGAATCTTCTTAAAAAATCATGTCGCATCCTTGGAAGATGCTGGAGTTAGATTCCAAGTTTGGTATTTAACCGACTTTTCGTTTTGAGTTATGCTGTTCACACGCATGCACAATCTTTTTCTAAAAACGTGGGTTTTAGATTCAAGAGTCTCAAAACATGTGTTTCCAGTGAAATCTCGGTATCGAAATTTTGGGTGGAATACAATACTTCCTCTACTTACTATAAGTAAATAGGAGGGAAAGTAAAATTGCAGAAATAGTGCATAGCCTGAAGGTTCTATTTTATTTTAATATAATATAGGTTTGCTTCACCCTTGTCTCTCTCTCCCTCCCTCTATTCGTTTATTACGTGTTTAAAAGGCAATAATACTTGCTATCTTTTGCAAGAAATGCATTGCAATTATAACTTAAATGTTGAAACATTTAAAGCAAAAAAATGTGTTGTTTAACAAGACAAACTGTTAGATAGAGTATATGGATAGTTTTGTTTCTTCCTCTGTATTATTTTTCTATTTTATATGTTACGGAATGAGAGTTTTGTTTCAAATAAATTTGCTTGAGGTGACCATATCATGTCAGTAAGCATGTCAGGATTTGAATTATATCGTAAACCCCGAGCTTCCACGTGGGAAGCCTGCTACCTTCCAAGTGACGTCACTAGCAGACAGCTCGACAAGCAGTGAATGCGCGGGAAGCGGGAAGAGGCCCCCCTGCTGTGCGACACTTGCTTATGGCTCGAGAATATATACTCCTCCACCTCGAATTGCCTAAACATTATAATATAGCTCCTATTGGTTACCAAATTGTGCCAACTTTAGCGTCTGTTTTGGTGAGCCAATCACTACTACTAACATATATGCTCTAGGGACGATATTCCCTCCCATTCTAAATAAGACACGCTACCCTGACGTCAATTTTGGCTTTCTCCTCTTAGTGACAAACAACTCACCCCTCGGTTTATAGTTACCCACTTCTATTGTCAGTTTCAGTTAGGCCGTGCAAACTTATTTCCTAACAAGTCCTTATGGCTAACAAACATCTAAAATCATGTACATACAATAATATTAACTTACACTACAATCACTCTGGCATTCACGGCATATTTTGATATAAAATATTGCCTCAAATTCAACCGACAAACTTTCAGGGGTTACATAAGGATGGTAATAGAAGCAATTGATATAGGACAGCTTGGTCTGTGACGACAAACCTTTTATGTTACGTAACGATTATTCATATGAACACTCCTACTGTTAAATACAAATAAATAAATAAATAAATAAAGACTTAATACCAAATCAGTACTGAGTTATACTCTAAAATAGTTAATTTCTCCTCTACAAGCGCGAGAATAGCCAACACTGCAGCATTTTCAGTTATGAGCTTTGGTTTTTGTGGAAAAATGCTCCATCAGTAAGAGCCAGTGCAGCACTGATTCCTCCACTTTTATACGTATCAGAGAGGCAAACAAAAGTTAGCTGTAGTAATAGCACAGTCATTAGCGTCCTGAGCAGTCAATTACGTCGGTCTTTGCACTCCTTGCTTAAAATGCGCTGGGGAGGTAGCCTACTGTATCTGTTGGTTGCAGTCCCGAGTTCGATAAGCCTATGTGAGCTACAGATGAATAAGCAATTAATGCTTTTATATCTACCGTTTTAGCAATATGTATGTCAGGATTGGGGGCAAAACTCGGTTATAATCGAGTACGGTGCAGCGGTAGGTACAGGAGAAGTAATGGTGTAATGATAAAATTCACTCTACCTGCTTTTTATCCTCTGTTCAACGTGGCTTCGTCTTCATCAGTAAATTTCCGTAGAAAGGTGATTAAAATATAATAAGGTTTAATTCTCGCTGTTGTCCTGCTAGTTGCTCTCAGCGGAGATATACGCACGGACTTTGCCTATTAGGACTGCTAATAAGCTCGCTGACCTAGCTAGTGGAACCAAGGAACTCTGAGGAAAATTTATTAGTCATCTTAATGTTTTATTTACTGCAATTTATTATCGCTTTTTCATTCTAAGCTGAGTAATGTTCATGTTCACTCAGAACTCTATAATGGACTCGTGAACCACAAATGCATTGTTAATTAATACGTGGCAGTCATACATTTCGGTACAAAACGGACACTATTTGCGCGCCAACGTTGCATTACGGAGTAGCGTGGATTCCTCGTCTGTAACTGCAAATCAACTCCTAAATTTTGGGGTAAATATTGACTATTGGCTTTCTCAGGGTGGTTAAATATTACTTTATATATATTCCGGTTGGTTAGTTTATATATATCACGTGCCTTTGTTCCGGGCTTCTCTCGGTAATTTTCTGTTCTCGGCTACATTTCCCTCACTCCATACTTCTCAAGAGAAGACAAATAAGGTCATAAAAGCTTACCCTCGGTTCTAATACAAAGGATCCCAACTTTCTCTGCACTTGAGAACAGCATATTACTACAAAACTGCAATGTTTAAGACATCCTAAAACCAGTGAAACAGGATAATTACATATAAGACAAATATTACATTACACAAAAATGACTATTTACACGGTATCCACATTACACACATATATCATCCATATATAAAATTAATCATTAAATTAATTAACACATAAAATTAATCCGGGCATATTCTGTCTCAAATGGTGGTAGTGTTGGTTTCAAACTCCGTGCAAGCGGTTAAACTTTTGTTTTTCTTCTTTTACCCCAACAGATAAATGCCGTACATTTGGAATGAAAGCAGTTTTAATTTCTCGAGTATCCTTCAAAACTGAACTACGTGTTACAGAGGTATTTATATAGAATGTTTGAATACAGTCACGGTTATCTGCAAGTAGCAGCAACTCAGTGGTGTACTGGTTCGTTATTGATTTTGATCTATTGCAAACAACCATGGATTCAAATACCACAAGTTGAAGAAGATTTGTCTTTAGGTTGGAATTGTTTATTTATTTAGCTCCACGTATGGACGCCAATTTGGAGTAGTTGTTTGTTATAGGAGTTGTTCCTTCGTATTGGAAGTCAGTTTGTAGATGCTGTATTATATTTCAACTGTTGGGGCTCCCCAACAGTAGTTGCAACCTCACGTATAGTAAACAGTTTCCGATAGCCTTCGCTCCAAATGTACTTTCAGGTGGTCTTTGTCTCAAGTTTAAAATTAAGAAAATATTAAAGTTGTAATTTGATTGTTTCTTTAAATATTTAATATTTATGTTTGCCTCGGCTGCGTCAGTATTATTTCAGAGGCGTGATGCGAAAAGAATGTACGCTTACACAGATTTTAAGTTTTAATTCACTCCTTTTTATTAATCCTTGACACAAATTAAATAGCACCTCACTGATATCGAGAGCTGTGAGATTCTTTTATTTCATACTTGCACTTTTTAATACGTATATGATTTTCGTCTCACACGAATACGTAATTCATTTCTCGAGGACACCTCTCGCGTCTGGTTATGAGCACTATTTGGAGGCAACTGAATAGATTTCAACCGTCTAAACTTGTAAATTTCTGTATTTCAAGTCTCTGAATGGCTAATCCTACTCCAATAGAATACCTTCATTTAACTAAAACCTCCTCCGGTTGTTGATCGGCTATTTTATAAACTGTCACTAAAATCTAATTGTTGCTTACAAGAATCACAGGTAACATTTAAACTCTCAAACTCATTATTGCCTCAAGGTTACCTCATTGTTACCTCATTGTCAGCAACTTTAAACCTATTATTCTCACAGCTCCTACATTATTAAATTACGTAATATATTCACATAATATTATTACACATGGATACAATAATACAAGCATATGCAATGATTGTAATATACTCTTAACAAATATTGCTTCAAGGCGGGCTGTTATTGCATTTACATATTATATAATTTGACTGAAATCATTTAAATATTAAAAATACTGTCTCAAAGTGTCCTATATCAAAGTACTCACCTAACACCCCTCTGTAATCCCTGAAAGCTTGTCGGTTGAATTCTGTAACATTCTGTATATACCGGTGACCCGCACTAGCTAACGACATACCTCTAGAAGGTAGTAACGTCCATTTTCAGTGCTTGGAAATCAACTTTTGGGTTTTAATTTCAGTTTCTTCCAGAGAGCTTTGTGCCTAAACGATCGATATCATTTACATTCTGAGCATTTCAGCTTAGAGGATTGTCCCACTGCGACCCAGGTTCCATCATTAAAACGTACCTTTTTCGTCAACCTAAGGCATCCATCACTTTTTAAAAAGGAACGTAAACAAAGACATTCGTTCATTAGTGATGATAAACAGTGAGGTTTCTAGACATAAGCAAGGCGTTCTATCAGAACGGAAGAACTATCTTGCTTCTGCATCTGCCAGCATCGGAGGCAATATCATTCCTTCGAAACAGAAAGGAGAGAGAAGGAAACTCTCAGAACCTAGATAAAGTAAAGAAAGGTTTGCAATCAGACTGCATTAAAAATTGCCGGCGCTGGAATGGAACTGCGAGCTTCAAATGTCAAAGGTCGGAGGTTAAAGACAAATCTCTGCGCAAGAATATGAAAAAATAATGGAAAAGAATATCTTAAAACAGTTGAAGATTTAAATTCAGCATAAAGTCTGCGAAGTCGCTTTCAAAGTAGTTTGTAACAGTAAATATATGCTTTAGGGGTGGAGAAGTCTGCTTTTTCACAGAAAGGTTTTTTAATATTTAATAAAGTTATAAAAAATAAGTAATGCCTTCTGTGGCAACCTTCTAGACAGACCGTATTCAACCCTGATACTGTTCTCCTTGTTACTTGTTTTGGCTTAATTGTCTGAAAACCTATGCTCAAAATTGTTATTCATTATTGTTCTGAGTACTGAATTTTAAGGGTGCTTGGGATTTGAAATAAAACAGGAGGAAGTTTTGCTGGCTATGCCGGTATAATTTGCTTTAATTGTGAAAAAAATGTAATTTTAGAGGGTAGTACTTATCAATAATGTATATTCTGTGGCCTTCAAACAATTGTCGCACCCAGTTGCGGCTGCTGTATAAGAGCACAAGAGCTCGTAACACCCTACGTTTTGACAACTTGCAGATTTATTGGTTATGTTTTCTTTGAACGTTATTAAACGTAACGTATATTCGGAAATTTAAAACTTACGATTTTCTCTAAACTCGATGAGGCATGGCAAGGCTCGCTGGCACATCTTGACTTGAGCCAAAAACAGCAGAGGGGCAGACAGCCGTCTTCTCTAAATTCATGTGTTTCTTGAATAGACATGTTGCATACAGCGTTCCTAGCGGCCAGACCTGGAGAAGACGCGGAAATTCAAAATAGGAAACCTTTTAGGGTAGCACAAAATCAATAAAATAAGAATCATTAGTGTATGCACATTCTTTAATTTCAAACAAGTACAGACCTGTATGTAAGAAATTCTCACTGTCCTTCATTCAAGTAGGATTAAGTATATTTTAACCTATTGACATAGTAATGGCAAACCTACTAGTAATTAATTAGCATTTGAATGCATTTTAGGAAGGAGATAAGCAAATGATTATATCATAATAAAACAAACATTCAACTCATGTATGCATTTTTGCTTCAGGATTATATTTCAGTTGGTTTTTTACAAAATAAATGAATAAATCTATACATATGCTTGGATATTACTTTTTTATGGTTATGGTCAACATGTTTCTGTATTTCTAAAACAAACAAATAAAATAAATCCCCATTCATGCATGATTATATTTGCTTCAGAATTGTGGCTAACATGTTTCTGTTCATTTTGTTGTTGTAAGAAACACTTTATGAGCACATTGAGACACTTGTCAATGAATATATTGATACATTCATTATATAGGATGAACCATATGAGACTGTACAGTATCTCCAAAACTAAGCGAAAGAAATGTCTTGAATAAAATTATCTTGATATTGTGAGGGGAAGTAAATGCCATTGGTCGTGTATTCTTTGGGGGACGTTGTGATGGTCATTTTAGGGTCAATTTAATTTGACTCTAATCATAGGATCCCATTTTAAGCAATTAAATTGACCCTAAAATGACTGTCATAACGTTCTCCAAACAAAACACAACTAATGGCATTTACTTTCCCCCATAATATCAAGCAAGTTTTATTAAAGACATTTCTTTTTACAACGCTTAGGTTTTGGAGGTACTGTATAGTCTCAACTTAAATGGCCCATCCTGTATACATTGCTTAAGTTTTCCCTTCACTTGCTTTCGGCTGTCAGACAAATATTCTAAGTAGAGTTAAATGCATGGGCAACTAACTCATACAATGCACATGGCATTTGCATTAGGAAGCTTCATATTACAATCTCCATGGTCCCTAAACAAAATATGTGTATTACAAAGATTACTCATCTCATCTATCTTCACTTGCCAAAGGATTACGACATTTCTCATGAGGTAATGTTTGGCATAACCAGCCTGCAATATATGCACTTGAACACTGCTCAAATTCATCAATAACAGCATATTGTGCCTTACTTACAGTACCTACCTGTATTCATACTCAAAGGAGGAGCATTACTAAAATCTGATCTCATTAACAAGAAAATACATGCATCAAGAGCTCAATTACTCTCTTCAGATGGATCTGGTAACTGATTAATCATTACTAACTTTATTGTAGATTTAAAATCGGAACAATCAGGAGTCACATTATTCTCACCTGCACTCCTTATTACTGGAAAACAATTTCTCCAATCTTGTATTAATCTCCTAGTTAAGAGATATTCAAACCTAAATTCTTTTTTTCAGATCATTACAAAGCATTTGCGGCGAAGAAATATTCTCAATCCAACCCCTAACACACTGTGGCTGAATTTTTCTTCTGTTACAGACTCTCATACTGGAAAAATAATCCCTGGTAGAAAGAAGGTAATCCATTTGCTTTCGCTCATCATTGAATCCACAAGAAAGTCCATTGCCATTATAATTTTTACCTGAATTTAAAATGTCAAATACCTTGTCAATCTTATCCAAAAATTCTTATGTGTTACACTCACATGACTTTCTCTACTCTTGTACAAATTACTTTTACAAACGCTTATTCTCCATCTACTTCATGTTAATCGAGATAAACATTTGCAGAATCTATCTTATTGCTAATTTTCTTGTAGATGTAAGGGGAAAATATATTTACAAGGGCAATATAGAAACACAGTAGCCTTTAAGCACATACATATCTCTTAATAGCTGGATGCTAGGTGCAGCACCATTCCCTTTGCCACAGATTATAATTCTTTGCATATCCAAGACAAAAAAATGAATAACGAATTCCCATTTGAGAAAATAAATATTGAAAAATTTAAGGGAATAACAAGCAATATCTCGAAAATGGTTCACTCAACAACAAAAAAATGTATACGACATAAATTGTGTATTTTAAAGCGATCTACATTTTTGGTGTAGTAAAATTTTGTCTATCTCTTATGGTTTACCAGTTATGCAAAAGTCGTTCACAATAAAGAATACTTTTGGAGACTTTCCCAGGAAATTCAAGATATACATTTTATTTGTCATAAAAATATCTTAGACATATGATATTTTAATCAAAATCGTTAGAGCCATTTTTGAGAAAATTAAAAATTTTGAAAATTGTTCCATGTAAAGGGTAATCTGGGGTGGGGGATTTTCTTAAAAACCTTCGTGTCGCATTTCTGGAAGATACTGAATCTAAATACCAAGTTTGGTGTTTATCCGACTGTTCGTTTCTGAGTTATGCTGTTCACAGACACACACCCACACACAGACACACACACGGACATGTTTCCAAAAATTCTTTTTTTGGATTCAGGGTGTCTCAAAACATGTATTTCCGGTGAAATCTCGGTATCGAATTTTTGTGTGGAATACAATACTTCCCCTACTTACTATATGTAGTAGAGAAAGTAGAGCTGTAGGTAGAGCATCTAACGTCATAGCATTTCTCGACACACTTCTCATGATTCCACTGCTGACAGAATGGCTAAATACATAAGTAGCTAAACAAACACGCATAAGTGAGAACGTTGGCAGTTCTATACACTTCCATTTCAGCTGAGAAGCTAACCTAGGTATCCTAACTTTATTTCGGTTGTAGAAATCTACTGTATGTGTCCATGAACAATGACCATCATCAGTGACAACGTCATATTTCTTAAAATTATTTCTTAGTGACTTAAACATCATAGAAAAAGCACACATTATTATCGTTCACTTGAGTGAATGAACACCGTTAATGTATACCCAGCAATGACCTCATTTTAGGTTATCTGATCCCTGATCACATACGACAGTTTTGGAATAAACCCAGCTGCCATTATCCGATTAATAGCATCTAAAACAATGTGCTTCAAAATGTCACCTGACATAGCTTCCTATCCAGAAAATAGCCAAACACTTGCTTGAAATTTAACTTTAAGCTCTAATTAAAATTACAAGAGCTTGAATTGCATGGTCGAGTGGGTATTTCGGAACAAGTCTTCCACTGATCCCACCAAAATCTACAAAGCCATACAAAATACCACATTTGTATATCACATTTCCTTTAAGTGACATTTCATCTAGAACAAGGGAGACCACACGTTCTGAGGGCTCTAAATTTTCCGCTTTGATTTTCATCAGCGAAAGTACATTGTCAATAAATCCAGGACTGACTTGTAAATTTTGCAGCCACTTTCGAAGAGATGACACAGATAGAAGATACATTAAGGTACGCAGTAGTTTGTACCACTTTGAAGAACAATAATACAATGCCAATGCTACTGTTTTATCAAGCTCTCCCTTTGGTTTTACGAATGATGTTTTTTTACTGACAAGTCATAAAAATCTTTGTCACAGTCATGGAAGTATTTAACTGGATCGCCTTTGTCTCAACCTGACTTTCCTTTAGCACGTCAATTTCTTGCCTCAACTTCCTTATTATTTTGTTCTTGTAGGAATTCACTTTGTGAGCTTTAATTACCTTTGTCCTTAAAATATTAACCTGCTCTTCTGCAGTAGGTTTACTATGAGTAGTATTCACTATCTGTCCAGTTTCTTTTTCTGGGAGATTATTCCCATTAATGCCGCTGTCATCAACACTGTCTTCTAAATTCCTCTTCCTCTTACGTGGACTAGCCCTCGTTCGTGGTTCCAGTGTGCTACTCCTCCAGGCAAATTCCGAGATGGAACGGTACCAGTTTCAACCTGAAATCAGTAATTTAGCCTCACAATAAATTGCTTTGGAGATAAACCTATAAGAAGCTAATAAAATGTACTGGATCACTGGTTTACTTACCCTTGGTTGAAAAGCTTTGGATTTTTGAAGTCATTTTCAGGAAAATGATCAGAACAAATGTTATAAGCCTTGTACATCTTTAACAGGCCTTCCTTTTTATATAAACCATTCAGATAACTGTGTCAGTATCCTGGCAGCTGCTATTAAAATTCTGAACTGTATATAAATCTTACCGTATAGGCGAATGTTATTTACTCGTAATTAAGCCTCCTACCTAAACTAAAAGCTGAGTTCTTAATCTAGTAAATAATTATTATTAATATTATTATTATTATTTGTAAACTACGAACCAAACTTGTAGTTTAGGAGGAGGCTTAATAAAAATGCATAATAAATAATAAACCTAATAAATAATACTAATAAATAACTGGATATACAGATGGGATAAAAAGAGTAATGAAGAAATAAAGAACACATATGGGGTGACAGACATTACGAGGTGTATTAAACAAAGAATAAAGAGACTACTTTAATAGAATGGGGGAAGACCGTCTCCGAAACTTGCAATGAACTTCAAAACAGTGAACTTTTAACTTCGAAAATTTTGGTTTTCTCAAAAATTGCTCTTTTTATTTAAATACCACATCTTTAAGATATTTTCATGACAAATGAAATGTTTATCTTGAATTTGCTTCTAAGTGCCTGTTAAGTTCTCTTCCCTTGAGTGACTTTTGTGCAACTGGTAAACCGTATGAAATAGACAAAATCTTACTACATCAAAAATGTAGAACTCGTTAAAGCACACAATTTTTGTCAAACAAATGTTGTGGGGTTTACCATTTCCGCGATATATTGTTATTGGTTTGAATTTTCAGACACTTATAGTTTACTCAGGAAGAAAATCGCTATTTGTTTGTTTGTTGTTTTTCTTTTTCCTTTCTTTTTTCTTTTCTCTTGGCCATGCAGAGAGAAAGGAATTTCAAAGCATCAAATAGCAATCCTCTCTTAAAAGATTGATTATCGCTTCAAAGCTTAGTGTATTTCCTTAATTCCCTCGTACCTAGAAGAAAATATGCAGTAAGACAATTTCTACAAATTTTTACCTTGATTAATATGAAGTGAATAGCAGAAGAAGGCTTTGTTATAATAGTTTGTTGAAGAATGGGTAAAGAAAGTCATATAAATGTAACATGTCTTTATTACTTTCTCTACTACGTATAGTAAGTAGGGGAAGTATTGCATTCCACCCAAAAATTCGATACCGAGATTTCACCGGAAATACATGTTTTGAGACTCACTGAATCCAAAAAAAGCATTTTTGGAAACATGTCCGTGTGTGTGTCTGTGTGTGTGTGTGTGTGTGTGTGTGTGTCTGTGTGTGTGTCTGTGTGTGTGTGTGTCTGTGTGTCTGTGAACAGCATAACTCAAAAACGAACAGTCGGATAAGCACCAAACTTGGTATTTAGGTTCAATATCTTCCAGAGATGCGACACGAAGGTTTTCAAGAAAATCCCCCCACCCCAGACTACCCTTTACATGGAAGATTTTTCGAAAATTTTAATTTTCTCAAAAATGGCTCTAACGATTTTGATGAAAATATCATATGTTTAAGATAATGTCATGAGAAATGAAATGTATATCTCGAATTTTCTGGGAATGTCTCCAAAAGTATTCTTCATTGTGAACGACTTTTGCATAACTGGTAAACCATATGAGATAGACAAAATTTTACTACACAAAAAATGTAGATCGCGTTAAAATACACAACTTATGTCATATACATTTCTTTTGTTGAGTGAACCGTTTTCGAGATATTGCTTGTTATTTCCTTAAATTTTCCAAAGCTTATACCTTTTCTCAAATTCGTTATTCATTTTTTTATGTCCTGGACATGCAAAGAGAATGGAATGCGCCACATAGCAACCAGCGTTAAAATATTTGACTATCGCTTAAAAGCTAACATATTTGCCTTGCATCTACAAGAAAATTACCAATAAGATTGACATCTCGATATCTCGATTAACATGAAGCATATGGAGAATAAGCGTTTGTAAAAATAGTTTGTACAAGAGTAGAGAAAGTCATGTGAGTGTAACACATCAGATTTTTTTTAATGAGGCTCATAATTGGTAAGATAAGGATAGCACTAGTTAACGGAGGGGACACCTAATACCTCGACCCCAAAGGATCTTTTGTGCGTACACCCCCGGGAGGAACGGATGAGGTAAGGGAACCGCAGGAGATGTATGGGTTGCAGAGCGAGGCCGGCGCAAGTCGACGTAGACACGCAGAGTTTCCTGACAGCTCCAGTCTTGTGAGGCGGTCCTTATACGGCTGCGTTCACTGATGAGGGCAACTTACTGTCTCGCGTCGATCCGGGGGATGGGATGCGGCTGCCAGGCGCTGTCCTTTGTGTCCGTTGTGAAGTCCCTTCGGGCAGCTTCTGCTTCTGCGCGCGTCTCCGATGCGTCGAAGATGACCCACGCCCCGTCGTAGCTTTTACACCATTTAGAGTTTTCCGGACTATTTTGGCTTTGCTCAGGGTGGAGGTAGGAAATCTGATTGGCGTTTTTGTTAACACCAACGGGCCGAAGACCTCGGGCGTACAGTTTCTGGATGGGGACGGGTAGTAAATGAAATTCGCGGGACGCACCAATACTAGGTCTATTTACCCGAACAGTAAAACAACATTTTGCGTACTTTGACGCAGTATTTTATATCACAACACTGTAAATGCCAGAGTGATTGTAGTGTAAATAAGCATTATTGTATGACAGTGATTTGAGATGTTTGTTAATTATAAGCATTGTTAGGAAATAAGTTTACACAGCCTCACTGAAACTGACAATAGGAGCGGATAACAATGAGCGAGGGGTTGAGTTGTTTGTCAATTATAAGAGACAAGCAAATGACGTCAGATTAGCGCGCTTTTCTTTAGAAATGGAGGGAATATTTTCCCTAGAGCATGTGTGTTCGTAATTTTGATTGGATATAAAAATAGACGCTAATGTTGGCGCGTTTTATTAACCAATAGCAGCTCTGTTATAATGTTTAGGCATATCGGGGTGAGGGAGTATAAATTCCGTGCTAGAGACGGGTAACGCGCAGTTCTACAGAATAATTCACAAGGCAAACGTCGCGCAGTTTAAAAGAATCATTCGCGGGTTACACGTCGCTCAGTTCAACAGAATCATACAAGGGTTACACGTCGCGCAATTCTACAGAATCTCTCGAGTCGTAAAGTTAGTTATAAAATGTGAAATACTAGAATTAATAATGTGCAGCAAATAAGTGATTATAGTTACATTCGAAAATATAACAGTTTCAGTCGGGCGTGTATCAAGAGTAAATATGTGAAATTAATAATGTGTGACGGCAATAAAAGTGTAAAAACAAATTCTTTTATCAGTGTTATCTTTTAGTAACAACTCCTTTCCGTTTACACACCCTGTTTAAGAGATTTGCTCGACTTGTAATAATAGCTAGCCGGAGGACAAAGAACCCCAAAATTCAAAATAGTAAAACAATAAAAGGCGCTCAGCAATAAGATAACACGAAGTAACCGCGACAACTTTATGTTCCTGGCACGAGATTGCCTAAACCCCAACTTCTTTAATGCAGCGTATTTAACGCAACGATATAATGCCAAACATATTAGTACCCCGATCACTACTGGCATCTAACGCGGCTGCTTTAATCACACGATTTTTATCACGGCAACAATGACTTACCTCTTGGCGACACGGGTGACTTCATGTTCATGCCGGTATGAAACGTTACCTTTGTTTCATTATATCCACGTGCACTGCCTTGATCACCCACACTACTTGAATTTACATCCGCATCGGCAGACTTATATTTAATATTGCAACATACTTATCGCGGGAATCCTAGAGACGAGAGCGGTGGATTTCGCGTCGTGCACATTACGAAGACTGGGCTCTTAGCAATCCAGCAATCGAGAACAGGTCGCCCAGGTTCACCTGCGCGGAATGTGATCGCCACAGTACCTAGCCGCTTACGCGCCTTTACCTGTGCGACAAGCTTTTGATAAATGTCAATTTGTCTCGGGCGGTGTTTAGCTTCCTGCGCTACCATTGGCTGGGTCTCGGTGTTCCCACATGGGCGGACTAGCTACCACGTGGTGACCAAGCCCAATACTGCTTAACTTGGGCGACCGCTTGTGTGGCCGGCATGGCAGCAAGCGTGATGGAAAAACTGGGGGGGGGCTTCCAAGTTGGCAGCAAGGCGGGTCGCTGGTAGATGGCCATTCATCCAGTTAGCGACCAAGCCCAATGCTGCTTAACTTGGGGGAGCTTTGGATGTGAGGGATTGGCAGACCTCAGCCTCGGGGGCCCAAGCCGTCCTTCGGCAACCGGTAACTCTTTCTCCGCCTTGGCGCTTTATGGACATAGCGGCCCAAAGAGTTCACCAGCTGGTTGGTGGTTCTCTCCCGCACCACGTCCACGATGTATGAAAGGCCGGAATGGGTGTGTAGGATGTATGACGGGAATCTACGCCCGGTATCATAGATCATCCGAAGCGCCCTGTTCTGGACGGTTTGTAGTCTGCGGATGGTGGTCGATACCGCCGATCCCCAGACCTCGCAGCCATACAGAATTAGGGGCGGGATAATCGCCTGATATAGGCGTAGTTTGAGGCGTATGGGCATTGTGGAGCGGAATACAGGGTACAGCTGTCTGAGCGCGGAGTGGCCGAGGCCGACCTTTGCCCTGACATGTGGAGCGAAAGTGAGGCGCGGTCGAGCGTGACTCCGAGGTATTTGGCAGAGGTAACCCAAGGGATTCTCCTCCGCCGCAACCTCAGAGAACACTCAGGCCGCCACCGACGGACCTTCGTCAGGAGAAGCGCAGAGCTCTTCCCCGGGCTGATGGCCATCCTCCACTTTTCGCTCCACCTGCCAATGGCTCGGAGCTGTCGCTGTAGTGGAGGGAAACAGAATCGGGCGTTCTTGTTCTGTGCCATTATAAATGTTGTTGGTCTTTTATACCCTATACACCCTACTCTAGGACTACCATGCTAAAAACTTTTTATTGGCTATCTCTTCGCGGGGCTCGAAGCGTGGGCTTTCAATTTTGTACCGGATAGGCTGATTTATATCACATGGTACAAATGTCACCCGGGATTTTACTTAGTTTCGCGCGATTTTCCTTGTTTTTCTATGGCCACGGAAGCGTCAGTCCCTGCTAACAAAGGCATAAAAGAATCTTACCCTCCTGTTATTTAACAAAGGACTGCACCCAAACAGAGCAATAAAGTGTGCTGCTTTTCCCCAAAATGTACAACTTCTAGCCTGTTATACTCGTCTTGCCAGAAACATGTTTTCATACAGAAAAAAATTACGGATTACAAAAATAATATTTACACAGAAATGATTAATAAAAATTACATAAGCATAGAGGTCAAAAATAATGTAACAACAGGAGCTATCTACCTATACCAAACACGAGGCGGTAGGCATATCCCGCCTCACTTGACCACCCTGTCACGGGAGGGTCGTTCGGAGACGTCCCTCTAGTGGGACTGGGGTAACACGACCCAGCAGTGGAGGGTCGATAGACTTCCCTCTATCAGGGCCGAGAGGAAATTCCAAATCGCAGGCCTCTGCATCCACCCGAAACGAACCGAACCACCTGAAATATGTAACGGGAAATGAAATGAGAGGAACTGGGGAGAAAGGAAATCCGTGGTAGAATACACCACTCCGGCATTCGCCTATGCCACCCAGGGAAAACCATGAAAAGCCAATGATCAGAGTGGACGACCACAGGGAATCGAACCCGGGACCTCCAGAATGCGAGTCTCACATGATGCGAAGACCCATCTCACTCGGTTCATAACTGGTAAAATTGCTGTGTCATACTTTTGGGAGTGCAACACTTGCTTCACTTTATATAGAGAAGGCAAAGAAAACAAAACTGGTATTGACTTCAGAACGAATCAGGAATCCATGGGAGAGGAAACAACGAAATATGAAACATTCCTTATCAAATCAAGAGGAAGAACATGATATTGGCACACAAAGAAGCAATGTCGCAAGCTCCGGCGGATGCAGATTCTAATCCACAAACCGGAAAAATGATGCCTTCGTGTAGTTAAAAACATTCTGGATATACTGAAACTTTCAAAGAATAATTAGCAGTGTAGTAGCACTCAGAAAATACACATTACAAGCGTTCTGGACTTATATTGGTCTGCACCAGCTCCTGTGTCGTGGATTCACTCTATGCATAATGCAGCACACAAAACGACATAACCTGTGGTGTCGCTATTTTCTCGTAAACAGACACAGCGCCGCTGATGCACTGAATGGAACTAATAGGTGGGGCTTAAAACTTTGAACTTTCCTCTATTCAATGATGTGTCGTATATGTCGCTATCTATTGTCGTTCATTAAAAATGAATACTTAAAATCTGTTCCTTCTTTTGAATAAGCCTCCATTTATTAACTGTTAATTTTCTTAAAGCTTTATATTTTCTAAGGTATTGTTTTTGCAGAAAATTTGTTCCGAGAGAGGTGGGCATTTCGGATGCTCGAAGGGAAATTATTTGATGTGCGGCATGTGAAAGAAAGCCTATTGGCAACAGCACATATTAACCACCAGAAAAGATAAACTAGATTATTCGCGTGCACCTGGCGGAGCGGTGCAAAATGTAAAACAAAACACGTATCTTGATAACGAAAGGTGTATTTGCAGTAAAGTTAACCAACTATGAGACATTAAATACGGAAAATGGTCCAAATGCTCAAGATATAAATCATAAAATAAGCAAAACATGTTACGAACTTCATTCCTGTACAGGAAGTACCTCTCAAGAAATGTTATTAATTTCTTAGTTTATTGGAAGAAATAGAGTGTGTTCTAAAATGTATTGCTAAAATAGATGAATTTAATTTTTAAGATATCTCTTATCTAAATTTAAGATCAATAGACTTGCTTCTGCTGTCAACATCTCCCCAAAATATATTCAAGTTGGTGGGAAAATACAATTTAGTTTCCAAGTATGTAATTAATGTGTACTTAAATCAATACAGAAGAGACTAAATATTTATTGTGTAATATCAATCACAGTATTTTATTTATGGATTTATTTATCCTTTATTTTGAGACTTTTTTCATAAGGCCGAAGGAAGCTTTATAAAACATGCATATGCTTTTTATGATCCAAATGTTTCATAATTGTAGTTTTCCCCGTCCCTGTAGTCCGAATTTGTGTGCATTTCTATGGTTAACTGGTCAGAATTTCAAAGATATGAGTATTATGACACCTGTGAATCGGTTATAGCCACTGTAAGGTTTAAATAGTAACCTTAATACACCCGATTTCTCATGAATGACGCATCTGGCAGCCTACCGCTTCAGTGATACTGCTATACTGATCCATTCGTGCAGTAGAGGCGGACTGGCCTGCCGTCTCTCCCCTATAATGTTAACAATTTGAAACAATATTAACATTTCGGCTCATCTTCGAATACAGAAGTTGCTCGAAATGATTTACCTCTGCGTCTAAAAGTCTGGCAGTTGTCGAACACGTTATTGAACACTCGCCGAGTTTCTGCAACCGAAATATTGGAAAACCGCGCCAGATGCTCTCTTCTAATCCGTCAGGCGTATGGGGATTTATTGCATAAATTTTATGTTTGAGTATTCCCACAGATACAATAAGCACATGGATTTGGTGCTGAAGAGCGAGCAGGTCAGTCAGTTATTCTGCTATTAAAAGCACACCGTAAAGGGAAGCAGCGATTTTCTTGGACTTCTTTCACCGACAGCCCCTATCTCGTCCAATTTTTCAACGGTTAGTACTTTTGACTGCCTGTGTGTTTCTTTTTGTTTAACGTGGACTCAGCCTGTTTAAATTTTTCTAATAACCTATTAACTGTAGATTTGTTAGGAATATTGACACCAACGATATATAAACATCGATATTGCTCCTTCCGGCACTTATATTTAGACATCTTGAATGATTCATGGTCTGTTTCTGTAGAGTTTTTCATTGAGATAGCCCCACTGATGTCAAGTCTAGTGACCTTTAGGGACCTCTTGGAAGTGAGTTCTGACGTACCATCCTGTTGAAAAATCCCTACCGGAATTGGATTCCTTCTAACTCTGCATATTCCGTGAAAATAAACTTTGTCTCTGTATATATACAGCTTCCTCAAAGATAATTGGTACAGTGATCTTGGTAACAGGTATTGCACATTATATATATTTCAGTCTCTTATTTTTCCTATCGCTTTCCTCTGGTAGGTAAGAGTAAGTATTTTTTAAGTACTGTGGTTATATCAGCGGCTTTGACTTTGGAAATAATTGCTTCATGGTAGCTGTTTACGGTGTATTTTACATTCTGATTGAGGAAACATTAAACCGCATCAGTCAAAAATTGAGCCGAAGTCCTTATTTTGAGAATTTACACAGCCTGAGAGATGAAACAAAGCTTCATCGGTAAGCGCCGTTTACAATTAATTCTTTCTTTCTCACATTGTTCAAGATAAACCAATTTTGGTCTCCATTTTTCAACTCGAGTACTGCTGTCGCTAACAGTAACCTAAGTTCTGTTTCCATTACTGTTCTTTGGTATATCACCATCAAGCAGGCGTGATAGTGAGAGTATTGAAATATAAGGGTATATGAAATCTCTTGACATAACTAAAGTCCTCCGTTTGTACTTGTGCGTAATTTGAAAGAAGGTTATGAACACAAAGCTATACCAGACTAAAACGTGGTATATTCCACTGAAACACTGTGCGTTTTGAAAACAATCTATTAAGACTATATCAAACTGTAACTAAAGAAACTGAAGACCTGAACTGCCAAAACATCAATGAGACAGTTATGTGTGCTATCACGCTGAGAACTTTAAGTCATTGCCTAATGAATGAAGATATTGAAGCTGGTTATCGAGACCCAGGAGAAATAATAATAATAATAATAATAATAATAATAATAATAATAATAATAATAATAATAATAATAATAATAATAATAATAATATACGATCGAACATAACGACAAAAATGTGCTGAATTCATATTAGGAATGGGTTTTGTAGGAAAGACAGAAATACAAGTTTTGTTTTCCTCGAAGCAGATGTATCTACCTGCTATGGGCGACATCAAGCCTACCGGAAGTTTCGCTTTTGAACTGTGGCTCGGACGTGTAGTTTACAACGGTTTCAAAGCTTAGCAGGGTCAGAAAGTATACGTGCCTTATCTCCGATCTAAGAATATTCGTGGGAAGATTTTAAAACTCAAAATAAGCTGTAAGAAGCAGATGTGAAAGTTGTCAAGTGGGGGTAGCCAATAATAAAATCATGAAACAAAAATGATAGCCAATCAAAAGATTGCGTATACATTACATGATACGTTGGAACTTAAAACGGAACGAAACATAAGAAAGGTGGGGGAAAATTCTAAGTTTGGCGTAAAAAAGGAAAAGAAAAGCCGAGACACATTCCGGTACAAACTAACCACGAGAACGGTTGACGAAACAAAATAAGAAGAAAATAATCAGAAAGTTTATAGTGTGAAAATTAAGTTGTGAAATCTAGGCAATTCGAGGGCTAGTCGGAGGAACACACGAGTAGCGACTTTGAAAGTGACGACAAAAATAACAGTGGTTTCAACGACGAAGGTGGCGGGTCGACCAGATAGGAATCTACGTAACAAAATAAAGAAATGGCTCAAACTTCTCCGGCAGTATTATTAATATCATCAAGGCAGTGTCACCACCCCTGAAAACCAGAACCTCAGCTCTACCAAAACAAATTCCAAATCCCTGCCATCCAACCATCGAACCCGGGACTCTGAGTCTCCTGAAGCAACTGCCAGGAACAACACAGATGTGTCAGAGGTCAACGTCAATATGTTCATGAATGAACGGTTATCAGAGAAAATTCAGTGACAATTTTCCAATGTCAATGGAAGGGATTGGTACTCGCAGATATGAAACCATTGAAAATTAAGAAACTCCTGGAAAAAGATAATTGTACTGAAAATTCCTAAGACATCAGAGTTCTTCTTCGAGTAACAACCACATCGGTAAAGACATTTTTCAAGAAAATGTACAGTATGCTGCAAAAATGAAATAGCATATTGCCGGAACAACAAACCGCAGTATGCCGATAAACACTAAATTTGTAATTCAAAGTAGTGGCTTCTGGTAGAAAAGTAGAGAATACGAGAAAAAATATTGTTGGATACAATTGCTCTAAAAAGAAACAGTTAATTTTATATTACGTCAATGTTAAATTTCTAAATTTAATGGTTATTTTATTAATAAATAAAAATCGATTTAAATGACCTCGTTCTGGCATGGTATATAGTGGAATAACGATATGTCATGCTATCTGTTAATTGTGTTTATTGTTTAAAGTTTTGCTCGAATGCAGTCACATTGGACTGTTAGCTTGAATGTATACAGATGTAATGTAATGGGCAAGGATGTGTCACCAGGATGGACATAGGGGTACGTCGAGTTGTTACAATGGGAGGCCCATTGCGAGGGATCTGGTGGGTACGAACTATAGCCCGGAGAGTGGAGGGCGGGTGTCCGAGGGTCCACCCAAAATAAATTTTGAAGTATGAAAATTATATTCTAAGCACTTTTTGCTAACAAAACCAGTAGTTTTGAGAATGTAAAACTCCAGATTTTCAAAATCGAAACATTAAGGGTTAAAGAGAATGAAATTAATGAATATTCCGTAAACAATGTTTAATTAAACTGAAGCAGGTTTTACGAATCAAAATTTGAAAAGACCAGACATAAAGACTTGCTAACTATATGTACCTAACTGATTTACAATGACATTCTTCTCTTAAATGGTACCTTCCTTTAGAATTCTTTAGTAATATCTTCTGAATTGTCCAGGCGTTCTTGTTTTATAGTAGATTTTAGTTTAATTTTTAATATGTGAAGCTTAGAGAATCCTCTCCCATAAGCGCAGCTAGTAACTGGAATCATAGAACACTTTCTCAGAATCACCCTGGCCAAGACATTCACATCCTCATGTATCTGTGATTGTTGGCATGAGGGAGTACTTGGAATAGGGGTGGTACGTACGCAGTATCGTGCATTCATCGATGAGTCCCGATGATGTTGCCAATTTAGTTGCGTCTTAGGGCGTACAACTGCTGTAATCATTAGCGACAAATTTTATAGGCGCATTTAACTACTATGGTTCTTAGTGTCCCATTCTACATTGGGCGTTGAAGAAGATATTTTGTTGGAGTTGTTTATTTATTTAGCTCCACGTATGGACGTCAATTTGAAATAGTTGGTTTGTTATTTATTAGCACCACGCTTTGGGCGCCAATTTGATGAAAGTGTTTGTTACGAGTTTTTTTATATTTCAACTGTTGGGGAGCCGAACTTGTAGTAGTTGCAACCGCACGTATAGTACCCGGTCTCCGGTAGCCTTCACCCCAAATGTATTTTTAGGTGGCCTTTGTCCCAAGTTTAAAAAAAAATTAACTTTGTAATTTGAATTGTTTCTTTAAGTATTAAATATTTGTTTGCCTCGGCTGAATCAGTATTTGTTAGAGACACGTTTCTCTTAGGCAGGGCGTGATGTGATAAGAATGTAGGCTTACGCAGACTTTAAGTTTTAATTTACTCCTTTTTATTAATCCTTGACACAAACTAAATAGCACTTCACTGATATAGGGAGCTGTGAGATTCGTTTTATTAAACCCTTGCACTTTTTAATACGTAAACTTATTTTTCGTCTCACACGAATACGTATTATATCTCTCTGGAGGACTTATCTTGCATCCGGTTACTATCACTGTCTTCAGGCAACTGACTAGATTTCAACCGTCTGAACTTATAAATTTCTGTATTTCAAGTCTCTGATTGGCTATTTTTACTCCAATGGAATACCTGCATTTAACTAAAGCTTTTTCTGGTTGTTGATTGGCTATTTTTTATAAACTGTCACTAAAATTACATTAATGCTTCCAAGAATCACAAAAACATTTAAACTCTCAAACTCATTATTTCTCAAGGTTACCTCATTGTTAGCAACGTTTAACTTATTATTCTCACAGCTCCTACATTATTAAATTACATAATGTATTCACATAACATTATTGAACATGTTTACAATAATATAAGCATATGCAATGACTGTAATATACACTTTTTAGATATTGTTACATACACATATTGTTTTAAGGCGGGCTGTTATTGAATTTACATATTATATAATTTGACCGAAATCATTTAAGTGTTAAAAATACTGCCTCAGCGTGAAACACCAGATTTTGCTCAGACGCCTCTTAATTATACATCATTAGCACAATTTTCCAAACATCCCAAATGACAGACACTCCTCAGGTGCTCGCAGCACCCAATTGTCGTATCAAAGAGGACATTTGATTAAAAATAATTTTCTTATTTTTAAATCACCCAAAACTCCTTAATATAAGTATACCAAATATAAATTTTAATAAAGGAAAAATAAATATAATAAAACAATGCTGCTGCTACCTAGTTACTACTTCTATAGTCGCGGGCGTGTATAATACAAAAATTTCTTTTTACGCTCATCTGTTTTAATGTCGTTCCTTCTACAATTTCTTTTTACGCTCATCTGTTTTAATGTTGTTCCTTCTACAATTTCTCTAATACATCCAGCGACATTTCATCCAAATTATTTTTTCACAAACAATCTCTCATTTACTCTCCGTTATGGTAACGTTAATAAAAGAAATGATCAGTGGGATATTCAGTGAAACACCCAGAACTATAGATGCTATAACTATAACTGTCCAATTGGACTTATTTTTGGGAGAAAAAAAATTCATATCAAGAAATTACCCGACGGCTTCATTCAGAGCTCTTTTTAGGGTAATAAAAATTCACCCATGTATGTTAAAACCGCTCTTTGTTCTGCATGAGAGTCTTGCTTCCACGTCTACTTGCACCATTCCGAGTCACTAACTATAAATGCTAATCTCAAGGCAGTTGGGGATTCAAATAAAAACACTAATTACTATAGTTAAACAAGTCTCTTTGTGCATGTATCTATACTGACGTGTTTTGGCTCCAGTGCATGCCACTTATTAATTCATTAGCGTCTGTATTACCCAACAGTAATCATTAAATTTCTGTGACCATGGAAGAAATTTAGGATTTTTTCTAGCGTAAGCAATCCGGAAGAATGGCAGCTTTGTAAAGCTGAAAGCAATCTCAAGCTCATTAGGAATGGGCTCGATAGGAAAGTACCTAACATGGCTTGATGGTTGGTTCTTTTAACTGCAAGCCGTGAATTTTTCATGAGGAGTTTTCATTAGCGTGTTTGGAAGCATCCGGTCGTGCTTTTCAGCGTCACACAGCGTCTCTCTTGTACGGTAATCGTGTTAGCCGTTCCCAGGTGCCCACTTGACGCTTTTGTGACGCACGCGAGATGGCTGTTCATAAAACGCAAAGTGTGAGGAGCGCAAATCCACTTTACAAGCTTTATCTGCTACCACCTTGTACAGACACGCGCCTGGTATCAGCGGAATCCAGCGTTCCCCGGATTACAGTAAATCCTGCCTAGCTTAGACACGCGCGTGAATTCCGGGGATGTCGCTTACTGAGGATCTTAATAAAAATGGAACGAACCTGCTTTCCGGATGGTTACTCCGATATAAGGGGTGAAGCGCTATCAGATACACACTTCAGAGTCTTCTATAGGTCCGGCTTAGTTAGGATTGTGGCCTTCAAAAGCTAGCAGTACCCAGAGCTCCGCTCTGACTCTGTTTTTACAATGTATCTGAAGACGTGGCATTTCCAGAATCGTTATAAAATTATTTTTCCTCGGGTTACCAGTAAGAATTAAAACGCTATGAGGGCGGATTGATAAGTCAGTGACTTTTTAAAGAAAATAACATTTTTTTTCAAAAAATCAACTTTATTTCTCAACATATTCTCCTTTCAATTCAATACACGTTGTCCAACCATTCTTCAATTTTTTTAACCCTTCCAAAAAATATGATTTTTCGAAGTCTGCAAAATATGAGGTTGTTTCTGCCATGATGTGTTCACAGGGCGTGAATTTCTTCCCAGCGAGCCAATTTTTTAGATTTGCGAAGAGGTCGCCCGGAGCCAAATCTGGTGAATATGATGGGTGAGGTTGCAGTTCGTAGCCCCATTTCACAAATTTTGCGATGGTAAAGCCTAGCGTGTGTGCGGGTTCGTTATTTTGGTAATGGGGTAGTTTCTTGACAATTCCTTGTAAAACTGATCCAGCATTGCGGCATAATATTAACCTGTGATCGTTTTACCCTTTTCCAGGTAGTGGATGTCTATCGCCCCTTGTAAATCCCAAAAGACAGTTGCCATGATTTTTCCTACGGACGGAAAGGTTTTCGCTTTCTTTGGAGCAGGTTCGCCAAAGGAAATCCATTGCTTTGTTGTTTGGTTTCAGGTTGATAGTAATGGATCCAAGTTTCAACAACCGTGATATAACGCCGCAAAAGCTCATTTGGGTTGCGCTGGAACATGTTCAAACATCCCTGTGAAATGGTCACTCGATTCCGCTTGTTCTCAACTGTGAGCAGTCGAGGCACCCATCTTGCTAACAGCTTTCTCATACCAAAAATTCGTGCAGAATGTTATACACCCGTTCACTCAAGATGTTTACGGTCTTGTCTATCTCACAGATTTTCACTCGGCGGTTTTTCAACACAATATCGTGAACTTTGTTCACCATTTCTTCTGTTGTGACCTCAACCGGCACGGTATCTCTTGTACTGGAACGGCCACATCGGATTTCTGTGAACCATGCCGTGTGATGGAGCAGAGTCCCCATAACACTTGTTCAGCTTATCTTCCGTTTCCTTCACCGTCTTATCATGCAAAAAGTAGTGCTTTTATCAGAACATGAAATTCACTTTTCTCCATTTTCTACGAAGCAACACACATCTGCCTATTTTAGACGCCCTCAACAATGCTCTAAGAAACAAATGACTAATTTCTGCGATTATACCCAAAATAGATTTAAGACTTGGGTTCAAACAAGAAACCTATGATTAGAACGCTATCTCTCTCCAAAGTCATGGACTTATCAATCAGCCCTCGTATTTTCTTATGCTGAGTGATACAAGAAAGCAACAATAGTGCACCGAACTGATCAGTCTACAGACACAATGAGTGTCTGAAAATGCATGCCGCGTACTGTAAGTAGTCGAAGTATGACAATACTTCAGGTATGGTGACGAACGTGCGTTACAAGAAAACTTTATCTACCCTATAACAGCATTACATCTTGCATTAATTACAAATGGGGCTGGAATTTTGTACTTACAATTTAATTACAGAGCTTATATCTGCAGTGCAGAGATTGGCTCACGTGGTAAAGACGTGCGGCTGTATTCTAAGTATTTCAATCATTGCGTGGATTCATGCGATAACGTCGTACCTGATTTTTGAGGACTGTCATACAAGGGACCCAGAAACTAAAAGCAGTAAAATGAGGCGTTCATCAATTAGACTTAGGCTGTTTTGCCTGATGTCATTCTGAATCATTTCTTAAGATAAGGAGGCAGTATTTTTAACATTAAATGACTTCAGTCTAATTATATTATATTATATATATAATTCAATAACAGCCCGGCTTAAAGCAATATGTGTATAAAATAATATATAAAAATGTATGTAACAGTCATTATATTAATGTTAATTTTATTATGTACATGTTTAACAATGTTATGTGAATGTATTACGTAATTTAATAATGTAGGAGCTGTGAGAATAGGTCAAAAGTTGCTAACAATGAGGTAACCTTGAGGCAGTAATGAATTTGGAAGTTTAACAATACTACTTGTGATTCTTGGAAGCAATAATGTAATTTTTGTGACAGTTTATAAAATAGCCAATCAGAAACTAAAATGGAGCAAAATTTACAAATTCAAAAGTCAGTTGCTTGTAGAAAGTGTTCCTAACCGGACGCGAGATGCGTCTTCAAGAAATTTAATGCGTATTTTGTGGGAGACAAAAATAATTTACGTATTAAAAAGTGCAAGTAATTAATTTAAAAAAATCTCACAGCTCTCTCTATATCAATGAAGTGTTATTTAAATAGTGTCAAGCATTAATAAACGGAGTGAAGGAAAATTATAATCTGTGTAAGCCTACATTCTTCAGTCGCACCACTCCCTGCTAAGACATTCAAGTCTCTAAAAATAAATACTGACGCAGCCAAGGCAAACATAAATATATAATATTTAAAGAAACAGTCAAAATTACAAAGTTAATATTTTGTAAATTTGGGGCAAAGGCCACCGGGAAGTACATTTGGAGCGAAGGCTACCGGAAACTTTTTACCATACGTGCGGTTGCTACTACTTCAAGTTCGGCTCCCCAACAGTCGAAATATAATATATCTTCTTCAAACTGGCTTTCCATACGTAGCCGCAGCAAACCTTCTTCAATAACGAAGGGTGAAAAGGGAGGGAGAATATTTTTCTATCGCTGAGGCCACAAACTAAAAAGGTTGTACTAAACCAGTTCATATATTGACATCGGGAGAAATAGGCATAAGTGTCTAGTGAACAGCTCACTTTTCCACGTTTACCTTTTGGGATCACTGTACGTGATACCCCTCATAGCACCTCAAAAGATAATGTTCGATGAGTGCAAGATGCAATCAACGTGGTGGCCAAGGAACAGTCACCGTTCTGCCAGTATTTGGATAGTGACAAAACATTTGAGTAGCTTATACACAAGTTTACCGAATGAGCATTAACTCAACATATTTTCAAGCTATCAGCACTCCGCCTGTAATAAATATGACGGAATCGTGTTGGTAAGCTACAAGAGACTTCTGGATGCCAAACGCTTGAGTTGGTGGGTTGCGCTTGACACGCCCATAGAACAACTTTACCACGACTCTTAAATTGGCTGCTTTGAGTTACGTTCCATTTCCTGATTCATGGAACGGTTCTCTATCAGAAATGAAAACCGCCTAACTTGAACTGGCTTTCGGAAGATAGATAAGCTGCATAAGATATGTCGGTATTGCAATTCAGAACACAAGTATTCTGTTAATCCCACGAATCAAAGCTTTCAAATGCAATTATCTCAAAACTGTGCTTTTTACTTTCTCTACTACGTATAGTAAGTACGGGAAGTATTACATTCTACCCAAAAAGCCGATACCAAGATTTCATCGGAAATACTTGTTTTGAGGTGCCCTGAATCCATAAAACAGGTCTTTTTAGAAAAAGGTCGTGTGTATGTCTGTGAACAACATAACTCAAAAACAAAAAGTCGGATAAATACCAAACTTGGTATTTAGGTTCAGTATCTTTCAAAGCTGCGACACGAAGATTTTCAAGAAAATCCCCCACTCCAACACTACTTTTACATGGAACATTTTTGGAAAATTTTTATTTTCTCAAAAATGGCTTTAACGATTTTGATTAAAGTATCATATGTTTGAGATATTTTCATGACAAATGAAATGTATATCTTGAATTTTCTGGGAATGTACCCAAAAGTCGTCTTCATTCGGAATGAATTTTGCATAACTGGTAAACCGTCAGAGATAGACAAAATTTTATTACACAAAAAATGAAGAGCTCGTTATTTTTTGTCCAATGAACCATTTCCGAGATATTCCTTGTTATTTGTTTGAATTTTCCAATTCTTATACTTTTTCTGAAATGAGAGTCCTGGACATGCAAAGAGAATGGAATGCTCCACATAGCAACCAGCTCTTAAAAGGTTTGATATCGCTTAAGGTCTACCATATTCCCCTTGCACCTACAAGAAAACTAGCAATAAGATAGTTTCTGCAAATTTTTATATCGATTACCATGAAGTAGATGGTGAATAAGCGTTTGTAAAAATAATTTGTACAAGGGTAAAGAAAATCATTAGATTTCTTTTTTTTTTTTTTAGTTGTGGCAGTGTTGTTTGCACCGGTTTCTTGGCTTTATTTATTTATTTACTTATTTATTGAGCAACTGTACTGAGGTTTATACTGTTATTATAATATTATTTATTTGATATTAACTTTGGGTTTACTGTTCTCATTGCTCCGGATATTTAAAATATACCTAACTCAGCAGTTGAGCACGTATCTCTTAACAGGGCGTGCTGGTAAATAGCTAAGTTTTTAAACGTATCTTTGTGAAATAATAACAACGAAAGTAAACTGTTTCCAATTATTAATTATTATTTAACTGTTAACACAGCATTCTCTACACGTAAATTAGTTATTATTCAAATATCATATGCGTAGGTTCAATAAAGCTACTGTTTATACTTAAACGTCTGTTTATTAGCTTAGCCCGAAATGTTACAAGTATCGGCTTATTACTGTTAATAATTATCAACTGCACTGGAATGTGTTTTCTTAACGGTTACAACAATGATTGCATGGCTTCGCATTTCGCACATACTGCACATTTGAAACTTAAGTTACTTGCTTTTGATTGGCTTTCTACTCTTAATTTTATAATTCAACTTCTCCCAGTTTGTAATAGGCATTTTATGGAGCTTCTTAAAACAAATTTCTAGCAATTTCCATCTTAAATACACATAGTTTAAAAATAATTCACAAATATTATGTAATTATCTGAATATATGTACTATTATATGAATAACAATAGCACTATATGGTTACTCTCACTAGACATCTCTTAGGTCAAGCTTCAAATTAATTATTTTGATAACATTTTATATTTTTTACTTTCTCTACTGCGTATAGTAAGTAGAGGAAGTATTGTACTCCACCCAAAAATTCGATACCGAGATTTCACCGGAAATATATGTTTTAAGACCCCCTGAATCCAAAAAAAAGCATTTTTGGAAACATGTCCGTGTATGTGTCTGGTATGTTGTGTGTGTGTGTGTGTGTGTGTGTGTGTGTGTGTCTGTGAACAGCATAACCCAGAAACGAACAGTCGGATAAATACCAAACTTGGTACTTAGGTTCAGTATCTTCCAGAGATGCGACACGAAGGTTTTCAACACAATCCCCCCACCCCAGATTACCTTTTACATGGAACATTTTTCGAAATTTTTAATTTTCTCAAAAATGGCTCTAACGATTTTCATTAAAATATCATATGTTTAAGATATTTTCATGACAAATAAAATGTATATCTTGAATTTTCTAGGAATGTCTCCAAGAGTATTCTTCATTGCAAACGACTTTTGCATAACTGGTAAACCATCAGAGATAGACAAAAGTTTACTACACAAAAAATGTAGATCGCGTTAAAATACACAATTTATGTCATATACAGTTTTGTTGCTGAGTGAACCATTTTCGAGATATTGCTTGTTATTCTCTTAAATTTTCCAATACTTATACTTTTTCTCAAATGGAAATTCGTTATTCATTTTTTTTGTCCTGGTAATGCAAAGAGAATGGAATACTCCACATAGCAACCAGCTCTTAAAATATTTGACTATCGCTTAAAGCCTACCATATTCCCCTTGCATCTACAAGAAAATTAGCAATAAGATTAACATCTCGATATCTCGATGAACATGAAGCATATGGAGAATAAGCGTTTGTAAAAATAGTTTGTACAAGAGTAGAGAAAGTCATGTGAGTATAACATATCAGACTTTTTTAATATAGAGTCAACTGAAAAGTTCAACGCCACAGCCAGGATTTGAACATGTTTCTCCCACTCTCCGTATGGTTGCTCTACTGGACAACATGCCGGTTGGCCACTTAATTCCCCAATTGACTCAAATTGTTTCCCAGATAGATCACCATGGCATTTCAGTAGAGATGACAATCTCAATGGCGACCTGAGCCTGGTCTTGGTATATTTTTAATATAGAGTCAACTGAAAAATTCAATGCCACAGCCGGGATTTGAACACGGTACTCCCGCCTTCCGTGCTCTAACCGTTGAGCTACTGTGAAAACATGCGCTACAATTCTTCGAATAGATAAGATGATAAATAATTTATTCAAGAGAGTTCGTCTATAAGTGAAGGGAATCATCAATGAAAAGGTGCACATGCAATTTTTATTAGAAGTGGAATGTGGGAAACAATTTGAGTCAATTGGGGAATTCAGTGTTCCGCTGGCATGTTGTCACAGTAGCTGAATGGTTACAGGAACCGCACGCAGAGCGGGAGAACCGTGTTCAAATGTCGGCTGTGAATTGAATTTTTCAATTTACTCTACATTAGAAGCATGCCAAGACCAGGCTAAGGTCTCTAAAAAGTATAATTAATTTCAATTAACTATATGTATAATAATTAAAAAGAAAATATTTTATATTTATTAATTATGGGCGTGGCTTGAGATAAATACCTCAGAAATATTGCCTCATGTTTTAAGGGTGCGTTGTGTCTAAAACACGTAGATACACCACGTGATCAAAAGTATCCGGACAGCTGGCTGAAAATGACGTACAAGTTCGTGGCGCCCTCCATCGGTAATGCTGGAAGTTAATATGGTGTTGGCCCACCGTTAGCCTTGATGACAGCGTTCACTCTCGCAGGCATACTTTCAATCAGGTGCTGGAAGTTCTTGGGGAATGGCAGCCCATTCATCGCGGAGTGCGGAACTGAGGAGAGGTATCGATGTAGGTCGGCAAGGCCTGGCACGAAGTCGGCGTTCCAAAACATCCCAAAGGTGTTCTATAGGATTCAAGTCAGGACTCTGTGCAGGCCGGTCCATTACAGGGATGTTATTATTGTCGTGTAACCACTCCACCACAGCCCGTTCAGTATGAACAGGTGTTCGATCGTGTTGAAAGATGCAATCGCCATCCCCGAATTGCTCTTCAACAGTGGGAAGTAAGAAGGTGCTTAAAATGTCAATGTAGGTCTGCGTTGTGATCGTGCTACGCAAAACAACAAGGGGTGCAAACCCCCTCCAGGAAAAATACGACCAAACCATAACACCGCCACCTCCGAATTTCACTGTTGGCACTACACACGCTGGCAGATGACGTTCACCGGGCATTCGACATACCCACACCCTGCCATCGGTTCGCCACATTGTGTACCGTGATTCGTCACTCCACACAACGTTTTGCCACTGTTCAATCGCGTAATGTTGACGCTCCTCACACCAAGCGAGGCGTCGTTTGGCATTTTCCTGCGTGATGTTTGGCTTATGAGCAGCCACTCGACCATGGAATCCAAGGTTTCTCACCTCACGCCTAACTGTCATAGTACTTGGAGTAGATCCTGATGCAGTTTGGAATTCCTGTGTGATGGTCTGGATAGATGTCTGCCTAATACTCTTTATGACCCTCTTCAAATGTCGGCGGTTTCTGTCAGTCAACAGATGAGGTCGACCTGTACGCTTTTGTGCTGTACATGTCCCTTCACTTTTCCACTTCACTATCACATCAGAAACAGTGGACCTAGGGATGTTTAGGAGTGTGGAAATCTCGCGTACAGACTTCTGACACAAGTGACACCCAATCACCTGACCACGTTCGAAGTCCGTGAGTTCCACGGAGCGTCCCATTCTGCTGTTTCACGATGTGTAATGACTACTTAGGTCGCGGATAATGAGTACCAGGCCGTAGGTGGCAGCACAATGCACCTAAGATGAAAAACGTATGTTTGTGGGGGTGTCCGGATACTTTTGATCACATAGTGTATATTCCATTATTTCAGCCACAAATATACCTATATGCTTATGTAATTGAAGTTCGTTTGCACATCTACAACCATGATTTTTGTGGTGGTTAGAACTTAAAAGTAGTGTTCTCCGTTACAAAATAATTAAATTATTTTACACATAAACAATAGTGAAACAATAATGTAATTTAAAAGATCTCATTCTGTAGAAGTTTAAACTATAAATGTTATTTGAAAAACTATGTTACTCCTAAATAAACTTTACTCATTTGGTATATTTTGGTAATATCG